>JAGIQG010000004.1:53771836-54506545 GCA_024679065.1 Sphyrna mokarran | reverse complement strand
AATTGACACCAGGAAAAAGGCGAACCCCAGACAGAGGGAGGAGAATATCGTATATTCCCAGGTACATCTTAGGTCATTTACTGTAATGGCATCAATATTCTGTGATGCCACACTGAGATGCTTGAAATGGGAAGATTCTTGCTTAATATCCCAGTTGTGCTCTGTCGGCTGATTTCAAACAAGTTCGTCATTTTTGCCTCATGACCCAGAGATCGGGAGATTAGCGGGAATGGCGGTAAGGCGATTGAAAAATTTGAGCGGGAGCCTTCCTCCGTGAAATAAGCAAGGCACTGCTGCTGTCGATGTTCACACAATTGGGCCTTAAATCAATGTTGTGTAATATCAGCTTTCCCAACAGAGCAGCATAGAATTACTTTTTCTACTTTAGTCAAATAATTAATCTGCTTTCTTTAATGAGCTATATTTACAGACGAACTCATTTTACATGAAAGTTCAAATGGAATTTCAACAAGATTTAGGGGAGGGCTGCAGAGAAGGAAGCCAGTTCAAAGTCCAATTACAATCTGAAATTGGTACTAATGAAAGGAAATTCCGTAAGTCTTTTGTTAAAATGTTAACTGTCTCAATAATGATTGAACGATGGATTTACCGTGATATTAAATATTATTTTCACAGACTAAACAAAGAAGTGGAGATAACAAGCTGACATATGCCGCCTTGCAGCTTGCTGATTCCAAGGACCCATCAAAACTTAAACAAAACAAACGCGCATTGTATGCTGAAGTGAACGTAACAAAGAAAGAAAGAAGCTGAGAATCTAAATATGTTTGCGGGTGTGAGATATTTATGAGTGCAGGATCAGACTATTTGATTATAAACGTTAAAATGCACCCATTACTGTAAACATTGATTGCAGCCAGGCTAACTATCTAAAACATCTCAACTGGCAGAATTCTTCGCTGGACTGTTAGAGAACCAATTCAATATCGGATGCTTTCCATGACCAGGGCAAGGTTTCCAAAACCAGTTTAAGGTTGTCGACAAGTTGAAAATCTTCCGGATTTCAAATGTGCAGGATGATCTTTTTGTGATATTAGCAACTAATTGGCATCGACATTTTGTAATGTCAACTTGTGATCGTTCTTAAAATGCAGTGTGCATGATTCGTATTATACAATTTCACAAGGAGTTCGTTGAACTTCAAGGAGGTGTTAATCGGTTCAACTTTTAAGAAATGGGTATTAATTTCCACTGTGTAACAAATTTAACAGTTGCCTCCAAAGTCCATTGTTACTGAGTGACTGGCTGAGGTGACAGCAACCATTCGCAATAAATACTATCTGAATCACGGTCTTTTTGGTCACAGGATAGAGAGGGATGAGAAAAGCCTCTGCGCCCGAAACTTCATAAAATGCACTGAAGCTGCTTCCAAAATTATTCTTTAAGATAACCCATTTCCATTAGAGAGAAGACAAGCTAATATGCACAGGGACACAGGTTCTATTATTAGGGAGGAAAGATCACTAGAACACTCAGAAACATAGAAGACAGGAGCAGGAGGAAGCTATTTGGTCCTTCGAATCTGCTCCGCCATTCACTACGATCATGGCTGATCATCCAACTTAATAATCTAATCTTGTTTTTCCCATAACTTTCTTCCCATTCGCCCTAAGTGCTACAGAAATATAGACCACAGGCTGATCCAATAAATTATTTTCAATTACATTTAATGTAACGTGGTATTCAAAATTAACTTGGAAAATGAAATACGCGGTCCATATGTTTGCATTAAATTTGTACTAGATGAGATGGAATGAGCTGGAGAGAACAGTGCAGACCGTCCCATTATAAAATGGAAAAAATTGATTCCTTGCCACTCCAAGGGAGCATAGCTCAGAGACAAATCCTGGAGATCCAAAAGGGAAACTGAGATCGCACAGGTATTCTGGCTGATGTCCATTTGTCTGTGATTCAGGGCTGTGCAGTTTTCACTGTGGTGTTGTAATATGTGCCAGTTAGTTGAGTCCAATAAGATTTAGGCTGTAGAAGGGTAAGATTACTAATACCAATAGACTGAAGGTCTTTCAAAAGAGTTCAATCACAAAATTATCAGGCATTTGTGAGAAATGCACAATAAATGGTGGGAAATTTTGATATTGAAATTCCAGAACGCTACAACCATCAATTCCCTGCTACGAATTTAACAGGCTTGTTATAGGGCAGCAAGGGGCAACAGGAAGAGAAGGTGGAAGCAGACATTTATGCATTCTTTTTGGGTTGCCAATGGTTGGCCCCTGCAATATTCAGTTTCTGATTCCTGTAACGAATGGGAAGGTAAAATTCCAACCTAACCCCGTCCAGCCAGCATGAAAATAATTGGGGAAAAATCTACTATGCCCTGAATCAACTATCTTGGGTTCGCTAATCATACTGAAATTGAAATCAATATGCTATGCAGCCCCAAATCTATTTCTAGCATGGAGGAGATTATACCAGAAGCGGGCATGGGAGATTCATGATGGGCCAGACACAGTGGGCTATGAGAACCCCAATTTATGTTCCACCACATTGTGCTGGCAAAATGAAGTGCAGCACCACAAGACGTACAACATCAAAAAGGGTCAGAGTTCTAAATCTCTGAGTGTAGAGAGTAGAGCAAGACATTCTTTCTGGTATGTGGATGAAGTGGATAAAGCTATATTTGTCATCAAGAAGTTAACAGTGCACATTCTCCTTGAATTACTGTGCCCATGATGATTCTGGCACTCCTATTGTCTAACTCATCACAGGGGCAATTCACCCAGACCCTTGCACAGCTTGAGTAGCCCAGGCAGGGAGACATCAGTGGGAAGCCTGTAGTGGGACTTCTGACTGCTGTCTGGCTGATTATAAATCTCCAAGGCAATATTTTTGAAAGTAATCAGCCATATGCTGGAAATTGGTGCAATACTGATTACAATGTTGAAGTTCCAATTTTAGTATGATTACCAAACTCAGAACGGTATTTTCTGGGCTCGTTAGTGTCTCCCCCGATACCTGGAGATGTTGTCATTGTCTGTGTCCATATGCAGCAAGACCTGGAAAATATTCAGGGACGTTGATATGTGGCAAGTATCACAGAAGTGCCAAAAAATAAACATCCCAAACAAGGGAGAACAAACCACCTCCCCTTGACATTTAAAAATATTACCTAGTTTTATCTCAGAAATGTCATTGCAGTGTAGTCATCCCTGCTTATTACTCCAATCCTTGCAATAAAGGGCAGTATTCCACGCATTCCTAAGCACTTGGTCTAACTGCATATTAATACTTTGTAATTCTCATATAATATTACCCAGATCCCTCCGTGCTCTGTAATTTCTTTTCATGTAAATAATATCCAATTTTTCTATTCTTTCCACCGAAGTGGATAGCCTCATATTTTCTCACATTATATTATATCTTCCAAATTTTAGCCCACTCATCTAAACTATCATACAATTTTGCAGACTCTTTTCATGTCCTCTTCACGATTATCAGCAAAATTAGCAGCAATATATTCTGTTCTTCATCCGTTTAGTTAACACAGAGAAATTTGAAGCACCAGCAACAATCCTTTTGGCATTCAGTTAGTTCATTTTCAGCCTGAATATTTCTGATTTATTCATACTTTCTATTTCCTGTTAGTCAATCTTCTACCCATGTTATTGAATTAACATCAAGACTTTGAGTCCTCATCTTGTACAGTATTTTTTATTCTGTCAACTTATCGAATCCCTTTTGGAATTTCAAATATACTCCATCAATTCGTTCCCATTTATCCGACCTACTTGTTGCGCCTTAAGGTTTGCCAAACATTATTTTCTTTTATAAAATAATGTCTCTGCTTGGTTGTACCATAAGTTTATGAATGCTTTACTACTTCTTCTTTATTGATGCATTCCAGCATCATTCTAATAGAATGTGCTCAGCCATGTTTTTTCTGCTCTCCATCTCAGTTCATTATCAGGACATTTCAGCTCCTGACTGAATTTCCCGTCCCACCAGGAATATTTGATTCGGTGGGGTTCAGACCAGCCTCCACAGTTGGGGAACTAGTGGGAGATCCTGCTGGAATGAAGGGGGCACCTGGGGCTCCCCAGTGGGTCGGACAGCAGTGGAGTGGCATCATCCCACCTCATTTTCCTTTTTTTTTCTGTCACAATATGAAACCTCCTAAAGGTTCCTGGCCTGGGTCAACTTGCAATTTTGAGGACGATTCTCCCAAAAGTGCTGAATTTGTGGGAAAAGTGTTCTTTTTCCCGACTGTTTAGTCAGTTCAGTTTCTCACCCGAATCTCGACACTATGTGCACAGCAAAAGTTCCAGTCGTGAATCTCATTAAAAACCCAGAGGTGGGCAGGGCCTATTCATGCCAGAATTTGACCATTCTGGAACTCTGCGCGTGCACAGTTGTCCCAATCTGTCAGACTCCCCATTTGCTGGACAGCCCGATCTCTGGCCAGCACAGTACTGCCCTTATTGACTCCCACAGCCTGATTGTGATCCCCACAACAATTCCCAAGCCAGTCCTGAACAGCGCACCCCCCCCCCTCGTCCTCGAGTGCATGGATTCACAGACCACCGCACTCCCAAACAGTGATGATACCCTCAACCCCCACACTTTGGCAGATCCACTGCCCCGCCGAGCCTCACCAGAGGCAGCCCCCCCCCAAAAGGAGACCACCCTCCTACTTCAATCACTGCCCACCCTCCATCCCAGACTGATATTGTCTGCAGAGTAGCAGCGCGACACCTACCCTCACCGATCACCCCGAGCCCTACTGACAATAAGCCCCTGTGCATTGGCCAGTTAGCAGTGCCAAGATGACTCCTGGGGAACATGCTGGCACTGCCAGCGTGCCCATGCCCAGGGAGCACCACCCACTGCCGTCCAACCCACTGGGGAGCCCCAGGTGCCACCCAGCTTCATTCCAGCACAGTCTCCCGCTAGTTCCCTGAATGTGGGAGCTGGTCTGAACCCCGCCGGAATGAAGTATGCTGGAGGGATGAGAGGTTCAATCGGGAGCTGAAACGCCCTGATAATGAACTAATGAACGTATTTTTTTAAAAAAATTAAAAAAAGATTTAAATTTCTTACCTGCCCTCCCGCTGGTTTCCAGCATGGTCTGATCAGTGACTGATCTGCTCACCAGCTCTGGGAGGTGGGCATGTGTTCCTAGCGCATGCGCAAATCCCTGTTCAATGTTGATGACACGCGCCTCTCACTGCCATCCAACAGAAAAGGTGTGGGCCGCAATGGGAGAATGCAGCCGATGTTTCCGTAAAGACAATCATGAAATATCAATTTGTTTCTACTTGTGCTGTCACTTATCTACCTTAAAATGAATCTTGCGTGCATTCAGATAAAATTCACTTAGAGTCATAAAATAAAATGTTTGCAGCACAAAAAGGGGCCTTTTGCCTGTCATGTCCATGCCAGCTGTTTGCAAGAACAACTCTCCTAGTCCCCCTTCATGCACTATTCTCCGTAGCTCTACATTTTCTCTCGCCAGATAATTGTCCTAATCTCCTTTGGAAACCACAATTATGTCAAATTTTGTCTTTGTACCATGTTTTCTACTCTGCTCCCATTTGCTGGTGCACTGTTATATTGGTATGCTCTGTCCCTCCATGTCACATTCTATGATGGACCGGGAAATATTACTGAAAGGAAAGACAGTGAACAGATTATGGCAGGCATTTAAGAAATGAATAGGTGAACCCCAGAAACTGTTTATTCCTATCTCGTGAAAAATTGGTAAGGGAACTGTGGCCAAACCATGGCTTACAAGGGAAATTAGAGATCATGTTAGATTCAAGAAAGAAGCATACAAATTGGCAAGAGAAAGCAATAGACCTGTCAATTGGGTGCAGTTTAAATTCAGCGAAAGAGCACCAAGGATTGATTAGCGAGGAGAAAATAGAGTATGGAAGTAATTTGGAACATAAAAACTGACTGTAAAAGTTTCTACAGATATGTAGAGAGAAAATGATTGTAATAACGAATGTAGGCCCCTTACAGTCAGAAACAGGTGAACTCATAACGGGAACAAAAAAATGGTCAAGGAATTAAATATGTACTTTGCTTCAATCTCCACAAAGGAAAACAAGAATAATGTACCAGAAGCTCTGACAGAAACAAGTTTCAGTCAGGAATGGAAGGAAATCAGCAATTATAGAGAAATGGCTTTGGAGAAATTGATGGAATTGAAGGTGGATAAAGCTTTGTGGCCTGATAATCTTCATTTCAGCGTGCTTAAGGAATTATCCATGGAAATAGTAGATCCATTGGTAGTTATTTTCCAAAATTCTTTGGAATTTACACTGGTTCCTACAGATTTGAGGGTAGCTAATATAAGCCCAATATTCAAACGGAACGTAGAGAGAAAACAGTGAACTATAGACCAGTGAGCCAAATATTAGTACTGGGGAAACTGCTTGAGTCGTTCATCAAGGATTTAATAACTCAACATTTGGAAGGTTGTGGTGAATCAGACTAAGTCAGCTTGAATGTACACAGGAGAAATCATGCTCAAAGAATCTCTGAGTAATAGCAATCTAAAGGTTCTCAATTGGCTCTTAACACAAACAGCGCTGGACACATGCACCAAATGCAAGGTCTTTAATTACTTGTGCACAAGGATAAATCCCTCTATCCAACATGGAATGGCCAGGGCAGTTCTGACTTCACAAAGAAACATCTCAGCAGTTATAGTCAATTACAGCAAATCAGGACCAGAGATATTTCACATTTTTCATTGACATACATATTTGCCAATTAAATCAAAGAACAAAGAACAAAACAGCACGGGAAACAGGCCCTTCGGCCCAACGAGCGCACGCCACCACTTCGATGTTCTCACTTCTACCCATGATCCCTATCTATGTTTATAGATCTATGCATTGCAACAAAATTTGCAAAACAATTTAGGGAGAATTTGTTTTGCCAATCAGCCTAAGAGCACATCTTTGGGGTATGGGAGGAAACAGGAGCACCAGAGAAAACTCATGCAAGCGCGGGGAGAATCTGCAAACTCCCACAGACACAGGCCCATATCCATGTATCTGCACAGCACAGCAATAGGCACTGAGCTGTCGTGTTGCCTATCAATTGGTCCAGTTCAAGCATACACTAATGACATGAAGCACTAGGCTGCTCTCCAAAAATCCAAGAGTAGCCCTCTCATGACCCATCGCGTGTATGCCCCTTGTTAGACAACAAGGCAGACTGAAGTATCTGTAGGATAAAACAGGAATATCGTTGACAATTTACACACTTCCCAGAAAACTCCCAAGGCTCATGATCCCTATTTTATATCAGTTTTCTATACCCCTCCATTTCCATTCTGTTCATGTGCTTATCTAAGTATCTCTTAAATAACTCCAGAGTGCCTGCCTCCACCACCTTACTTGGCAGTGCATTCCATACCCCCACCACTCTCTGTGTGAAAAAACTCCCTCTAGCATCCAAATTATATTTTACCCCCTCACCCTAAACCCGTGACCCCTCATGATATTTCAATTCAACCTAGGAAAAAGCTTAACATTGTTTACTCTATCTATACCCCTCATTATCTTGTACACCTCTATTAGATCTCCTCTAAGTCTACGTCTTTCTAAGGAAAACAGCCCCAACTTGCCTAACCTCTCCTCATAACTCAGAACTTCCATACCAGGCAGCATCCTGGTAAACCTCCTCTGCACTCTCTCCAGAGTCTCCACGTCCTTCCAGTAGTAGGGCGACCAGAACTGGATGCAGTATTTCAAATGAGGTCTAACCAACATTCTAAACACCTGCAACATTAAAGGCCAGCTCTTGTACTCCTTCCTAAAAATGCTAGCATACCATATGCTTTCTTCACAACCTTCACCTGCTCTGCCACCTTCAGAGACTTGTGCACCTGCATCCCTCAGTCCCTCTGCGTTTCTATACTCTTAATAGGTCTACCCTTTATCATATACCTCCCCCCTACATTCTTACTCCCGAAATGCATCACCTAACATTTATCAGGATTGAATTGCATCTGCCATCTATGTGTCCAAGCTACCAGCCTATCTATATCCTGCTGTATTGCCTGACAATGCTCCTCACTATCCACAAGTCCAGCCATCTTTGTATCGTCTGCAAACTTGCTGATCACTCCACTTATTCCCTCTTCCAAGTCATTTATATATATTACAAATAGAAGAGGTCCCAATACTGAGCTCTGTGGCACACCACTAGTGACTGAACTCCAGCTAGAAAAACACCCTTCCACTAGTACTCTCTGTTTCCTATTACCAAGCCAGTTACTTATCCATCTAGCTACCTGTCTTTGTATTCCATTAGCCTTGACCTTTTCAACTAACCTCCCATGATGGACTTTGTCAAACGCCTTACTGAAATCCATATAGGCGACATCAGTGTCTCACCCTTCATCGACCATTTTCATCACCTCCTCAAAAAATTCTACCAGATTCGTAAGGCACGACCTCCCCTTAACAAAGCCACGCTGCGTATCCTTAATCAGATTGCAATGCCTATGCGTCCTATTCTAAGAATCCCCTCCAACAGCTTCCCCACCATGGACGTCAAACTTAACGGCCTATAATTTCCAGGGTTATCCCTACTATCCTTTTTGAACAACAGTACAACATTAACTATTCTCCAGTCCTCTGGGTGCTCACCTGTATCCAAAGAAGAAACAAAGATTTGGGTCAGAAGCCGACCAATTTCACCTCGCGCCTCCTTAAGTAGCCTGGGATAAATGCCATCAGGCCCCAGAGATTTATCAGTTCTAATGCTAACTAGAAGCTCTAACACTTCCTCCCTCGGTATGGATATTTCCCTCGAATGGTTTACAGCTCCCTCAGAGACAGGACCGGTCAACAAGCCCCTCTCCTTCATGAATATTGACGCAAAGTATTCATTCAGGATCTCCCCATTCCTTCGGGTTCTAAGCACAGTTCCCCTCCTCTGTGCATAAGAGGTCCGATTTTCTCTCCAACCACCCTTTTATTCCTAACATAGAAGTAAAAAGCCTGACTTTTCACCCTTTCTCATTTGATGAAAAATTGACTTTTGTTAATTGTTCATTGGCATAGCATATCCACATATTTTGCCTTTGTATTTGTTATGGAAAAAATCTGGTATTGTTCACCTTCTGATGAGGACCAAAAAAGGAAAATGTTATGGGGCCTATGAAAAAATAGTAGAGAATGACTCCCTTTGAAGATCAGTAAGCTGATAAACATTTTTGATTACTGCACAGAGAAAGCATAAAACTTTAATTTGAACATTTTAAATTTCATACAATTTAAATTTCAATTGTGAAACTTTAATCTGAACTCATTAACTTCCACACTTTGAAGGTTTAACTAGTAGAGTTGACTAAGGAGGACCAGTGGATGTGGCTTACTTAGACTTTCGGAAGGCTTCCGACAAGGTCACACATAATAGACTATTATGTACAGTTAAATGTCTTGTGATGGATCAAAAGCTGGCTAGCAGATAGAAGCAAGAAGTTGGAATAAATATGTCTTTTTCTGCTTGGCATATGTTGACTAGTGGACTACTGCAGGGATCTCTGCTAGGACCCAAATATACATGTTATATATTAATGATTTGGAAGAGGGTACTAAATGTACTGTCTCCAAATTTGCAGATGACACAAAGTTGGGTGGGAGTGTGAGCTATGAGGAGAATGCAGAGATGTTTCCGTGTGATTTGGACTTATTCAGTTTAAGAGCATATGCATGACAGATGCAGGAGAATGTGAATAAATTTAAGGTTATCCACATTGGTAGCAATAATAGGAAGACAGATTAATAATCAAATGGATGTAAATTGAGTGAAGTGGATACTCTAGACCTTGATGGTCTCATACAACAGTGACTGAAAGTGTATGTGCAGGTACAGTAGGCCATAAAGAAGGCAATAGCATGTTGGCCTTCATAGCGAGATGATTGGAATATGGATGTTTAACTGCAATTGTGCAGGACTTTGGTGAGGCCAGACCTGGTGCAATGTGTGCAGTTCTGGTATCCCTATCTAAGAAAGATGCTCTTGTTATAGAGAGAGTACAACAAAGGTTTATCAGGCTGACACCTGAGATGGCAGATCTAATGTATCAAGAGAAACTAAGTTGGTTAGGATTACAATCATTGAAATTTAAAAGAGTGAGAGGATATCTTCTAGAAACTCATAACACTCTAACAGAGTTTGACAGGATAGATTCAGAAAGAATGTTCACAACAATGGGGGAGCCCAGAACTGGGAGGCATTGTTTGAGGAAAAGGGTAACCTTTCAGAACAGGGGTGAGAAGAAAATTCTGATCCAGAGAGTGGTGAATATGTGATTTGAGAAAAGTAGTTGAGGCCAAAACTTTGACTTCAAGAAGAAATTACATATAGCTCTTGGGGCTAAAGGGATCAAGAGATATGAGGGTAAAGAGGGTAAGTATATCGAATTTGAAGATTAGTCATGACCATTATGAATGGCAGAACAGGCTCTAAGGGCCAAATGGCCTACTCCTTCTTCCAGTTTCTATGTTTTGATATTTCTATTCTAGTTATCAGGCATGCCCCTTCACAACAGCCAAAAGAAATAATCTGATTTTAAAAAACATTAATGTTGGATCAAAATATATTTTAAAAATTCACATTTGTATCTGACTTTGATCCATGTATGAAAACAACCAAGTGGTAAAAGATGACAAAGAAAATTATTCAAGGCATTGGCTGCAGAATTTAATGACTTAGTAGTTCACTTGCTGATTGTTTAACGACTTATACCATAGCTAGTTCACAGGAGAAATAAGTTTGTAGTCAGCAACGTGTCAAGGAGTTGTGATAAAATAAAAGTTAAGGAATCTAATAATTCAAAATATGTTCTGGTGGAACATGGTTATAAGGGAGCAAACTATATTTAAATGACAATTGGTTAGGAAGACATGTTGACTGAGCTGAAGTAACTGAGGTTTTGAATATGAAGATTTGCCAAGTAATAATGTCAACAGATATTTAACAATGGGAAGTGGATAACAATGGGGTGTAGAATGGTAAAAGTTCGAAAGAGATGAGCGTGAGTGGCAACTTTATTTTTAAAAGGGTGAGCATATCTAAGAAATGTCTTTGAGAGGGACTTCGAAGACAAGTAATACAAATAAGAAAGGATCAATAGGAAAAATTAATACATCAGTGACAGAGATTATCCTATTCAGAAAACTGGTTGAACATCATAGCCACACACAGCAGAAATTTGTGTTCATCCCCATAACAGAAATGCCTGAAGAAACAACTTTATGAGGAGAATAGAGACAAACAGCCAGTTTGTCTCTATTCTAATTCACAAGTAACCCCATAAGGGATATATGTGCTGGAAATGGTAACTATTGCTAGATTTTGCTCATAGTTTAAAAGTTATGGGGTGTTACTTAGAGTGGTTTAGCCATAAAGTTAGGAAAATAGAGAAATTTGAACTTGGTTCAGTTAAAATGCATTGTGATTGGCTATTAATGTAGCTAAGTGTTTGGTGCTTTAGTTGTCTTTTTGTTGTGTATATTATTGTTAATAAACATTTATTTTGATTCTTACAATAAGACTGACATATTCTACTCTGATTTTCACACCTTTCCGCACATTAGAGTAAATTGCAAAAAACACCCAACATCCCAAGTTTGCCTTCTGGGATTTCGAATATCCTAGCAATTTCTATCAACTGGTTCTTAACAATGGAATAAATTTTTCTGACTTTAACTAAGTCTGGAAGCCAAGCGTTCATTCCAAAGCTGCCATTGTAAATGCAAAGCCTGCAAGCTGTGCATTCAGAGAAGAAGGTATAGCTGATTCACCTGGAGTGATTGTTATTTTACAAGCTGCAGTCCAGATAGTTTTTTAAGAAAGGGCATTTTCATTTTTGACCACAAATGATGTTCCAAACATATTGCCCATTTAATAAGCCCCTTCCAACCAATTTGCCCTTTTAGCACTATTGCCCTTCAAAGTTACTGTTTTCCATTCCAATAACAATTCCTCCACAAGGGACAACCAATCAGGGAACACTTTGGAGTTATAATATGATGTGGATACCGAAAATCTGAAAGTAAAACAGGAAATGTTCAGGTTGCATTACATCTTTTATTAGTTCAAGGGATATGACAAAACAGGCATTAACTATTCATCCCTAATTTCACCTGAGAAGATGATAATGAGCTGTTTCTTAAATCATTGCAGTCCATATGATGAAGGAACACCTGAAAGCTGTTCCGGGGTGATGGTGGTGGGAGGATGTTCCAGGAGTTTAGCACGGAGACAGAGACAAAATGGTGATATGGTCTCAAGTCAAGATGTTGTATCACTCAGGAAGGGAAGTACAGGTCTGGAATTCCCATGCATCTGCTGCTCTTGCTCTCCAGGTGGTCAAGATATAAAGTTTGAAATTGATCGTGACGTCCGTGCAGACTTGGTGAGTTGCCCCTTTGCATTGTGTAGATGTTTTTGCTCTTGGGACAAATGGTAGAGGAAACGAATGTGCGAAGTGGTGGATGAGGTGCCAATCAAACGGATAACTTTGTCCAGATAGCTTCCAGCCTCTGGAAACACATTCATCCAGCCAAGCTCCACCATACAATTAAGTTGTGTATAGTAGATAATACAGAGGATTTGGGGTGTCAGGTATTGAGCTATTTGCCACAGAATTCCCAGCCTCTCTTCTGTTCATGTAACCACAGTATTTGCAAGAGTGAGTCAATTAGAATTCTTGTCAATAGTAATCCACAATAGTTAGAGTTGGGGTTACTTTAGTGATTGTGGCGGGGGAGGGGGATATTATGCCATGGTATACCTCTTGAAATTCAGGAATGATGGGTTGATTATTTCGGTTTAGAAATGATTATTGCCTTGCACGAGATCTGGCGCACATGTCACTTTCCTCTTATGAAGCAAAGCCCAAAGGTTTTACTGTTCTTGTCTCATACAGACAAGTATTGCTTCAGTGCCTGAGGAGTTGTTAATGATTTTGTACGTAGTGCAATCATCAGCAAAACTCCCCACTCTACACATTATGTCACTGATCTCTGACCTATTCTCGTCTGAACCCACAAAGTCCGAACTATTGGATGCCATTTGTTGCTTGCATTCAGTCAACTTGAATTGTCCGGAATGCTTCAAATGTATTCTGATTCTGAGGATTGCACTGCCACAGATGTCTATTGATGTTGGCTTTCTGATGGTGTTGGGAGATTTCACAATTAACCAAATCCTCTCCACTTAAAGTTGCACTCAAGCGAACAAACATCGCCTGCATCTTCCTGCACTTTCAAGAGGAATCAATGAAAGAACCAGCAGGATAACGAAGAATTCTTGAACGACTAAGAAGCGAAAGACAAATCTTGCAAACAAGTGTGGAGATCCCCTCTATTTCTCCACTGTGATTTTCAAAGAACCTGACTATAAGTGATTCTGTTGGGAAGAATTGGGAATGGAACCGGCTCAATGATCCTTGTGCCCCTTGAGTTGCAAGTTCTGGATGTTTCAGGGGTCAACTACACAAAAGACACTTAGTAAAATATCAACGAGTTAGTGAAGAGTGTAGGAATGAGAC
This sequence comes from Sphyrna mokarran, assembly GCA_024679065.1. Taxonomy (NCBI): domain Eukaryota; kingdom Metazoa; phylum Chordata; class Chondrichthyes; order Carcharhiniformes; family Carcharhinidae; genus Sphyrna; species Sphyrna mokarran. Next base: position 54,492,981 of record JAGIQG010000004.1, on the reverse strand, counting down.
AACTGCATTGGGTTTTGCATCTAGTATCAGTATCCAGCCAGCCTTGGAGTAAGATTCCCGATTTACAAACATCTACTTAACTTTACAACTTGTTATTGTAAAAGATTATTCGTATTTTTTAAAGGTAAATGAATAAATCAGTCCACTAGACAAACTGGATTACATTTGTCGAATCAACCTAGCACACTGAGCAAATGGGTTCCTTCGCTGTATGGTCGTCAGATTCTCTGACAGGATAAACTATGATTCAGTAATCAAAGGACCAAATACAAGAAAATGGTCAAAAGAGCAAGATCGGAAGGGAAAAAAAATGTTTTCCGAGCTAAAATGCTACGATCTGGAATTCCCTCTCTGGATGAAGCAATAATAATTTTATTATTGGGATTAGGATACACACTTAAAAATTTAGATTCAGAGCTTTGGAGAAAGACCAATGGTGAAGCCAATTATATAATTCTTTCAAAGAACCAACACAGGCAACATGCGCCAAATGACTTCTCTCTATGCTCTATAGCCTAGTGATTCTACTACCCATATTTATGTCTGTCACTTCTCTTTCTCTGTTCAGGGTCCATTTAATTTCTAACTCTATGATAAATAATGTTTGAAAACGAAGAAATTTAAAAAGCTCCAATGAAGCGCAGTGTAATACGCTCTGCCCTAAACATGTGTGCTAAATTATAGGCTATTGAAATAAAATAGTAATCAACATTTAAAAAACAAAATCATTTTCCTTCCCTCCCAAATTCACCCCATTCATCCGAGGATTGACTCGATGGAGTGTAAATTCTCCTCAGCGACTTTCCTGGAAAAATAGCATGAAAATTGGACCTGGTGTCATTACTACTAAATAGTGAAGGACGGTCAGAATATATGAAGTACCTTAAAAAGCTACGGCATTAACCCGCAGAAATGACTCCTCTTTCTGTTCAGATCCGAATTTGTAAATTACATCGTTCGCTTCTTTTTCGGAAACGCTTGTTCATTTGTCCTATTTCATAATCCAGTAACTTCTTTTAGAAGCTTATTAGCAATTGAAGTTGTTGTAATCTTTTATTACATTGACGAAGTATTAGTCCGAATGTGAACTGTTTCAGTAGGCAGTAGAACATAGAACATAGAACACAGTAATTTGATACTTTTTAAATCAGTATTTGTATTAAATGGTCACTACACTGATAAGTTCTGATCCAGTGTATTCCTGGTATTCTCGCCGTATGTAATGATATTAACGGCGTTATATCTCTACTGTTCTTGGTTTGCAGGCGTTCCCAATGTCGTTGTCCTTTAATAGCGCTCGATATTGAGTGAGTCTATTGGTAATAATTGTGCTGATAGTCATCCTTGGGCAGTATTTCAAGCTGTGACAGTGCCAAAGGCAAGACACATGTTTATCACAAGCGCGCACATAGCTTTTCAATTCAAATTTTTACAATAAGCGTACAAATTCACATTAACAGATAGGATATTAAAATAAATGTTATTTGAAGGTGAACATTTGGACCACAATTTACACATTGAGAATAATGAGATATTCCGGAGCAATATTCGGTGCACAATTCCGACAATTATTACTCCAACCCAGCAACAATTTGCGGGAAACAGCGACCTCCTCAGGTCAATCTGGGATGGCAGTGTTGCGAAGATATTTGAAGGATGCTCCCTGCTCTTGGGGAAGTGTTTTGTTAAGATATGTAAGATTGCTCTAGAAACAGCTGCTAGAATTTTTTTTCAGTTATTAACAAGTACCAACGGTCTCAATAACTGGGAAAAAATTCGTAATTTTTAAACCGAATTTGCCGTACCTATTTACAGACAACTTGTGAAGTGTGGCCATTGCCATGATGAGGAAACGTGTGCACAACAAACGCCCCAAAATCTTATTTTTTGAGATGTTGATTGAGTGATGAAGTTAATCAGAGCACTGGGGATAACTCTTCTGCTTTTCATCAAACTAGTCGTCACCCACGAAGGCAGGTGGGGTCTAGGTTTAACGTCGCATTGTGGACTCAGCACCTCCGACAATGCAGCATTCGCTCAGCACTGCACTGGAATGTCCATCTAGATTCTTGGTGGCCATGTCCCGGAGTATGGCTTGAAAACACAACTTTCTCAGGGAGGAGTGAGTATTACTAAGTGAATAATGGCCAATACTCGAAGCATTGTAAATGAGTGAAGAAATGGAAGCTGAAGGGAGACCCGATGGAGGTCATTGCAAATATGAACAGTGTTAATAGATTTGATGTAGAGAAAATGGGTCCACTTGTGAGGGAACACGAAACTTGAGGATAGAAACATACAACAGATGTAAATATATCCAATCGAGAATTCGCGAGAAGCTTCTAGACATAGTAAGCGGTAAGAATATGGAATACACTAGATATAGGGATCATTCAGAGGAATGCTGTAGACACATTTAAGAGAGAAGCAAATGAGGCAGACGGAAATATGTTGATCGGGATAAATGAACAGAGGGAGAGATGCATAAATGCCAGCGTATATCAATTGGGCCGAATAGTCTGTATCTGTGCTGTAGACTCAGTGCAATAGTACGTAATGTAAAAGAGAATATATTGGAAATGCTCAATGGGCAAATCACTATCTGCCAAAAGAAACAATAAGTTAACCCCTCAATTAGAATACTTTGTCATAGAATCCGTACAGTGCAAAAGGTGGCTATTTGGCCCTTTGAGCCTGCACCGACGCAATCCTACCTATCTCCATAACCCTACATCTTTACTCTGCTAGTCCCCTGAACTAAAGGACAATTTATCATGGCTAATTAACTTAACCCGCACATCTTTGGAGTGGAGAAGAAACTGGAGCACTCGGAGGAAAGCTACGCAGACACAGGGAAATGTGCAAACTCCACACCGACAGTGATCCAAGGTTGGAATTGAACCCAGGTCCTTGGCGCTGTGGGACAGCAGCGCAAACTAGTGTGCCACCATGCCACCCCTATTAGCCAAGATCACGAGATCGTGCAGTGACATCATCACAACATCAGCAGACCTTGTATTTATATATATGCGTTTGAAGCATGCATATTGCTTAGAGCGTTGCGATCTGATTAAGGATACGCAGCATGGATTTGTTAAGGGGAGGTCGTGCCTTACAAATTTAGTAGAATTTTTTGAGGAGGTGACGAAAACAGTGAACGAAGGGCGAGCCGTTGATGTCGTCTATATGGATTTGAGTAAGGCGTTTGATAAAGCCCCTCAAGGGAGGTTAGTTGAGAAGGTCAAGGCTAATGGGATACAAGGACAGGGAGCTAGATGGATAAGTAACTGGCTTGGTAGTAAGAGACAGAGAGTAATAGTGGAAGGGTGTTTTTCTAGCTGGAGGTCAGTCACTAGTGGTGTGACGCAGAGCGCGGTACTGGGACCTCTTCTATTTGTAATATATATAATTGACTTGGAAGAGGGAGTAAGTGGAGTGATCAGCAAGTTTGCAGATGATTCAAAGATGGCTGGACTTGCGGATAGTGAGGCACATTGTCAGGCGGTGCAGCAGAACATAGATAGGCTGGTAGCTTGGGCAGACAGATGGCAGATGGAATTCAATCCTGATAAATGTGAGGTGATGCATTTCGAGAGAAATAACGTAGTGGGGAGGTATATGATAAAGGGTAGACCTATTAAGAGTACAGAAACGCAGAGGGACCTGGGGGTGCAGGTGAACAAGTCTCTGAAGGTGGCAGAGCAAGTGGAGAAGGTTGTGAAGAAAGCATATACTATGTTAGCCTTTATAGGAAGGGGTATAGAATACAAGAGCTGGCCTTTAATGTTGCAGTTGTATAAAATGTTTGTTAGACCTCATTTGGAATACTGTGTCCAGTTCTGGTCGCCCTACTATCGGAAGGACGTGGAGACTCTGGAGAGAGTGCAGAGGAGGTTTACCAGGATGCTGCCTGGTATGGAAGGTCTGAGTTACGAGGAGAGGTTAGGCAAATTGGGACTGTTTTCCTTAGAAAGACGTAGACTTAGAGGAGATCTAATAGAGGATTACAAGATTATGAGGGGTATAGATAGAGTAAACAGGATTAAGCTTTTTCCTAGAGTGGACTCTAATAGCACGAGGGGAAACGGGCTTAGGATGAGGGGGGTAAGGTATAATTTGGATGCTAGAGGGAGTTTTTTCACACAGAGAATAGTGGTGGCATGGAATGCGCTGCCAAGTAAAGTGGCGGAGGCAGGTACTCTGGAGTTATTTAAGAAATACTTAGATGGGCACATGAACAGAATGGGAATGGAGGGGTATAGAAAACTGATTTAAAATAGGAACCATGAGCCTTGGGAACCCCTGGGAAGTGTGTAAATAGATGATGATATTGATGTACTTGTTTTTATCCTACAGGTGCTTTGGTCCACCTTGTTGTCTAACAAGGGGCATACACGCGATGGGTCGTGAGAGGGCTGCTCTTAGATTTTTTTCGAGAGTATCCTAGTGCTTCACGTCGTTAGTGTACGCTTGACCTGGACCATTTGATGGGCAACACGACAGCTCAGTGACTATCGCTGTGCTGTGCAGATACATGGATTTGGGCCTGTGCCTGTGGGAGTTTGTGCATTCTCCCCGTGCTTGCGTGGGTTTTCTCCGGGTGCTCCGGTTTCCTCCCACATCCCAAAGATGTGCTCTTAGGCTAATTGGCAAAACAAATTCTCCCTAAATTGTCTCAAATTTGGTTATTAATCCATAGATCTATAAACATGGACAGGGATCGCGGGTAGAGGAGGGAACATCGGGGTGGCGGCGCAGGCTCGTTGGGCAGAAGGGCCTGTTTCCCGTGCTGTTTTGTTCTTAGTTCTTCGTTCTTTAAATTAGAAATGGGTACTAAAAGTTCTAACCAAAAAGAATAACGCAACCAGTCAAATACATAATAGAAGGAAGGAAAACTAGAGAGGGGGCAAAATGTGACCTCCTCTTGGGAAATAAGGAAAGGCTGGTGACAGAAATGTTAATGAGAAATCACTTTGGTACTAATTATATTAGTTTTAAGATAACTAAGAGAATAATAGGTCTGGCCCATAAGTTAAAATTCTATATTGAAGCAAGGTCGATTTCCATCACATTAGATAAGATTAGATAGAAAGTTGATTGGGGGAATCTGTTGGCAGGCAGAGGGATAGCTGGTAAGTGAAAGGCTTTCAAAACTGTGTTTTGCAGGGTTCAAGGTAATTACGTTCTTTTAGAGTGAAGGGTAGAAGTAGGGAACTCTGGGTGACTTGGGATATGGAAACCCTGGTCAACGAAAAGAAGGGGACACATGACATTCATAGGCAGCTGGGACCAAGTGGATCTCTTGAAGAGTATAGAGGGTGTAGGGGTAGAATTAAGAGAGAAATTAGGAGGGCAAAAAATGCAAAGAAGAATCCAAAGAGCTTCTACAAATAAATACACAAACGGCAAAAGACTAACTAAGGAGAGAGCAGGACTTCTTGCGGATCAAAGAGGTCATCTTTGTGCAGATCCACAAGAGATGGGTAAGATCTCAAATTAACATTTCTCATTGGTATTTACTGTTGAGAAAGGCATGGATTTTAAGAAACTTGGGGAAATAAATAGTGATGGCTTGAGGAGTATACATATTTCAGAGAAGGAGGTGTTCGAAGACTTAAAGCACCTCAAGGTAGATAAATCCCTGTAACCCAATGAAAATGTATCCCAGGGAGGAGGCTAGAGAAGAAGTTGCAGTTACCTAGCATTGATATTTGAATCATCAACAGCCATGGGTGAGGTGTCTGAAGATTGGAGGTGGCAAATGTTGTGCCTTTGTTTAAGAAGAGCTGTAGGGAAAAACTTGTGAGCCATAGACAGATGAGCCGAACAACTGTAATGGGTAAGTTGATAAAAGATATTCTGAGGGATAGGGTCTACAGGTATTTCGAGAGGCAAGGACTGATTAGGGACAGCAAGCACGGCTTTGTGAGTGAAAATCATGTTTTGTGAATTTGATTGAGTGTTGTGAAGGGATAACCAAGAAAGTAGATGAGGACAGTGCAGTTCATATTGCCTACGTGGACTTTGAGAAGGTACTGCATGGTTGGTTGTTGCATAAGGTTAAATCTCATGTGATCCTGAGTAATGTAGCCAATTGGACACAAAATTAGCTTGATGACAGAAAACAGACCGTAGCTGCAGAGAATTGTTTTACAAATTGGAGGCCTGTGACCAGTGGTGTGCCTCAGTGATCAGTGCTGGGTCCACTGTAATTTATCATTTATATTAATGATTTGAATGAGAATTTAAGAGGCATGGATATTAAGTTTGCAGATGAACTAGGATTGGTGGCATAATGGCACAGTGAAGAAGATTATCTAGGATTGCAACAGGACCTTGATCAGTTACACTAGTGGGCCGAAATATGGCAGGATAGAGCTTAATTTAGATAAATGTGAGCTGATGCATTTCAGCAGATCAAGCCAGGACATGACTTTCTCAGTTAATTATAGGGCACTGAGGAGAGTTATGGAATAAAGAAATCTAGGAATACAAATATATAGCTCCTAGAAAGTGGAGTCACAGGTGGACAGCGTGTTGATGTTGGCATTTGGCGTACTTGTTTTCATTGGTCAGAACATTAAATACAGGAGTTGGAGCATCTCATTGAAGTTGAACAGCCATTAGTAAGGGTCACACTTGGAATACTGTGTATAGTTCTGATCACCCTATTATAGAAATGATATTATTAAACTAGAAAGAGTGCAGAAAAGATTTATAGGATTCCACTGTAACTTGATGATTTGAGTTATAAGGAGAGGTTGGATAGACTTGGACTTTTTACCCTAGAGCGCAGGGAGCTCAGGGGTTATCTTATAGACGTCTATAAAATAATGAGGGGCATACATAGTCAACATATTTTCCAAAACATAGGGGAGACTAAATCTCAAGGGCACAGGATTAAGGTAAGAGGGGAGAGATACGAAAGGGTCCAGACGGGAAATATTTTCACTCAGAGGGTGGTGAGTATCTGGATAAGCTATTTGAGGTAATAGTAGAGCCAGATACACTTTGGTGTTTTAAAAAGTATTTAGACATTTACATGAGTAAGATAGGTAAAAGAGATATTGGCCAAATGTGGACACTTAGGACTAGCTTAGTGGTAAAAACTGCATGTCATCGACAAGTTGACCCAAAGGGTCTATTCCCATGCTATGAACCTCTGTGACTAAGTTTCATTGAAGAAGTGGTTCTAACAGGTTAGGTAGATTGGCCATATTAAATAACCCTTCAGAATCCCAGGATGTGTGGGTAAGCAAGAATAACGGCGTGAAAACATGGGATTATGGGAATACGGCCGAGGTAGACTCCTCTGTTGAAGAGTCAGTGCAGACTTGATGGATCGCATAGTCTTTTGCACTGTTGGGATTCTATCCCCTTCGAAATAAAGACAATGTTAACAGAAGTGCAGGAAAGTTTAGAAAGAGAATAAGGTCTGAGCAATGAATGTAAAAGTTTGGGTAATGTGTTACGTTCCGCAGATAAGGAATGAATAATAGGGTGGGGAGGGGGGTGATTGGCTGGACGAGTTCCTGATGTGAGGAAGATCACGGTCAAGACTAAATCTAACTATATATGAGAATTTTACATTTGAGGCACGAGGGTTTGGGGAACAATTGTAGATCAGCCACAATAAGAGTAAAGGTCATAGGAGATTTGGTGCAAGAAATTATGTTGGCAGCAGAGTTATGAATGAACTAAAGCCATACGAACTGGAAGTCAGCAGGATGGAAGAAATCAGTCAGGAATACATTGGTATAATTGTCACTGTGTATAGTGGTGCAAGCAGGTGGACAGTCCATTTCATATCTCTGTATACTTGTATTTCTGTAATGGAATTTAATTCGGCATGGCTAACTGTTCCAGTTCGGAGGATTGAGATGGGGTGACGACAGATAATGTTACAGGAGTAATAGAAGACAGTCTTTGCAATGAAGAGGTTGTGTAGTCATAGCACAGAGAATTTCATTTGTGAGCTTGTCTAAGGTCGCTATGGTAAGGTGGAAACCTGGATAAGCAAAATACTATAGACAAAATGTGTATAAAAATGAGGGAATGTGGAAATATAAACATGCTGCTTGAGCAAGGAAGTAGATTGATCCATTGTTTTCCATTTAAGTGTTTCACAATTTCCCTACCTGTATGTCTGCATGTATGCCTACATGTGAGTATATGTTTACATAGATGAATATGTTTGTATATGTGTGTGAATGCCTATTGGATTATCTGTGTGTATATGAGCTTGTGTATGTATTCCTAGTCACACACCATTCTTATTTCAAAATATATCGCTGTTCCATTATCGCTGGATCAAAATCATGGAATTCCGTTCCTAACAGCATTGTGGCTGTACTTACATTTCATTGACTGTAGCAGTTCAAGAAGGCAGCTCACCACCATCTTCTGAAGGACGACTAGTAATGGGCAATAAATGCTGATCTGGCTAACGATGCAAACATGCTATATATGAATAAGCTTCATTGGTGGAAAAATGTTTTGGGGTAACCTGAAGTCATGCAAGTTGCTCCAAAAATATAAGCCTTTCCATTCATGAGCATTGCTGAAAAAGAAATATGCTGTTCAAGCTTTTTGTCTTTAACTTACCAGGACAGATTGAAAAAAAAATCACATCTCAACTTATATCATCAACAATTCTAAAGTTTTGTACTGCAAAGTGACTATTCATGACTGTGTGTGAATATCTATGTGTGCCTGTGTTTCTGCACATGCAAGTGCTTATATGTGAATGTGTATTGTGTGTGCTTATATGAATTTGTGTACATGCGTATAACTCATCCCTTGTCCTGTTAATTCATCACTCTATACTTGCTGATCAACATTGCCTCCTGGTCCTACAGCACCATTAGTTTAAAATTCCCAACCTAGCTTTCAAAAATCTCTAGGAGCTTGAGTCGACTTCAGTTGTAGCCTCCGCTCTATCTCCAATTTTCATCACTCTGCCATTGTCAGACAATATCACCAAATCGAAGGAGATTATTATCGACTTCAGGAAGCGTACAGAACATGTCTATATCAACGGGGATGAAGTAGAAAGCATCAAGTGTTTCAAGATTTTAGAGGTTCAGATCACCAACAACCTGTCCTAGTGCCCCCATGCTGACACTACAGATAAGAAAGCCCACCAACGCCTCGACTTCCTCAGAAGACTAAGGAAATTTGGCGTGTCAGCTACAACTCTCACCAACTTTTACAGATGCACCATAGAAAGCATTCTTTCTGGTTGTATCACATCTTGCTGGCTCCTGCTTTGCCCAATATGCGCAGAACTACAAAAAGTCATGAGTGTAGCCCAATCCATCATGCAAACCAGCCTCCCATCTATTGATTCTGTCTACACTTCCCGCTAGCTTAGCAAAGCAACCAACATAATTAAGGACTCCACACACTCTGCACATTCTCTTTTCCACCTTCTTCCATCAGGGAGAAAATACAAAAGTCTGAGGTCACGTACCAACATGATTCAAGAAGTTTCTTCTCTGCTGCTTTCAGACTTTTGAATGGACTTACCTTGCATTAATTTAAAGTTTCTCAACACCCTAGCTATGAATGTAACACTACATTCTGCACTCTTTCCTTTCCTTTTCTATGAACAGTATGCTTTGTCTCACAGCATGCACAAAACAATACTTTTCACTATATGTTCATACATGTGACAATAATAAATCAAATCAAAATCAAAACTGATGATCATTCCAGCTGCAAAGGGCCTAAGTTCTGGAATTCCATCCCCAAAGCTTCTCTCTGTGGTCCTTTAAAGCCTCGATGTGGAGATGCCGGTGTTGGACTGGGGTAAACATAGTAAGAAGTCTCACAACACCAGGTTAAAGTCCAACCAGTTTATTTGATAGTAAATCCACAAGCTTTCGCAAATGCTTTTCTTTCGTCAGGTTTGTGGAAAGCTCTGATCAGAGAAGGGCATATAAAGGCACACACAGCTTACAGAATACTGATTAGAATGCAAGAATTTACAGCTAACCTGCTGTTCAAGTCTTAAAAATGCAGACAATATGAGTGGAGATAGCATGAAGCATAGGTTAAAGGGATGTGTATTGCCTCCAGACAGGACAGGTTGCAAGTTCAGGCAACCCATGGGGGTTACAGATAGTGTGACATGAACCCAAGATCCGGGTTAAGGCCATCCTCATATGTGCAGAATTTGGTCATCCGACGACTCTACGCTGTCGACTCTGCGTTGTCGTGTGTTGTGAAGGCCATCTTAGAGAATGCTTACCTGAAGATCAGAAGCCGAATGCCCGTGGCCGTTGAAGTGTTCACCAACAGGAAGGGAAGAATCTTGTCTGGAGATTGTCAAGCGATGTTCATTCATCCATTGTCATGGCATCATCGGGCAAGGCTGTCCCTTCCTGTTGGCGAAAACTTCAGCGGTCACGGGGATTTGGCCTCTGATCTTCATGTAAGCGTTCTCCAAGGCAGCCTTCACCACACACGACAGTGCAGTTGCTGATCAGAGACTGATGACCAAGTTCCGTACACATGTGGATGGCCTCAACCTAGATCTTGGATTCATGTTGCACTATCTATAACCCCCATGACTTGCCTGAACTTGCAAATCCCACTTACTGTCCTGCCTAGATACAATACACATCTCTTTAATCTATGCGTAATGCTGTCTCTATTCACATTGTCTGCATCTTTAAGATTTGAATAGCAGTTTAGCTATAAAGACTCGCATTCTAATCAGTATTCTGTAAACTGTCTTTATTTGCCCTTCTCTGATCAGAACTTTCCACATTCCTGACGAAGGAACAGCGTTTCTGAAAGCTTGTGAGTTTACTATCTAATTAACTGTTGGACTTTAACCTGGTGTTTTGAGACTTCTTACTTCCTCTAAAGTATGCCAGTCACCAACATTGCTCAGTATTAAAAAGTGTTTGATAATGTTTTTATGATAATTTACTATGTTGAAGGCACATTATAAATACCACTTGTTCTATGTGTGTGACTCAGTGGGTGGTCTTTATGTGTGAATTTAACTCCTATTTCCATTTGCTAGACTTCGTAAATTCTTCCTATTTATAATTTATTCAATTCTGATGATGACTACAAAGACATAGATTTCAGTTTGTAATGCGCAATTGCAGTTACTCGAGTGAGAATCTTTGCAACTTGTCTGTGGAAGATGTCTCTTCTTATAGCTGATTTCTTCAGTCAGCTAATTGGATACCGCAACGTGCACTGGCAGGTAAAGCTAATGGGAAATTGCAAGAACTGCACAGCGATTCTGCTCATGATATAATGGAAACACTTGTGGTTAGACGCTGCGCCCATTTTGGGACCTGCAAGTTGCATAATGCCTGTGTTACTCGTTCAAAATTGAGATGAAAAGTAACTTAAGACATTAATTTGAAACCTTGCATCTCTCAACAAAACATTTGTAAATATGTTTTGCGATCCCCGCCGTGCTGATTTTGAAAACTGAAATGCGAACTAAAAATCTTGAAATCAGCTTGAATGTTAAAATATAATTAAATTTAGAGAAATGTCACTGTTTTTCTGAGAATATTTCAGAACTAGCTTTGTGTACAATTTGCTTTATTTTCAGCTATAATGGATAATAACATTGTGGCAAAGTTTGCAGGTGAGAAAATTTAGGGGAGATACAGGTAGTATTGAGGAGACTGAGAGGCTGCAGAAATATTTGGACAGGTTAGGAGAGTAGACAAAGAAATGGCGAACGGAATACAATGTGGGAAAGTGTAAGGCTATGCACCTTGGTAGAAAGAATAGAGGCATAGACTATTTTCTAAATGGGGAAGGCATTCAGGAATCAGAAGCGCAGAGGGACTTGGGAATCCAAGTTCTGGATTCTCATAAAGTTAACTTGCAGGTTGAGTTGATAATTAGGAAATCAAATGTAATGTTAGCACTCATTTCAAGAGGACTAGAATTCAAAAGCAGGGATGCATTGCTGGGGTTTTCTAAGACTCTGGTCAGGCCAGATTTGAAATATTGTGAGCAATTTTGGGCCCTACATTTAAGGAAGTATGTGTTGACTTTGGAGATGGTCCAGAGAAGGTTCATGAGTATGATGCTAGAAATGAAAGTCTTGATGTATGAGGAGAATTTGTATACTCTGATCTTTATTCAATGAAGTTTAGAAGGATGAAGAGGAATCTTGTTGAAACTTATAGAATACTGAAAGGCCTGGATAGGATGGATGTGGAGAAGATGTTTCCATTAATAGGAAACAGTCGGGTCCAAAGGCATAGTCTTAGAATACAGAGACAACCCTTTTCAACAAAGATGAGGAGGAATTTCTTTAGTCAGAGGATAGCGAATCTGTAGAATACATTGTCACAGAAAGCTTTGGAGACCAGCTCATTCAGTTTATTTAAGACAGAGAAGATAAATTCTTGATTGTTAATGGGATCGAAGTTGGGGGGAAAGGCAGGAGAATAGGGCTGTGAAACATATTAGCCATAATCAAATGATAGAGCAGAGTTGATGGACTGAATGGCCTAATTCTGCTCCTATATCCTGTGGTCTTTATGGTCTACAGGCCATGTTTGCAAAATCTAAACCAAACATCGACTGTTAGATGTGATTTTGGCAGTACTTACTGAACAATTGTGCCTGTGCTATATATAGTAACAAACAAATAAAGTAATTAGTCAAGTTAGTAATATGGCTGTTTACATGCTACATATACATGCTACTTATAACCTTCGTTCAAATTCAGGGGCCGGTTCTCTGAAACAAAATGAACATGCTCTGCATCTTTCTGAATTGCCTGGAAGCATGCAGCATCTATAGTTCCCAGTTGCTTTTATCATTGCAATATTTTGGCCAATCAGAGTTGACTTGTAAAGCAATCTCCTGTGGCATAACTTTTTCTGTTGGTTTGAAATATGATATTCTTGCATTTTACCTGATCAGTACAAGAGAAAAAGCTTTAACAACGTATCCCTTTTAGTCGTATAGATATATCTGATCTAATCCTTCGCAGTGCAGCAAAATGCCCACCCGTTTACTTACAAAAACTCCAATTAAGTTGGTGGAGTTTGTTTTGCACAACAAGACCATTAGAAAAATATGCATCACATATAGATCATAATTTTCCGGCTGCTCTCGCCCTGCGGAAGATAGGATGGAGAATTTGGCACTGAGCCAAATCTTTGGTCCTGTAAAGGATCAGGGAATCCGCAGCGCGACTGGCGTTCAAGAAAAGAAAGCAAGTCTGTACAAGCCTTGAAGACGAGCTATACAAGCCTCCCAGAGCGTTTTAACTAATGATGTACATTTCAAAATGCAGTCACTGTTTTTTGGAAATAGACAACAATTTGTGCAAAGCAGAGTCCCCCAAACAACACGGATAAATAAGATATTTTCTGGCGTCCATGCCGACGGGATTCTCTGGTTTTGCTGCAGGTAATGGCATTTGGCTGAACGCTACATTTTTCGCGTTCACTTGCAGGAGCAAGGGTCGAAAAATTCCGTCCATTTACTTTTAATGAACAAATGATAAATATTGTATGGAAGTCTGCTCTTACTCCAATAATCTTCTGGCATTACTTACATTCACGGCTGGAGAATGAGGGAGTCTTGTTCCAACATCTCGTCCAAAATAGAGCATCCTCTGTCACGCAGTTCTTCATCGGTGCTGCTAGAATTTGTGTTGATCTTATTGGCGTGGGAACAGAGCCCATCACCTTTGGCGTATGGAGAAAGTGTTAAGGTTAAAGTTCATTTATTCATGTCACAAGGAGGCTTATATTAACATTGAAATCAAATTACTGTGAAAATCCCCTTGTCCCCACATTCCGGCGCGGTTGGTTACACTGAGGAAAAAATTAGCATGGTCAATGCACCTAACCTGAACATCTTTGGACTATGGCAAGAAATGGGAGCACTCGGAAGAAACCCACGCAGACACAAGGAGAACGTGAAAACTCCACAGACAGTGACCCAAGCCAGGAATCGAAGTACTATCAATGAACTAAGGTTGACACGTTTGTTTACCATCATCAATTAAATCCAAATGCCATCTCTCTAATAGACTCAGCATTGTTATATAAAGCTGATTGAAAGATTCTATGTGCTGCTTTAAACCTAGCTGGCAGAAAATGCTCCAACTAACTTGTTAACTCCATGTAATTTACTGACCCCATTACCTTTCTCATGTTTGCTGCTTTCTCGAAGCTTCCGCTCACCACTTTTTCCCGGCTCATCTGCTCACCACCTCTCCTAAACTTCCCACTTGCTGAAACTCCTACCCGCCACTTCCCTCTCCCAAACTTCCCGCTCGCTGCCCTAACTTTCCCATTAGCTGCTTCCCTCTCATACCCTCCCATTCACCGCTTCCCTCCTTTCATTCTCCATTCATTGCCCCTATCACAGAGCTGAAGAGCGCGACTCTTGTTCCAATGTCATTTCATATTACATGAACAAGGTCATATGATTCAACCTTCAGGAGTACATCAGTCTCTCTATGACTCCTGACTTTTTTCACAGAAGTCAGGACCTCTGAATTCCATTTCGAATATTTGATATTTAATTTCATGTTTCCAACATTCATCAATTTTGTTTTCATAATTCTAGATCTTCTGTTCAATTAAAAATTTTAGTCTCTGACATATTTTTATGGTTTACTCATGACTGCACGTGCTTCTAATGGAAAATGTCATGCAGCATTTTGAGAGTCCCTGCAGTCCGGTAGAAGGCCATTTTGCCCATCGAATCGGCACCGAATCTCCTACAGAACAGTTTACCAAACACCCCCATCCCCATCTCTGTAATCCCACACAATCCTCCTGAACTACACACTTGGGGCACTAAGGGCCAGTCCACTTAAACTTGGAACTGTGAGAGAAAACTGAAGCACCTGGAGGAAACCCACACAGACTTCGAGAGAATGTACAAACTTTACACCCAAGGCTGAAATCGAACCCGTGTCCCTGGAGCTGTGAGGCATCAGTGGATTAGTTAGTAGAGGCACTGTGCCACCGTGCCGCCACTTTCTGCCCTTTGAAAAATTCAGCAGCAGTGACGAGAAAGATCACAACCAATTAAGACATTCTTGAGCTTGGCGTTCTGGAGCTATTCCAATGTTGACCATCATGATTTTTTTTTAAATTTTAGTTGTTCCTTGTAAATTCCCGCGGGATAATAGGTTCCTCTATAGGAGTGAAGAGTTGGGCAAATATTGGATTCAGTAAGGGAAGACAGTTGAGGCGGACAATTATTCTTCGGTAATTAAGGTGCTACCCGGAGTTCCCCCCTTTAGAACAGAACGGAGTAAATAGAAATGCTATCTATTCCATTTCATTGTTATATGCCTCACGGCATTCACTATCACCAAATAACAAAAGTAATTGTATGGCTAACCCACATCCAATTAGCTCAGATGTCAGCTCAGTTACATTTATATTTACTGAAGATCTGCCACCTTTACTACCTTCCATAAATATAGAACTATGAGGAGAAACTGAGATAATCGGATCTCACTGATTGCAAAGAGAAAGGAGATTTCAGTGAAAGATCTCGGGGAGAAAATGCGATATTTGATGGATTTCGGAACAAATGAGGAAGTTGTTGAGAACACGGGACTTCTTTAACAGGGAGAAGGATGCAGTAAGGAAGCTATTCTTAACCTTCATAATCCACAAGTTCAACCTGAGTTAACAACTCCGCTCAAGTTTGAAGGATGTCGGGAATTTAGAAAGGGCGCAGATTTGTTGAACATTTGCCAAAGTTAGGGATTGGAATTAGTTGGAAAAGCCGGAGAAGCTATGGTCGTTTTCCTTAGAATCCAGAAGGTTAAAACGAGGCTGCATAGCGATCTTAAAGTTATGAAAAAATTTTATAAAATAAGAAGTGTTCCCAGTAACACAAACATCGGGAAATATAAAATAGATTTAAGGTGATTGGCAAAAGAACCAGAGGTTTCGAGTATACAGATGGAAGTTAGTTGCAGTCTAGTCTCATCCTGTTCTTACCGAGCCTGCAGCTGCAACGGGCGCCAACGAGGAACAGGATTCCTGGCTAATTTCCTCTCCTGATTCAGATCAACTAACTCGACAAAAGAGCGGATTTGAAAACTGCAACCCACCACAAACTGATTGTTGCGAGTAATCGCCCTTACTTTTATTGAGATGTCTTTCCCTTTTACAATCGGCTTGACGACGTTTGATTTAGTTTTCTTCTCCTGGCAATTCCATCTGTGGAATCACCCAACACACGGCAAAAATTCCTTCTTTCCGAATAAAGTTATATTCGACTCGAAATTTTAACTGGTTTGCTCCCTCTGCAGATACTGCGAAACCTGCTGAGTTGTTCACAGCGCTTTCTGTGTTTCTTTTTCCAGGTTTCTGGTATCCGTGATATTTTGCTATTGTTATTTCCACGAGAATCACTTGTTGCGCATCAGATCTGCTGGACTGTAAAATGGAAACATGTAGATATAGAGCTAAAATTTCATGTCTGGCTCTGTGAGGTTACAGTTGGCCTCAACAATTTTGAAATTAATATAGTAAGTCTCACAACACCAGGTTCAAGTCCAGCAGGTTTATTTGGTATCACGAGCTTTCGGAGCGCTGCTCCTTCATCGGGTGATTGGAGTGCAACTAATATAGAAAGATTGTTAATCTGAATGGTTATTCCAATGATTCTGCTACAAGTCAGATGGCTGGAAGTTGCTTGAGGTCCGATAGCACTCAGTTCAAAGTACTCAGGTCTAAATATTTGCAGACTTTACGCTCCAACAGGAAGAAGGGTATTTCAGATGAAGCGGTGGAAGGCCGCCCGCAGCGGGCATCTTTATTTTCAGGATTAAGTGAAGAATCAAAGTCTGGTATTGACAAAGAAAATCCGGGACGAAGTGTTCCGAAAAAGGCTGCAAAAAAACAATGATCTTTAAGTGATAGTCTTCCGGTTAGGAGGTCAGCTTCTACAGCGACCTTCCTCCCCCACCTCTCCCCCTCCCCAATGTAAACGAACACAATACGCTGTTTCAATCATGGGATCTTTGATGTCATGATCACACGTTTCGGAAATTTAACGATGGAATTTATTACTTAGCAAACCATCGTAGGCAGCATTGTCATTTGCAGTATGTAGCCAACGAAATGCAACATGTCGATACAAGTTACAGTTCACTACATGGCTCTTCTGGGCGTGTTTTGGCCAGGTACATTTCGTTATTAGATGCTGCCGATTTTACAACGGCAGGTCCTAATTTAAAAGTTTCTGCAGCTGTTACTTACTGTAAAATTGGATATTGTGCTCCTCTAATTCGATTGCTTATTTTTATAATTTACTTCTCTCAGATATTTTTCTTTATCTTTTACATCACCGCCTTTGTTCCCTTCCTGACAGCCGCCGGAGTAACTTGGGCCAAAGTGGTTCAGATCCCTAAATACTTGAACGTGAGCACAGGTGCGAATGCTTCCATACTCTGCACATTTCCCTTATTTCCTGATATGCCCGATGTTCATTGGTGGAAACATGGAGAGCAATCCTTTCTCGAACCAGACAGCAGAAAGCGATTTGATGCGGGCAAGGGAAGTAGTTCGCTTGAATTCCTGAATGTGACTTTTGCAGATTCCGGAGTGTATTATTGTAAAGTAAAATATCTAGAAAAATCTATTGAAACTGGAACTGGCACCCAGCTTACTGTATACGGTAGGTGTAATTGTAAACTGGAGGCTTTCAGCTCGGCGTGATTTTTTTTATCACCGGAGGAAAAGCTGGTTTTAACGAATTCTTTTTACAGAACACTGGATTGTTTTCCACTGACCTCGATGTATAGTGGATATTTTCATTTTGAAATTAAGCAATGGAAATACACGAAATAACCTCAAAAGGTCAGTTCTCTCTATGGAGGGAAACAAAGTTAACATTTCATGTCGATGACGAAATGATCCGAAACGTTAACTCAGTTTCTCTACACAGGTATTGCCCGACCTCTGAACATTCCCGATATTTTCCATTTGTATTTCAAATGTACAGCCCCTGCAGTATTTTGCATTGATGTTGTGATGAAATGTCAGGGTCTGGTTCTTTGTCGCCGCAACGGTGTTACAATTGAACAATGTAAGCAATCCTAACATCTCCCAGGTCAAATGTTTTACCAAACTTCAAAAATCATTTAATTTACATCAAAGAGGAAGGAATATTGGCAGCGTGCGGGGCGAGAACTGCACGGAGTAACACATCACCCTCCACCCCTCGCCCCCACCTTCCCCCGCAAAGGTGATTGCAAGAAGAAGATTTCGAGGAAAGTAAGAGCGGTTATTCACGGCGCTTCAGTTGATTAAGGACCGTTTCGAAATGCGCTCTCTGCCGAGTTAGTTGATTTAACCAGGAAGCGAAAAGCAATCGGGATCCCTACACACTGCTCGCGATTTAAGCTGAACAACATGGTAACAATAACAGAGTAATTACGTTCCACTCAAAGATCAGAATCCTTGCGTTCTTTTGCCAAACACATTTTGGTTGCCGACTCTTGTGTCACTGAGAACAGTTTTTGCTTACTGACTTTATCAAAATTGGCCTCATCTTAAAACTATCAGATCTAAAGAGAACAACCGTAGTTTCTTCAGTTTCTGCATATAACCTAAATCCCTTGACCTTGATAAATCTCCAATAAATCTTTTCTGAACCCTCACTCGTAGTGCCTTCATAATAAATGCAGGTGAAAATTCCCCAATACAGCAACAAGTATTTCCAAAATCAGATTCCTTTTCCGCCCATTGTTCGAAATTGCCGATGTAACACTTTCTTTGTCATTGCCTTAAATTTGTGACGGCACGATTTTTGCTAAGAATGAATTAAGTCGGACAAATGGAGTTAAGTTAGAGATCAGGCAGAATTATAGAATACCTACAGTATTTGGCCCATCGAACCTGCGCCGACAACAATCGCATCCAGGCCGCATCCCCCAGGTGTTTACCTTGCCAAACAACCTAACGTTAAGGGGCGATTTAGTAGGGCCAATCCATCTAATCAGCACATGTTTGGATTGTGGGAGGAAACCGGAGCATCGGGAGGAAATCCACCCAGACAAGGGGAGAACCTGCAAACTCCACACCGACCCGAGGCCGGAATTGAACCCCGCTCCCTAGCGTCGTGAGACAGCAGTACTAATCACTATCACCAAGGTTGGCAGAGCACAAAGAATCAGGCTGAATGGGCGCCTGTTCCTAACATAACAGTTTATATGTTGTAATTGTGTCCATTAGGAACTTGTTTGAAATCCCAAGATCTTTCCACAATGGAATTCTACAATCCACTGAGAAGGAGGGTTTTGATCTTTCCCTCAATGCTGGATTCCAACCCCGGGGTCCTAGACTTTACAGGACAGTTAAAGTGCTCGAAACCCTTGTTTGAACTTCTGGGGTGCGCCAATTGGACTTTCGATGATGCACTCACAACTGTAAAGAGGGGAATGGATACCACCGAACATTTCTATAAACCTGGTATATGTAGTTCATTACTTCGGTGCATTGTCCCCATGAACTGACGGAAGTTGAGGTAGAAAACCGATAGACAGATAGACAGTTTCTCATCGGAAAATTGGAACTTTGAACTGCTCGAAACAGAATCTTCTCCAGACAGCAGATGGAATAAAACTGCAGAAAAGTAAACTACCAATCAAATAAAAGCAAAATACTGCGATGCTGGAAATCTGAAATGAAAACTCAGTCAAACCAGCTCAGTTTACCCAACATTTTATTTCTGGAATTAATCCCTGGGTGTTGTGATCTGCATAGCGATATACAATTATCAAAAATTATCCTGGCTTGCGAAATACTCCAACATACACATCCCGGCCCCAGAAAGATATTTTGGTGAAAGATGCACAATCTGAAACCTCGACCTTGGACATTGAAATGTTCAAGAATCAATAGTAATCAATAGTAACTCACGGGTTTTAATCTATACATATCATTACATCTTGTCTGGAGCCAATTTAGAAATCAGAGGTATTTTGATTTCACGCATCTTAACATTAATCAACAAAGCAAAATAAGTTTGGAGACATTAAATGTTTGAAGTAGGTCATTTTTCAAACGAACACACAACGTTTAGTACCACAATGATTCTTCCAGAAAAATCCGAATAGAACCCAATGTTCGTGCTGACTGGTTGGTGCTCCCTGACTGATACATTCGGACCGGAATCTGAATGGAGGTCACTGCTGCCAAACACAATCCCGCGCCAGGATCTGTTGCTTTAATTCCGTCAGAAGTAACGCCAGGTTAAAGCCCAACAGATTTATTTGGCAAGTATTTTTTTATCTGGCAAATAATCATGTATTTGGCAAATAAACCTGTTGGACTTTAACCTGATATTGTGAGACTTCTTACTGTATTTACCCCAGTCCAACGCCGGTATCTCCACATCATGGCTTTAATTCCGAACAGTGACACTTTCTCCCCTGGTTGTAACCATGTCTGGGAGAATGATCCGCTTGCAAAATATCCGGCAATTTTGCTGAGCGTCGTATAACATTATATAAAATAAACGCACGCCCGAAGTTTAAAAAACGCGACAGCACGATAACTATTATTACAGTATGAGCGTAAAAGCATATCGAGTTCGGCAATTGAGAATTTACTCTTTTCAATACAAAAATGATTTTTCCCCCTGTTAAAAGTTCCTCCAACACCATTGAAAATCGTTCGGATTAAAGATAATTCAGCGACTTCTCTACGATTCGAGTGCAAAACGGCTGCATTTTACCCGGAGGGTTTAAAAATCTCCTGGCGTAGAGATGGTGTGGAAATTTTGGCCGGAATAGAAACTGTGAGAAACGAGACAGTGGATGGTCTTTTTGAGGTCTCCAGTTCTTTGGAAGAAGCACAGTCTCTCCAGAACAGAGTCGTTTATACATGTCTGGCATCTCATATCTCCCTTAAGATGCCCGCCAGCGTCAGCTACACTGTCAATCAAGGTAAGATTCCAAACATTTACCGAAACGAGCAGAGGTAAAGACAGCGATTTGTATTATTTATTATTAATGTAGCTGGGCAACTGTTCAAACTCGAATTTACAGGGTTATTATGGACTTTGTTTGATCTCAAAGTCACTTCAATGGTAACGAATTAAAATGATTAAGATATTTTCTAGCTGGAGGAGGGAGAACATTTTCCTGAAACGGGAGATTGCCGGAGCTAGAAAAGTGTTGCTGTGAAGAGAGATTCGATAGACTGAGATTATTTTCCATGGAATAAAGAAATCTGAGAAGTGACTTGACAGAAGTGTACACAATTATGAGGGGAAGAGATAGAATGGACAGGATGAAATCGTTTCCCTTGACGGAGAATTCTAGAAACAGGGGTCATAGATTTAATATAAGTGGCAGAAAGTGTAGAGAAGACACAAGGAATGTCTTTTTTTTACACAAAGGATGGTGGGTGTCTGGAATACGCTGCCTGAGTTAGTGGAGGCAGAGACCCAACGTTCTTTTTTTTAGGAAAGTACTTCGATCTGCACCTTAAATAAGCCACAGGGCTATGGGCCGGAACTTCCGCAGGAAGGTGAGATTAGAAAGGACACCTGGTGTCCACGAGCTGCTATGGACAAGATGAGCCGAGTGGCTTCCTTTTGTGGTTTAACTTTTCTATGGTCCAATGTGCTTATTCCTCGTCAAATTCTTGCCAAACGAAATAAACGCACAAATAAAAATGTTCAGTTTTAGTTGTCACTTTTACATCCTAAATATTAGATTTTGATGTATTATAAAATCGTTATTTCCACACAGTGCGTTCCGCTGTCTGAATCCAATTCCCGTTCTAAGTATCCCCGCCTTTCCAATTGTCTCATTTTCGACGCTCCCTGAATTCTACCTCCAGCGGTTTGATTGTGGTTTGATTATGTTTGATAAAGCTGCATTTAGGCGTTTTGGAATGTTAAATGCAAGTTGTTCTTGTTACCTACTAAGAGCTGCAGTAGTGTTCACCGGTTGACGTGCTGAAGAGTGAAAAACTTTGCTATCCTTCGTAGCCGGTGCGCATCTGTTTGGTGTATCACAAGTGTAAGTCCTTTTACTCTGACCGAAAAGGCCTCAAACCTAGAGAGGAGTTTCCTGCGCCTTTATAGATTTGTCTCCTCCATAAATTGCGTTACTGTTGTATGGGACACATTATAATCCTTTTATCGCTACTGCCTATAGAAATAAATTGTCGGTCCCCACGCAGAATAAATGGACACAATTACAGGAAAGACAACTTTGCGCCGCGCCCTCCCGTGCTAGACACAAAATCGTGTATAAATCTTGCTATGTTCTATAATTTTTTATTTCAATCATTTGTTTATCTTGTAAATATTTCAGAAATCAACCTTACGCACATTTTCGGATGTGCAGGTGGCATACTGGCTGTTATATTGTTGATAATTATTTTGACGAGACTCAGATTAAAAGCTTCATCTGGTAAGAAATTTTCTTATTTCACCGCAAACTTTTATTTTGTTATGCCCAATTAAACTGTTAAGACATAAACGGCGGGTGATACTGCTTCATTGTACAGAATAGAGAACACCCTGCTGAATCTTTTAAATACCGGAGTTGATACCTCAAGTGCGTTATGTGGTTAAGAACAAAAAAAAGCACGGGAAACAGGCCCTTCGGCCCAACGAGCCCGCGCCGCCATCCCAATGTTCCCACCACTACCCGCGATCCATGTCCATGTTTATAGATCTATGGATTAAAAATCAAATTAGAGACAATTTAGGGAGAATTTGTTTTTCCAATTAGCCTAAGAGCACATCTTTGGGATGTGGGAGGAAACCGGAGCACCCGGAGAAAACCCACGCAAGCACGAGGAGAATGCGCAAACTCCCACAGACACAGGCCCAAATCCATGTATCTGCACAGCACAGCGATAGTCGCTGAGATGTTGTGTTGCCCATCAAATGGTCCAGCTCAAGCGTACACTAACGACGTGAAGCAGTAGGATACTCTCGAAAAAAATCCAAAAGCAGCCCTCTGACCACTCATCGCGTGTATGCCCCTCGTTAGACAACAAGGTGGACCAAAGCACCTGTAGGATAAAAACAAGTACATCAATATCATCATCTATTTACACACTTCCCGGGCACCCCCAAGGCTCATGATCCCTATTTTAAATCAGTTTTCTATACCTCTCCATTCCCATTCTGTTCATGTGCCCATCTAAATATTTCTTAAATAACTCCAGAGTAACCTGCCTCCACCACTTTACTTGGCAGCGCATTCCATACCCTCACCATCCTCTGTGTGAAAAAACTCCCTCTAGCATCCAAATTATACTTTACCCCCCTCACCCTAAGCCCGTGACCCCTCGTGTTATTCGAGTCCATCCTAAGAAAAAGCTTAACCCTGTTTACTCTATCTATACCCCTCATAATCTTGTACACCTCCATTCAATCTCTTCTAAGTCTACGTCTTTCTAAGGAAAACAGTCCCAATTTGACTAACCTCTCCTCGTAACTCAGACCTTCCATGCCAGGCAGCATCCTGGTAAACCTCTTCTGCACTCTCTCCAGACTCCCCACATCCTTCCCGTAGTAAGGCGACCAGAACTGGACGCAGTATTCCAAATGAGGTCTAACCAACGTTTTATACAACTGCAACATTAAAGGCCAACTCTTGTACTCTATAGCCCTTCCTATAAAGGCTAGCATATTATATGCTTTCTTCACAACCTTCTCCACTTGCTCTGCCACCTTCAGAGACTTGTTCACCTGCACCCCCAGGTCCCTCTGTGTTTCTGTACTCCTAATAGGTCTACCCTTTATCATGTACCTCCCCTCTACATTCTTTCTCCCAAAATGCATCACCTCGCATTTATCAGGATTAAATTCCATCTGCCATCTGTCTGCCCAAGCTACCAGCCTGTCTATGTCCTGCTGCATCGCCTGACAATGCTCCTCACTATCCGCAAGCCCAGCCCTCTTTGTATCATCTGCAAACTTGCTGATCACTCCACTTACTCCCTCTTCTAAGTCATTTACATATATTACAAATAGAAGAGATCCTAGTACTGAGCCCTGCGGCATGCCACTAGTGACCGACCTCCAGCTAGAAAAACACCCTTCCACCATTACTCTCTGTTTCCTATTACTAAGTTACTTATCCATCTAGCTATCTGTCCTTGTATCCCATGAGCCTTGACCTTCTCCAGTAACCTCCCATGAGGGACTTTGTCAAACACCTTACGAAAATCCATATAGACGACTTCAAAGACTCGCCCTTCGTCCACCGTTTTCGACACCTCCTCAAAAAATTCTACCAGGCACGACCTCCCCTTAACAAATCCATGCTGCATATTCCTAATCAGATCGCAATGCTCTTAGTGCCTATACATCCTATCTCTAAGAATCCCCTCCAACAGCTTCCCTACCACTGATGTCAAACTCACCGGCCTATAATTCCCAGCGTTATCCCTACTACCCTTTTTAAACAACAGTACAACATTAGCTATTCTCCAGTCTTCTGAGACCTCACCTGTGTCCAAAGAAGAGACAAAGATTTGCGTCAGAGGCCCAGCAATTTCACCTCGCATCTCCCTAAGCAGCGTGGGATAAATTCCATCAGGCCCCGGAGAATTATCAGTTTTAATGCTACCTAAAAGTTCTAACACTTCCTCCCTCGTATGGATATTTCCCTCAACTGGTCCACAGCTCCCTCAGAGACAGGACCTGTCAACAAGCCCCTCTCCTTCGTGAATACCGATGCAAAGTATTCATTCAGGATCTCCGCCATTCCCTCGGGCTCTAAGCACAGTTCCCCTCCTCTGTCCCTAAGAGGTCTGATTTTTCCTCTAACCACCCTTTTATTCCTAACATAGGAGTAAAAAGCCTTTGGATTTTCCTTAATCCTATCTGCCAAAAACATTTCATGTCCCCTTTTTGCCCTTCTAACTCCCCGTTTGAGCCCCCTCCTACTCTCTCTATATTCCTCCAACGCTATCTCCGTTCCCAGCTGCTTTGACCTATCGTACGCCTCTCTTTTCTTCCTAACCAAGTCCTCAATATCCCTAGTAATCCACGGCTCTCTAATCCTACCTTTCCCATCTTTCCTCTGAGCCGGCACATATCTATCTTGGAACATTTTCAGTATTCCCTTGAAAGAGTCCCGTATGCCTAGCGTGGATTATCCTCGGACAACTATTCCCAATCAGTTTCCATAAGTTCCAGCCTAATCCGACCGTAGTTAGCCTTCCCCCAATTCAGCACCCTGCCCCTAGGGCAACAAGCATCCTTTTCCATCTGTACCCCAAAGTAGACAGAATTGTGGTCACTGTTAGCCACATGTTCCCATACTACAACATCAACCACCCGCCCTGGCTCATTACTCAGAACTAAATCCAATATAGCCCCTTCTCCCGTCGGGCTAGCCACATACTGCTCCAACCATGCTTCCAGTACACATTTTACAAATTCCTGCCTGTCCAAAACCTCAGCTCTAGGTACTTTCCAATCCACCCTAGGGAGATTAAAATCTCCCACTATAACGACTCTGTTCTTTCTACACCTATCCAAAATGTTTTTACATATGCCTTCTTCAACTACCTGCAGACTGTTGGGTGGCCTATAATACACCCCTAGCATAGTAATCGCCCCCTTTCTATTCCTCAACTCCACCCACAGCGACTCTGCTCCTAACTCCTCTGTATTGTCCTCCCTCTGCACACCGTGATGCTCTCCTTAACTAACAACGCCACTCCTCCACCTCTTCTGGACCCCTCCCCTGTCACGCCTGAAACACTTATACCCAGGAATGTTCAGTTGCCACTGCCCCCCTTCCTTTAACCACGTCTCCGTCACCGCAACCACATCCAAGTTCTTCGCAAACATTAAGGCCCTAAGTTCATCTGTTTTTCCTGTTATGCTCCTCGCATTGAAACAGACACACTCCAGACCTCCAAGACCACTCAGAACCTCCTTCTCCCTAGTATATTTCTTCTCATCCAAGGTTACTGTATCTCCCATCTCGCTCTCTATCGAGCTATCGTGTCAGGCCCCCCACCCCCCCCCCCCATATTAGTTTAAATCCTGCCGAAACAATCCAGCTAACCTCCCAGCTAAGATATTCATGCCCTTCCCATTTAAGTGTTCCCCATCCCTTTTATACAAGTGCCCTTCTTTCACAAAGATTTCCCAGTTATCCACAAATGTGAAACCCTCTGCCCTACACCAGTCCTTCAGCCACGCATTCAGCTGTAGGATCTCATTTTTCCTGGCTCCACTATTACCCGGCCCTGGAAGCAGCCCTGAGATCGCCACCCTGGAGGCCCTGCTCTTCAGCCTACCCCCCAACTCCCTGAACTGCCTTCGTATAATTTTCCTGCTCTTCCTTCCTACATCCTTCTCTCCTACGTGAATAATCACATCCGCCTTGGTCCCCTTACCCTTCAAAATGCCCTCTACCCTGTCTGATACATCTTGCACCCCTGCTCCAGGGAGGCAAACGACCATCGTGGAGTCCCGCCTTGAACCACAGAGTTGAATATGGCAACGCAAATTAATTTTGAAATGCAAATATTCAATTTTCCCATTCGAACTGTTTTTTTTTCAATTTGTACACCTTCTTAATGTTCCACATTTTTAAAAATATCAGGACCTTGTAGTGTAAACACTCTTAATTAATTTCCTGCGACAATGTGAAATGGCTAATATGGAACTGGCAGACTGTTTTACGTCTCCCTCTGGTGGTATTTCAATTGTAACTTAGCGACTCTCTTGTCACATGTTTGTCATCATCACGCTAAAGACAGTGTGCTCCATTGGAGGTAGATCACAGTAGAATTTTCAAATTTTCAAGGCTCCTTCTTTTTGGTAGTAAAAGTGTTCAGAATGGAAAGCATGTTTTTGATTTTACTTACATTCAGAAAGTTACTCAAACTCAATTTCTTCTTTTCTCTAGGTGCCAAAAGAAATTCCGTGGAAGCCGGTCAGAATGATGAGACGGTAAGAAGACAATATCTTTTATGCTCCAAAAAGGTGGAATACGGAGGAATAGAAATAAATATTTCAATCAATCCGATAAATAGTTAATTCATTTTTTTAATCTTACAAAAGAACGAAAAGTTGATATTAATCAAAAGTTATGATGTTGAGATGCACTGGGATTGAACTCGCATTGACCTGACGAAGGAACAGCCAGTTTCGAAAGCTAGTGGCGTTTGCTACAAATAAACCTGTTGGACTTTAATCTGGTGTTGTGAGACTTCTTACGGTATTGATCAAAAGGACAGAGGATGATAGCGCCGGTGGACATTATAACTAAAACAAATGGTAGAAGAACTTAATTAACTAAACCATAAATGTCAGTAACAGGGCACAGTCATGCACCATCAGTCCCCATGGCGCCTATCGAACTGAAATCTGTCAGCAGACATAGCCTGTTCCCTCTCTAAATCCAGCTTGCTGTGAACGTAGCCGCAGTGAAGGGGCAGGTGACCAACTTGACTGCCAGTTGCCTTAACGACCAACTTACCCAGATCCAAGAGGCAGTCCTCTTCCTTCTCCCTGCCCACCATCTGCATGGGTGACGATTAGAAGCGTAGAACTGAAATGCATCGAAAGAAGTAAGTAGCAGCTCCTAAAAGAGGCTATTCTCTATGTGCCACTTAGTTGAGATAATTATTCATTTAGCCCAATTCCCCACTCATTACATATGATCTTTCATTTTTATTTATTCAAGGGAATCTGCGTCTGTCCTGCACCCCCTCCCCCCCTCCCCTCCCCACCCACGCCTCAATTTTCCAGGAAGTGTATTCCAGACAACAACTCTCATCTATCTCTGATGATTTTGATGATCTGAAGTCTCTGTCTCTTGGACATTGAACCACCCACGATTGAAAACACTCTCTCCTTATTTACTCGTCAAAATCTCTCCCAATTTTAAACACACTTTCTCTTTCTCTGTTGTGAGGAGAACAATAATAGGTTCTCTAGTCTCCCTAACGTGAGTCCCTCCCTCCAGTACGATTCTAGTAAATCTATGGACAACTGCTCCCAAGCTTTGCATTCTTCCGTTACAATCCCAGGTGATGTTGCCACTGAAGGGAAGGTCCCAGAATAGGTCCTCACTCAAAAGACCGTAACTTTTACATTTTAGTTTAGAAAAGTGGATGAACCGAGTCACAGGACTGTAAGTTTGCTTTTAACAACAGAAAATCTTAAGGAAAACACAGGTTACAAAATACATCTTAGGCTAGAATATTCGCAGTAAATACACAATCCTTGTAACGCAACAGGCTAACTGTGATCAGATAACATCCATTCTGAAATCCAGCGGCAGACGCCACCCAATCGAACTTCTAAGTGTTTTTCCTCAAATCTCCCAGATGCTTATTACACTGTGAGTCAACTAACATCACTGGATTCCAGCATTCACACGAGCGTTTTTAGACTCCACCCTCGGAAAGTAAGTAGTCTCACAACACCAGGTTAAAGTCCAACAAGTTTATTTGGTAGCATGAGCTTTGAGAAAGCTGTGCCTTCAACAGTAGAGATTCACCTGATGAAGGACAGTTCTCCAAAAGCTCCACAAGCTCGTGCTACCAAGTAAGCCTGTTGGATTTTAACCTGGTGTTATGAGACTACTTACTGTGTCTACCCTACCCCAATGCTGACAACTCCACATCATCATTCTCAAAAAGGCATGTCTCAAAATCTTCTTTCAAACAATGCTTTCCCTCAACTACTTCCAGAAAAGATTCACTTCCAGGATTTAAAACTATCCTTTCAGTAACTCATTTGTCTTGAATAGCCACACGCTTTCGAGTTTTCCACAAAACCTCTCAGGGATTGAACCACCAATTGCTTCACAATTGTTTCACTTATTGCTTCAAAGGCTGCAACAAGATATCATCAACCCTATGATTACTTCAGACCTTTGGTTTCTCACTAAGCCACATTCCTCGGTCTTTACTTTTCAGCTGTTCTTAAATAGTACAATTGTTCAGTTTCTTTCAGTCTTGTTCTCAAAACTTCAATTTCCTGCAACCCCTCTTTTCATTCTCTGGTTTCTAGAATTAACTGTGGTTTAGTTTCTGGGATTCACATTCTTGCCTATTAATTCACTGTCTTGTTTCTGGCGGAGCTGAATGAGCTGCTATCTCTCTAGCTGCTAAGAGTTATCTACCATGGGTTCAGTTAAATTAAAAACACATGGGCTTTTTTCCCTAAAGATGGCTAACTGCTAAATAAGAGCTCAATCTTTCTCCAAGCCCTTACTTACTTTTTAAACTGTAAACTCTGTAATCACAATAGAAACAGTTTAAAATGAAACAAACACGCCTCCCATCTCATACATGTACGCACCTTTGTTTAACAAAAACCTAATCAGAGTTTTATCCTTTCTTACACAGAAACATTAAATTAAACTCACATAAATCCATACCATATTTCTAATATCCAACAGTACAGACTGAGGTCACTTGAACTTACCCCTACTTTCTAATACTCCCAACGATGTTGTTCTCAGAATGGAGCGTAATACGCCAATGAGAACTTACTAGTCATCTATAATGTTTCAGCATCAATTCCTTCGTTTTTGCCCACATATTATTATTATTAAGGTAGCACATCCTCCACACTATTAAGCTTGCACATTCTCCTCCTGTCTGTGTGGGTTTCTTCTGGCTGGTCTGGTCACCTCCCACAGTCCAAAGATGTGCTTGTTAGGAGAGTTGGCCATGCTAAATTATCTCTTAGTATCCCAAAACATGTAGGATAGGGGGAACAGTGGAGATAAATGTGTAGGATAATGGGGATAGGGTGTTGGATGGGCCTAAGAAAGATGCTATGTTGAGAGTCAGTGTAGACCTGATGGGCTGAATGGCCTCTTTCTACACTGCAGGGATTCTATGATTTAAAAGGGCAAGATAAACATTAATATTTATTGTGACATATTCATCCAACTGATAACATTTTCATAATTTAAATTGTTCCAAAACCAGGAGATTCTTGCAGCACTTCACCAATGATTCTGGACGCCACCTTCCAAACCCATGACCACTTCCATCTTGAAGGACAAAGGCAGTAGATACATGGGAGCAGAACCCCCTACAAGTTCTCCTTAAAGGCAGTTACCACCTTGATTTGGAAATATATTGCTGCTGTTCCTTCACAGTTGGTTGGTCAAAACCCTGGAATTTCCTCCATTATGGCATTGTGGGTCAACCCACAGCACATGGACTGCAATGATTGAAGAACGTGGCTCAGCACTGTCTTCTCAAGGACAAGTAGGGATGGGCAATAAATGCTGGCCAGCCAATGACACTCATATCCCACAAATGCATTTTTAAAACTACCATTTGCTGACCATCCCTATTTGCCCTTGAGAAAGTGGTGATAAGCTGCCTTCTTGAACTGCTGCAGTTCCTGAGGTGCACCCACAGTGCTGTTGGCAAGGGAATCACAGGATTTCCACCCAAAGTCAGTGAAGGAT
Organism: Sphyrna mokarran; assembly: GCA_024679065.1. Lineage (NCBI taxonomy): Eukaryota > Metazoa > Chordata > Chondrichthyes > Carcharhiniformes > Carcharhinidae > Sphyrna > Sphyrna mokarran. The sequence continues at coordinate 54,462,557 of JAGIQG010000004.1, read as the reverse complement.
TGGCATGTATTTCTAAGTCAAGATGTTAAGTGACTTGGAGGAGAACTTATAGGTGGTGGTGTTTGCAGGTATCAGCTGACCTTATCCTTCTGGACAGTAATGGCCGTGTGTTTGGAAAGCTCTGCCTTTGGAACCTCAGTGTGCACCTGCAATGCATCTTGTAGATTGATACCTTTTCTCAATAAATTAATTAGGCTGCTTTGTCCTGAATGGTGTCCAACGTTTTGAGTGTTTTTGGAACTGCATTTATCCAGGCAAATGGAAAGTATTCCATCACACTCCTGACTTTTGCCTTGTAGATGGTGGACAGGATTCGGAGAGTCAAGAAATGAATTATTTGCCACAGGATTCTTAACTTTTATCGTGCTCTAGTAGTGACAGCACTTTTATGGCTAATCCAGTTCAGTTTCCAGTCAATGGATATTGATAGTTTGGGATTCAGTGATGGTAATTTCATTAAATATCAAGGGGCAATGGACCATCTCTTATTCGAAATGGCCATTAACTGGCATTTGTCTGTCATGAATATTACTTGTCATTTGTTTACCAAAACCTGGATGCTGTCTGGGTCCTGCTGCATTTGTGCATGGGCTGCTTCATTATGTTAGGATTTGCAAATAGTGCTGAACATTGCGCAGTCAAACCCACATTTGATTGAATGAGTCATTTATGAAGCAGCTGAAGGTGATTGAACCTAGGACACTATTCTGAGAAAGTGCCGCACTGATGTGCTAGGGCTCAGGTGATTAATTGCTGTCTTCAGTCGTGTCACATAAGGACTAATGTATGAGGAGAGAATAACCAGGTTAAGATTATTTTCAGTGGAGTTCAGATGAATGGGGGGAATCTTAGATACTTATAAAATTCTAGCAGGATTAGACAGTATAGACGCAGTGAGGATGTTCCTAATGGTGCGGGGACGGGGGCGGGGGGGCGGTGTGCGGGAATCCAGAATCAGGGGTTACAGTCTGAGGATTGAAGATAGACCATTTAGGAGAGAGAAGAGGAGACATTTCTTCACCCAAAGTGGTGAGCCTGTGGAATTCATTACCACATAAATCAGTTGATGCCAAAACACAATGTATTCAAGAGTCGGCAAGATAAAGCACTTGGGGTCAATGAGATTAAAGGTTTAGGAGGAGAAAGCATGATTAGGCTATTGAGCTGGACGATCAGCTATGATTGTGATGAATAGGGTAGCAGGCTCCAAGGGCCAATACTATATAGAAGATAGGGCTTCTCCTATTTTCTATGTAGTATTGAACAGTAGAATGTCATTCAAACTATTTAGATGGAATGAAACAGCAAATGCCACTCAACCACATCTCTCTTTGTAAAAAGATGAGGAATTCCTTCTTAGAGAATAAACAGGAAAGTGGAGTTGAGACCCCGATCAAATCAGCCATTAACCTATTGAATGGTGGAGCGTGCCAAGAGGTCAAATACTCCTATTCCTTACATTGATATGTGCTTTTACCTCCGCTTCTGCTGTCTTAGCTGATTCAGATTGGCTGCAGGTGCCTGAATTGTTCTGCACACTAATCCTCTGGGTTAGGCAGTGGAATTGGAGATTTCTACCGAGGGATGGAATGTGCAGAAATACATGTCAAATTAAGTAAAATGAGATAGTTGAAAAAGGGGGAGGAAATGATTTGTTTGTACTATTCATAGGATAGTTATTAGTGATGTTCGAGATCACCTCAATTGTAAATACGGGTAAATAATTTGTGAAATATTGGAAAAAGCAGTGGCTAGTGTGTAATGGTACCCTAATGTTATCAATTGCCATCTACATATTTTCATTCTCAAGCTCAGTTCCAAATGATGGATAGCTCTCTGCTAATATGCCATTTCTTTTCCTCTCTGCAGGTTCAACAAGGACCAAATAAGGAAACTGTTGCCTATGCCAGTCTAAGTTTGAAACATGACAATGGATTCTCCAAACGGAGACATGAGAGAGAGCACACTGTCTATTCCCAGGTAGGACAGAGAGACTAGGGGCAATTAATATCCAAACTATTTTCATTCAGGATTAACACTCTTATTGTCACAATCATTACTGAAACTGCACAAGATGGTTTGGCTTTAGGACTCATTTTATTCCGTCCAATAAAGCACCAGCATTTCGCCACCTGATTTAATTGGAAAAAGTAATCAGAGGCAATATAAAAAGAGCACTGGACTCCGTTTCCTTTTGGGGGCTGGCTGTGATGATTGTTCTAAACCACAAAATAAGAAACTCACGTAACAACGCCCCTGTCAAAACCAGCATCATGAAAAATGCAAATCCATACAGATAGAGAAGATCCTTGTATATTTCCAGATACAGCTCAGATCATTAATTGATACACCTTCATTGGACGTGGGGAAGGGGGTGGGGTTACGAACAGTTTGGAGATAGGTTTGTGGGCTGCCAGGGATAGAGGGAAACAGAGACCAATAATTTCAAAAGGAAATTGGATGGCCACTTTTCTTTAGCATAAGAGAAAAGGGGACTAAATTGCTCCAAAGAGAATTCTTTAAACTTGATGGGCCGTGTTTTTATTTATTGTGACTTGAAATGAGAGAAAACTTCATGACAGCCTTTTTAAAAACCGAGTTGCCTCAAGTAATGAGCTGATGAGTTAACAGGTATCAAACATTGTTTTCACAGACTAAACAACGCGGAGATAACAAGCTGACTTACGCCACTCTGCAGCTCGCTGACATCAAGAAAACGTCAAAATCTAAACAGCAAGACAAACATGTCGAGTATGCAGAAGTAAACGTGACAGAGAGAGAGAAGTTGAAAATCTAAAAACAATCCAAAATTGAGCTTTTTATAGATGTAGGTCCAAGTATTTGATTCCTCAACTTTGTCTGAAGGATCTAACCTATAGCACTCTGAACTCATAACAAGGTATCAGGTCTGGGGGTTACCGCAGATATTGGTACCAGTCTAATAGACACCAGGTATTTAACCCTCCAAGGAGTCTGTTGCTCTAATAATGCACCATTATGTTGTACCCTGAGTGAGTGAGAAGTGATGGTAGAGGCTTCAATTAATTTCCATTGGATGGCTGACCATGTGATGAAAATTTATCCTGTTCTTACTGTCTACCTTTGGTGTACATTAAGGATTCACAAGTTACTCAACTTATTTAGCAACATTCCTTGACCAGCCTTTCTTGACAAGCAACTCCTGAAGTCAGACTTGAACCCAGAGCTTCTGCCTCAGAAGCAGGTACCCACTGTGACCCAAGGCCTTCTGATATTTGTTCATTAACCATACAGTTTCATTTATTGCAATTAACTACAAAATAATGGTGAGCATCCACAAAGCCAAGGTAGTAAAACAGGAGAATTGGTCACTTATCCAATGCAACAAGTCTAATATCAGGTGCTTTTCCATACCAAGAGGGCTTTGTGAATATTTTATCTCTTTGGGTAGAATGTTATAATTTTACTGAAGTTTGAAATGGTATCAACCAAGTCATACAGATTTTGTAACGTCAGTTTATGATAGTTCTTAACATTTAATTTCCATGGTTTGAGATTAGATTTGAAGATTCATTGTGGAGCGTTAGTTGTCAATTAATTCAACTTAAAAAAAACAAATATTTGTGTTTAATAGTTTTCTTTTTAAAATTTGTTCTGTCTGAGGCAACAGTAAACGTGTTGTAATCAACAACTATGTGGCATAGGATAATGAGAAATTCAATGCACCACCATTCCACAAAATTCAGACTGTTTAATAGAACTCAAGAATAAGTTATCCAGTTTCAAGAGAAGGACAGATAAGCTGATTGCCTGCAACAACATAATCCTACTTTTAAAAAGGAGAAAACATAACTAGACTAGTCAGAATACTTTAAATACATCAACCACTAAAAAGTTGCTTCATTTTTGTGCTGCTCCCAGAGAAGTACAGTTCAGTTAGTCAACCCCGAAGATCCAACAGGATCAAGGAGACAATTTAGCAAACAGACACCAACCATGCTGTCATAGAATTCCTATAGTGCAGGAAACGGCCAATCACAATCCCACACAGGACCTAACCCATAACCCTACTAACCACCGACGCTACGAGGCAATTTAGTATGTTCAACCTAACCAGCACATTTTGGAGTGTGAAAGAAAACCGGAGCATCTGGAAGAAACCCATATAGATATTGTCAGAATGTGCAAACTCCACACAGTGACCCATGCCAGGAATCACACGTAGGCCCCTGGCACAGACTGTTAACCAATGCAGTTTTCATTGTAGTGACATAAAATGTGCCAGCTGGCTAAAAACATTAGTGAATCTTGTGCATGAAAATTGTAAATCAACTAATTCCAATGGGTCAGAAGACACAGAAACCTTGGTCAGGTTCCATAACGAAGAATAGAGGGATTGTATATACAGATTATAAAATTCCACAGAGCTACTTTGCTGAAAATGGAGATCAGTTTTAAATTTTTATTTGGTGTTGGGGGGGGGGGTGTAAAGCTGGTAAGAAACAGAGGCCAAGATGATGGAGATGGAGTGAAACCAACTGTTTATTTCTTTTAGATTGTCAAAGCTCCAACAAAACCAGTGATAGCACGTTCAAATGCCAGCAGGACTATATAAAGTCAAGTGCTGTACACTAAAGTAATATTTTTTGAAATCTCTCCTACTGATGATGGACCCATTCTTATTTTACTATCTTTACAGTTGTCTCCTGGCACCAGCCAATTTTAAGGCAAAATATTGTATAAACCGCAACATTTTTAGTGCCGTTTAATTATACAGGATTACAGCAATCCTACTGACAGCACTATTAATTGCATCCTACATCTGCCAAACGTGATGTTCTAACATTCTATTCTGCCAGTTGGGCAACACTATGGACATACAGCTTCAAGACAGGAAAGATACTATTTTCAAGAGTTGATAATACAGGCAAGAACTCGTTTATCACCAAGGTTACAGTGAGCTTTGAACTACTACAGTCGATAATGATTCTATAATTCCCATATGCTAACTTCCAGATTTCTTGGTAAGAAAGAACTCAACATCTTTCCCATATAAAATTAGTAATAAATTAACTGTTGAACCACCAACTGGAAACACAAAACCCCTAGATCTGCATTCATTACCATTCAGAATTGCATTTTTAAAAAAGAACAGCCCAAGCTAACCTCAATACTTTAGTGCAGTTCAAAACAGTTTAGTGCTTTATAGTTTTAAGACTCAATGTGTTTTTTTTAGAAAACTTAAGATCTGCAAACGGCGTTATGACTGCCTGCAATCTGGCACTCACTGCAGTTCCCAATCATTCTGAGCATTGCTTTGTTCTGAAGATTAAAATACTTCACACAATTTAAATCATACTCAGCAAACACTGGGGAAAGTTGGACAGGCCCTCAAACCAGCAGCAGTCAGGACATTTAAGCACATGAAATGAGCAGAAAACATTAATTTGTGTAAAACAGATAAAAGTTAAAATCTCAACCCATGAGTCCCAGATCTGATCATAAACAAGATTAAACATGTATGAGATTTGTGTTGGACAGCAAGAAGAGCAGTGAAACACTTTCTGTCACAGAACTCAAAGCCACAAAATCCATTTAGTGAATTGCCAATCCTACTAGATTGGGGGTGTTACATCCAATTACAAAGTCAAAAGGATCAGGGTGAAATCTCTCTACAATTAAAACCCTCAGAAAAGATATTTTATCCATTTAATAAAGTAGATAATGCAACCATTACACTAGCAGAAAGAAACACTTCTTCTTTAAAAAAATGCACCATTTAGTTCTTTGTCTTCATTTATTGTAGAGTTGAACAGAAGTACCAGCCAAATCAGGGCAGGTGCTACAAAATGCCACTGGTTGGATTCGAAGAACTGATCAAGTCCGTGGCTGTTAGAAGCCATGGTCAATGTTCATGGAAACTGGACTTAGATGGTCACCATGATATTGTCTGAGATATTCATAAACTTCAGTTATAAATAAAATTAAACCAAGAATTCAAAAGAGATACATTGAAAAGTGTAAATATTTACTGTAAAGAAATTAATTTTCTCTTAAATATGAGCAATGCAATTAATTATAAGGGCACTAATTAAATCATTTCAAGAAAGTTGCAATAGTTTTCTGACTGCCAAATTGTATGTACTAGAGCAGCTGATGTAACCCACATTGGGAATCCCCCAGAATCAGTTATACTATGCTAATAGGGATGGTTTTACAGTGTCAACAAATTCTTCGCAAAAAATGAGTCAACAGAACAAAGGATAGTGGGGAACAATGCCCTTTACTAAAAGGGTCTTCTCCCTCAGCTCATGTAAACATCCCAACTTTTGATAGGGACAACATTTAGGGGGAAGAAAAAATATGATTGACACATATGGCTTATGTGAAAATTGGCCACCAACTTGATACAGAAGAGCTTTTCGCAAAATTGTGAATTGCCACAAGTTGCTGGACAAAGTACATCACTTCATTTTTGAAAGGTCAAATTCCCATGAGGTTTTTATATTAACAGTTCATTAACTGACCACAAAATTAAACCTAATAATTTTTGATCACACAAGTACCCCTTTAATGGATTTTTCCCCACCAATCTACTCTTTGTACCCTGTTCAGATTGGACATAACCCACCCTATTTCTCAATCCTTATTTCTCATAAGATGCACTTTACCTTGTTGTTTGCGAGTCTCAGAAATGCCCTCGTTCTATTAACTATTAGCAGTTACAGCAATTTACAGAGCAAAAATTTTCACAAGAAGGTCCAATTAACCACACACATAAGACACAATGGGCAGAATTTGCTAAAGCAGGATTTCTACAGGAAGGTTTTGGATGATCTAAAAGGCGATTTCTGAATCAGAATGTCTCTTCAGTTTCACACTATTTCCAGAGCCGGCCTTTCATAGAAATTTAAACAAATAGCATGGCGCATGAGAGAGAATGCCCGGTTTTCGGAGTTCAGTCGTAAGTCTGCCATGACATCACTGAATAGTGAAATAGGTTTACAGGGTTAAATGGCCTACCCATTTCCCTAATGTAATTAGGGGCAAAGAAAGAAGGGTTTAATTTGCTCAAATACACCATTATCTTGTAAGTAAGCAATCACGCTGACAAAAAAACATGAAACATGTTTTCACAATATTCCATGTGGATCCCCAGTAGGACCCACTCTCTGCATCTTACTTTTAATATGCAAGGATTGAAATACATCAGTATAGGTCAGATTCAAAATTAGTACATTTATTGTCTGCAGGTAAGGCAACTGCCATAAAAAAGCCAATGTAAAAATAATAGAACAAATTAGAGCTGATCCCCTCCTGAGCCTTCTCCTCTATGCTTTAAGCTATCCATAGAGTTGAATGACGTACTGTGCAAGAATTATATTTTTTTATAACCTGCTTAAAAGCTGAGGAAGACTGGAGATGATGGGTCAATAAACTGGAGCATTGTCATAAAGCTCAAATAAGCTTTGAGCAAGCAGCTTGTAATTCTTTGGCACTGCAAACAGGGCTGAAATCAAAGACAGATCATTAGACATCAGCAGAAACAAAGCTGTCTCACAAACACGAAAATGGCATCTATCAAAATAGCTATCCTAGTTGTTTAGCTAGTAAACAGAATAGCCTAAACTTGGCAGGAAAACAGCAAGTTCAGAACATACCACTCAGTATCATGGGCAGATCATAGAACACTTACAGCACAGGAGGTCATTTGAGTTTGCATCAACTCATCAAAAGAGCATCTTATTCAGGCCTTGTTCTCATAACTGTGTCTTTACCATGGCTAATCCATCCCTGTTAGAGCACTTAAGGAAACCCACAGACATGGGGAGATTGTGCAAACTCCACAGATAGAACCCAAGGCCAGAATCAAAATCTGTCCCTGGCACTGAGGCAGCAGTGCTGACCAGTGTGCCGTATCATCCAACTCAATCCCATCTTTCCCCATACTCTTTGATGTCTCTTTGCCCAAGTATTAGTCTAATTTCTTGAGAACAAAATGCTTTGGCCTCAATTGCTTTCTGATACTAAATGCCACAGGCCTGCCTCTCTGCATGAAGAAATTACTCCTCATTTCAATCTTAAAAAAGATTTGCTCCATATCTTTGGACTATGATCCCTGGTTCTGGACTCCCCCCACTATCGGGTTCTGCAAGAATTTTATAGATTTATGAGATTTCCCCCTCATTCTTCTGATCCCAGCAAATATAATCCTACCCAGATCAACTGCTCCTCAGACATCTGTCCCACCATCCCAGGAATCAGCCTGGTAAACCTCTGCCGCGTTCCCTGTACAGCAAGAAAGTCCTTCCTCAGACTAGGAGACAAAAATTGCACACAATACTCCAAATGTGGCCTCACCAAGACCCTGTATTATCGCAGCAAGACATTCCAGCTCCTCTCCTCAAATCCTGTCACTAAGGCCAGCATACCATTTCCTTTCTTTCAGTGATGGTGCTAGGAGAGCACCAAGATCCCATTGCACAATCCTCCCTCTCAATTTACAGCCAGATAATAACCTGCTTTCCCGTTTTTGCTACCAAAGGGGATAACCTCACATTTATTCACATTATACTGCATCTACCATACATTTGCCCACCTCATTCAGTTTATCCAGATAATAATGATGAAGCATCCTACATCCCTCAGCTCATCCTCCATCCAGCTTCGCCTCATCTGTAAATGTGGAGATATTGTATTTGGCTCCATCTAAATTCATTAATTATAATTGTGACTAGTTAGATGCTCGCACTGATCCCTGTGGCACCACACGAGTTACTGCCCGCTAGTTAGAAAGACATCTATTTCTATTGTCTGCCAATGAATTTCCTATCCATCTCAATACACTTAACTACAATCCCATGTATTTAACTATCATAAGCGTTCTGAAAATGGAAATAAACCATATCCACTGGCTCCCCATCGTCAACTCTACTAGTTACATGCTCATATAATTCCAATTGATTTGTAAAGCATCCTTTCCCTCATAACTCCACACTGTCTAATTCTGCCACTGTTTTCCAAGTATTGTTATCATAACCTGGACAATCGGACCCGAATTGTTCCCCTCTATTGACATCAGACTCTCTCTCGTAATACATGGTGGCAGTGCTTAGTATGGCTGAATCACAGCAGCTGGGACTTGGGTTGGGTCACTATCTGTGCAGAGTCTGCACAGATTTCCTCCAGCAGTTCCACTTTCCTCCCATAGTCCAAAAAACTTGTTATGTTTGTTGGCCATGTGAAGTTCTTCCTCAGTGTTATGTTACAGTACAACTGTACCACACAGATCAGTGTTAGGACCCCAAATATTCACAATGGATATTAATGAATTTAGTTAGAGGCAAATACAACATCTCCAAATTTGCAGATGAGATGAAGCGGGATGGGAGAATGATCTGAAAGGAATGTAGAATGCTTCATCAACGGGCAGGAACCAGTTTGTGACAACTAGGGGATTTTCACAGTAATTTCACTGTTATTGTGACACTAATAAACAAACTTAAAAATCTGTTTTCGAGTACAATGCTTTAAGAAGATATTAACCACCACAGACATCTACATTTATTTGGCTCAAGGAGTGTAGATCATCTTCATTCGTCTGATTTGAATCTATATTTTAAATATATAGTTTTGTTTATCTCACTTTTATCATCTGCATTCTCCATTGCAAAGCTTCTCAATCACGTTTTTCTTACGTGCCCAGAATATTCGAACAGTCTCTTCCTCATTTTGGCAGCAGAGTTCTTTTGGTCTCATTTAAACTAGCACTTCTCAATGTCCAACATGCACTCCTTATGACAATTATGTCATAGTATTCCACGATTCTCAGCTTTGTTTTCATGGCTAATTTGGAGCTTTGAAATGCGTCTCCAACCACTGCATCCTTTGTCTTATTTCTTGCTTGCACTGATTTTTTTTCTGGGCACTGCAAAATATTTTTACAATTTATGCTCAGCCCTTCTCACTTTCACTGAACTCAATCCAAAATCTTTCAGTTTCTTTTCAGAGTCAGCAATAAGAACAGGATCATTGGTGTATATTAAAGTTGTGACTGCCAACCAATTTCAGCAATTCAAGAATATTTTCACTATATAAACCAACTGAAAAAAGTGGGAGAAAACATTTTTGCCTGACTCCTCTTTAATCTTTGCAAAAATCACCTGAATTATTCTCCACTGTTATGGCTGCAGCTTGTTCGCATTAAAGATTTATCACCAAGATCTTTGAGGCTAAGTTCAAGAGATTCTAGCATGCTCATCAATTCTTCACATTCCATCTTAAAAGCATCTTTCTATAATGAAAAAAACACATGAATACACCTTTTTGGATCTCTATGGCTCTTTCAGAAAGCTAACATTTCTCCTTCCTCTATCTTCTACAAAATCACACAAGTGCTGAAATTTCTGGCTTTAATCTTGATTTTGGCTCTATGCATCTAATATGAAGTTCTTTGAAAGACTAGTCATGGCACAAATCAATTCTAGCCTCTCGGACTACATGAATCCACGATAGTTTGCCTACCACCAGAACAGGTCCACAGCAGACACCATTTTCCTGGCGCTGCACTCAACCTTGGACACCTAAACAAAAAGGATATCTATGCCAGACTCCTATTTATTGGCTACAGCTCAGCCTTCAACACCATTGTTCCCATGAAACTTATCTCCAAACTCTGGCCTGGGCCTCAGCATCTCTGTCAGTGACTGGAGCCTGAATTTCCTAACTCACAGACCACAATTATTAACGACAGGCAACACAAAGTTCTTTGAGGTGGTAACTAAGTGTGCAAACGAAGGTAGAGCAGTTGATGTCGTACACATGGATTTTAGTAAGCCGTTTGGTAAGGTTCGCTTTGGTAAGCTCATGAAGAAAATAAGGAGGTGCGGTATAGGAAGAAATTTGGTCAATTGGATAAGTAACTGGCTATCTCACAGAAGATCACAGGGTAATGGTGGATGGAAAATTTTCAAACTGGATGCCAGTTACCAGCAGCGTACCACAGCGATCAGAGCTGGGTCCTCTGCTTTTGTGAATTTTATCAACGACTTGGAAGAGGGGTCAGTAAATCTGTTGATGATACCAAGAGTACTGGATGAGGTGGAGGGCTCTTCTAGGCTGCAAACAGACATTGGTAGGATGCAGAACTGGACCGAAAAGTGGCAGATGGAATTTAACCCTGATAAATGCGAAGTGATTCATTTTATAGGACAAACTTGAATGTGGATTACATAGTCAACAGCAGGGTTCTGAAGAATGTGGACAAACAGGGAGATCTTGGGGTTCATATCTACAGATCTCAGAAGGTTGCCACTCAAGTGGATAGAATTGTGAGGAAGGCGTGTAGTGTGTTAGCGTTTATTAACAGGGGGTTTGAGTTTAAGAGCCATAGGGTTATGCTGCAGCTAAAGAAGGCATTGGTGAGATTACATTTGGAATATTGTGTACAGTTCTGGTCACCTCATTATAAGAAGGATGTGGACGCATTGGAGAGAGTGCAGAGATTTTCCAGGATGCTACCTGATTTGGAGAGTAGGTCTTATGAGGAAAGGTTGAGAGAGCTGGGGCTTTTCTCTTTAGAGTGGAGGAGGATGAGAAGTGACTTAATAAGTTTATAAGATGAGGGGGATAGGTAGAGTGGACGTTCAGAGACTATTTCATCGGGTGGGAGGTAGGAGGGATATCCGAGGTAGGTTCTTTACTCAGTGGTTGGAGTGTGGAATGGTGTGATAGTGGAGTTAGATACTTTAGGAACTTTCAAACAGTTATTGAATAGGCAAATGGAGCACACCAGAATGATAGGGAGTGGTTTAGTTTGATCTTGGTTTCGGACAAAGCTAAACACAACAAATCGAAGGCTGAAGGGCCTGTACTGTACTATGTTTTATGTACCATCTGCTTCATGATTATCCTAACTGGTGATCCTATCCCTTTGACAGTGTGGCCAAATTCCCCTTTAATTCGATTTTCAAGTTTGCTGATGATCACCGTACTGGATCAGATCTCAAACAATAGTGAGACAACGTAAAGAGTGAGATAAAGAATCTGGTGAACTTGTTTGGCAACAATATTCTCTCCCTAAATGCCAACAAAACGAAGGAGATTGTTATTGACTTCAGGAAGCGTAAAGAACATGCCCATTAACATCAACAGGGATGAAGTAGAACGTTTAGGTGTCCAGGTCACCAACCTGTCCTGGTACCCCCACACTGACACCATAGTTATGAAAGTCCAAAGTCTCTATTTTCTCAGAAGACTAAGGAAATTTAGCATGTCAGCTACGACTCGTACCAACTTTTACAGATGCATTCTGGTTGTATCACAGCTTGGTATGGCAAGAGACTACAGAAGGTTGTGAATGCAGCCCAGTCCATCACACAAACCAGCTTCTCATCCATTGGCTCTGTCTCCACTTCCCAGTGCCTGGGCAAAGCAGCCAGCATAATCAAGGACCCTATGCACCACAGATACTCCCTCTTCCGTCAGAAAAAAAGATGCACAAGTCTGAAGTCATGTACCATATGATTCAAGAACAGCTTCTTCCCTGCTGCTGTCAGAATTTTGAATGGACTTACCTTGCATTTTTCTACATCCTATTTATGACTGTGTATAAGTTGCGCAGTTTCTTATTTCAATCATTTGTTCCTGTAGATAGTGCAGGCGGCGCATTGGCTATTTTACTGTTCGTAATTATTTTGACGAGGATCAAATTAAAAGCATCAAGCTGATGAGTACCTTTAACATTTCGCTGCTTATTTTTATTTTCCCGTGCGCGGTGATGTTGTTAAAATACATAGATTTATTACAGAGAAATAAAGAGCATTTGCAAAATCATTAAAGAATGAAGTTGATATCACACGAGTGTTATGTGATTGAGACTTGAAAAGGGCAACGTAAAGCAGATTTTGAAAACTTGAAATTGTCGAAGTGTTATCGATTTCCTATCACATCCTTCCCGCCATTGTACAAAGACTTGAGTCGACCTTGTGGGCCGCGGGTCACTGCTGGTAATGAGAAGGTAATGCACAGTATACTGTGGTTGATGCTGCTCAACAACCTCAGCGCACAGGTTCCTTTATATAAATTTGTTTAGCGTCAAAAGCATGATACTGGTTTCGTTTATGCACTGATTCAGTTGTTCATGTCTTCTTTCTCTTTTAGACGATAATAGAAATTCCCGAGAAGCAGCTCAGAGAGAAGAACAGGTAGAGTGGCAATGCCTTATTTTATATTACAAAAACGTAGCGTGAGGAGGTGGACATGAATGGAGGGCGACGGGGAGAAGAAAATTCTATATTCAGCCGGGAAGATACCAAATGGTTATGAAATAACCATAAAATTTTATAGTATGGAAAGAAAGTAGCTGTGCCCCCTCTTTGGAATAAGTGTCCAGCGAGTTCCGCTCTCATACGCTTTACCTACAGCCGACATTTTTTAAAAACGTTTCTCCAATTTCCTTTCTGATTTTTGCCATTCAACATGCTTCCGCCACTCAGACAATCCGGCCATTACAGATTACAATACCAAGTTGCAGAAAAATTTATCTTCCCCAATTTTCAAAATCCGAATCCCCTGGTTAGCAAGCAAAACTACCAAGAGTAACAGTGTTGCCTCGTTTGCTCAAATTAAACCTCTGAGAATTCTTTCCCTGTTGTAAGGAGAACAATGATACATTCTTTCGTCTCCCTCACATCACTGAACGTTCCAGTAAATCTCCTCTCCAAACCTTAACATCTTTCCCAAATTGCAGGTCCCGGACGGAATGGTACACGATTTCCAGTTGAGGCCTGCCTACTTTGAAAGTATTGCTTGTTTCTAACTTTTTTTATGTTAAGCACCTGATAACTATTTACCTTCACAACAATTATATACTGTTGATTTCCCCTTAGAAATTTAAATTTATTTCAAAATAAGGATATTTCCAGATGTCCAGCTGCTTAAAATAGACAGTATTCGCACAGATAGACAGACAAGGAAGGTCCCAAATTTTGGTGTATTGGCTAAGCCAGGCTGGAACACTGCTACTGGTATCATAATTGGCCTGAAATCTCTCCAGAGCGCACAATGGCGCATGGAAGTCAAGGTAGGGGAGGCGGAGGGAGAGGAGTGACGCTAAGAGCGAGGATTTGCTAGAGTCCAGGCTGTTGATTTCCACCCTAGAGTGGAAATTTCTGGAAGTAAAAGGAAGACAAACTCAGGCATCGCAGTCAAGTCTTCCAATAGGTTGCAATAAGAAGACAATGGTTCTCCAATAAGGTTGGGGAGGGCGGCGGTTGGAGGTAAGTAGGAAATTAAAAATGTGTATTATTAATTATATAATTATGAGCGGTGTTCCAAATAGTGACAATTTTAAATGCGGGTAAATTTATGAAGCACTCTCGGTTTCAAATTTAGAACATTAGCCAGAAACTGAACCAAATCAGCCATATGTCTGCGTGGCAGCAAATCCAGTGCCAATATAAAACAGAGAGGAAAAGATTCCTTAACTACATAAAAAGGAAGAGAATAGCTAAAGACAACATTGATTCCTTAGAGGACGAGACTGGGGAATTAATAACGGAGAACACGGAAACGGTGGTAGCACTAAATCAATATGTTGTCCCGGTTTTCACACTGGAGGAGGCTAGAGCCATATCAGTATTAACAAGTAATGCAGTGATGGTTCAAAAGGAGGAATTTAAAATAATCGCCTTCACTAGAGAAAAAGTGCTGAGCGAACTATTGTGATTAAAGGCAGACAATTCTCCAGGGTATGATGACTTACATCTTAAAGAGAGTGACAGCAGAGATAATGGAAGCATTGGTTTGAAATCCCAAAATTCCTGGATTCTGGAAAAGTTCCAGTAGATTAGGTGAATGGGCCATGCTACATTGTCCCTAAGTGTCCTAGAACGTGTATGTTAGGGGATTAGCTTGGTAAATGCATAGGGTTACAGGAATAGGAATAGGGGTGGGCCAGAATAAGATGCCCTGTCAGAAACTTGGCGCAAAATCGATGGACCAAATGACCTTCTTCTCCAACGTAGGGATTGTAGGGGATTGGGAAATGGCTAAAGTAACACGTCTGTTCAAAAATGTAGAAATATAAACGGTAGAAAACTAAGTCAGTTAGTTTAGAACATAGAACATAGAACAATACAGCACAGAACAGGCCCTTCGGCCTTCGATGTTGTGCCGACCAAAATAAAAAGCAATGCCCCTCCAAACTAAACCATTCCCTTCTCTTCCATATACTTATCAATTAACCTCTTAAACGCCACCAAACTTGGCGCATCTACAACAGCTGCAGGCAGGGCATTCCACTCCCTAATCACTCTTTGAGTAAAGAACCTACCTCTGATATCCGTCCTATAACTCATACCCCTTAATTTAAAGCTGTGTCCCCTCGTGCTAGCTTTCTCCATCCTAGGAAAAAGGCTATCACTGTCCACCCTATCTAAACCTCTAATCATCTTATATGCTTCAATAAGATCCCCTCTTAGCCGCCTCCTTTCTAACGAAAACAACCTCAAATCCTTCAACCTCTCTTCATAGGACCTGCCCTCCATACCAGGCAACATCCTGGTAAACCTCCTCTGTACCCTCTCCAATGCCTCCACATCTTTCTTATAATGTGGGGACCAGAACTGCACACAATACTCCAAGTGCGGCCGCACTAGAGTTTTGTACAGTTGCAACATGATGCTGCGGCTCCTAAATTCAATCCCCCTACCAATAAAAGCTAAGACTCCATATGCCTTCTTAACAACTTTATCCACTTGACTGCCTACTTTCAGGGATCTATTGACACATACACCAAGATCCTTCTGTTCCTCAACACTATTAAGAGCCCTACCATTAGCCCTATACTCTACACATTTATTGTTCCTGCCAAAGTGCATTACCTCACACTTTTCCACATTAAACTCCATTTGCCACCTCTCGGCCCAGCTCTGCAACTTGTCCAAGTCACTCTGTAAACTAAAACACCCCTCTTCACTATCTACCACACCACCAACTTTAGTATCATCTGCAAATTTACTGATCCATCCCTCAATACCCTCATCCAGATCATTTATAAAAATTACAAACAGCAGGGGCCCCAAAACAGACCCCTGAGGCACACCACTCGTCACCCGTCACTCGTCACTCGTCAATAACGTCTGTCATTGGAAAATTGCTTGAATACATTATTAAGGAAGTAGTAAAGGGACATTTGGAAAATCAAAACACAAATCTACCAGAGTCAGCATGTTTTTAAGAAATGTAAATCATGTTTACCTAACTCTTCAAAGATGTAACAAGTGGAAATTGTTACAGGAGATTCTATAGGCATAGTATATCTGGACTTTCAGAATGCATTTGATAAGATGCCTCACAGAAGGTTAATAACGACGGTAAAATGGGGTAAGTGGTAATATATTATTTTGGATAGAGGATTCATTAACCAACAGAAAACAGAGAGTGAGAACAATGGGTCTTTTTCTGTTTGGCAAGCTGTAACTAGTAGTGTGTCACATGGTTTGCTCCCTCCGGTGAATGGTTTTGGAGAATGGGTAAGAAGGTGCAGATGAGGCTGAAATGAGATCAGCCATGATCATATTGAATGGCAGAGCAGGCTTGAGGTGCTAAATTGCCTATTCCTGTTCCAAATTGTTATATTCTTATATTTCTTATATTTTTACATAAACGTTGCAGCTATGACAGCAGGTCAGAGGCTAAGAATCTAGCAGCGAGTATCTCACCTACTGACTCCCCAAAGCAAGTGCACAATCTACAAGGCACAAGTGAGGAGTGTGATGGAATACTTGCCACTTGCCTGGATAAGGCAGTGCCACAACACGAAGCTCGACACCATTCAGGATAAGCCGGGCGTTTGATTGGCAACCCACTCACAAAGAAAACTTCCTCCACCACCATACACAGTGGCACCACTGTATACTATCTGCAAGATACATTGTCGGAACTCATTAGGGCTTCTTAGACAGCACCTTCTAAACTCAGAACATTGTCATCTAAAAGGACAATGGCAGCGTATATAAGGCCGAAAAGCTAAAAGTAAAATACTATGGATGCTGGAATCTGAGACAAAAACAGAAAATCCTGGAAATCCAGCAGGTCTGACAGCATCAGTGGAAACAGAATACAGCCAATGGTCTAGTCAATCTCCTCAGATGCTATCAGACCTACTAAGATTTTCCAGTGTTTTCTGATTTTGTTTCAGATTCCAACATTGCAATATTTGCTTTTATCTTAATGTTTACTTCACTGACACTTATCTTCCAGGAATGCCTATTTGAAGAAGTTCTGCTTTTCTTTCCGACTGATCTGGCTCTCCAGCAGCACCAACTCGCCCTATCTCAAAGCTGCCAGATATATAGGAACACCACGTTGAAGTTTTCCTCTAAACCAGTGAAACTCTGGCTTGGAAAAGTATTACAGTTCCTTCACTGTCGCTAAGTCGTAACCCTAGAAGTACTTCCCTAAAAACACCAGGGGCGCACGTACCCCACACCAACTGGAGCGGTTCAAGGGCAATTATTGACTGTCAACATATTTTAGCTTAACTAGCGAAGCCAATATCCTTTTAACTGATTAAACAAATACTCTCCACTGTATTGGTTCGACAACAGTCGAAGAGGGAAAGAGTACACTTGCAACATAGTTTTACCGTTTACTGTCTGCATTGGAAGAATTAATTAGAATTGACAGTAGCTAGCTATAAGAACAGACTCGCCGCTTTCGATATTTTGTGCCTTATTTTTACAGGCTAGACAAGGCCAGGTGAGAACATTGCCGCCTACGCTACTCTGAGCCTGAGGGAAGAAAAAGAACCCTCCAACGCAAGACACAAGAAAGAGCACACCATCTATTCTCAGGTAGGATTGAGAGATTGAGGTGAAAGATACTCAGAATAGGTGGTTAGCACCGCTACCTCACGAGCCAGGTACCCGCGTTCAATTGCAGCCTCGGGTAACTGCCTATGTGGAGTTTGTACATTCATATTCTCCCCATGTTGGCGTGGGTTTTTTCCGGGTACTCTGGATTCCTCCTACACTCCAGAGATGTGCAGATTAAGCGAATTACTCCCTAATTTCAGGGGATTAGCGGGGATTAGTTGGATTTAAGGGAATAGAACCTGGGTGGGATTGTGATGGGTGCAGGCTCTGTAGGCCGAATGGCACTGTATGGATTCTACGATATGACCATACATGACAAAGTCAATATTGATTAATTGTTCAGAATCTGAGCGGATTGGAGCAAGTTTTATCTTTATGGGACAGATTTCAACAAGTCCTTATGAATTGGCATTTGGCTTACTGACTTGGTTTGAAATAGCAATCTGGAGAGATGCAAATCGGGCTGCGGGTTTGTAGTCGGTTTTGCACAAAAATCAGAGTCAATATTATCCACGTTTCTTTTTCGGCTCTGACTGGAATAATGCTTGTCCCAAACTACGAAACAAGAAATTCACCAACTACATGTGGAAAATATCTATTTTACAAAACACGGCACCAACAACAGCCAGCTATGTCAAAATCAAAACTGAGATCAGGGAAAAGGCGAACCCCAGGCAGAAGGAGGAAAGTATCGTATATTCCAAGATCGGTCTTTAATCATTTACTGTAATGGCATCAATATTATGTGATACGACACTGAAATGTAGGAAATGGGAAGGTCCCTTGCTTAATCTGCCAACTGTGCTCTGTCGACTGATTTCAAACAAGTTCGTCATTTTTGCCTCATGCCCCAGAGATCGGGAGGTAAGGCGATTGAAAAATGTGACCAAGAGCCTTACCTCGTGGGATAAGCAAGGCACTGCGGCTATCGATATTCAGACAATTGGGCCTTAAATTAATCTTGTGTACTATCAACTTTCCCAACAGCCTTAACAGAGCAGCACGGAGTTACTTTTTCATTTTTGGTCAAATAATTAATCTGTTTTCTTCAATGAGCTATATTAACAGACGAATTCATTTCACATGAAAGTTCAAACGGAATTTCAACAAGATTTGGGGGAGGACTGCAGAGAAGGGAAAGGAAGCTGGTCCAAAATCCGAATAAAATCTGAAATTGGAACTAATGAAAGGAAATTCCATAAGACTTTCGTTAAAATGTCAACTGCCTCAATAATGATTGGACGATGTATTTATGTGATATTGAATGTAATTTTCCCAGACTAAACAAAGAGATGGTGATAACAAGCTGACTTATCAAAACTTAAACAAAACAAACGCGCATTGTATGCTGAAGTGAACGTGATAAAGAAAGAAGCTGAAAATCTAAATACTGTTTGCAGATGTGAGATATTTATGAGTGCAGGTCAGACTATTCTATTATAAACCTTAAAATGCGTCCATTACTGTTGACACTGATTGCAGCCAGGCTAACTAACTATCTAGAACATCACAACTGGCAGAATTCTTCGCTGGACTATTATAGAACCAAACCAATTCGGGTGCTTTCGGTGACCAGGGTAAGATTTCCAAAACCAGTTTGAGGTTGTCGACAAGTTGAAAATCTTCCGGATTTCAAATGTGCGTGATGATTTTCTTGTGATATTAGCAACTAATTGGCATCGATATTTTGTAATGTCAACTTGTGATCGTTCTTAAAATGCAGTGTGCATGGTTTGTATCATACAATTTCACGAGGAGTGGCTTGGACTTCAAGTGTCAATCCGTTCAATTTGTAAAAATGAGTATTAATTTCTATTGTGTAACAAATTTAAAAGCTGTCTTTCAAAGTCCATTGTCACCGAGTGACTGGCTGAGGTGAAGCAACCATTCGCAATAAATACTACCTGAATCACGGTCTTTTCGGTCACAGGATATAGAGGGATGAGGAAAGCCTCTGCGCCCCAAACTTCATAAAATGCACTGAAGCTGCTTCCAAAATTATTCTTTAAGATAACTCATTTCCATTAGAGAGACAGACATGCTAATCTGCACAGGGACACAGGTTCTACTGTTATGGAGGATAGATCACTAGAATACACAGAAACATGGAAGACAGGAGCAAGAGGAAGTCATTTGACCCTTCAAGTCTGCTCCGCCATTCACTGCGATCATGGCTGATCATCCAACTCAATAGCCTAATCCTGTTTTTCCCCATAACTTTGTTCCCATTCGCCCCGAGTGCTACAGAAATTTAGACCAGAGGCTGATCCAATAAATTATTTTCAATTACATTTAATGTAATATAGTATTCAAAATTAACTTGGAAAATGAAATATGCGACCCATATGTTTGTATCAAATCTGTACTTGATGAGATGGAATGAGCTGGAGAGAACAATACAGGCAGTGCCCACTGTAATCTAGAAGAAATTGATTCCTTGTCACTCCAAGGGAACGTAGCTCAGACAGAGACAAATCCTAGAGGTCCAACAGGAAAAATGAGATGGTACAGGTATTCTGGCTGATGTCCATCTGCCTGTGATTCAGGATTGTGTAGTTTTCACTGTGATGTTGTAACGTGTGTCAGTTGGCTGAGTCCAGTAAGGTTTAGGCTGCAAAAAAGTAAGATTGCGAATACCAGTAGACCGAAGGTCTTTCTATAGAGTTCAAGCACAAAATTATCATGTGTTTGTAAGAAATGCACAATAAATGGTGGAATATATTGATTTTGAAATTCCAGAAGGCTACACCCATCAATTCCCCAAGTCTGACCCCACCCCTCCCACCCCTACCCTACTGGCCCCGTCTCCTTCAGCCCCGCCCCCATTGCAAAATGAAGTACAGCACCACAAGCAGTACACCAAAAAGGGCCAGCGTCCTAAATCTCTGAGTGTAGGGAACAGAGCAAGACATTTTTTTTAGTATGTGGATTGAATGGGCAAAGCTATATTTATCTTCAAAAAGATTACAGTGTGCATTTTCCTAGAATTGCTGCGTCCATGATGATTCTAGCAGTTCTATTGTCTAAGTCATCACAGGGGTAATTCTCCCAGATCGTTGCACAGCGTGAGTAGCCCAGGCAGGAAGACATCAGTGGGAAGTCTATAGTGGGACTTCTGACTGGTGTCTGGCTGATCATAAGTCTCCAAGGCAATATTTTTGAACGTAATCAGCCATGTGCTGGAAATTGGTGCAAGACTGATTACCATGTTGAAATTCAAATTTCAGTATGATTACCAAACCCAGAACAGTATTTTCTGGACTCGTTAGTGTCTTCCCCCATACCTAGAGAGGTTGTCATTGTCTGTGTCCATATGCAGCAAGACCTGGAAAGTATTCAGGTTTGCAGTGATATATGGCAATTATCATTCACCACAGAAGTGTCAGAAGATGAACATATCGAACAAGTGAGAACAAACCACTTCCCCTTGACATTTAGAGACATTACCCAGGGGTTATCATTGACCAGAACTTAATTGGACGAACCATATAATATTATGGTCACAAGAATAGGATAGAAACTGGGAATTTTGCAATGAGCAACTTACTTTCAGGCTCCTCAAAGCCTTCCTGCTATCATTTAATCACAACTCAGGAGTGAGATGGACGAACTTGGATAAATGTTACTCCAGCAACTCTCAAACTCTCCACACAATCCGGGACAAAACATCATACTTTATCAATTCTCTATCCACCGCTATCTTAGATTTCAATCTCTCCACTACCAATGTACAACGTCATCAGGGTGTACCATATACCAGATGCAGCAAGACTCCCTCAACAAATTTCAATCATTAGAAGGGTAAGGATAGTAAACACATGGGGAACAATCTTATCTTCTTGTCATGCTGATTACGGGATAGGGTGAATTGGTAAGATTGTGCAAGAGATGAAAGATTGAGTTTCCCGATGTCTCACTATTCGCGATTTTAACAGGCCCAGATGCCCAGCATAATCAGCCTTGCACCTTAAAAGGGCACGAGGCTAATTTCAATATTTCGAGGAGGCGGGGCTTGAGGAGGTGGGGCATAGAATAGGAAGGGGGCCATGATTGGGCCAAGGCCGAAAGGGAGTTGGGGAAGGCAATTTGCGCACTCTGCAATGAGATAACGCTGGACGGGAACAATGCACTCGGCAAGAGCAAGCAGCTGGGGAGGAAGCTGCTCACTCTGCAACGGCGTTCAGCTAGACCAGGGCGGAGGTCTCAGGAGACAATCAGTTGGGCAGGAAGGGCAGGGGGTGGTGTTTTAGTCAGCTTCATTTGGGCAATGGTGTTTGCCGATTCACCAAGGAGGCCAGCAATATCTAGAGTTGGGGGAGGCGGCGGCGGTGGGGGGTGCTTGACAGATCTCTCTTCCACAGAACTGAGATCTGTCCATGCACACTTGCACCCTCTGGTGGAAGTAGACGACTTGCAACTGAGCCCAGGACAGGCCCCCACCCCTAATGGCAAGAAACAGATTGTGCATTTGTACTTGGGATGAGATTCTGTGGTGGAGGTTTTGCACCAATTAATCACTAGTTTCAGTCCTTTTCTTTGATAAAGCTATTGCATTTGCAGATTAATTGCTCATTAAACTCGCAACAGCAAGTTGGGCCTCATAATTGTTCATAGTGCAAGTACACTTTTATTGACATGGTAATTGGTAATGGCTGAATAGCTTTGCCTTGTATATTGCTGTAGATATGAACTGAAAACAGAACAAAGGCAATAGGGCTTCTGAGGCTTTGGTTCCTATCAGGGCAAAGTGTATGTGAATCAAAGACATTTAGAAATTGAGAAATTAATGAAGGACTGAAAAAGATGGAGAATTAGAATTGGCAAATTAGAAAGGGAAATAGAAATTAGATGCAAAAACAATTTAAAATATAACTCTAACAATCATTAATTCAATGCCTAAAGAAACGAGACTGCATGTTTTTAATTAATCACTTTAATTGGCTCAAACTTTGTAAGCCAAACCATTCATCCCTAGAATAAACTTGCCCAGTGCAAGAATATCCTCTTTAAATAAGGAGGCCAAAACTATATGGTGTCTTCTAGTTTTATCTCGCCATCCAGAGGGAACCCACACAGATATAAGGAGAATGAGCTAACCCCACACAAATATATACATATTTAATGAGAATTATGAAATATCTACTTAAATGCCTGTTTTGCTTGCTCACCAGCTTAACTTTTAAAATCGTTCTCTCATGACTTCATCTTCATATCTATATAATTGCTTTTATTTAGTTTAAAACACTAGCTTCAGGCTAAATTTTCAGAATCTAAAGCCAATTTCAAAACTCTACATGTTAGGACAACATCTTTCCTAGAAAATATTTACCACGAGGCCAAGAATAAATTCCACCTCATCACTTATCATCAGCTTTAAAATAGTGTAGACATTGATTGGTCCAAGAATATATTGTTCCCAGAAACAATCACAAATGCACTTCATGAACTTGACCTTAAAACTACAATTGGCTATTTAGTTTAATAAAACTGTGAGATGATTAAGATCACCCATAAGGTGATCTTAAGGTGATCTTTAGATAGGAATGCGGATTGGTAGATATAGACGTGATCGGCAGAACTCGTGGGCCGAAAGACCTGTTTGTGCTGGAGTGTTCTACGTTCTATAATCATTGCAGTACCTTTCTTGCAAACCTCAATTTTTGTTGATGTATACTCTGTCCTACAGTGTAAGCACTGTCAGGAGGCCTATAATCTATTCACACCAGTGACAGATTGCTGTTTCTGAGCTCCTTCCAGACTGGTTCTATATCTTCAGCTTCTGAGCCAACATGATTTCTCATAAAATTTAACTAATGATTTCTCACAACTGTACTAATCCGGAAACAAAGTCTGCAATTCGCCCATCACGGCCTGCAACTCTTCTGTTGAAGGATGCATATCATCGTCATTGAACAGGGATTTGCACATACGCCAGGAAAGCATGCACATCTCCAAGAGCCAGCGAACAGTCGCTGATCAGACCATGCAGGAAACCGAAAGGAAGGCAGGTAAGTAATTTAAATCGTTTTTAAATTATATTTTAAATATGTTAATTATCCCGCCAGGAATAATTCATTCCGGTGGGGTTCAGGCCAGCTCCTACATTCGGGCAACCTGGAATGAAGAGGGGCACCTGGACGGCAGTGGGAAGGCATCACCTCACCTCATTTTCCTTTTTTCCTTTTCTGTCACAATATGAAATCTGAATGTTTCTGGCCTGGGTCAACTTGCAACTATAGGAATGATTCTCCCAAACTGAATCCGTGGGAAAACTGCCGACTCTTTCATCAGTTCAGCTTCTCACCCAAATCTCCGCACATTGTGCACTGCAGAAGTACCAGTCATGAATCTCATTAAAAACCTGGAAATGGCGGGGGGGGGGGGGGGGGGGTATTCATGCCAAAGTTTGACCATTCTGGAACTCTGTACATGCGTAGTTGTCCCAATCTGTCAGACACCCCATTTGCTGGACTGCCCCTCTTGCCACCCATAGCCCGATCATAGTCCTGCCACCCCACCCCCAGTCCCCATCCTGGAGTGTGTCGATGCACAGAACACCCCCTCAGCCCTCTCACCTTGGCAGACCCCATCAGCCCGACCCTCACCGTAGGCAGGCCATCCACCCCCAGGAGACGATCTCCCTCCAGCCCACCCCAATCACTGCCTTCCTTCCATCCCAGACTA
Organism: Sphyrna mokarran; assembly: GCA_024679065.1. Lineage (NCBI taxonomy): Eukaryota > Metazoa > Chordata > Chondrichthyes > Carcharhiniformes > Carcharhinidae > Sphyrna > Sphyrna mokarran. Next base: position 54,438,015 of record JAGIQG010000004.1, on the reverse strand, counting down.
ATACTGTCTGCAGAGTGGCAGTGGTACACCTAACCTGACCGATCACCCCTGAGCCCTGCCCACAATAAGCCCTTCCCTATTGGCACTGCCCGAGGCCCAATTAGCAATGCCAATGTGCACCCTGGGGAACATGATGGCACTGCCAGTATGCCCATGCCCAGGCAGCACCACCCACTGCCAACCATCCACTGGGGAGCCCCAGGAGGCCCCGTCATTCCAGCAAGGTCTCCTGCTAGTTTCCTGAGCGTGGGAGCTGATCTGAAACCCACCTGAAAGAAATATTCCTGGCAGGGTGGGAGATTCAATCAGGGCGTGAAAGGACCTGATAATGAACTAATAAACATATTTAAGCATAATTTAAAAAGATTTAAATTACTTACCTGACTTCCTGCCAGTTTGCAACATGGTCTAATCAGCAACTGTTCGCCAGCTCCACGAGATGCGCATGCATTCTTGGCGCATGCGCAAATCCCTATTCAATGACGATGACACGCATCTCTCACTGTGACCCAACAGAAAAGTTGTGGACCGTGATGGGAGAATTACAGCCGATGTTTCCGTAAAGACAATCGTGTAATATCAATTTGTTTCTACTTGTGCGGTCACTTCACCTATGTTGAGATGAATCTTGCATGCATTCAGATAAAATTCACTTAGAGTCATATAATAAAATGTTTGCAGCACAAAAAAGGGCCTTTTGCCTGTCATGTCCATGCCAGCTGTTTGCAAAAACAACTCTCCTAATCCCACTTCATGCACTTTTCCTCGTAGCCCTACATATTCTCTCGAAAGATAATTGTCCAATTCTCCTTTGGAAACTCCAATTGAATCAAATGTTGTCCTTGTACCATGTGTCCTACTCTGCTCCCATTTGTTGATACTCTGTTACGTTGGTATGTCGCATTCCATTATGGATTGGGAAATATTAATGAAAGGAAAGACAGTGAAATGACTATGGCAGGCATTTAAGAAACAAATAGGTGAACCCCAGAAACTATTTATTCCATCTGGTGCAAAGGTGGTGAGGGAACTCTAGCCAAATCATGCCTGGCAAAGAAAATTAGAGATAATATTAGATTCAAGAAAAAAAAACATACAAATTGGCAAGAAAAAGCAACAGGCCTGTGGATTGGGCACAGTTTAAAATTCAGCAAAAGAGGACCAAGGATTGATTAACAAGGGGAAAAGAGAGAATGGAACTAAGCTAGCGAGGAGCATAAAAATTGACTGTAAAAATTTGTACAGATATGTAGAGAGAAAAAGTTTGGTAAAAACGAATGTAGGCTCCTTACAGTCAGAAACAGGAGAATTCATAATGGGAACAAAGAAGTGGTCAAGGAATAAAATTCATACTTTACTTCAATCTCCCCAAAGGAAAACATGAATAATGTATCAGAAGTTCTGAGAGAAACAACTCTCAGTCAGAAATTGAAGGAAATCAGCAATAGTAGAGAAATGGCTTTGGAGAAATTGATGGGATTGAAGGTGGATAAATATTCGCGGGCTGATGATCTTGATCCCAGTGTGCTTAAGGAATTATCCATGGAAATAGTAGATCCATTGGTGGTTATTTTCCAAAATTCTTTGGACGCTGCACTGGTTCCTACAGATTGGAGGATAGCTAATATAAGCGCAATATTCAAAAAGGAAGATAGAGAGAAAACAGTGAACTGCAGGCAGGGACCCAAACATTAGTCCTAGGGAAATTGCTTGAGTTCTTCATCAGGATTTAATAACTCAGCGTTTAGAAGGTAATGGTATAATCAGACTAAGTCAGCTTGGATGTACACAGGAGAAATCATGCTTAAGGAATCTATTAGAATTCCCTGAGTAACAGCAATCTAAAGTACTCAATTGGCTCTTTACACAAACAGCACTGGACACATGCACCCAATGCAAGGTCTTTAATGACTTATGAACAAGGACAATTCCCTCCACCCAACATGGAATGGCCAGAGCAGTTCTGAGTTCACAAAGAAACAGCTCAGCAGTTATAGATATATACACCAAATCAGGACCAGAGATTTTCCACATCTTTCATTGACATGCGTATTTGCCAATTAAATCCTGGCTTTTCACCCTTTCTCATTTGATGAAACATTGACTTTTGTTAATCATTCATTTGCATTGCATATCCTCATATCTTGCCTTTGGTATTTGTTATGAAAAAAAAATCTGGTCTTATTCTGATGAGGACCAAAAATGGAAAATGTTAATGGGCCTATGAAAAAAATAACAGAGACTGATTCCCTTTGAAGGTCAGTAGGCTGATAAACATTTTCTACCACTGTACAGAAAAAGCATAAAACTTTAATTTGAACACTTTAACAATCATGCAATTTAACTTTCGCTATAAAACGTCAAAGTGAACATTTTAACTTCCACGCTTTGAAGGTTTAACGAGTAGAGTTGACAGAGGAGAACCAGTGGATGTGGCTTATTTAGATCTTCAGAAGGCTTTCAACATGGTCTCAAATAACAGACTACTGTGTAAAGTTAAAGTGCATGGAATTGTAGGCAATGTCTTCCAATTGATCAAAATCTGGTTAGCAGATAGGAAGCAATGAGTTGGAATAAATGTATCTTTTTCTGCTTGGCATGTGGTGACTATCAGGCTACTGCAGGGATTTCTGCCATGACTCCAACTGTTCATATTATATATTAATGATTTGGAAGAGGAAACTAATGCACTGTCTTCAAATTTGCAGATGACACAAAGTTGCATGGAAGGGTGAGCTGTGAGGAGGATGCAGAGTTGTTTCCGTGTGATTTGGACACGTTAAGTTTAATGATATATGCATGCTAGATGCAGTATAATGTGAATAAATGAGAGGTTATCCACTTTGGCAGCAATAATAGGAAGACAGATTAATAAACAAATGGGTGTAAATTGAATGACGCAGTTAATCAAGGCTTTGATGTACTCATACATCAGTCACTGAAAGTATGTGTGCCGGTACAGTAGGCCATAAAGAAGGCAATGGCATGTTGGCCTTAATAGCAAGAGGATTGAGTATTGGAATAGAGATGTTTAACTGCAATTGTACTGGACTTTGGTGAGGCTACACCTGGAGTATTGTGTGAAGTTCTGGTATCCCTATCTAAGGAAGGATGCTCTTGTTATAGAGGGAGTACAACAAAAATTTACCAGACTGATTCCTGGCATGGCAGGTCTAACGTATCAGGAGAAACTAAGTTGATTAGGATTACATTCACTGAAGTTTAGAAGTGTGAGAGAATATCTTCTAGAAACTTATAAAATTTCACAATGTTTGACAGGGTGGATTTATAAAGAATGTTCACAATAACGGTTGAGCCCAGAACTAGGAGGCATAGTTTGAGGAACAGGGGTGAGGAGAAAATTCTTACCCAGAAAGTAGTGAATATGTGGAATTCACAATTACAGAAAGTAGTTGAGGCCAAAACTTTGACTTCAGGAGGAAATTAGATACAGCTCTTGTGGCTAAAGGGTTCAAGGGAAAAGGGAGCAAGACGGATCAGTAAATCAAATTTGATGATTAGCCATGATCACTATGAAAGGCAGAACAGGCTCTTAAGGGCCAAATAGCCTACTCCTCCTTCCAGTTTCTATGTTTTGATGTTTCTAGTCTGGTTATCAGACATGCTGCTTCACAAGAGCCAAAACAAACAATCTGATTTTTAAAAACATTAATGGTTGGATCAAAATATATTTTAAAAATTCACGTTTGCACCTGACTTTCATCCATGTATGAAAACAACTGGGTGGTGAAAGATGACAAAAAGAATTGTTCAAGGCATTGGCTGCAGAACTTAATGACTTAATAGTTCACTTGCTTATTGTTTAACCATTTATGTCATAGCTAGTTCACAAGAGAAATAAGTTCAGAGTCAGCAATGTATCAAATTAAGGCATCTAATAGTTCAAAATATGTTCTGGTGGAGCATGATTATAAGGAAGCAAATTATATTTAAATGAGAATTTGTTAGGAAGACGTGTTTACTGAGCTGAAGTAACTGAGGTTTCGGATATGAAGATTCACCAAGTAATACTGTCAACAGACATTTACCAATGGGAAGTGGATAACAATGGGATATAGAATTTCAAGCATTAAAATAAGAATGGTAAAAGATCAAAAAAGAAGATGAGGATGAATGGCAAATTTTATTTTTAAAAAGGTGAGCATATGTATGAAGTGTCATTCAGAGGGATCTGGAAGACAGATAATACAATTAAGAAAAGATCAAAAGGAAAAAGTGATACATCATGACAGAATTTACCCTATTCAGAAAACTGATCAAATATCACAGTGTGATGTAGAGATGCCGGTGTTGGACTGGGGTAAACTCAGTAAGAATCTGGCAACACGAATTTTAAATCCAACCGAATTATTTGATAGTAAATCTGTGAGCTTTCAACTTTCATCTTCGTCAGGCAAATGCAGTGTTCTGGTCTGCAATAGCACACATATCAGCACAGACAGTCACAGATTGCTGATTAGAACGTGAATCCTTACACCTAACCTGCTATTCAAGTCTTAAAGTGGCTAACAATGTGAGTGAAGCATTGGTTAGAGAGATGTGTATTGTCTCCAGACAGCACAGTAAGTGAGGTTTTTTGCTAACCCAGGCAAGTCATGGGGGGTTACAGATAGTGTGACATGAAGCCAAGATCCCTGTTAAGACCGTCCTCATGTGTGCGGAACTTGGCTATCAGTCTCTGCTCAGCGACTTTGCGCTGTCGTGTGTCATGAAGACCCCCTTGAAGAACATTTACCCGAAGGTCGGAGGCCGAATGCCCGTGACTGCTGAAGTGTTCGCCCACAGGAAGGGAACTGTTTTGCCTGGTGATTGTTGAGCGATGTTCATTCATCCTTGTCATAGTGTCTGCATGGTCTCCCCAATGTACCATGCTTCGGGACATCCTTTCTTGCAACGTATTGGGTAGACAACGTTGGCCTAGTTGCAAGAGTATGTACCGTGTACCTGGTGAATGGTATTCTCATAGAACATAGAACATAGAACATTACAGCACAGAACAGGCCCTTCGGCCTTCGATGTTGCGCCGACCAATATAAAAAGCAATGACCCTCCAAACTAAACCATTCCCTTATCTTCCATATACTTATCAACTAACCTCTTAAACGCCACCAAACTTGGCGCATCTACAACCGCTGCAGGCAGGGCATTCCACTCCGAACCACCCTTTGGGTAAAGAACCTGCCTCTGATATCCGTCCTATAACTATCACCCCTTAATTAAAAGCTGTGTCCCCTCGTGCTAGCTTTTTCCATCCTAGGAAAAAGGCTATCACTGTCCACCCTATCTAAACCTCTAATCATCTTATATGTTTCGATCCGGTCCCCTCTTAGCCTCCTCCTTTCTAACGAAAACAACCTCAAATCCCTCAGCCTCTCCTCATAAGACCTGCCCTCCATACCAGGCAACATCCTGGTAAACCTCCTCTGTACCCTCTCCAATGCCTCCACATCTTTCTTATAATGTGGGTACCAGAACTGCACACAATACTCCAAGTGCAGCCGCACTAGAGTTTTGTACAGTTGCAACATGACGTTGCGGCTCCGAAATTCAATCCCTCTACCAATAAAAGTTCTACCAATAAAATGTTCAGGTTGCCTCACGTCTTTTACTGGTTCAAGGGATATGGCAAAACAGGCATTAATTATCCATCCCTAATTTCCCTTGAGAAGATAATAGTGAGCTGTTTCTTAAATCATTGTAGTCCATATGATGAAGGAACACCTGAAGGGTGTTCCAGGAGTAATGATGGGAGGGTGTTCCAGGAGTTTAGCCAGGGACAGAGACGGAATGGTGATGTGGTCTCGGGTCAAGATGTCGTGTCACTCAGAAAGGAACGTACAGGTCTGGAATTCCCATATATTTGCTGCTGTTCTTCTCCAGATGGTCTAGGTGTAGGGTTTAGAATTGATTGTGATGTCCGTGCAGACTTGGTGAATTGTCCCTTTGCATTGTGTAGATGTTTTTGTTCTTTTTCCTTGATAGTGTCCAGCCTCTGGAATCACATTCATTCAGCCAAGCTCCTTCATACTATTAAGTTGTGTATAGTAGATAATACATAAGATTTGAGATGTCAGGTGGTGAGTTATTTGCCACAGAATTCCCAGCCTCTCACCTGTTCATGTAATCACAGTATTTGCAAGGCTGAGTCAATTAGTATTCTTGTCAATAACAATCCACAATAATTAGAGTTGGGGATTGACTTAGTGGTGATAGCAGGGAGAAGGGGATATTACGCCAGGGTACAGCCCTTGAAACCCAGCAATGATTGGTGTAAATTGAGTGAAGTGGATATTTAAGACCTTGATGTTCTCAAACATTAGTCACTGACAGTAGATGTGCAGGTACAGCAGGCCTTAAAGAAGGCAATGGCATGTTGGCCTTCATAGCAAGAGGATTACTTATTGGAATAGGGATGTTTAACTGCAGTTGTACAGGATGTTGGTGAGGCCACACCTGGAGTAATGTGTACGTTCTGGTATCCCTATCTAAAGAAGGATGCTCTTGTTATAGAGGGAGTACAACAATGGTTTATCAGGCTGGTTCCTGAGATGGCAGGTCTAATGTATCAGGAGAAACTAAGTTGGTTAGGATTATATTCATTGAAGTTTAGAAAAGTGAGAGGATATCTTCTAGAAATTTATAAAATTCTAAGAGAGTTTGACAGAGTAGATTCTTAAAGAACGTTTATAATAATGGGGGAACTAGGAGGCATAGTTTCAGGAAAAGGGTAAATCTTTCAGAACAGGGGTGAGAAGAAAATTCTTATCCAGAGAGGGGTAAATGTGTGGAACTCACTATCACAGAAAGTAGTTAAGGCCAAAACTTTGACTTCAAGAAGAAATTAGATATAGCTCTTGGGGCTAAAGGGATCAAGGGATATGTGGCAGGGGGATCAGTATATCGAATTTGATGGTTAGCCATGATCATTATGAGTAGCAGAACAGACTCTAAGGGCCAAATGGCCTATTCCTGCCTCAAGTTTCTATGTTTTGATGTTTCTATTCTGGTTATCAGACATGCCCCTTCACAAGAGCTAAAAGAAGTAATCTGATTTTTAAAAATGGTAATGGTTGGATCAAAATATATTTTAAAAAATCACGTTTGCACTTGACTTTGATCCATGTATGAAAACAACCAGGTAGTGAAAGCTGACAAAGAGAATTGTTCAAGGCATTGGCTGCAGAATTTAATGACTTAATAATTCACTTGCTTATTGTTTAATTATTTATACCATAGCTAGTTCGCAGGAGAAGTAAGATTGTAGTCAGTAATGTGTCAAGGAGTTGTGGTAAAATAAAAGTTAAGGAATCTAATAATTCAAAATATATTCTAGTGGAGCATGGTTATAAGGGAACAAACTATATTTCCATTGGAATTGGTTAAGAAGACATGTTGACTGAGCTGAAGTAACTGACGTTTTGGATGTGAAAATTTGCCAAGTAGTAATGTCAACAGATATTCACCAATGGAAAGCGGATAATAAAAGGGCATAGAATTTCAAGTGTTAAAATAAAAATGGTAAAAGTTCAAAAGAGAAGATGAGGGTGAATGGCAAACTTTATTTTTAAAAGAGTGACCATATCTAAGAAGTGTCATTGAGAGGGACCTCGAAGACAGGTAATACAAATAAGAAAAGAGCTAAAGGAAAAAGTGATACATCAGTGACAGAGTTTATCCTATTCAGAAAACTGGTTGAACATCATAGCCACACACAGCAAGAAGTTGTGTTCATCCCCACAACAGAAGTGCCTAGGAAACATCTTTCAACAGCCAGTTTGTCTCTATTCTAAGCCAGAAGTAAACCCACAAGAGATATATGTGCTGGATGTGGTAACTATTGCTAGATTTTGCTCATAGTTTAAAAGTTATGGGATGTTACTTAGAGTGATTTAGCCATAAAGTTAGGAAAAAAGAGAAATTTGAAGATGGATCAGTTAAAAGGCATGGTGATTGGCTATTAATGTAGCTAAGTGTTTGGTGTTTTTAGTTGTCTTTTTGTTGTGTATATTACTGTTAATAAACATTTATTTTGATGGTAACAATAAGACTGATGTATTCTGCTCTGATTTTCACACTTTTTCGCACATTAGAGTCAATTGCAAAAAACACCCAGCATCCCAGGTTTGCCTTCTGGGAGTTGGAATATCCGAGCAATTTCCACCAACTGGGTTCTTAACAAATGGAATAAATTCTGCTGACATTATCTAACATCGTGGAAGCCCAAGCGTTCATTCCAAAGCCAGTAATTGCAATTGTAATTGCAAAACCTGCAAACTGTGCATTCAGAGAAGAAGGTTTAGCTGATTTACCTGGAGTGATTGTTATCTTACAAGCTGCAGTCCAGATAGTTTTTTAAGAAAGGGCAGTTTCATTTTTGGTTGTAAATTATGTTCCAAACTTGTTGCCCATTTAATAATCCCCTTACAACCAATTTGTCCTTTAAGCACTTTTGCCCCTCAAAACTTACTGTTTTCCATTCCCATAACAATTCCTCTACAAGGCACAGTCACTCAAGGAGCACTTTTGAGTTATAATATAATGTAGATACTGGATATCTGAAAGTAAAACAGAAAATGTTCAGGTTGCCTCACAAATTTTACTGGTTCAAGGGATATGGCAAAACAGGCATTAATTATCCATCCCTAATTTCCCTTGAGAAGATAATAGTGAGCTGTTTCTTAAATCATTGTAGTCCATATGATGAAGGAACACCTGAAGGGTGTTCCAGGAGTAATGATGGGAGGGTGTTCCAGGAGTTTAGCCAGGGACAGAGACGGAATGGTGATGTGGTCTCGGGTCAAGATGTCGTGTCACTCAGAAAGGAACGTACAGGTCTGGAATTCCCATATATTTGCTGCTGTTCTTCTCCAGATGGTCTAGGTGTAGGGTTTAGAATTGATTGTGATGTCCGTGCAGACTTGGTGAATTGTCCCTTTGCATTGTGTAGATGTTTTTGTTCTTTTTCCTTGATAGTGTCCAGCCTCTGGAATCACATTCATTCAGCCAAGCTCCTTCATACTATTAAGTTGTGTATAGTAGATAATACATAAGATTTGAGATGTCAGGTGGTGAGTTATTTGCCACAGAATTCCCAGCCTCTCACCTGTTCATGTAATCACAGTATTTGCAAGGCTGAGTCAATTAGTATTCTTGTCAATAACAATCCACAATAATTAGAGTTGGGGATTGACTTAGTGGTGATAGCAGGGAGAAGGGGATATTACGCCAGGGTACAGCCCTTGAAACTCAGCAATGATGGATTGATGCTCTCGGTTTGGAAATAATCATTGCCTTGCACGAGATTGGCGCAAATGTCACTTAACTCTTATAAAGCAAAGCCCAAAGGTTTTACTGTTCTTGTCTTATATGGACACGTGTTGCTTCAGTGCTTGAGGAGTTGTTAATAATTTTGTACGTAGTGCAATCATCAGCAAAACTCCCTACTCTATACATGAAATCACTGACCTCTGACCTATTCTCGTCTGAACCCACAAAATCCGAACTACTGGATATCATTTATTGCTTACATTCGGTCAACTTGAATTCCGGAATGCTTCAGATGTATTCTGATCCTGGGGATTACACTGCCATAGATGTCTACTTCGTATTTATATTGGTTTTCTGATGGTTGTTGGGGGATTTCACAATTAGCCAAATCCTCTCTATTTAAAGTTGCACTCAAGCGAACAAACATCGCCTGGTACTGCATCTTCCTGCACTTTCAAAAGAATTCAATGAAAGGCCCAGTCGGATAACGAAGAACTCTTGGACGACTAGAAGCGAAAGACAAATCTTCCAAACAAAAAGGGTGGAGAAGCCCTCTATTTCTTCACTGTGATTTTTCAAAGAACCTGACCATAAGATCAGTTTACCATCGAGAAGGAGAATTGGGAATGGAACCGGCTTAAGGATCCCCTTGAGTTGCAAGTTCTGGATGTTTCAGGGATCAACTGTACAAAACATCTAGTAGCAGTATCTAGCCAGCCTCGGAGTAAGATTACCGATTTGCATCTAATTAGCTTTACAACTTATTATTGTAAAAGATTATCCATACTTTTTAAAGGTAAATAAATAAATAGGTCAATTAGACAAATTGGATTCCATCTGCAAAATCAACTTAGCACACTGAGCCAATGGATTCCTGCACTGTATGGTTGTCAGATTCCGTAATAGGATAAACTATGATTCAGTAACCAAAGGACCAAATTCAAGAAAATGGTCAAAAGAACAAGTTCGGAAGAAGAAAAAAGTGTTTTCCGAGCTAAAATGCTACGATCCAGAATTCTTTATATGGAAAAAGCAATAATAACTTTATTATTGGGAATAAGATACATACTTAAAAATTTAGAAATACAGAGCTTTTGAGAAATGATGGGACCAATTATATAATTCTTTTAAAGAACCAACACAGGCAACATGGGCCGAATGATTTCTCTCTATGCTCTATAGCCCAGTGATTCCACTATCCATATTTATGTCTGTTACTTCTCTTTTTCTGTTCAGGGATCCACATAATTTCTAACTCCATGATAAATAATGTTAGAAAATGAAGACATTTAAAAAGCTCCAATGAAGCACGATGTTAAATGTTCGATCCTAAAATGTGTGCTAATTTATAGGCTATTGAAATAAAATAGTAATCAGTATTTAAAAACAAAATCATCCTCCTTCCCTCCCAAATTCGCCGCATTCATCCGATGATTGACTCAATGGAGTGTAAATTCTGTCCATCCTCCTCAGCAATTTTCCTGACAAAACAGCATGAAAATTGGACCTGGAGTAAATACTACTAAATAGTGAAGGACGGTCGGAATGTATGAAGCACCTTAAAAAGATACGGCATTAACCCGCAGAAGTGGCTCCTCTTTCTGTTCTAATCCGAATTTGTAAATTACAAATGTTCCCTTCTTTTTCGGAAACTCTTGTTCATTTGTCCTGTTGCATAATCCAGTAACTTTTTTTGAAAACCATATTAGCATTTGAAGTTGTTGTATTCTTTTATTATATTAATGAAGTATTAGTCCGAATGTGAACTGTTTCAGTTGGCAGAAATTTGATTTTTTTAAAAAAAAAATCTGTATTTGTACTAAATGGTCACGACACTGATAAGTTCTGATCCAGTGTATCCCTGATATTCTCGCTGGATGTAATGATATTAATGGTCTTATATCTCCACTGTTCTTGGTTTGCAGGGGCTCCCAATGTTTTCCTCTAATAGCGCTCGATACTGAATGAGTCTATCGGTAATAATGGTGCTGATAGTGATCCTTGGTCAGTATTTCAAGCTGTGACAATGCCAAAGGTTTACCACCAGGACGCACATCGCTTTTCAATTCAAACCTTTATTGTAGGCATGCAAATTCACATTAATAGGTAGGAGATTAAAATGAATGTTACTTTAAGGTGAATATTTGGACCACAGTTTACTGAGTGAGAATAATGAGATATTCCGGGGCAATATCCGGTGCATAATTCAGACAATTATTACTCCAGCCCAGCAACAATTTGCGGGAAACAACGACGTCAGCTGGTCAATTTGGGTTAGCAGTGTTGCGAAGATATTTGAAGGATGCTCTCTGTTCTTCGGAAAAGAAGTGTTTTGTTAAGGTGTGTAAGATTTCACTAGAAAGAGCTGCTAGATATTTTACTTCCGTTATTAACGAGTAAAGCACTAACGGGCTCGATTACTGGGAGGAATTCGTAACTTTTTAAACCAAATCTGGCATAGTCGTTTGCAGACAACTTCTGAAGTGTGGCCGTTGCCATGATAAGGAAACATGTGCACAACAAACGCCCCAAAACCTTATTTTCTGAGATGTTGATTGAGTGATGAAGTTGACCAGGACCCTAGGGGTAACTCCTCCGCTCTTCATAAAACTAGTGGCATGACACCTTAAAAGGTCGCCCGCAAAGGCAGATGGGACCTAGGTTTAACGTCGCGTTGTGGACATAACACCTCGGACAAAGCAGCACTTGCTCAGCACTGCACTGGAATATCAATCTAGATTCTTGTTTGCCAGGTCCCAGAGTACGGCTTGAAAACATAATTTTCTCAGGCAGGAGTGAGTGTTACTAAGTGAATAATGGCCAACACTTGAACCATTTTAAATGAATGAAAAAATGGAAGCTAAAGGGAGACCCGGTCAAGGTCACTGAAATTACGAACGTCGTTAATAGGTTTGATGTAGAGAAAATGAATCCAATTATGAGAGAATCCGAAATCTGAGGATAGAAATATGCAACAGATATAAGTATAACCAATCGAGATTTCACGAGAAGCTTCTATACATCTTAAGTGGTAAGAATGTGGAACACACTAGATATAGGGATCATTCAGTGGAAATGTGCAGACACATTTCAGAGAGAAGCCTGAAACGCAAATGAGGCACACTGAAATATATTGGTCGGGGTAAATGAAGAGATGGAGAGATGCATAAATGCCAGCATATATCAATAGTCTGTGCTGTTGACTCAGTGCAATTATATGTCATATAAAAGAAAACATACTGGAAATGCTCAATGGGCAAATCACCTTCTGTCAAAATAAATAATAAGTTAACCCCTCAATCAGAACACATTGTCATAGAATCTGTACAATAGAGAAGGAAACTACTTGGTCCATTGAGCCTGTACCGACACAATCCTACCTATCTCCATAACCCCACATCTTTACTATGCTAGTCCCCTGAACTAAGTAAGGAACAATTTAGCATGGCTAATTAACCTAACCCGCACATCTTTGGAGTTGGGAGGAAACCTCAGCACTCAGAGAAAAGCCACGCAGTCACAGGGAAATTTGCAAACTCAACTCCGACAGTGATCCAAGGCTGGAATTGAACCCAGGTCTCTGGCTCTATGGGGCAGAAACGCTAGCCACTATGCCACCATTCCATCCCCATAGTATTGGCCAAAATCACAACAGAGAGTGCAGTGGCATCATCACAACACCATCAGACACGGAAAAGTAGAGGAAATCATATCTCTTATATTTATATGTATGCGTTTGAATTAGAAATGTGTAGTTAAGAGTTTCCAAAAGATCTAACCAAAAAGAATAATGCACCCAATCAAAGGCATATTAGAAGGAAGGAAAACTAGAGAGGGAGCAAAATGTAACCTCCTCTTGAGAAATAAGGAAAGACTGGTGACAGTTAATGAGGGATCAATTTGGTACTAATTATATTCATTTTAATATAACTAAGGAGAATATTACGTCTGGCCCAAATGTTAAAATACTAAATTGGAGCAAAGTCAATTTTCATGACATTCATAGGATTAGGTAGAAAGTTGATTGGGGGAGTCTGTTGGCAGGTAAAGGGATAGCTGGTAAGTGGAAGATTTTCAAAACTGTGTTAATCATAGTTCGGGGTAAGAACGTTCTCTCAGAGTGAAGGGCAAGTCTGCTAGTAGTAGGGAACCGTGGGTGACTTGGGATATGGAGGCCCTGATCATCAAGAAGAAGGGGGCACATGACATGAATAGATAACTGGGACCAAGTGGATCCCTTAAAGAACATAGAGGGGGTAGGGTAGAAGTAAAAGAGAGATCAGGAGGGATCCACACTTGAAGTTGCTTAGCTGATAAAGTAAAGAAGAATCCAAAGGGCTTCTACAAATAAATACGTAAAGGACAAAAGACTAACTAACGAGAGAGTAGGACCTCTTAAGAATCAAAAAGGTCATCTATGTGCAGATCCACAAGAGATGAGTGAGACCCTAAATTAATATTTCTCATTGGTATTAAAAGTGGAGAAAGGTGTGAATTTTAGGAAACTTGGGGAAATAAATAGTGATGCCCTGAGAAGTATAATATTTCAGAGAAAGAGGATGTCTTAAAGCACGTCAAGGTAGATAAATCCCCGTGACCCGATGATACGTATCTCAGGGAGGAGGCTAGAGAGGAAGTTGCAGATACCTAGCAGAGATATTTGAATCATCGACAGCCATGGATGAGGTGCCTGAAGATTGGAGGTGGCAAATGTTGTGATTTTCTTTAAGAAGAGCTGCAGGGAAAAGCCCAGGAGCCACAGACAGATGAGCTAAACAACTGTAATGAGTAAGCTGTTAAAAGGTATTCTGAGGGATAGGATCTACAGGCATTTAGAGAAGCAAGGACTAACTAGGAACAACAAGCATGACTTCGTAAGTGGAAATCATATCTCGTGAATTTCATTGAGTGTTGTGAAGGGATAACCAAGTAGGTAGATGAGAACAGTGCAGTTGATGTTGCCTACATAGATTTTGACAAGGTACCGCATGGTAGGTTGCATAAGGTTAAACCTCACAGGATCCAGGGTAAAGCAGCCAATTGGATACAAAATTAGCTTGATGACAGAAGTCAAACGGTGGCTATAAAGGATTGTTTTTCAAACTGAAGGCCTGTGATCAGTGGTGTGTCTCAGGGATCACTGCTGGATCCACTGTAATTTATTTATATTAATGATTTGGATGAGAATTTAACAGGCATGGATGGTAAATTTGCAGATGACGCTAGGATTGGTGGCTTAGTGGCACAGTGAGAAGATTATCTAGGATTGCAACAGGATCTTGATCAGTTACACCAGTGGGCCGATGTACAACAGGATGGAGCTAAGTTTAGATAAATGTGAGCTGATGCATGTTAGTACATCAAATCAGGGCATAACTACCTCGGTTAATGGTAGGGCATTGTGGAGAGTTATGGAACAAAGAGATCTAGGAGAATAGGTATATAGCTCCTAGAAAGTGGAGTCACAGATGGACAGGGTGCTGATGTAGGCATTCGTGTGCTTGCTGTCATTGGTCAGAACATTAAACACAGGAGTTGGGACATCTCATTGAAGTTGTAGGGGGCATTAGTAAGGCCACACTAGGAATACTGTGTATAGTTCTGATCACCCTATTATAGGAAGGATATTATTAAATTAGAAAGAGTGCAGAAAAGATTTACTAGGATGCTACCAGGACTTGATAGTTTGAGTTGTAAAGAAAGGTTGGATAGACAGGGACTTTTTACCCCAAGGGTGCAGGGGGCTCAGGGGAGATCTTATAGGTGTCTATAAAATAATGAGGAACATAAATAGTCAACATTGTCTCCAAAATGTAGTGGAGTCTAAAGCTAGAGGGCATAAGTTTAAGATGAGAGGGCAGAGATATAAAAGCGCCCAAAGGGGAACTCTTTTCACTCAGAGGGTGGTGAGCATCTGGAATGAGCTATTAAAGATAATATAGAGGCAGATACAACTTTGTCTTTTAAAAACCATTTAGACATTACATGGGTAAGATAGGTAAGAGAGATATGGGCCAAATGTGGGCAATTGGGAAAAAAACTTAATGGTAAAAAAATCGCATGGCATGAAGGAGTTAGCCCGAAGGGTCTGCTTCCATGCTACCAACCTCTATGACTAAGTTTGATTGAACAGGTTAGGTGGATTGGCCATGTTAATAGCCCTTCACAGTCCCAGGATGTCTGGGTAAGTGGGAAAAGCGGGGTAAAAACATGGGGTTATGGAGATAAGGCCTAGATAAACTGCTCTGTAGAAGAGCCAGTGCAGACTTGATGGACCAAATAGCCTTTTGCACTGATTTCAAAATATATCGCCGTTCCACTATCACTGGGTCAAAATCATAGAATTCCCTTCCTAACAGCACTGTGGGTGTACTTACGCTTCAGTGACTGTAGTAGTTCAAGAAGGCAGCTCATCACCATCTTCTGAAGGACAACTAGGGATGGGCAATAAATACTGATCTGGCCAATGATGCAAACACGCTATAAATGAATAGAAAAAAATATAGCAGTGGCTATTCTTCATTGGCCGAAAAATGTTTTGGGGTATCCTGAAATCATGCGAGTTGCTCCAGAAATATAAGTCGTTCCATTCATGAGGATTGCTGAAAAAGAAATATGCCGTTCAAGCCTTTTGTCTTTAGCTTACCAGGACAGATTGAAAAGAATATCACATCTCAACTTATATCATCAGCAATACTAAAGTTTTGTACTACAAAGTGACTATTCATGAGTGTGTGTTTGTCTATGTGTACCTGTGTTTCTGCACATGCATGTGCTTATATGAGAATGTGTATTGTGTGTGCTTATATGAATTTGTGTACATGTGTATAACTCATCCCACGTCCTGTTAATTCATCACACCATATTTGCTGATCAACATTGCCTTCTGGTCCTACAGCACCGTTAGTTTAACATTCCCACCCTAGCTTTCAAAAACCTCCAGGAACTTAAGTCTGCTTCAATTGTAGTCTTCGCTCCATCTCCAATTTTCATCATTCTGCCATTGGCAGAAAATATCAACAAAACGAAGGAGATTGTTATCGACTTCAGGAAGCACGAAAGATGCTTCAAGAGGGATGAAGTAGAGTCACGAGCTTCACATTTTTAGGTGTCCAGATCATCAACAACCTGTCCTTGTTCCCCCCATGCTGACACTGTAGTTAAGAAAGGCCACCAACTCCTTGACTTCTTCAGAAGACTAAGGAAATTTGGCATTAGCTGCAACTCTTACCAACTTTTACAGATGCACCATAGAAAGCATTCTTTCTGGTTGTATCACATCTTGGCTGGCTCCTGTTCTCCCCAAGATGCACGGAACTACAAAGAGTCATGAATGTAGCCCAATCCATCATGCAAACATCCATTAACTCTGTCTACATGTCCCGCTGCCTTAGCAAAGCAACCAACATAATTAAAAACCCACACACTCCGGACATTCTCTTTTCAAACTTCTTTCATCGGGAAGAAAATACAAAATTCTGAGATCACATACGAACGTGACTCAAGAGCAGTTTCTTCCCTGCTACTTTCAGATTTTTGAATGGACTTACATTGCATTAAGTTAATCTTTCTCTATACCCTAGCTATGAATGTAACACTACATTCTGCATTCTTTCCTTTCCTTTTCTATGACTGGTATGCTTTGTCTGCATAGCGCGCAAGAAGCAATACTTTTCACTATAGGTTAATTTACGTGACAATAACAAATCAAATCAAAATCAAAATTAGATATCATGCCAGCTGCTAAGGGCCTAAGTTCTGGAATCCCATCCCCAAAGCTTTTCTCTGTCTTTCTTTAAATTCTTGAAGTGGAAATGCAGGCGTTGGACTGGGGCAAACACAGTAAGAAGTCTAATAATACCAGTTTGAAATCCAACCAGTTTATTTGATAGTAAACCCACAAGCTTTCGGAAACGCTGTTCCCCATCAAGTGTGTGGAAAATTCTGATCAGAGAAGGGCAAATAAAGGCAGACACAGTTTACAGAATATTGATTAGAATGTAAGTCTTTACAGCAAACCTACTATTCAAGTCTTAAAGATGCAGGCAATGTGAGTGGAGATAGCATTAGGCATAGATTAAAGAGATGTGTATTGTCTCCAGACAGAACAGTAAGCGAGATGTCGCAAGTTCAGGCACTCTTGGGGGTTACAGATAGTGCGACATGAACCCAAAATCCTGGTCGACGACATCCTCATGTGTGCAGAACTTGGCCATCGGTTTCTGTTCAGTGACTCTGCACCGTTATGTCTCGTGAAGGCCGCCTTGGAGAACACTTACCCGAAGATCAAAAGCCGAATGCCCGTGACCACTGAAATGTTTGCCAACAGGAAGGGAACAGTCTTGCCTGATGACGCTATGACAACAGATGAATAAACATCACTCCACATTCACCAGGCAAGACTGTTCCCTTCTGTTGGCGAACACTTCAGTGGTCACGGGGATTCGGCCTCTGGTCTTCGGGTAAGCATTCTCCAAGGTGGCCTTCATGACACATGAAAGTGCAGAGTTGCTGAGCAGAAACTGATGGCCAAGTTCCGCATACATGAGGACGGCCTCAGCCGAGATCTTGGGTTCATGTCACACTACCTGTAACCCCTATGACTTTCCTGAACTTGCAACATCACACTTATTCTCCTGTCTGGAAACAATACTCATTTCTTTAATCTATGTTTAATGCTATCTCCACTCATATTATCTGCATCTTTAAGATTTGAATAGCAAATTAGTTGTAATGACTTGCATTCTAATCAGTATTCTGTAAATTGTGTCTGCCTTTCTATGCCATTCTCTGCTCAGATCTTTCCACACACCTGATGAAGGAACAGCATTTCCAAAAGCTTGTGGGTTTTGAGACTTCTTACTTCCTTTAATGTCTGCCAGTCACCAACATTGCTCAGTATTATAACATGTTTGGTAATGTTCTTGTGATAATTCACTACATTGAAGGTACATTATAAATACCACTTGTTCTTACGTGTGTGACTGTGTGGGTATTCTTTATGTGTGAGTTTAACTCTTATTTCCATTTGTTATCCTTTGTAAGTTCTTTCTATTTATAATTTGTTCAATTCTAATTTTAGATTTCAGTTTGTAATGCACAATTGCTGTTGCTCGAGTGAGAACCTTTGCAACTTGTCTATATAAAATGTTTCTTCTTATAGCTGATTTCTTCAGTCAGCTAATTATATACCACAACGCGCACTGGTAGCCAGAGCGAATGGGAAATTGCAAGGACTGCACAGCGATTCTGCTCATAGTATAATGGAAACACTTGTGGTTAGACGCAACTCCCATCTTAGGACTACAAGTTGCACAATGCTTGTGTTACTCATTCAAAAGTGAGATGAAGAATAATTTAAGACATTAATTTGAAACCTCACATCTCTCAACAAGGCATTTGTAAATATATTTTGCAGTCTCCGGCGTGCTGATTCTGAAAACTGAAATGCGAACCAAAAATCTTGAAATTAGCTTGAATGTTAAAATATAATTAAGTTTAGTGAAATGTCCTGTTTTTCTGAGAACATTCCAGAACTAGCTTTATGTACAGCCTGCTTTATTTTCAGCAATAATGGAAAATAACATTGTGGCAAAGTTTGCAGATGATATAAATTTAGGTGGAGATACAGGTAATATTGAGACACCAGAGAGGCTGCAGAAAGATTTGGACAGGTTAGGAGAGTAGGCAAAGAAATGGGAAACAAAATGTGGGAAAGTGTGAGGTTATGCACCTTGGTAGAAAGAATGGAGGCATAGACTATTTTCTAAATGGGGAAAGCATTCAGAAATCAGAAGCGCAAAGGGACATGGGAATCATAGTTCAGGACTCGCATAAGATTAACTTGGAGGTTGAGTTGATAATTAGGAAGGCAAATGTAATGTTAGCATTCATTTCAAGAGGACTGGAATACAAAAGCAAGGATGCATTGCTGAGGCTTTATAAGGCTCTGGTCAGGCCAAATTTGAAATATTGTGAACAATTTTGGACTGTGTATCTAAGGAAGGATGTGATGACCTTAGAGATGCTTCAGCGGACGTTCATGAGGATGATCCTGGGAATGAAAGGCTTGATGTATGAGGAGCATTTGAGCATACTGGTCTGTATCAATGAAGTTTACAACGATGAAAGGGAATCTCATCGAAACGTATAGAATACTGAAAGACCTGGATAGGTTAGATGTGGAGAACATGATTCCATTAGTAGGAAAAACTAGGATCCAAAGACACAGCCTCAGAATAAAGGGACAACCCTTTAGAACAAAAATTAGGAGGATTTTTTTTTCAGTCAGAGGGTGGCGAATCTGTGGAATTAATTGCTATAGAAAGCTGTGGAGGCCAGCTTATTGAGTTTATTTAAGAAAGAGAAGATAAGTTCTTGATTGTTAATGGGATCAAAGGTTGAGAGGAAAGGCGGGAGAATGGGGTGTGAAACATATCATCCATGATCAAATGATAGACCAGACTTGACGGACTGAATGGCCTAATTCTGCTCCCATATCCTACAGTCTTTATGGTCTACAGGCCATGTTTGCAACATCTAAACCAGACATCTACTGTTAGATGTGATTTTGTGACTTGGCAGTACTTGTGAACAATTGTGCCTGTGCTATATGTAATAACAACCAATTAAAGTATTTAGTCAAGTTAGTAACATGGCTGTTTTACACATACAAATTATAACCTCTGTCCAAATTCAGGAGCCAGTTCTCTGCAAACAAAACCAACATTCTCTGCATCATTCTGAATTGCCTGGAAGCATGCAGCACCTATAGTTCCCTATTGCTTTCTTCGTGGCAATATTTTGGCTATTCAGAGTTGATTTGTAAAGCAATCTCCTGTGGCTTTTTTTTCCTGTTGGAATGAAATGTGACATTCTTGCATTTTACCTTATTAGCACAAGAAAAAAAGCTTCAACAACATATCCCTTTTTAGCAGTATAGATATATCTGACCTAATCCTTCACCGTGCAACAAAATGCCCAACTATTTACTTATAACAGCTTCAGTTAAGTTGGTGGAGTTTATTTTGCACATCAAGACCATTAGAAAAATATGCATTGCGTGCTCATAATTTTCTGACTGTTCTCACCCTGCGTAAGATAGGACGGAGAAGTTGGCACTGAGTCAAATCTTTGTTCGCTGCAACAGACCAGAGAATCCGTAGGTGCGACTGGCATTCAAGAAAAGAAAGCAAGTCGATACAAGCCTTGTATACAAGCTTATATGGAGCGTTTTAACTAATAATGTATATTTCAAAATATAGTCACTGTTTTTGGAAATAGACAACAATTTGTGCAAAGCAGAGGTCCCCCAGACAACACAGAGGTATTTTCCGGCGTCCATGCCAGCGGGATTCTCTGGTTTTGCTGCAGTTAACAGCATTTGGCTGAGCACCACATTTTCCGCCTTCACTTGCAGGAGCAAGGGCCGGAAAATTCCGGCCATTTACTTTTAAGCGACAAATGATAAATATTGTGTGGATGGAGAACTCATCTGGTCTTATTCCAATTGACTGTTGAGATTATTTACATGCACCGCTGGAGGTTGAGGGAAACTTGTTCTAACATCTTTTCCAAAATAGAGCATCATCTGTCACGCAATTCTTCATCAGTGCTGCTAAAATTTGTGTTGATCTTATTGGAGTGGGATAGAGTCTTTGACACATAGAGAAAGTGTTAAGGTTAAAGTTTATTTATTAGTGTCACAATAGTCTTATATTAACACTGCGTTCAAATTGCTGTGAAAATCCCCTTGTCACCACACTCCGGCGCTTGTGTGTGTCACTGACAGAGAATTTAGCATGGCCAATGCACCTTACTGAACATCTTTGGACTGTGACAGGAAACGGGAGCACCCGGAGAAAACCCACTCAGACACAGGGAGAACGTGAAAACGCCACAGACAGCGATCCAAGCCAGGAATTGAAGTACTACCAATGAGCTAAGATTGACACGTTTGTTTACCATCATCAATTAACTCTAAATGCCATCTGTCTCTAATCGGCTCAACATTGTTATATAGAGCCGATTGAAAGATTGTATGCGCTGCCTTAAACCTAGCTGGCAGAAAAATATTTCAAATAACTTGTTAATTCCATATAAATTACTGACACCATCACTTTTCTCATGCATGCTGCTTTCTAAATGTTTCTGCTCACCACCACTTTCATCTTTTGCCGCCTTTCTCGACCCATCTGCTCACCATCTCTCCTAAACTTCCCACTTGCTGAAACTCCCACCCACCACTTCCCCCTCGCAAAGTTCCCGCTCGCGTTTCGCTGTCCTGAATTTCCCATTAGTTCTTTCCCTCTCACCCCCTCCCCTTCACCATTTCCCTCCTCCGATTCTCCTACTCACTGCCTTTCTCACAGAGTTGAAGAGCGAGACTGTTCTTCCAATTTCATTTCACATTACATGGACAAGTCCATATGATTGAATCTTCAGGAGTACATCAGTCTCTCTGTGACTCCTGATTCTTTCCACAGAAGCCGGGACCTCTTTATTCCATTTCGAATATTTGATATTTAATTTCATGTTTCCAACATTCATCAGTTTTGTTTTCATGATTCTAGATCTCCTGTTCAATGAGAAATTATTGGTCTGTGACATTTTCTTATGGTTTATTCACCACTGTAGGCGCTTCTAATGGAAAATGTCATGCAAAATTTTTAGAATCCCTACAGTCCGATAGAAGGACATTTTGCCCATTAAGTCGGCACCGAATCTCCGTCAGAGCAGTTTACCTCCCCCCTCCCTATCTCTGTAACCCCACACAATCACCCTAAATTACATTCTTGGGACACGAAGGGCCAGTCCGCCTAAACTTTGAATTGTGACAGGAAACCCACGCAGGCATCAGGAGAATGTGCAAACTTCACACAGTCACCCAAGGCTGAAATCGAACACGGGTCCCTGGCGTTGTGAGGCCGCAGTGGGTTAGTTAGTAGAGACACTATGCAGCCGTGCCACCGCTTTCTTTCCTTTGAAACGTTCAGGAGCAGTCACGTGAAAGATCACAAAGAATTATGACATTCTGGAACTTGGCGTTCTGGAACTGTTCCAATGTTGACCATCATGATACTTTTTTTTTATTTTAGTTGTTCCTTGTAAATCCCCGCGGGATAATAGGTTCCTCGACAGGGATAAAGCTTTGGGCAAATATCGGATTCAGTAAGGAAGCACAAATGAGGCGGACAATTAGTCTTCGCGAATCAAACTGCTACAAGAAGTTCCCTCTTTCAGAACAGACGAAGTAAATAGAAATACTATCTATTCCATTTTGCTATCATATGCCTCATGGCAAGATTGAATTTCCATTCACTGTTACCAAATAACAGAAGTAACTGTATGGCTAACTCGCATCTAATTAGCTCAGATGTCAGCTTACTTATATTTACTATATTTACTAAAGTTTTGCCACCTTTGCTACCTTCCTTCAATATAAAACTGAGGAGAAACTGAGATAATCGCATTTTATTAATTGCAGAGAGAAAGGTGATTTCAGTGAAAGTAAACATCTCGGGGAGAATATGCGATATTTGAAGGTTTCAAAACAAATGAGGAAGCTATTGAGAACGTAGAGAATACGGGACTTCTTTAACATAGAGAAGAATGCAGTAAGAAAGTTATTTTAAATTTCCATAAACCACCAGTTCAGCCTAAGTTGGACAACTCTGTTCAAATCTGAAGGATGTTGGGGATTTAGAGAGGGTGCAGATTTGTTAAGATTTGTCAGTGTTGGGGACTGGGATTAGGTGAAGAGAACTAAGAGTCCAGAAGGTTAAAATGAGGCTGCATAGCGACCTTAAAGTTATGAACAATTTTGATAAAATAAGTAGGAAGTATTCACAGTAACACAAACATCGCGAAATAGAAGACAGGTTTAAAGTGATGGGCAAAAGAACCAGAGGTTTCGGGTATACAGGTGGGAGTTAATTACAGTCTAGTCTCATCCTGTTCTTACCAAGCCTGCAGCTGCAATGGGCGGCAACGAGGAACAGGATTCCAAGTTGATTTTCTCCTCTGATTTAGATCAATTAAATCGACACAAGAGCGGATTTGAGAACTGCAAACCATCACAAACTGAATGTCGCGAATAATCGGCCTTACTTTTATTGAGACGTCTTTCCTCTTTGCAACCAGCTTGACAAGGGTCGATTTAGTTTTCTTCTCCTGCCAATTCCATCTGCGGGAATCATCCAACACACGGCAAAAATTCCTTCCTTCCGAATAAAGTTATATTCGATTCGGAATTTTAATTGGGTTGCTCTCTCTACAGATACTGCAAAGCCTGCTGTGCTGTTTACAGCGCTTTCTGGGTTTCTTTTTCCACGTTTCTGGTATCCGTGATATTTTGCTACTGCTATTCCCGCGACAGTCACTTGTTGCGCATCAAATCTGCTGGACTGTAGAATGGAAACATGTAGATATAGGGCTAAAATTTCATGATTGGTTTCGTGAGGTTAAACTTGGCTTCAACATTGTTGAAATTAATATAATAAGTGGCATAAAGTTCAGCAGGTTTATTTGGTATCACAAGCTTTCGGAGCGCTTCTCCTTCATCAGGTAAGTGGAGTGCAACGAATATGAGTACATAATATAACTAAAATAAAGTGCAAGTTAATAACTAAGACTGTTAATCTGAATGGTTATTCCAGTGATTCTGCTACAAGTCAGATGGTTGGAGATTGCTTGAGGTCCGATCGCACCCAGTTCAAAGTGCTCATGTCTAAATATTTGCAGACTTTGTGCTTCTACAGGAAGAAGAATATCTCAGATGAAGTGCTGGAAGGCCGCCCTCAGCGGACATCATCATTTTCAGAATTAAGTGAAGAATCAAAGTCTGATATTACCAAAGAAAATCGCGAACAAAGTGTTCCGAAAATGGCTGCAAAAAATTGATCTTTAAGTGATAACCTTTCGGCGGTAGTTCGGAGGTCAGCTTCTACCGCGGTCTTCCTCCTCCCTCCCTCTCCCCGATGTAAACTAACACAATACGCTGTTTCAATCATCTGATGTTTCATGTCATTGTTTCACGTTTCCTATATTTAACGATGGAATTTATTACTTAGCAAACTATCGTAGATAGCATTGTCATTTGCAATAAGTAGCCAACGAAATGCAACATGTCGATACAAGTTACAGTTCACTACATGGCTCTTCTGTTTTGGCCAGGTACATTTCGTTATTACATCCTGCCGATTTTACAATAGTAGGTCATAATTTAAAAGTCTATACAGCTGTTACCCACTGTAAAATTGGATATTGTGTTTCTCTAATTCGATTGCTTGTTTTTATAATTTATTTTTCTCAGTTATTTTTCTTCATCTGTTACATCACCGCCTTTGTTCCTTTCCTGACAGCCACCGGAGTAACTCGGAACGAAGTGATTCAGTTCCCTAAATACTTGAAGGTGAGCAGAGGCGAGAATGCTTCCATGTTCTGCAAATTTCCCATATCTCAAGATGTACCCGATGTTCGTTGGTGGAGACGCGGAGAGAAATCCTTTCTCGAACCAGACAATAGAAAGCGATTTGATGCGAACAAGGGAAGTAGTTCGCTTGAATTGCTGAATGTAACTTTTGCAGATTCCGGAGTGTATTATTGTAAAGTAAAATATCCAGAAAAATCTAATGAAACTGGAACTGGCACCCAGCTTACTGTGTACGGTAGGTGTGATTGTAAACGGGAGGATTTCAGCTCGGCGCTATATATGCAATTTTTTTTATCTCTGGAGGAAAAGCTGGTTTTAACGAATTATTTTTAGAGAACACCGGATTGTCTTCCACTGACCTCGATGCATAGTGGATAGTTTCATTTTGAAATTATGCAATAGAAATATACAAAATAATCTCAACAGATCAGCTCTCTCTGTGGAGAGAAACAAAGTTAACCTCTCATGTCGATGATAAAATGATACGAAACGTTAACTCAGTTTCTCTACACAATTGTTGCCCGACCTCTGGACATTCTCGATATTTTCCGTTTGTATTTCAAATGCCCAGCTTTTGCTGTATTTTGCATTGATGTTGTAATGAAATGTCAGGGTCTGGCTCTTTCTTGCCACAATGGCGTCACAATTGAACAATGGAAGCAATCTTAACACCTCCCAGCTCAAATCTTTTACAAAACTTCAAAGATCATTTAATTTACATCAAAGAGGAAGGAATATTGGCGCCGTCTGCGCGAGAACTGCACGAAATAACACATCACCCCCTCCCCCCAGGCCCCTTTCCCCGCAAAGGCGATTGCAAGAAGAAGATGTCGAGGAAAGTAAGAGCGGTTTGTTGAGGGCCGTTTCGAAATGCGCTCTCTTGCGAGTTAGTTGATTTCACCAGGAAGCGAAAATCGATCGGATCCCTACATTCACTACTCGCGATTTACGCTGAACAACATGGCAACAATAACAGGGATTTGGTTGTAATTTCATTCCACTCAAAGATCACAATCCTTGCGTTCTTTTTCCCAAACACATTCTGATGCCGACTCTTGTGTCACTGAGAACGGGTTTTGCTTACTGACTTTATTAAAATTGGCCTCCTCTTAAAACTACCAGGTCTAAAGAGAGCCACCATAGCTTCTTCAGTCTCTGCACATAACCGAAGTCCCTTGACCCTGTTAAATCTCCAACAAATCTTTTCTGACACTCTCTCTTACAGCCTTCATGATAAATACAGGTGAAAATTCCCCGAGTATAGTAACAAGTACTTCCGAAATCAGATTCCTTTTCTGCCCACTGCTCGAAATTGTCGATGTAACACTTCCTTTATGTCATTGCCTAAAATTTGCGACGGTTTGATTTTAGCTAAGAATAAATTAAGTCGGACAAATGGAGTTAGGTTAGAGATCAGGCTGGATCATAGAATACCTACAGTATTTGGCCCATTGAACCTGCACCGACAACAATCGTATCTAGGCCCCATCCCCCTAACCCTGTGTGTTTACCCTGCTAAACCACCTAACATTAAGGGGCGATTTAGCATGGCCAATTCATCTAATCAGCACATCTTTGGATTGTGGGAGGAAACCGGAGCATTGGGAGGAAACCCACCCAAACAAGGGGAGAACGTGCAAACTCACATCGACCTGAGGCCGGAATTGAACCCGGCTCCCGAACGTCGTGAGGCAGCAGTACTGATCACTATCACCAAGGTTGGCAGATTACAATGGGTCGGGCTGAATGGGCCCCTGTTCCTGTTTATATGTTGTAGTTGTGTCCATTTGTAACTGGTTTGAAATTCCAAAGTATTTCCACAATGGAATCCTACAATTCACTAAGAAGGAAGGTTTGATCTTTCCCTCAATGCTGGATTCCAAACCCGGGTCCAGGACTTTTCAGGACAGTTAAAGTGCCCGATGCCCTTGTTTGAACCTTTGGGGTTCAAAACTGGGCGTTCTATGATGAACACACAACTGGTAAAGAGGGGAATGGATGCCATGGAACATTTCTATAAACGTGGTATATGTAATTCGTTACTTCTGTGTACAGTCCCTATGAACAGAAGGAAGTTGAGGTAGAAGACTTTAGCGTGGACAGACAGATAGAGCGGTTCACATCAGAAAATTGTAACTTTGGACTGTTCGAAGCAGAATCTTCTCCAGACAAAATGTGTTCAGCAGATCGAGTAAAATTGCAGAAGGGCAAACGACCCAGTCAAATAAAAGCAAAATACTGCGGATGCTGGAAATCTGAAATGAAAACTCAGTCAAACCAGCTGAGTTTAATCAACATGGCCTGTTTTTATCTCTGGAATTAATCCCTGAGTATTGTCATCTGCAAATCGATATATAATTATCAAAAATTATCCTGGTTTGCAAAATACTCCAACATTCGCATCCTGACCCCAAAAAAATGATCTGGTGAAAGATGCACGATCTGAAACCTCAACCATGGGCATTGAAATGTTGTGTAATCAGTGGTAACTCATAGGTTTTAATCGATACATATAACTACATCTTGTCTGAAGTCAATTTAGTTATCGGAGGTATTTTGATTTCACGCATCTTAATATTAATCAGGAAAACAAAATACGTTTGGAAACATTAAATATTTGAAGTGGGTCATTTTTCAAACAAACACACAATGTTTAATATCACAATTATTCTTCCAGAAAAACCCGAGTGCAACCGAATTGTCGTGCTGACTGGTTGGTGCTCCCTGTCTGATATATTCGGACCGGAATCTGAATGGAGGTCGCTGCTGCCAAATACAATCCCGCGCCAGGATCTGCTGCTTTAATGCTGTCAGAAGTCTCACAACATCACGTTAAAGCCCAACAGGTTTATTTGGCAAATATTCATTTATTTGGCAAATAAACCTGTTTGACTTTTACCTGGTTTTGTGAGACTTTTTACTGTGTTTACCCCAGTCCAACGCCGGCATCTCGACATCACGGCTTTAATTCCGAGCAGTGACACTTTCCTCCCTGATTGTAATCATTTCTGAGAGAATGATCCGCCCGAAGTTTAAAAAAATGCGACAGCATGATAACTGTTATCACAGTACGAGTATAAAAGGATATCAAGGTTTAGCAATTGAGAATTTATTCTTTTCAATTCAAAACTGATTTTTCCCCCTGTTAAAAGTTCCTCCAACACCACTAAAAATCGTTCGGATTGACAAGAATTCAGCGACTTCACAAAAAAAAACAGGTTAAAGTCCAACATATATTGCTAAATAAATGATTATTTGCCAAATAAATAAACCTGTTTGGCTTTAACCTGGTGTTGTGAGACTTCTTACGGAATTAAAGCAGCAGATCCTGGCGCGGGATTGTGTTCGGCAGCAGTGACCTCCATTCAGATTCCGGTCCGAATGTATCACAGGGAGCACCAACCAGTCAGCACGAATATTGGGTTCTACTCGGGTTTTTCTGTAAGAATCATTGTAGCACTAAACGTTGTGTCTTTAGTCGAGGTTCGGCAATAGAGAATTTACTCTTTTCAATTCAAAAATGATTTTTCCCCTGTTAAAAGTTCCTCCAACACCACTGAAAATCGTTCGGATTGAAGAGAATTCAGCGACTTCTCTAAAATTCAAGTGCAAAACGGCTGCATTTTACCCGGAGGGTTTAAACATCTCCTGGCGCAGAGATGGTGTGGAAATTCTGGCCGGAATACAAACTGTGAGAAATGAGGCAGTGGATGGTCTTTTTGAGGTCACCAGTTCTTTCAAAGAAGCACGACCTCTCCAGAACAGAGTCGTTTATACATGTCTGGCATCTCATATCTCCCTTAAGATGCCCGCGAGCGTCAACTGCACTGTCAATCAAGGTAAGATTCCAAACATTTACAGAAACGAATGGGGGTAAAGACTCCGGTTTGTATTATTTATTATTAATGTAGCTGGGCAGCTGTTCAAACTCGAATTTACAGGAAAATTGTGGATTTTATTTAATCTCAATGTCACATCAATGTTAACGAATTAAAATAATTAAGATAATTTGTAGCTGGAGGATGGAGAACATTCTCCTGAAACGGGAGATTGCCGGGGCTAGAAAAGTGTTGGAATGGAGATTGGATAGATGAGATTATTTTCATTGGAAAAAAGCCTGAGAAGGGGCCTGACAGAGGTGTACACAATTATGAGGGGAAGAGATAGAATGGACAGGATAAAATTGTTTCCCTTGACGGAGAATTCTAGAAACAGGGGTCATAGATTTAAAGTAAGTGGCAGAAGGTGTAGAGAAGACACAAAAGGAGATGGGTGCCTGGAATTCGCTGCCTGAATTGGTGGAGGCAGACACCCTAAACTCTTCTTTTTAAGTACCTGCATCTGCACCTTATGGGCCGGAACGCAGGAAGGTGAGATTAGAAAGAGCACCTCGTGTCCACGAGCTGGTATGGACAAGATGAGCCGAGTGGCTTCCTTCTGTGCTTTAACTTTTCTATGGTTCTATGGCTAATGTGCTTATTCCTCGTCAAATTCTTGCCAAGTGAAATGCACATAAAAATGATCAGTTTTAGTAGTCGCTTTTATATCCTAAATATTAGATTTGGATGTAAGATAAAATCGTTATCTCCGCATAATGTCTCCTGCTGTCTGAATCCAACTTTCGCTCTGAGTATCCCCGTCTTTCCAACTCTCATTTTCGACGCTCCCTCAACTCTACCTCCAGCTGTCATAATATTATTTATGTGATTTGATTGTATTTGATAACGCTCCATTTGGGTATTTCGGAATGTCAAATGCAAGCTGTTCTTGTTACCTACTAAGAGCTGCAGTAGGTGTTCTCTGGGTTGTCAATGCCGAAGAATGAAAAACTTTGCTATTCTTTGTAGCCAATGCGCGTCTGTCTGGTGTGGCACAAATATAAGCCTCTTTACTCTGATCGAAAAGCCCCCACTTCTGGAGAGAAATTTCCTGCGCCTTTATAGATTAAAAATTAAATTGTGTTATTGTTGTTTGGATCACGTTATAATCATTTTATAGCGACTGCCTATAGAAATAAAAGTGTCGGCTCCCACACAAGGTAAATGGACACAATTTCAGGAAAGATAACTTTGCACCGCGCCCTCCCGTGCTAGACCCAAGATTGTGTGCATAAATTTTTCTGTATTCTACAGTTTCTTATTTCAATCATATGTTGATCTTGTAGCTAATTCAGAAATCCAGTTTTCGCTCATTTTGGGATGTGCAGGCGGCGCATTGGCTGTTGTACTGTTGATAATTATTTTGACGAGATTCAAATTAAAAGCTTCAGCTGGTAAGAAGTTTTCTTATTTCACCGCAAACTTTTATTTTGTTATGCCTAGTCAAAGTGTTAAGATATAAACAGCGGGTGAATAGTGTTTCATTAAAGGAAATATAGAGCCTGCTGCATCTTTAAAGAACGAAGTTGATGCCTCAAGAGCGTTATGTGATTGCGAGTTGAATATGGCAACGCAAATCAATTTTGAAATGCAAATGTTCAATTTTCTCATTCGAACTGTAATTAATTTGTACACCTTCTTAACGTCCCGCATTTTTAAAAATATTAGGACCTTGTAGCGCAAACATTCTTAAGTCATTTCCCGCGACAATGTAAAATGGCAATGATATGGACTGTTTACGTCTTCCTCTGGTCGTATTTCGATTGCAATTTAGCGACTCTCTCATCACATGTTTATTATTATCACGCTAAAGGCAGTGTTCTCCACTGGGGGAAACATCACAATGGAATGTCTCGATTTTCAAGGCTCCTTTCTTTTGGTAGTAAAAGTGTTCAGAATGGAAAGCTTGTTGATGATTTTGCTTACATTCAGAAATTTACTCAAGCTTAATTTCTTCTTTCCTCTAGGCGTTAAAAGAAATTCCGTGGAAGCCGGTCAGAGCGATGAGGCGGTAAGAAGATGATGTTTTTTATACTCCAAAAAGAGAGAATAGGGAGAATAGAAATAAATATTTCAATCAATCCAATAAGTAATTAATTCATTTTTTTAATCTTATGAAAGAATGAATGGTTGATATTAATCAAAAGTCATGATGTGAAGATATCGGCGTTGGACTGGGGTTGAACTCGCAGCCATCCGACGAAGGAACAGCCAGTTCCGAAAGCTAGTGGCGTTTGCTACAAATAAACCTGTTGGACTTTAACCTGGTGTTGTGAACTTCTTACCGTGTTAATCAAAAGGACAGAGGATAATAATGCCGGATGAGACATTGTAACTAAAGCAAATGGCAAAGGAACTTAATGAACTGAACCATAATGTCAGTACCAGGGCGCAAACATGCACCCCCTGCCCCCGTGGCGCCCATCGACCTGAAATGTGTCAGTAGACATAGCCTGCTCCCTTTACAAATCCAGCTTTCTATGAACGTAGCCGCAGTGAAGCGGCAGACGACCAACTCAACTGCTGGCTACCTGGACATCTTAACAGCCAACTTGGCCACGTTCAGGAGGTGGTTCTCCCCCTTCTCCCTGTCCACCCACCTCTTCATGGGTGAAGATTAGGAGTGTAGAAGGGAAGTGCATCGAAAGAAATAAGGAGCAGCCCCGAAAGGAGGCTATTCTCTCTGCGCCACTTAGTTGAGATAATTATTCAAGTAGCCCAATTCCCCACTCATTACATATGATCCTTCGTTTTTGTTTATTCAAGCGAATGAACAACTCCCAGTCAACCCCCCTCCCAGGTTTTCAGGAAGCGTATTCCAGAGAGCAACACTCATCTACCTTTAATGATTTTGGTGATCCGAAGTCTCTGTCTCTTGGACATTCAATCAACCACGATTGAAAACACTCTCTCCTTATTTACTCGTCAAAATCTCTCCCAATTTTGAATATACTTTTTCTTTCTCTGTTGTGAAGACAACAATAATAGGTTCTCTTGTCTCCCCAGTACGATTCTAATAAATCTTCTCCACAACTGCTCCCAAGCCTTGCATCCTTCTGTCAAAATCCCAGTTGATGTTGCTACTGGAAGGGAAGGTCCCAGAATGACCCTCACTTAAAAGACAGTAACTTTTACATTTTATTTTAGAAAACGTGGATGAACTGAGTCACTGGACTGTCAATTAGCTTTTAACAATAGAAAATCTTAAGGATGACACAGGTTGCAAAACACATCTTAGGCTAGAATATTCTCAATAAATCCACAATCCTTGTAATGCAGCAGGCTAACTGCGGCCAGATAATATCCACTCTGAAATCCAGTGTCAGATGCCACCCAATTGAGCTTCTATGTTTTTTCCCTCAGATCTCCCAGATGCTTATTATGCTGTGAGCCAGCTAATATCGCTGGACTCCAGCATTCACACGAGTGTTTTTAGATTCCACTCTTGGAAAGTAAATAGTCTCAAAACACCAGGTTGAAGTTCAACTGAGTTATTTTGCAGCATGAGCTTTCAAAACGCTGCTCCTTCATCAGAAGAGACTCTCCTGATGAAGGGACAGTATTCCAAAAGCTCCGCAGCTCCTGCTACCAAGTAAACCTGTCGGACTTTGACCTGGTGTTGTGAGACTACTTCTTGTGTCTACCCTTGTCCAATGCCGGCAACTCCACATCATCACTCTCGAAAAGGCATGCCTTAAAACCTTCTTTCAAACAATGCTTTCCCTCTACTGTTTCCAGAAAGGATTCAATTCAGGATCTCCAACTATCCTTTCAATAACTTACTTGTCTTGAATAGCCACGCACTTTCAAGTTTACCATACAATCTCTCAAGGATCGAACGACCAATTGCTTCACAATTGTTTCACCTATTGCTTCACAGGCTGCAACAAGATATCACCAACCCTATGATTACTTCACATCTTTGGTTTTTCACTAAGCAACATTACTCAGTCTGTGCTTCTCAGCTCTGTCCTTAACTTCAATAAATACAATTATTCAATTTCCTTCAATCTTGTTCTCAAAACTTCAGTTTCCTGCAACCTCGCTTTTCATTCTCTGGTTTCTAGAACTAACTGATTTTTTTTTTAGTTTCTGGGACTTTCATTCTTGCCTGTTACTTCACTGTCCTGTTTCTGGCAGAACTGAGTGAGCTGCTATCTCTCTCATTGCTAAGATGTGTCTGCCATAGATTCAGTTAAATTAAAAACCAAAGGCTTTTTCCCTGAAGATGGCCTAGTTGATAAACAAAAACTCTGTCGGATAGGCACAGCTCCAAGAACATTCAAGAAGCTTGACATCCATTCACTGCACCACTGATGATCAGTAGCAGCATTGTGTACTATCTACAAGATGCACTGCAGCAATTCACCAATGATACTTTTTCAGCACTTCCCAAACCCACGACCCCTTCCACCTAGAAGGACAAAGGCAATGGATACATGGGAGCACTACCACCTACAAGTTCTCCTCCAAGGCATTCCTGACTTGGAAATACATTGCTGCTGTTCCTTCACAGATGGTTGATCAAAACCCTGGAATTCCCTCCCTTATGGCATTGTGGGTCAACCCACAGCACATGGACTACACTGATTAAAGAACGTGGCTCACCACTACCATCTCAAGGGCATCTAGGGATAGGCAATAAATGCTGGCCAGCCAGCGATACCTATATCCCATAAATGATTTTTTTAAGCTACCATTTGCTGACCATCACTATTTGTCCTTGAGAAGGTGATGATAAGCTGCCTTCTTGAACTGCTGCAGTCCCTGAAGTGCAGCAACTGTGATGTCAGCAAAGGAACCATAGGATTTCGACCCAAAGGTCAGTGAAAGACTGGCATGTATTTCTAAGTCAGGATGATAAATAACTTGGAGTGGAACTTACAGGTGGTGGTGCTTGCAGGTATAAACTCACCTTATCCTTCTGGACAATAGTAGCTGTTGTTTGGAAGATTCTGCCTTTGGAGCCTCAGTGTAAACGTGCAATGCATCTTGTAGATTGATACCCTTTCTCAAACAATCAATCGGGCTGCTTTGTCCTGAATGGCGTCCAGATTCTTCAGTGTTTTTGGAACTGCATTTATCCAGGCAAATGGAGAGTATTGCATCACACTCCTGACTTTTGGCTTGTAGATGGTGGACGGGATTTGGGGATCAGGAAGTGAGTTACTTGCCACAGGATTCTTAACTTTTATCTTTCTCTAATAGTGACAGTATTTTGATGGCTGGTCCAGTTCAGTTTCTGGTCAATGGATATTGATAGTGTGGGATTCAGTGACGGTAATGTCATTAAAGGTCAAGGGGCAATAGACTATCTCTTGTTGGAAATAGTCATTATCTGCACTTGTGCAGCATGAATATTACTTGCCACTTGCTTGTCAAAGCCTGCATGCTGTCTGGATCTTGCTACATTTGTGCATGGACTGCTTCAATATGTTAGGAGTTGCAAATAGTGCTGAACGTTGTGCAGTCAAACCCATATTTGATTGAGTAAGTGTCATTGATGAAACAGCTGAAGGTGATTGGGCCTAGGACACTAATCTGAGAGAGTGCTGCAATGATGTACTAGGGCTGAGATGATTAATCTCCATCTTCATTTATGCCACATAAGGACTGAGGCATGAGGAGAGATTAGCTAGGTAAGGATTGTTTTCACTGGAGTTCAGATGAATGGGGAGATGGAATCTCAGAGACTTAAAACTTCTAGCAGGATTAGACAGGATAGTCTCAGGGAGGATGTTCCTGATGGTGGTGGGCGGGGGAGGATAATCCAAAATCGGGGTCAGAGTCTGAGGATTCAGGGTAAACCATTTAGGAGAAAGGTAAGGGGACATTTCTTCACCCAAAGAGTGATGAGTCTGTGGAATTCATTACCACAGCAATCAGTTGGTACCAAAACATGATGTATTCAAGAGGTGGCTAGATAACGCACTTGGGATGAATGAGATTAAAGATTTAGGAGGAGAATGCAAATTAGGCTATTGCACTGGACGATCGCTATGATTTTGATGAACAGGGTAGCAGGCTCCATGGACCAAATGGCCTCCTCCTATCTTCTATGTAGTATTGAACAGTAGAATTTCATTTAAACTATTTAAATGGAGTGAGACAACAAATGCCACTCCACCACATTTCTCAAAGATGAAGATGAGGAATTTCTTCTTAGAGGATAAACAGGAAATTGGAGTTGAGACCCCAATCAAGTCAACCATTAACCAATTAAATGATGGAGCATACCAATAGGTCAAATGCCTAATTTTACTCCTATTCCTTACATTATGTGCTTTTATCCCCACCTCTGCTGTCTTTGCTGATTCAGATTGGCTGCAGGTGACTGAATTGTTCTGCACACTACACCTCTGGGTCAGGCAGTGGAATTGGAGATTTCTACTGAGGGGTGGAATGTGCAGAAATACATGTAAAATTAAGTAAAATGAGATAATTGAGAAAGGGAAGGAGCTGATTTGTTTGTATTATTCATAGAAGCGATATTCAAGATCATCTCAATTGTAAATACGGGTAAATAATTTGTGAAATATTGGATAAAAATCAGTGGCTCATGTGTAATGGTACCCTAGTGTTATCAGTTGCCACCTACAAATTCTCAGATTCAGTTCCAAATGATAGATGGCTCTCGATCAATATTCCATTTTTTCCTCTCTGCAGGTTCAACAAAGACCAAATAAGGAAATTGTTGCCTACGCCAGTCTAAATTTGAAACATGACAATGGATCCTCCAAACGGAGACACGAGACAGAGCAGACCATCTATTCCCAGGTAGGGCAGAAGGACTAGGGCCAATTAATATCCAAACTATTTTCATTCAAGATCAACACTCTGTTTCACAATCATTACTGAAACTGCACAGGGTGGTTTGACATTAGGACTCATTTTATTCTGTCCAATAAATCACCAGCATGTCTCCAACTGATTTAGTTGGAAAAAGCAATCAGGGGCAATATAAAAAGGGCGCTGGACTCTGTTTCCGTTTTGGAGCTAGCTGTGATGATTGTTCTATACCACAAAATAAGAAACTCACCTAACAATGCCTTGTCGAAACCAGTACCAGGAAAAATCCAAACCCATACAGATAGAGAAGAGCATTGTATATTTCCAGATACAGCTCAGATCATTAATTGTAAATACGGGTAAATAATTGGTGAAAATTATTGTTAAGTGGTACTACACTGAGCTGCAGTGATTGGCAAGGCTCCACATTTAAATCAACCAACTGATGGTGTTGGCTGATCTCAGCTAGTATTCATATCTGCCTCATGACCCAGAGATTTTGGGGGAGGGATGGGAAAGAGGGGAGAGGAAGCCAAATGGGTAAATAGCACCTTGGAAACTTGTCCTGGGGACAAGTAGATCAGATAGGTTAGCAGGGCTGATGCAAAATTCAGTTTTAAGACCCAGTTGTAACACCAGCATTTCAAATATTTTTTGCTGGGTTCCAATAACTGGCGACCAACTATTAGGACAATAACAGTGTATGAAATACACCGTGCAGCATAGTATGTCTACCTGCACTCTTGCCATATGACCCCCATTATGTAGCCATATCACAGTATCCAAGTAACCACCAGTCTGTAAGTACTAAATTTATTTGTCTGCTATTTTAATTGAAATATGCGTCTGCTGTCTTAAATTGATTATAATAGCAGGGGAACGCGATGATTGATACATAAGACTAACGCGATTTGGGGGAGGAATTTGAAGAAGAGAGACCCAAAATAAAACCAGTACAAACAATTGTCAATGATACCAAACTTGGAGGAGCTAACAAAGGATGAGTTTTAATGGGCTGCATCAGGACACAAAGTAGCAGAATAGGCAGATAAGTGGCAAAATGCAATCTAAAAACACAAGGTGCTGGACTTTGGCAGAAGGGATAGAGATAAACACAATAGATGTACTGGCACAGCTTCAAACAGTGTGCAGAACTGAGAGCTGGGAGTCTATGTGTATCAATCTTTGAAGATTGTAGTGCAGGACATCGTAAGAGAATGGTTAGTAAAACTTGAAAAGTAGGTTGTGTAGGTTAGGTATACTAAAGACACAGGGTTATAGAATAGAGGTAATGGGCCTGGATAATCGGTGCACACTTAGATGGATTCCATGATTCTAATATTAAAGCTTTATAAAGTTTTGGTTAGTCCACGGATTTTGAGCCTGCTCAGGTCAGCACACATTAGTATGTGTGGGCCGCACAGAGGAAATGTAACAATGGTTCTAGGCATGGAAAAGCTAGTGTTTGTCTCCTGGGAGAAAAGATTCATTGTGCTGTTCCCATTAGTTGATGGTACAAGAATGAGGTTTCTGGGCAAGGGATGTGGGGGAGGGGGTGAATGTTAAAAATAGGTTGGAGATAGGTTTGTGGGCTGCCAGGAATAGAGGGAAACAGACCAATAATTTCAAAAGAAATTGGATGGCCACTTTTATTTAGGATAAGAGAAAGGGGGACTAAATTGCTCCAAAGAGAGCTCTTTAAACTTGATGGGCTGTGTGTTCTTGTTAACTGTGACTTGAAATGAAAGAAAACTTCATTGCAGCCTTTTTAAAAACCTCATTATCTCAAGTAATGAGGACCATTTAACAGGTATTAAATATTGCTTTCACAGACTAAACAAAGCAGAGATGACAAGCTGACTTACGCCACTCTGCAGCTCGCTGACTTCAAGAAAACCTCAAAATTTAATCATCAAGACAAACATGTAGAGTATGCAGAAGTAAATGTGACAAAGAGAGAGAAGTTGAAAATCTAAAAATAACTCATCATTGAGCTTTTTAATAGATATAGCTCCAGGTATTTGATTCCTCAGCTCTGCCTGAAGGCGGGTCTAACCGATAGCACTCTGATCCCACAGCAACGAAGCAGGTCCCAATCCACTCCAGTCTGAGGGTTAATCCAAATATTGGTATGAGACTGATAGACACCAGCTATTTAACCGTCCAAGGAGTCAGTTGCTCTAGTAACACACTATTATGTTCTACCCCGAGTGAGTAGTGATGGTAGAGGCTTCAGTTAATTTCCATCACATGGCTGACTATGTGATGGAAATTTCTCTTGTTCTTACTGTCTACTGTTGGTGGACATTAAGGATTCACAAGTTACTCAATTTATTTAGCAACTTTCCTTGATTAACCTTTCTTGACCTGCAACTCCTGGAGTCAGGCTTGAACCCAGAGCTTCTACCTCAGAAGCAGATACCTACTGTGTCACACAGCCTCCTGATATTTGTTCATTAACCACGTAGTTTCATTTATTGCAATTAAAGTACATAATAATGGCAAGAATTCACAAAGCAAAGATTGTAAAATAGGAGAATTAGTCACTTATCCAATGAAACAAGCCTAATATCAGATGCTTTTTCACACCAAGAAGACTTTGCAAATATTTTATTTCTTTGGATAGCATGTTATAAATTTGCTCAAGTTTGAAATGCTATCGACCAAGTCATACAGATGTTGTAATGTCAGTTTATGATAGTTCTTAAAATTGAATTTCCATGGTTTGAGATCAGATTTGGAGATTCCTTATGGAGCGTTAAGTGCCAATCAATTCAACTTTAATAAAATAAATATTTGTGTTTAACAGTTTCCTTTATAAAATTTGTTCTGTTTCAGGCAACAACAAACATGTTGTAATCACCAACCACGTGGCATAGGATAATGGGAAATTCAGTGCACCACCATTCCGCAAAATTCAAACTGTTTAATAGAACCCAAGAATAAGTTATCCAATTTCAAAAGGGGGACAGATAAGCCTATTGCCTGCAACACCATAATCCTACCTTTTAAAAAAGGAGAAAACATAACTAGGCTAGTCAGAATACTTTATCGACAGCAACTACAGAAAAATTGCTTCATTTTTGTGCTGCTCCCAGTTCAATTAATCAACCCAAAGATCCAACAGGGTCAACGAAACAATTTTGCTAACAGACACCAACTGTGCTGTCATAGAATTCCTACAGTGCAGGAGGCGACCAATCACAATCCCATCCAGGACCTATCCCATAACCCTACTAACCTCCTGACACTGTGGGGCAATTTAGCATGTCCAACTTAACCAGCACATCTTTGGAGTGTGAACGGAAACCGGAGCATCTGGAAGAAACCCACATAGACATAGTGAGAATGTGCAAACTCCACACAGTGACCCATGCCAGGAATCACACGTAGGTCTCTGGCACAGAAGCAGTGCTACCCACTGCAGTTTTCATTGCAGTGATAAAATGTGCCAGCTGACTGAACACATTTGTGAACCTTGTGCATGAACATTGCAAATCAATTACTTCCTATAACTCAGAAGACACAGGAACCATAGTCAGGTTGCATAACGAAGTATAGAGGGATTGTATAAACGGATTATGAAATTCCACAGTGCTACTTTGCTGAAAATGGAGATCAGTTTTGCAATTTTTATTTGGTGGTTGGGGGTGGAAAGGTATTAAGAAACAGTGGCCAAGAATATGAAGATAGAGTGAAACCACAAAAAGTATAACCAATTGTTTATTTCTTTTAGGTTATCAAAGCTACAGCAAAACCAGTGATAGTCTTATCAAATGCCAGCAGGACTATATAAAGTCAAGTGCTGTACACTAAAGTAATTTTTTTTGAAATCACTCCCACTAGTGATGGACCCATTCTTACCTTACGATCCTTACAGTTCTGTCCTGGCACCAACCAATTTTAAGGCAAAACATTGTGTAAACTGCAACATTTTCAGTGCATTTTAATTAAACAGGGTTACAGCAATCTTACTGACAGCACTACTAATTGCATCCCACATCTGTTAAAGGTGATGTTTTGGCATTCCATTCTGTCAGTGTGATGTGCAATACAATGGATATACAGATTGAAGATAGGCAAGATAGTATTTTCAAGTGCGGATAATGCTGGCAAGGACTCATTTATCACCAAGGTTACAGTGGTCATTGAACTACTACAGTCAATAATGATTCTAAAATTCTCATATTCTAACTTCCAGAGTTCTTGCTAAGAAGCATGTTTCCCATACAAAATTAGTAATAAAGGAACTGCTGTCCCACCAACTGGAAGCGCAAACCCCTAGACCTGCACTTGGTTCATTACTATTCAGAATTACAACTTTTTGTAAAAAAAACAGCCTAGGCTATCCTCAATACTTTAGTGCATGTTAAATTGCTTTATAGTTTTAAGACTCAATGTGTTTTATATAAAAAAATTAAGATCTGCAAACAGCCTTATGACGGCCTGCAATCTGGCATTTACTGTAGTTCCCACTGATTCTGAGCATTGCAATTTTCTGAAGATTAAAATACTTCACACAATTTAAATCATACTCAGCAGACACTGGGACAAATTGAACTGACCCACAAACCAGCAGCAGTCAGGTCATTTACACACCTTAATCAGATGGAATGAGCAGAAAACATTACTTTGTGTTAAACAGATAAAAGTTAACATCTCATAGAACATAGAACAATACAGCACAGAACAGGCCCTTCGGCCTTCGATGTTGTGCCGACCAAAATAAAAAGCAATGCCCCTCCTAACTAAACCATTCCCTTCTCATCCATATACTTATCAACTAACCTCTTAAACGCCACCAAACTTGGCGCATCTACAACAGCTGCAGGCAGGGCATTCCACTCCCTAATCACTCTTTGAGTAAAGAACCTACCTCTGATATCCGTCCTATAACTCATCTCAACCCATGAGTTCCAGATCTGATTATAAAAAGACTAAATATGTATGAGATTTGAGTTGGACAGCAAGAGAGCAGTGAACTTAAAGCCACAAAAACCATTCAGTGAATTGCCAATCCTATTAGATTGAGTGCTACATCTACTTGCAAAGTCAAAATGATCAAGGTGAAATCTCTCTATACAATTAAAACCGTCAGAAGTTATTTTTATCCATTTAATAAAGTAGAAAACACAACAATTACACAAGCAGAAAGAAACATTTCTTTTTAAAAAAAAATGTGCCAGTTAGTTCTTTGTCTTCATTTATTGTAGAGTTGAACAGAAGTACCAGGCAAGTCAGGGCAGGGCTACAAAATGCCTTTGATTGGATTTCAAAAACTGATCAAGCCCGTGGCTGATAGAAGCCATGGTCAATGTTCAGGGAAACTGGAATTAGATGGCCACCATGAGCTATTCATAAACTTCAGTTATAAATAAAATTAAACATAGAATTCAAAAGAGATACATTGAAAAATGCAAACATTTACTGTGCATAAATTGATTTTCTCTTAACTATGAACAATGCAATTAATTACATGAGCACTAATTAAATTATTTCAAGAAAGCTGCAGTAGTTTTCAGGCTGCCCAATTGTATGCTATAGAGCAGCTGATATAACCCACATTGGAATCCCCCAGTATCAGTTATACTATGCTAATAGGAATAATGTTAAAGTGTCAACAAATTCTTCACAGAAAATGAGTCACGGGAGCAAAGGATGGTGGGGACAGATGCCCTTTACTAAAAGGGATCTTCTCCCTCAGCTCATGTAAACATCCCAACTTTGGATCGGGCCAACATTCAAGGGAGAGAAAAAAAACGATTGATACACACTGCTGATGTGAAAATTGGTCACCAACTTGATATTGAAGAACTATTCCCAAAGCTGTGAATTGCCACAGATTGCTGGAAAAAGTACATCACTTCATTTGTGAAAGGTCAAATTCCCATGAAACTTTTATATTAACAGTCCATTAACTGACAACAACAGTAAACCTAATAATTTTTGATCACACAAGTACCCCTTTAATGGACTTTTCCCCACCAATCTAATCTTTATATCCTGTTCAGATCGGACACAACCCACCCTTTTTCTTAATCCTTATTCTCATAAGATGCATTTTATCTTGTTGTTTGCGAGTCTTAGAAACCCCCTCATTCTATTAACTATTGACAGTTGCAGCAATTTACAAAGCAAAAATTTTCACCTGAAGGTCCAATTAACAACACACGAAAGACACCATGGGCTGAATTTGCTAAAGTAACGTTTCTATCAGAAGATTCTGGATGATCTAAAAAGGGGTTTCCAAATCATTATGTCTCTTCAGTTTCACACTATTTCAAGGACAGAGCTCTTCATAGAAATTTAAACAAATATTGTGAGACATGAGAGAGAATGCCCTATTCGGAGTTCAGCCGTAGGTCAGCCATGACATTAGTGAATATGGAGTAGGTTTACAGAGCTAAATGGCCTACTCATTTCCCTAACATAAGTAGAGCAAAGAAAGAAGACTAATTTGCTCAAATACACAGTTAGCTTGTAAATAAGGCAATCACGTTGGCAAGAAAACATGCAACATATTGTCACAATATGCGATGTAGATCCCCAATAGGACCCACTGTCTGCGTCTTACTTTTAAAATGCAAGGATCCAAATACATAGTATAGATCTGATTCAAAATTGGTAAATTTATTGTCTGCAGTTGAGGCAACTGCCATAAAAAGCCAACGCAAAAATATTAGAACAACTTAGTGCTGATCCCCCTCCTGCGCCTTTCCCTCTAAGTTTTAAGCAATCTATAGATCTGAATGAAGTATTGTGCAAGAATTACTTTCCATTATTACCTGCTGAAAAGCTGAGGAAGACTAGAGATAATGTGTCCATAACCTGGAGCATTGTCATAAAGCTCAAATGAGGGTGCAGCAACCAGCTTGTAATTCTTTGGCATTGCAAACAGGGTTGTAATCAAACACAGATCATTAAACATCAGCAAACAAAGCTGTCTCACAAATACAGAAATGGCATCTATTAAAATAGCTATTCTCATTGTTTAGCTAGTAAACAGAGTAACCTAAACTTGGCAGGAAAACAGCAAGTTCAGAATACTCCATTCAGTATCATGGGCAGATCATAGAACACTTACAGTGCATGAGTCTATTTGAGTCTGCATCAATTCATCAAAACAACATCTTATTCAGGCCCTATTCTCATAACTGTGCCTTCACCATGGCTAATCTACCCCAACCTATTGGAGCATCTGGAGGAAACCCACAGACATGGGGAAATAGTGCAAACTCTACAGATAGAACCCAAGGTCAGAATCTAAACCTGTTCCTGGCACTAAGGCAGCCGTGCTAACCATTGAACATAGAACGTAGAACAATACAGCACAAACAGGCCCTTTGGCCACGAGTTGCACCGATCACATCTACCAATCCACAGACCTATCTATAACCCCCTATCCTATTCTTTTCTATATACTCATCCAGAAGTCTCTTAAAAGATCCCAGTGAGTTTGCCTCAACAACCTCCGACGGCAGTCGGTTCCATTCACTCACCACCCTCTGAGTGAAAAACTTACCCCTGACATCTCCTTTGTATTTGCTTCCTACACCTTAAATCTGTGTCCTCTCGTAGTGACCATTTCAGCTCGGGGAAATAGTCTCTGAGAGTCCACCCTATCTATTCCTCTCAACATTTTATAAACCTCTATCAGGTCGCCTCTCAACCTACGTCTCTCCAGTGAGAAGAGTCCCAGCTCCCTCAACCTATCTTCATAAGGCCTGCCTCCCAATCCAGGCAGCATCCTTGTAAATCTCCTCTGAACCTCTCAATAGCCTCTACATCCTTCCTATAATGAGGCGACCAGAACTGCGCACAATACTCCAACTGGGGTCTGACAAGAGTCTTATAGAGCTGCATCATTACCTCCCGACTCCTAAACTCTATTCCTCGATTAATGAAGGACAGTACACTGTACGCCTTCTTGACCACTTCCTCCACCTGCGAGGCCGATTTAAGAGTCCTATGGACCCGGACCCCGAGATTCTTCTGCTCTACAACACAGCTAAGACTCCTACCCCTTATATTGTACTTCTTCATCCCATTATTCCTGCCAAAATGGACCACTACACATTTATTTGCGTTGAAGTCCATCTGCCACTTCTCCACCCAGTTTTGCATCCTGCCTATGTCCCGCTGCAACTTTTGGCATCCCTCCAGACCATCCACAACACCACCGATCTTTGTATCGTCG
Organism: Sphyrna mokarran; assembly: GCA_024679065.1. Taxonomy (NCBI): domain Eukaryota; kingdom Metazoa; phylum Chordata; class Chondrichthyes; order Carcharhiniformes; family Carcharhinidae; genus Sphyrna; species Sphyrna mokarran. Next base: position 54,394,430 of record JAGIQG010000004.1, on the reverse strand, counting down.
GCGAACTTGCTAACCCATCCCTCCACTTCCTCATCCAGGTTATTTATGAAAATGACAAACAGCAGGGGTCCCAGAACAGATCCCTGGGGCACTCCACTGGTTACCGACCTCCATGCAGAACAAGACCCATCCACAACCACTCTCTGCCTTCTGCTGGCAAGCCAGTTCTGGATCCACAAGGCTAAAGCCCCTTGGATCCCATGCCCTCTCACCTTCTCCAAAAGCCTTGCATGGGGGACCTTATCAAACGCCTTGCTAAAGTCCATGTACACTACATCCACCGCCCTTCCTTCGTCAATGTGTTCAGTCACATTTTCGAAGAACTCAACTAGGCTTGTAATGCATGACCTGCCCTTGACAAAACCATGCTGACTATTTCTAATCAGTCCAAACTTCTCCAAATGTTCATATATCTTATCCCTCAGAAGCCTCTCCATCAGCTTACCAACCACTGAAGTTAAACTCACTGGTCGGTAATTTCCTGGACTATCCCTGTTCCCTTTCTTAAAGATAGGAACCACATTCGCAATCCTCCAATCCTCTGAAACCTCTCCGTTTCCATGGATGACGCAAAGATCATCGCCAGGGGCTCTGCAACCACTTCTCTCACCTCCCACAATAACCTGGGGTACATCCCATCCGGTCCCGGCGACTTGTCTATCTTGATAGAATTTAACAGGTCTAACACATCCTCTTCCCTAACATCCACATACTCAATCTTTTCCGTATGCCGCAAACCTGCAGTGCAATCTCCCAGTTCACTTTCCACCGTGAATACCGAGGCAAAGTACTCGTTAAGCACCTCTGCCATTTCTTCCGGATTCACACAGACTTTTCCCCCTTCACCTTTTATAGGCCCTACCTCTTCTCTTCTCAACCTGTGCTGTATCATCCAACTCAATCCCACCTTTCACCTTACTCTTTGATCTCCCTTTGCCCAAGAATTAGTCTAACTTCTTGAGAACAAAATGCTCTGGCCTCAAATGCTTTGCATATTAAATGCCATTGGCCTCCCTCTCTGCATGAAGAAATTATTCCTCATTTCAGTCTTAAAAAAAATTTAACCCATATCTTTGACCTATGACTCCTGGTTCTAGAGTCCCCTCACTATCGTGTCCTGCAGGAATTTTATAGATTTATGAGGCTGCCCCCTCATTCTTCTGAACTCCAGCAAATATAATCCTACCCAGCTCAACTGCTCCTCAGACATCAGTCACAGCATCCCAGGAATTAGCCTGATAAACCTTTGCCACATTCCCTGCCCAACAAGAATGCCCTTCCTCAGACTAAGAAATCAAAACTGCACACAATACTCCAGGTGTGGCCTCACCAAAGCACTGCATAATGCAGCAAGGCATTCCAGCTCCTCGACTCAAATCCTCTCACTAAGGCCAGCGTACCATATCCTTTCTTCCAGTGACGGTGTTAGGAAGACACCCGATCTCATTTCACATTCCTAACTCTCAATTTACAGCCACATAATAACCTGCCTTTCTGTTTTTGCTACCAAAGGGGATAACTTCACATTTATTCACATTATACTGCATCTGCCATACATTTGCCTTCATTCAGCTTATCCAACTAATAATTATGAAGCATTTTACACCCCTTAGCTCATCCTCCAATCCAGCTTCGTCTCATCTGTAAATGTGGAAATATTGCACTTGGTTCCATCTAAATTCATTAATATATAATTGTGACTATTTAGGTCCTTGCACTAATCCCTGTGATACCACACGAGTTACTGCCTGCCATTTAGAAACAGATCTATTTCTACTGTCTGCTAATGAGTTTGCTATCCATCTCAATACACTTAACAGCCATCCCATGTATTTAACTATCATAAGCATTCTGAAAATGGAAATAGATCACATCCACTGGCTCCCCATCATCAACTCTACTAGTTACATGCTCAAAGAATCCCAGTTGATTTGTTAAGCGTCCTTTCCCTCATAAATACACACTGTCTAAATCTGCCACGGTTTTCCAAGCATTGTTATTTTCACCTGAATAATCGGACTCGAATTGTTCCCCTCTACTGACATCAGGCTCTCTTTCATAACATATGGTGGCAGTGCTTAGTATGGCTGCCTCATAGCAGCAGGGACCTGGGTTGGGTCACTGTCTGTGCAGAGTCTGCACAGGTTTCCTCCAGGAATTCCACTTCCCTCCCATAGTCCAAAAAATTTGTTAGGTTTTTTGGTCATGCTAAGTTCTTCCACAGTGTGCTGTCACAGTATAACAGTAATACATAGATCAGTGCTAGGGCCCCTACTATTCACAATGTATAATAATGAATTTAGATGGAGCCAAATACAACATCTCCAAATTTGCAGATCAGACGAAGCGGGATGGGAGGATAAGTTGAGAGGAATATAAAATACTTCATCAATGAACAGGAACCAGTTTGTGGTAACTTGGGGGTTTTCACACAACTTCACTGTTATTGTGACACTAATAAACAAACTTAAAAATCTGTCTTTGGATACCATGATTTAAGAGGACATTGACGACCATTGATCTTTACATTCATCTGTCTCAAGGGATGTGGATCATCTTCAATCATCTGATCTGAAAGACTTTTTAAATATATAGTTTTGTTTATTTCATTTTGATCATCTGCATTCCCCATTGCAAAGCTTCTCAATCATGTTTTTATTGCATGCCCAGGCTATTTCAACAGTCTTTTCCTCTTTTTAGGCAGCAGAGTTCTGTTGGTCTCACTCCTTCATTGTCCAACATAGCCAGAGGTTTTCATTATTCATCAAAAAAAAACAAGTCTCCAGTGCTTCACTGATGATCCAACATGCACTCCTTATGACAATTATGTTATCGTATGCCAGAATTCTCAGCTTTGTTTTCACGGTTAATTTGGAGTTTTGAAATGCATCTTCAACCACTGCATCCTTTATTTTATTTCTTGATTGCACTGATTTTCTTTCTGGACATTGCTAAACATTTTTACAATTTAAACTCAGCCCTTCTCACTTTCACTGAACTCAATCCAAAATCTTTCAGTTTCTCTTCAGAGTCAGCAATAAGAACAGGATCATTGATGTACATTAAGGTTCTAATTGCTAACCAATTTCAGCAAGCTCAAGAATATTTTCACTATATAAACAAAATTTTAAAAAACAGGGGAGAAAACATTTTTGCTTGATTCCTCTTTAATCTTAGCAAAACTCATTTGAATTTTTTCCACTGTTGTGCCTGCAGCTTGTTCTCATTGAAGATTTATCACCAAGATCTTTGAGGCTAAGGTCAAGAGATTCTAGCATGCTCATCAATTCTTCACATGTCACCTTAAAAGCATCTTTTTATAATGAAAAAAATGAATACACCTTTTTGCATCTCTATGGCACTTTCAGAATGCTACCATTTTTCCTTTGTCTAACTTCTACAAAAATCACACAAGTGCTGAAATTTCTGACTTTAATCTTGAGTTTGGCCCTATGCATCCAATATGAAGTTTTTTGAAAAGTTAATCATGGCACAAATCAATTCCAGCCTTCCGGACTACCTGCCTACTACCACAACAGGTACACAGAGACGCCATCTCCCTGGCGCTGCACTCAACCAGGAACACCTAAACAAAAAGGATACTTATGCCAGGCTCCTATTTATTGGCTACACCCCAGCCTTCAACATCACTATTCCTAAGAAACTTATCTCCAAACCCTAGCCTAGACCTCGGCATCTCTCTCTGTGACCGGATCCTAAATTTCCTAACTCACAGACCACAATTAGTAACAATAGGCAACACCAAGTTCTTTGAGATGGTAAATAAGTGTGTCGATGAAGGTAGACATTTGATGTTGTAGACATGGATTTTAGTAAGGCGGTTGGTAAGGTTCCCTTTGGTAGACTCATAAAGAAAGTAAGGAGGTTTGGGGCAGAAGGAAATTTGGCTGATTGGATAAGTAACTGGCTAGCTCATAGAAAACACAGGATGATGGTGGATGGAAAATTTTCAGACTGGATGCCAGTAACCAGCGGTGTACCACAGGGATCAGTGATGGGTCCTCTGCTATTTGTGATTTTTATCAATGACTTGGAAGAGGGGACTGAAGCATGGGTCAGTAAATCTTCTGGTAATACCAAGAGTACTGGATGAGGTGGAGGGCTCTTGTAGGCTGCAAAGAGACATTGATAGGATGCAGAACTGGGCCGAAAAGTGGCAGATGGAGTTTAACCCTGATAAGCGTGAAGTGATAATTTTATTAGAACAAGTTTGAATGCGGATTACAGGGTCAACGGCAGGGTTCTGAGGTATGTGAATGAACAGAGAGATCTTGGGGTTCATATCCACAGATCTCTGAAGGTTGCCACTCAAGTGGATAGAAGCGTGAGGAAGGTGTATAGTGTGCTATCGTTTATTAACAGGGGGGTTGCGTTTAAGAGCCATAGGGTTATGCTGCAGTTATAAAGACCTTGGTGGGACCACATTTGGAGTAATTCTGATCACGTCATTATAAGAAGTATGTGGCAGCATTGGAGAGAGTGCAGAAATTTACCAGAATGCTGCCTGATTTGGAGAGTAGGTCTTATGAAGAAAAGTTGAGAGAGCTGGGGGTTTTTCACTTTAGAGCAGAGCAGGATGAGAGGTGACTTAAGAGGTTTATAAGATGCTGGGGATAGATAGAGTGGACGTTCAGAGACTATTTCTTTTGGTGGATGTAGATATTACTAGTGGGCATATCTATAAGGTTCATGGTGGGAGATAGGAGGGATAGGAAAGATGTCCGAATGGTTGGGGTGTGAAATGGTGTGACAGTGGAGTCAGACACTTTAGGAACTTTCAAATAGTTGTTGAATAGGCACATGGAGCACACCAGAATGATAGGGAGTGGGATAGTTTGATCTTGGTTTCGGACAAAGCTCAACATAACAAATCAAGGCCCAAAGGACTTGTACCGTACTATGTTTCATATACCATCTCCTCCACGATCATCCTCACTGGTGCCCCCACCCCTACGACGTGTGGCTAAATTCCCCATTAATTCGATTTTCAAGTTTGCTGATGACCACCCTCCTGGGTCAGATCTCAAATAATGGTGAGAGAACATGCAAGGATGAGACAGAGAATATGGTCAACATGTTCGGCAACAATAATCTCTCCCTAAATGCCAACAAAACGAAGGAGATTGTCACTGACTTCAGGAAGCATAAAGAACATGCCCAACTACATCAACGGAGAAGTAGAAAGTTTAGGTGTCCAGGTCACCAACCTGTGCTGGTACACCCACACTGGCATTATAGTCACGTAAGCCCAAAGCCTCTACCTTCTCAGAAGACTAAGAAAATTTGGCATGTCAGCTATAACCCTTACCAACTTTTGCAGATGCATTCTGATTGTATCACAGCTTAGTACGGCTCCTGATCTACCCAAGACAGCAAAAGACTACAGAAGTTTGTGAATGTAGACCAGTCCATCACATAACCGGCTTCCCAGTCATCGGTTCTGTCTACACTTCCCAGTACCTAGGCAAAGCAGCCAGCATAACCAAGAACCCTGTGCACCACAGATACTCTCTTCCACCTCCTTCCGTCAGGAAGAAGGTGCACAAGTCTGAAATCATGTATCAAGCGATTCAAAAACAGCTTTTCCCACGCTGCTGTCAGAATTTTCTTGCAATTCTGCAATAACTTGCATTAAGTTGATCGTTTTCTACATCCTAGTTATGACTATGTATAAGTTGCGCGGTTTCTTATTTCAATCATTTGTTTCTGTAGATACTGCTGTCAAATTTCCGTTCATTTTCGGATGTGCAGGCTATTTTACTGTTGATAATTATTTTGACGAGGCTCAAATTAAAGGCATCAGCTGGTAAGTACCTTTAACATTTCGCTGCACATTTTTATTTTCTTATGCGCGGTTACGCTTTAAAAAGCACAAATTCATTGTACAGGAATAAAGAGCACTTTGCAAAATCATTAAAGAACGAAGTTGATATCACACGAGTGTTATGTAATTGAGACTTGAAAATGACAACGAAAAGCGGACTTTGAAAACTTGAAATTGTCAAAGTGTTATCGATTCCCTATCACATCCTTCGCGCCATTGTACAAAAATTTGAGTAGACCTTGTGGACCACGGATCAATCCGGATAATGAGAAGGTAATGTACAGTATACTGCGGTTGATGCTCCTCAACAACTTCAGCATTCAAATTCCCTTACTTTCTAAAAAATTTGTTTTGCGTCAAAGGTATGATACTGGTTTCGCTTGTGCACTGATTTAATTGCTCATGTTTTCTTTTTCTTTTAGACGATCATAGAAATTACGTGGAAGCAGCTCAGAGAGAAGAGCAATGCCTTATTTTACATTACAAAAACGTGGCGTGAGAGGTGAGGATGAACGGGGGCGGTAGTGAGAAGGAAATTCTATATTCAGCGGGAAAGATACCAATTGGTTTTAAAATACCCATAATATTTTATAGTATGGAAGGAAAGTAGCTGTGCTTCCTCTTTGAATTAAGTGCCCAGCGAGTTCCACTCCCATACCCTTTACCTACAACTGACATTTTTTTAAACGTTTCTCCAATCCCCATTCTGAAAGTTTCTATTCAATATGCTTCCGCTACTGGGTCAGTCAGGGCATTGCAGATTACAACAGCAAGTTGCAGAAAACTTCTTATCTTCCCCAATTATCAAAATCGAATCCCCTGGTTAGCAAGCAAAATCACCAAGAGTAGCGGTTTTGCCTCGTTTACTCGAACTAAACCTCAGAGAATTCTTTCCCTGCTGTAAGGAGAACAATGATAGATTCTTTAGTTTCCCTCACATCACTGAACATTCCAGTAAATCTCCTCTCCAAATTTTGACATCCTTCCCAAATTGCAAGTCCCGGAATGGGACACGATTTCCAGTTGAGGACCTGGCTACTTTGAAAGTATTGCTTCTTTCTACACTCTATTCCTTTATGTTAAGAACCAGATAACTATTTACCTTCGCAACAGTTATCTACTGTTGATTTCTCCTTAGAAACTTAAATTTATTTCAAAATAAGGAAATTTCCAGATGATCGGGTGCTTAACATAGACATTATTCGCACAGGTAGACAAGGAAGACCCCAGGTTTCGGTATATTGGCTAAGCCAGGCTGAAACACTCCTGCTGGTAGCTTAAATGGCCTGAAACCTCTCCAGAGTGCACAGTGACGCATAGAAGTCAAGATAGGAGAGGCAGAGAGAGCAGAGTGACGTGAGGAGTGAGGGTTTGTCAGGGCCCAGGCTGTTGATTTCCACCCTGGGATGGAAGTTTCTGCAAGTGAAAGGAAGACAAACTCAGGCATCAGTCAAGTCTTCCAACTGGTTGCAGTAAGAAGACAATGGTTGCCCCAATGAGTGGGGGGGGGGGACGGTTGGAGGTAATTAGGAAATTAAAAATGTGCATTATTTATTATATCATTATTAGTTCCAGATAGTGACAATTTTAAATGCGAGTAAATTTATCAAGTGTTCTGGGTTCCATATTTAGAACATTAGCCAGAAACTGGACTAAACCATCCATATGTCTGCATGGCAGCAAATCCAGTGCAAATATATGACGGAGAGGAAAAGATTCTGTAACTACATAAAAAGAAAGAGAGTAGCTAAAGACGTTAGTTCCTTAGAGGACGAGACTGAGGAATTAATAATGAGGAACACAGAAATGGTAATAGCACTAAATCAATAGTCTGTTTTGATTTTCACAGTGCAGGAGGCTAAAACCATACCAATATTAGCAGGTAATGCGGGGATAGTTCAAAAGGAGGAATTTAAAATAGTCGCCTTCACTAGAGAAAAAGTACTGAGTGTACTATTGTGATTAAAGGCAGACAATTCTCCAGAGTACGATGACTTATATCTTAAAGGGAGTGACAGCAGAGGCATTGGTTTGAAGTTCCAAAATTCCGTAGATTCTGGAAAAGTTCCAGTAGATTAGGTGGATAAGGCATGCTACATTGTCCCTAGGTGTCTCAGGATGTGTAGTTTAGGGGGATTAGCATGGTAAATACATGGGGTTACAGGAATAGAAGTGGGTGTGGCCAGGATAAGATGTTCTGTCAGAAACTTGGCGCAAAATCAATGGACCAAATGGCCTTCTTCTCCAAATGTAGGGATTGTAGGAGATTGGGAATAGGTTAATGTAACACCTCTGTTCAAAAATGTAGAAATATAAACAGTAGAAAACTATAAACCAGTTAGTTTAACATCTGTCATTGGAAAATTCTTGGAATTCATCATTAAGGAAGTAGTAAAGGGACATTTAGAAAATCAAAACGCAATCCATCAGTCAGAGTTTTTAAGAAGAGTAAATCATGATTAACTAAATCTTCAAAGATGAGATTCTTACAGGAGATTCTACAGGTATAGTATGTCTGGACTTTCAAAATGCATTGGATAAGATGTCACACAAAAGATTAATACCGATGGCAAAATGGGGTTGGGGTAATATATTAGGTTGGATAGAGGATTCACTAATCAACAGAAAAAAGAGAGTGAGAACAATGGGCCTTTTTCTGTTTGATAAGCTGTAACTAGCAATGAGTCACAAGGCTTGCTCCCTCTGATGAATGGTTATGGGGAATGGATAGGAAGGTGCAGATGATGCTGAAATTAGATTGTATTGAATGGCAGAACAGGTTTAAGATGCTAAATTGCCTATTCCTGTTCCTAGTTATTGTATTGTTATGTGTATTATGATTTTACATAAACATTGTAGCTACAAGAGCAGGTTAGAGGCTAAGAATCAAGCAGCGAGTATCTCACCTCCTGACTCCCCAAAGCAGGTGCACAATCTACAAGGCACAAGTGAGGAATGTGGCGGAATACTTTCCACTTGCCTGGATGACAGCAGTTCCACAACACTCAAGAAGCTCTACACCATCCAAGACAAAGCAGGAGTTTGATTGGCAACCCACCCAGAAAGAAAACTTCCTCTACCACCGACATACAGTGGCACTAGCGTATACCATCTGCAAGATACATTGCGGGAACGCATTAAGACTTCATAGACAGCACCTTGCAAACTCATGACCACTGTCATCCAAACGGAGAAGGGCAGCGGATATAAGGCCGAAAAGCTAAAAGTAAAATACTGTGGCTGCTGGAATCTGAGACAAAAACAGAAAATGCTGGAAATCTTAGCAGGTCTGTGGAAACAGAATATAGCTAATGTTCGATTCACTCTCCTCAGATGCTGTTAGGCCTAATGGGATTTTCCGGCGTTTTCTGATTATGTTTCAGATTCCAGCATTGCAGTATTTTGTTTTCATCTTGATGCTTACTTCACTGCCATTTATCTTCCAGGAATGCCTATGTGAAAAAGTTCTACTTTTCATTCCGATTGATCTAGATCTCCAGCAGCACCAACTCGTCCTATATCAAAGCTGCCAGATATATAGGAACACCACGTTGAAGTTCCTTTCTACACCATTGAAAATACTGGCTTGGAAAAATATCGCAGTTCCTTCACTGTCGCTGAGTCAGAATTCTGGAAGGACTGCCCTAAAAATACCAGGGAAGCACGTACCCGACCCCGACTGGAGCGCTTCAACTGCATTATCGACTGTTAACTTAGCCAGTGAAGCCAACATTGCTTGAACTGATTAAACAAATACTCTCCACTCTATTGTTCGATATTGGATACAATAGTCGAGAAGGGAGAAAGTGCTCTTGCAAACTAGTTCTATCATTTACTGTCTGCATATTTACATTGACAGAGTTAATTAGAATTGACAGTAGCTGGCTGCAGAGACAGATTCGCCGCTTTCAATATTTTGTGTCTTATTTTTACAGGTTAGACAAAGGCCAGATGAGAACATTGTCGCCTACGCTACTCTGAGCCCGCGAGAAGAAAAGGGCCCTTCCAAACCGAAACACAAGAAGGAGCACACCATCTATTCTCAGGCAGGACTGACGGATTGAGGTGAAAGATACTCAACTAGGTGATCAGCACCGCCGCTCATAGCGACAGGTACCCGGGTTCAGTCGGGTAATTATCTATGTGGAGTTTATACGTTCATATTCTCCCCGCATTGGCTTAGGTTTCCTCTGGGTACTCTGGTTTCCTCCTACACTCCAAAGATGTGTAGGTGAAGTGAATTACCCCTTTATGTCAGCCGATTAGCGGGGATCAGGTGGATTTAAGGTGATAGAACCTGGGTGGGATTGTGATGAGTGCAGACTCTGTCGGCCGAATGGCACTATATGGATTCTACAATATGACCATACAAAACAGATTCAATATTGACTAATTGTTCAGAATCTGAGGGGATTAGGGAAAGTTTTGTCTTCACAGGACAGATTTCATTAAATCCTTATTAATTGGCATTTCGCTTACTGACTTGGTTGGAAATAGCAATCTGGAGAGATGCAAATTGGGCTGCAGGCTCCTAGTCGGTTTCACACAAAAATCAAAGTCAATATTATCCACGTTTCTTTTTCGGGTCTGCCTGGAATAATGCTTGTCCAAACTACGAAACAAGAAATTCCTCAACTACATGTGGAAAATATCCATTTTACAGACAAAAAAAGGCACCGACAATAGCTCGGCCTATACCACCATCAAAATTGAACCAGGGAAAAGGAGACCCCCAGGCAGAGGGAGGAAAGTATCATATATTCCCAGGTAGATCTTTAGTCATCTACTGTAATGGCATCAAATATTATGTGATAGGACACTGAAATGTAGAAAATGGGAAAGTTCCCTTGCTTAATCTACCAACTGTGAACTGTCGGCTGATTTCAAACAAGTTCGTCATTTTTGCCTCAAGTGCCAGAGATCAGACGATTAGTGGGATTGGCGGTAAGGCGATTGAAAAATGTCTCCTAGAGCCTTCCCCCGTGGGATAAGCAGGGCACTGCGGCTATCGATGATCAGACAATTGGGCCTTAACTTAATCTTGTGTACTATCAGCTTTCCCAACAGCCTTAAAGAGCAGCGTGGAATTCCTTTTTCTATTTTAGTCAAATAATTAATTTGTTTTCTTCAATGAGCTATATTAACAGACGAATTCATTTTTCATGAAAGTTCAAATGGAATTTCAACAAGATTTGGGGGAGGGCTGCAGAAAAGGGAAAGGAAGCCAGTCCAAAATCCGATTACAATCTGAAATTGGAACTAATGGAAGGAAATTCCGTAAGTCTTTCGTTAAAATGTCAATTGTCTCAATAATGATTGGACGATGGATTTACTGTGATATTAAATATTACTTTCACAAACTAAACAAAGATGAGGAGATAACAAGCTGACAAATGTTGCCTTGCAGCTTGCTGATTCCAAGGACGCATCAAAACTTAAACAAAACAAACGTGCAAAGTATACTAAAGTGAACATGACAAAGAAAGAAAAAAGCTGAGAATCTAAAATACTGCTTGCAGTTGTGAGATATTTATGATTGCAAGATCAGACTTTTCGATTATAAACCTTAAAATACATTCATTACTGTTTACATTGATTGCAGCCAGGCTAAAATGTAGAACAGCACACCTGTCAGAATTGCTCGCTGGACTATTGTAGAACAAATCCATGACAAGATTTCCAAAACCAGGTTGAAGCTGTCGACAAGTTGAAAATCTTCCGGATTTCAAATGTGCAGGACGATCTTCTTATGATATTAGCAATCAAGTAGCATCGACATTTTGTAACTTCAACTTGTGAGCATTCTTAAAATGCGGCATGCATGGTTTGTAACATACAATTTCACGAGGAGTCACTTGAACTTCAAGAAACTGTCAATCAGTTAAACTTTTAAAAAATGAGTATTAATTTCCATTGTGTAACAAATTTAACAATTGCCTTTCAAAGTCCATTGTCACCAAGCGATTGCCTGAGGTGACAGTAATCATTCGCTATAAATACTAAATGAATTAGGGTCTTTCCGCTCACAGGATAGAGAGGGATGAGGAAAGCCTTTGCGCCCGAAACTCCATAAAATGCACTGAAGCTGCTTCCAAAATTATTCTTTAAAGTGGCCCATTTCCATTAAAGAGTCAGGCAAGCTAATCTCCACAGAGACACAAGTTCTACTGTTAGAGAGGAAAGATCACTAGAGTACACAGAAACGTAGAAGATAGGAGCAAGAGGAAGCATTGACCCTTCGAGTCTCTCCGCCATTCATTATGATCATGGCTGATCATCCAATACAATAGCCTAATCCTGTTTCCCCCCATAACTTTGTTCCCATTCGCACCAAGTGCTGCAGAAATATAGACCAGAGGCTGATTCAATAAATTATTTTCAATTACATTTAATGTAATGTGGTATTCAAAATTAACTTGGAAAATGAAAAATGCGGCCCACGTGTTTTGCCAAATCTGTACTAGATGAGATGGAATGAGCTGGAGAGAACAGTACAGGCAGTGCCCACTGTAATAAAGAAGAAATTGATTCCTTGCACTCCAAGGGAATAAAGCGCAGACAGAGACAAATCGTGGAGACCTAACAGGAAAAATGAGATAGCACCGGTATTCTGGCCGATGTTCATCTGCCTGTGATTCAGGGTTGTGTAGTTTTCACTATGGTGTTGTAATAAGTGCCAGTTGGCTGAGTCCACTAAGGCTTAGGCTGCAGAAAGGTAAGATTACTAATGCCAATAGACTAAGGGTCTTTCTATAGAGTTCAAGCATAAAACTATCATGTATTTGTGAAAACTGCACAATAAATATGGAAAATATTGAAATTCCAGTAGGCTACAATCATCAATTCCCTGCTATAAATTTAGCAGGCTATTTATAGGGCAGCAAGTGGCAACGGGAAGACAAGATGAAAGCAGTCATTTATGTGTTGCTGAAGTTACCTGACATTAATGGTTTGTCCCTGCATGTATTCAGTTTATGATTCCCGTGGCGGGTGGGACAGTAAAATTCCAACCTAACCCCATCCAGCTAGCGTGAAAGTAGATGAGTTGCAAACCCCTTTTTGGGGCGAGTTTTTACTCCCAATGTTGTGCACAATATGTATGATAAAATGGGCCAGATTGTTTCTAGCTATTACACACTATGAGCAGGAATAAATTTGCCAACCAGCCTAATCAGGAAGCAGAAGGAGCTATTGCACATGCACAGATCTCTGTGTGTCTACATAAAGGCAATTGCAACAGCAGAGGCCTGACAGCGACAGAGAAACGTCAAGCATCAACACAGCACCATCCGCCACACACCCCAACACAATCACAGAGGCCCATGGTCAATCACAAGTCCCACACTGTCTGAAAATACAGCCTCCGCCTCGCCGCCAAGACCGATTCCACAGTGGCCCTCCCATTCCTCCCTTCCCACCAATCACAAAACACCGCCAGTACTGCCCCCGGTCTCCCACCACCAATCGCATGCAGACAGTGCAGCGGCCCTCCTTCCCGTCCCCACTGAATCCAGCTTCAAAGCAGCAGCGGGCTTCACCATCATAGCTTTAGAGTATACCACAGAGCTCCTCTATCTCCCTGACATGCCCCCAGTCTGATCCCAACCCTCCAGGCCCCACCATACTGGTCCTGTCTCCTTCAGGTGTCGCCACCAAATGCCCTGTCCCGCAGTCCCCGCCCACCATGGGACTGTTCACTTAGGGTCGATCACAAAGTTCCCACCTCTTCATGTCCCGCTCACCATGGCTCTGCCCCCTTGGTGCCCAATGGGAATTGCCAATGTCCCATGCATCAATGTGCAGAGCAAACCGGTAAAATCTCTGTTCTCTGTTCTCCACAAATTGCCGCAGGGAAAATTCATGCTTGTAACTAGGGGACGGGGCCTATTCCCATCTGAGAGTAAGGCAGCAAAGCGCGCAGTGGACCACTGCGTATGCGCCAATCTGTCAGTAGGTACATTAATGCATGGGCACTGAGTTCTCCAAATCACAGGCCTTCGTTTTTTCCACACACCGATTGCTAGCCTACCAGACCGGCCCCCTAGATCAGCCCCGATACTTCCCACATGGTCAGCCCCGATGGCTGCCTCAATCCTCCCCCATTAATCCCATCGCAGAGTGGCAGTGTGTTCCCAACAACCACCACCACTTACCCCACCAGTGTGTTCCGCCTTTCCAGTGTGTCCCTCCTCCTCTGGCCCCACCTCCTTGGCACTGCATCGTGCTGAATGGGTAGTGCTAGCGTGCCAAGCTAGCAATACGCAAGGGGCATCCCCTTCTCTGACCTCCCAGGGGGGCCCTCTATGGTTTCATCCCCATCAGCAGCGTGAGCACGCCTTTTCCCCATTGGTCGGGAGCATTATAAACCCGCTGGTGAGAAACTCTCCCAGCATTGGGGAAGACTCTAGCATGCCCTGAATCAACCATCCTTGGCCCACTAATCATACTAAAATTGAAATCAATATGCTCATCATATTGATGGAAGAGATTATAGTAAAAAAGGGCCTGGGAAATTCGTGATGGGCCAGATACAGTGGACTAGGAGTTCCCGATTTATGTTCTACCACGTTGTGTTGGCAAAATGAAGTGCAGCACCACAAGATGTACAACACCAAAAAGGGTCAGAGTTCTAATTCTATGAGTGTATAAAGAGTACAGCAAGACATTCTTTTTAGTATGTGGATTGAATGGGCAAAGCTTTATTCGGCATTAACAAGATTACAGTGCACATTCTCTTTGAATTGCTGTGTACATGATGATTCTAGCAGTCCTATTGTCTAACTCATTACAGGGGCAATTCTCCCAGGCCGTTGCACTGTTTGAGTAGCCCAGGCAGGGAGGCATCAGTGGGAAGTCTATAGTGGAACTTCTGACTGGTGCCTGACTGATCATAAGTCCCAAGGCAATAATTTTGAACGTAATTAGCCACGTGCTGGAAATTTGTGCAAGACTGATTACCATGTTGAAGTTCCAATTTCAGTATGATTACCAAAACCAGAACGGTATTTTCTGGGCTCGTTAGTGTCTCCACCCACACTTAGGGAGGTTGTCATTGTCTGCGTCCATACGCAGCAAGACTGGAAAATATTCAGATTTGTATTGATATGTGGCAAGTAACATTCATATCACAGAAATATCAGAAAATGAACACATCAAACAAGAGATAACACACTACCTCCCCTTGATATTTAGAGACATTACCTAGGGGTTATCATTGACCGGAAACTTAATCGGACCAGCCATATAACAATGTGGTTGCAAGAACAGAATAGAAACTGGAATATTGCAATAAGAAATTCACTTTCAAGCTTCTCAAATCCTTCCTACCGTCATCTAATCACAACTCAGAAGTGAGATGGACTAACCTTGATGAATGTTTCTACAACAAAGGGGTCCACACAATCCAGGACAAAACATCACACTTCATCAATTCTCTATCCACGGCTATCTTAGATTTCATTCTCTTCACTACCAATGTACAATGTCATCAGTATGTACCCTATACCAGATGCAGTAAAACTCCTTCAACAAATTGCAATCACCAGAAAGATAAGGACAGCAAACACATGGGGAACAATCTTACCTTCTTGTCATGAAATCACGTGGTAGAATGAACTGATAAGATTGTGCAAGAGATGAAAGATTGGGTTCACTCTCGATTTTCGCCATTCACGATTTTACCAGGCCCGGATGCCCAGCATGATCAGTCTTGCACCTTAAAGGGGTATTAGTCTAATTTCAATATATAAGTCTATTTTAAATAGCATCAACAGAACTTGACATGATGGCGTCACTGATGGGACCGAAAGCTGTTGAAGTCCCCTGGGAGGTTCAGTGCAGAGGGGCCGAAAATGCCAAGGAGGCGTGGTCTGAAGGGGTGGGCATAGACAAGGAAGAGGGCTATGATGGGACTAAGGCCGAAGCGGAGTTGGGAGACGGAATTTGCGCACACTGCAGTGGGGTTTGGCTGGGAAGGGAAACTGTGCACTCTGCAAGAGCAAGCGACTGGGGAGAAAGCTGCTCACTGTGCAAGGGAATCAGCCAGACCAAGACTGAGGTCTTAGGAGGCAATCAGTTTGGCAAGAAAGATTTGCAGTGGTGTTTTGGTCAGCATCATTTGCGCAATGAGGGTTGCTGATTGGCCAGGGAGGCCAGCAATATCTGGAGGGGGGGTTACTTCTCAGATCTCTATTCCACAGAACCGAGACGTCTGTCTATGCACAATTGCACCCTCTGGAGGAAGCAGACGACTTTTATGTGAGCCTCAAACCCGCCCCCTCCCCTACTGACGAGAAACAGGTTGTGCATTTTCTCTGCACAAAGTGATGTAAAATTGCATTTTTAAACTCGACCAAAAAATGGATCTGGAAGTCTCCCATTTTCTTGATCATTTGGCACTAATTGGCACTTTTTTTTGGTAAGGTTGCTCCCATGTTAACATTACCAGCTGCAGTTCTTCCTCCAAGACATACTGCATCCTGATCTGGAACTAAATCACCAGTCCCTCACTTCAGATGGATTAAAATCTTGGTGCTATCTTCCTAACAGCACTGTGGGTGCATCTATACCACATGGATCGCAGCAGTTCTCAAGGGTAACCAGACATATTATCTTGCCAGCTGCACTCACAGTACATGAGTTTTCTTTTACTATTTATCTTTAACAATCTCCATCCATGGTTTTATGAATACGTATCAACTGGAATTGAAAACCTGCCTAAAGCCTTATGACTGCCTACAATCTGATATTTACAGTAGTATTTACTAATTCTGAACATTTCAATTCTCTGCAGATTATAATTGCTCCTACACAATTTAACTCAGCAGACACGACAGCAAATTGGACAGGCCCATAAGCCAGCAGTATGTAAGCAATAGCCAGATAATTTGCACGCCTCAATGAAAGCATTCGTGTTTAGTATAAGTCGGAAAGAGTTAGCATGTGAACCAATAGCCAAGTGTCAATGTTGAGAGCTGATGGCAAACCATGTCAAAACTATAGGACACCGGAGTTGGCCTAGAAAATTACTGTTCCAAAGACAAAAGAAAGATATATTTCATGTTTCTACCACACAAATCAAAGCAGCATAATCCAGCAGTTAATTATTCATAAAACTATGCTTTTACAGCTACAACAAATAACAACTTGGAACTCAAAATAAACAGGGAAAAATACAATGAAATGCAAAAATTTCGATCGAAACCTTCAAAAATAACGATACTTTTCTCCAAATAATAAAACAGAAAAAGCAAACAATTACACACGAACAAGGAGAAATACTTTTTTAAAAGAAAATACACTTTTGTCTTTATGTGATTGTGTGGAGTTTAACTGGGTACCAGTCAAGTCAGGGCGGGTGCTATGAAATGCCAATGGATATTGTTTACGAATTGATTATGGGCTGTGGCTGATTGATGTCAGTTTGAAGATTTTCAGGGAGCTTGGACTTACATGGCCAACATAATGTTGTGCCAGAGATGTCAATAATGTTCAGTTATAAACAAAATTGAAACTAAGGTTTTAAGAAGAACTAGGAAGCCCTAGATAGATTGAAAAATGAGAATATTACACAGAACATTAAATAAATATGTTTTTTCATTAAAGTGCATGCATTTGAACACAAATGCGTTAAAGAATGAAGTTGTTTAAAACCGCAACGCATATTGAGGACTTGAGATTAATCATTGAATGCAAAGCAGCAAACCTGACTTTAACTGGAATACCCCACAGAGTCAGTTACACCGTCCTTATAAATTGGCATTAAAGTTCTTGACCAGAAATAAATTACTAGGTCCAGCAGTAAAATCATTAAACAAAATGTACTTGTGATAGGGATTCTGTGATGGTGGTTTTGCACCGATTAGTCACTAGTTTTAGTCCTTTTCCTTGATGAACATAGAACATAGAACATTACAGCCCTTCGGCCCTCGATGTTGCGCCGGCCAGTGGACCCTCTAACCTAAACTATTCCAATATCATCCATATGCCTATCCACCGAACATTTGAATGCCCCCAAAGTAGCGAGTCCACAACTGCTGCAGGCAGGGCATTCCACGCCCTCACCACCCTCTGTGTGAAGAACCTGCCTCTGACATCCGTCCTATAACTACCACCTCTTAATTTAAAGTTATGTCCCCTCATGTTGGTCATCACCATCCGAGGAAAAAGGCTCTCACTATCCACCCTATCCAATCCCTTGATCATCTTATACGCCTCAATTAGGTCACCACGTAACCTTCTTCTCTCCAATGAAAATAACCTCAGGTCCCTCAGCCTTTCCTCATAAGATATTCCCACCATACCAGGCAACATCCTGGTAAACCTCCTCTGCACCCTTTCCAATGCTTCCACATCTTTCTTATAATGCGGCAACCAGAACTGTACGCAATACTCCAAGTGCAGCCGCACCGGAGTTTTGTACAGTTGTAACATAAACTCACGGCTCCTAAATTCAATCCCTCTATCAATAAAAGCTAACACAACGTACGCCTTCTTAACAACTTTATCAACCTGGGTGCCAACTTTCAAAGAGCTATGTACTTGTACCCCAAGATCCCTCTGCTCAACAACACTATTCAGGGTCCTTCCATTAGCCCTATATTTCATATGCCTGTTATTCCTACCAAAGTGAATCACCTCACACTTATCTGTATTGAATTCCAATTGCCACCTCACGGCCCAGCTCTGCAACCTATCTATGTCCCTCTGCAAACTGTAACATCCATCCTCGCTGTCTACAACTCCCCTCACTTTGGTATCGTCAGCAAATTTACTAATCCAACCCTCTACACCCTCATCTAGGTCATTTATAAAAATGACAAACAGCAGTGGCCCCAAAACAGATCCTTGAGGTACACCACTTGTAACTGCACTCCAGGTTGAATATTTCCCATCAACCATCACCCTCTGTCTTCTATCAGCTAGCCAATTCCTAATCCAAACTGCTAAATCACCTTCAATCCTATGCATCTGCACTTTCTGCAGTAGCCTACCATGGGGAACCTTATCAAACGCTTTGCTAAAATCCATATACACTACATCAACTGCCTTACCCTTATCTACCTCTTTGGTCACCTCCTCAAAAAACTCAATAAGGTTTGTGAGGCACGACCTACCCTTCACAAAACCGTGCTGACTATCCCTAATCAATTTATTCCTCTCTAGATGCTTATAAATCTTATCCCTTATAATTCTTTCCAAGACCTTGCCCACAACAGAAGTCAGGCTCACCAGTCTATAATTTCCAGGATGGTCCCTACTC
Organism: Sphyrna mokarran; assembly: GCA_024679065.1. Classification (NCBI taxonomy): domain Eukaryota; kingdom Metazoa; phylum Chordata; class Chondrichthyes; order Carcharhiniformes; family Carcharhinidae; genus Sphyrna; species Sphyrna mokarran. Next base: position 54,375,324 of record JAGIQG010000004.1, on the reverse strand, counting down.
CCTTTTTGAAAAGAGGGACAACATTTGCCATCCTCCAGTCTTCCGGCACTATACCTGTAGCTAACGACGACATGAAGATCAAAGCCAAAGGCTCTGCAATCTCCTCTCTAGCCTCCCAGAGAATCCTAGGGTAAATCCCATCTGGCCCAGGGGACTTATCAATTTTCATACCCTCAAGATTCGCTAACACCTCCTCCTTATGAACCTCAATCCTGCCCAGTCTACAACCTGGTATCGCAGTATTCTCCCCGACAACATTGTCTTTCTCCTGCGTGAATACTGACAAAAAATATTCATTCAGTGTCTCTCCTATCTCCTCAGGCTCCTCGCACAACTTCCCACTGCTATCTCTGACTGGCCCTAATCTTGCCCTAGCCAATCTTTTATTATTTATATACCTGTAAAAAGCTTTAGGATTCTCCTTAATCCTATCCACCAAAGTCTTCTCATGTCCTCTTCTAGCTCTTCTCAACTCCTTCTTTAGCTCCTTCCTGGCTGATTTATAGCTCTCCATTGCCCTAACTGAGCCTTCACGTCTCATCAATATATAAGCCTCCTTCTTCCTCTTCACCAGAGATTCAACTTCCCTAGTACACCATGGTTCCCTCACTCGACCATTTCCTCCCTGCCTGGCAGGTACATATTCATTAAGGACATGCAGAAGCTGTTCCTTAAATATGATCCACATTTCAGATGTCCCCAGCCCCTGCAATTTCCTGCTCCACCCTATGCATCCTAAATCTCTCCTAATAGCCTCATAATTACCTTTCCCCCAGCTATAACTACTGTTATTCAGTACGTGCCCGTCCCTTTCCATCACTGAGGTAAACGTAACCGAATTGTGGTCACTATCACCAAAGTGCACACCCACCTCCAAGTCTAACACCTGGTCTGGTTCATTACCCAGTACCAAATCCAATATAGCCTCGCCTCTTGTTGGCCTATCTACATACTGAGTCATGAAACCTTCCTGCACACATTGAACAAAAACTGACCCCTCTAACGTACTTGAAGCTGTTGCATTTTGCAGATTAATTGCTCATTAAACTCACAACAGCAAATCGGGCCTCATAATTGTTCATAGCGCAAGCACACTTCTGTTGACATGGTAATTGATAATGGCTGAATAGCTTTGTGTTGTATAATGCTGTAGATACGAATTGAAAGTCAACAGAGCTTCTGAGGCTTTGGTTTATAACACAGCAAATTGCATGTGAAGCAATGACATTTAGAGATCGAGAAATAGGTGAAGGGCTGAAAAAGATGCAGAATTAGAATTGGCAATTTAGAAACGGAAATACAAATTAAATACAAAAACAAATTAAAATATAACATTATCACTAATTCAATGTCTAAAGAAATGAGACTGCATGTTTTTAATTAATCACTTTAACTGGATTGAACTTTCTAAGTAGAACCTTTCACCCCTGGAATCAACCTAGTTTACCTTCTCCAACCTGCCAAGTGCGAGTATATCTTCCTTAAATATGGTGTCTTCTAGCATTATCTCGCCAATGTCCTTGCAGTTGTAGCCATTCCTGCTTATTACTCCAACCCTTGCAATAAAGGCAATATTCCAAGCATTTCCAAGCACTTGGTCTAACTGCATATTAATAGTTTGTAATTCATGTATAATATTACCCAGATCCCTCTGTGCTCTGTAATTTCTGACCATGTAAATAATATCCTGTATTCTTTTATTCTTTCTACCAAAGTTGATAGCCTCATATTTTCTCATGTTATATTATATCTATCAAATTTTAGCCAATCATCTAAAGTGTTGTACAATTTTGCAGACTCTTTTCATGTTCTCTTCACGATTGTTTCTCTTTCTATTTTTATATTATCAGCAAAATTAGCGACAAAATATTTAATTAATACAGAGAGCAAAGATTTGAGGCCCCAGCAACAATACGACTGGCATTCAGTTACTTCACTTCCAGCCTTAATATTTCTGGTTTATTCATACTTTCTATTTCCTGTTAGTCTATCCTCTATCCATGTTAATGAACTAACATCAAGACTTTAAGCTCTTGTACAGTAATTTTTGAAGTGCCAACTTATCGAATCCTTTTTGGAATTCCAAATGCACTCCATCAATTAGTTCCCATTTATCCGATCTTCTTGTTACACCTCAAAGTTTGTCAAAAAGTATCTTTCATAAAATAGTGTTTCTGCTGGGTTGTACCATGAGTTTATGAATGCTCTACTATTACTACTACTTCTTTATTGATGCATTCCAGCATTATTCCAATTACAAGTGCTCAGCCAATTGGTTCATGATTTTCTGCTCTCCATCTCCCTCTTTTTTTGAATATCACAGAATCCCCACAGTTCAGATGGAAGCCTTTCAACCATTCTGCCTGCACTGACAACAGTTTCACCCATGCCCTATCCCAATAACTCCATGTATTTATCCTGTCAATGAAGTGAATTTAGTATGGTTGATCAAACTAAGCTGCCCATATTTGGACTGTGGGAAGATCCTAACAGTTTTGTCAGTTCACTTTCTCACTGGAATCTCTGCACTCTTGTGCTCCGCAGAAGATCCAGTCATGAATCTCATTAAAAACCACGGGGTGGGCGGGGCCCTATTTATTCCAAAGGTTGACCATTCTGGAATTCTGCACATACAAAGTTGGCCCAATCTGTCAGACAGCCCATTTGCTGGAAAGCCCGATCACTAGCCAGCCCTGCGCTGTCCCTCCTGGCACCCATAGCCCGATCGTGGTCTTGCGACAATTCTAGGGCTGGCCCTGACCACCCCCTATCCCACCCCCCGATCCTGGAGTGCGCTGATTCACCAACCAGCCCCCTCCAAAACAGTGGTGATCCCCTCAGCCCCCTCCCCTTGGCATACCCCACACCCCGTTCCCCACCAATGCACCCCACCCCTCAGGAAACCTTCCCACTGGCATCCTCCTCCAGCATACCCAATCATTGCCCCCCCCCTCCATTCCAGACTGATACTGTCTGTATTGTGGGATATAGACAACTACCCTCCAATGATCACCCCGAGCCCTTCCCACAATAAGCCATCCTCATTAGCACTCGCCGATGCCCAACTAGCAGTGCCAAGGTACCCCATGGCAGCATGCTGGTACTGCCAGTGTGCCCATGCCCGGGGGACACCACCCCAATACCGTCCAACCCACTGGGGAGCCCCAGGGGCCACCCCCCACACTTCATTGCAGCAGTGTCTCCCACTAGATCCCTGAACATGGACGTTGGTCTGAACGCCTCCAGAATGAAGTATTCCTGGTGTAATTTGAGATTCAATCAGGACCTGAAAGTCCTGATAATGAATTAATAAATATATTTAAACATAATGAAAAAAGATTTAAATTATTTAACTGCCTTCCCGTCAGCTTCCAGCATGGTCTGATCAGTGACTGTTCACCGGCTCTGGGAGATGTGCATGCGTTCCTGGTGCATGTGCAAATCCCTGTTCAATGACGATGCCACGCATCTCTCACTGCAACCTAACAGAAAAGTTGTGGGCTGCAATAGAAGAATCTCAGTCTATGTTTCTACAAAAACAACATGAAATATCAATTTGTTTCTACTTGTGCTGTCACTTCATCTACCTTGAAATGAATCTTGCATGCATTCAGATAAAGTTCACTTAGAGTCATCTAATAAAATATTTGCAGCATAAAAAAGAGCCTGTTGCCTGTCATGTCCGTGCCAGCTGTTTGCAATGGCAACTCTCCTCGTCCTCACAGCCCTACATTTCCTCTCACCTGATGATTGTCCAATTCTCCTTTGGAAACCACAATTGAATCAAAGTGTGTCCTTGTACCATGTTTCCTACTTTGCTCCCATCTGCTGGTATGCCGTTATATTGTTACACTCTGTGCCTTCATGCCACATTCCATGATGGACTGGGAGACTTTACTGAAAAGAAAGACAGTGGGTAGACAATGGCAGGCATTTAAGAAAGGAATAGGTGAACCCCAGAAGCTGTTTATTCCGATCTGGCATAAGAGTGGGTAAGGGAACTGCGGCCAAACCATGGCTTACAAGGGAAATTAGAGATAATATTAGGTTCAAGAAAGAAGCATACAAATTGACAAGAAAAAGCAATAGGCCTGTCAATTGCATGCAGTTTAAAATTCAGCCAAACAAGACCAAGGGATTAATTAACGAGGGGAAAATAGACTATGGAAGTAAGCTAGTGAGGAACATAAAAACTGACCGTAAACGTTTCTACAGTTACATGGAGAGAGAAAAAAATTGTAAAAACGAATGTAGGCCCCTTACAGTCAGAATCAGAGGAATTCATAACAGGAACAAAGAAGTAGTCAAGGAATTAATACTTTTCTTCAATCTCCACAAAGGAAAACACGAATAATGTAGCAGAACTCATGAGAGAAGTAAGTTTCAGTACGGAATTGAAGGAAATGAGCAATCGTAGAGAAATGGCTTTGGAAAAATTGATGGAATTGAAGGTGGATAAATTTTCAGGGCCTGATTATCTTCATCTCCATATGCTTAAGGAATTATTCATGGAAATAGTATATCCATTGGTGTTTTTTTTCCAAAATTCTTTGGACTCTGCACTGGTTCCTATAAATTGGAGGATAGCTAATATCAGCCCAATATTTGTAGATTACACAAAGTTGGGTGGGAAGGTGAGCTGTGTAGAGCATGCAGAGATGTTTCCATGTGATTTGGACACATTGAGTTTATGGGCATTGCATGATAGATGCAATATAGTGTGAATAAAAATGAGGTTATCCACTTTGGAATTCAGATTAATAATCAAATGGGTGTCGTTGAGTGGATACTCGAGACTTTGCTGTTCTCATATATCAATCATTGAAAATATATGTGCAGGTGCAGCTGGCTGTAAAGAAAGAGTGATTGTTATCTTACAAGCTGCAGTACAGATAGTTTTTTTAAGAAAGGACATTTTCATTTTTGGTCACAAATGATGTTCCAAACATATTGCCCATTTAATAAGCCCCTTACAACCAATTTGCCATTTAAGCAGTTTTGCTCCTCCAACTTGCTGTTTTCCATCCCAATAACAATTCCTCTACAAAGGACAACAACTCAGGGATCATTTTTGAGTTATAACTTAATGTGGATACTGGAAATCTGAAAGCAAAACAGGAAATGTTCAGGTTGCCTCACATCTTTTACCGGTTCAAGGGATATGGCAAAACAGGCATTAATTATCCATCCCTAATTTCCCTTGAGAAGATGATAGTGAGTTGTTTCTTAAATCATTGCAATCCATATGATGAAGGAACACCTGAAGGGTGTTTCAGGAGTTTAGCCAGGGACAGAGACGGCATAATTGAAAGTATATGTGCAGGTACAGCTGGCTGTAAAGAAAGAGTGATTGTTATCTTACAAGCTACAGTACAGATAGTTTTTTTAAGAAAGGACATTTTCATTTTTGGTCACAAATGATGTTCCAAACATATTGCCCATTTAATAAGCCCCTTACAACCAATTTGCCATTTAAGCACTTTTGCCCTTCAAACTTACTGTTTTCCGTTCCAATAATAACTCCTCCACAAGGGAGAACCTCTTAAGGAGCACTTTTAAGTTATAATATGATATAAATATTGGAAATCTGAAAGTAAAACAGGAAATGTTCTATTGATTGCATCACATATTTTATTGGTTCAAGTGATATGGCAAAACAGGCATTAATTATCCATCCCTAATTTCGCTTGAGAAGATGATAGTGAGCTGTTTCTTAAATCATTGCAGTCCATATGATGAACACCTGAAGAGTGTTCCGGGGTGTTCCAGGAGTTTAGCCCAGAGACAGCGATGGAATGGTGATATGGTCTCAGGTCAAGATGTTGTGTCACTCAAAGGAACGTACAGGTTTGGAATTCCCATGCATCTTCTGCTCTTGTTCTCCAGGTGGTCAAGGTAAAGATTTTGGAATTGATCTTGACGTCCGTGCAAACTCAGTGAGTTGTCCCATTGCATTGTGTGGATGTTTTTGCTCTTAGGACAAATGGTAGAGGAAGTGATGTGTCAAGTGATGGATGGAGTGCCAATCAAATGCATAGCTTTGTCCTTGATAGTGTTCAGCTTCTGGAACCACATTCATTCAGCCAATCTCCATCATACAATTAAGTTGATAATACAAAGAATTTGGGACTTCAGGTGGTGAGTAACTTGCCACAGAATTCCAAGCTCTCATCTGTTCACGTAACGGCAATATTTGCAAGGCTGAGTCAATTTGTTTTTTTGTCAATAGCAATTCACAATAGTTAGAGTTGGAGGTTGCTTTTGTGCTAGAGGCAGGGGGAGAGGGATATTATGCTATCCCTTGAAACTCAGGAATGATGGGTAGATTCTCTCGGTTTGGAAATAATTATTGCCTTGCACGAGATTGGTGCAAATGTCACTTGCCTCTTATTAAGCAAAACCCAAAGGTTTGGTAAAATATCAACGAGTTAGTGAAAAGTGTAAGAATGAGACAACTGCATAGAGTTTTGCATCTAGTATCATTATCCAGCCAGCTTCGTAGTAAGATTACCGACTTACAAACATCTATTTAAATTTACAACTTGTGATTGTAAAAGATTACCCATATTTTTTAAAGGTAAATGAATAAATAGGTCAATTAGACAAACTGGATTACATCTGCAGAATCAAACTAGCACACTGAATAACTGGATTCCTACGCTGTATGGTCATCAGATTCTGTAACAGCATAAACTATGATTCAGTAACCAAAGGACCAATTCAAGAAAATGGTCATAAGAGAAAGATCGGAAGGGAAAAAAATGTTTTCCGAGCTAAAATGCTACGATCCGGACTTCCCTATCTGAAAGACGCAATAATAATTTTATTAGTGGGAATAGGATACATGCTTAAAAATTTAAAAATCCAGAGCTTTGGAGAAAGACAAATGGTGAGACCAATTATATAATTCTTTCAAAGAACCAACACAGGCAACATGGCCGAATGACTTCTCTCTATGTTCTATAGCATAACTGTACATAGTTATGTCTGTTACTTCTCTTTCTCTGTTCAGGGGTCCATATAATTTCTAGCTCCATGATAAATAATGTTGGAAAACGAAGAAATTTAAAAAGCTCCAATGAAGCACGATGTTAAAAGTTCTGTCCTAAACATGTGTGCTAAATTATAAGCTGCTGAAATAAAATAGTAATCAATATTTAAAAAACAAAATCATTTTCCTTCCCTCCCAAATTCGTCCCATTCATCCGAGGATTGACTCGATGGAGTATAAATTCTGACCATCCTCCCCAGCGACTTTCCTGGAAAAACAGCATGAAAATTGGACCTGGGGTCATTACTTCTAAATAGCAAAGGACAGTCGGAATATATAAAGACGCGGCATTCACCCGCAGAACTGGCTGCTCTTTGTGTTCAGATTCGAATTTGTAAATTACAAATGTTCTCTTCTTTTTCGGAAACTCTTGTTGATTTGTCCTGTTGCATAATCCAGTAACTTATTAGCATTTCAATTTGTTGTATTCTTTAATTACATTGATGAAGTATTCGTCCGAATGTGAACTGTTTCAACAGGCAGTAATTTGATTTTTTAAAAATCTGTATTTATATTAAATGGTCACTACACTGATAAGTTCTGATCCAGTGTATTCCTGGTATTCTTGCTGGATGTAATAATATTAACGGTCTTATGTCTCCGCTGTTCTTAGTTTGCGGCGCTCCCAATGTCATTGTCCTCTAATAGCGCTCGGTATTGAGTGAGTCTATTGGTAATAATGGTGCTGATAGTCATCCTTGGGCAGTATTTCAAGCTGTCAAGTGCCAAAGGCAAGACACACGTTCATGGCCAGCGCGCACATCGCTTTTCAATTCAAATCTTTACAATAGGAGTGCAAATTCACATTAAAATGAAAGTTATTTGAAGGTGAGCATTTGGACTACAATTTACACATTGAGAATAATGAGATATTCCGGAGCAACATCCGGTGCATAATTCCGACAATTATTCCTCCAGCCCAGCAACAATTTTCGGGAAACAGCGACCTCCTCTGGTTAATCTGGGTTAGCAGTGTTGCGAAGACACTTGCAGGATGTTCCCTGTTCTTGGGAAAAGAATTGTTTTGTTAAGGTACGTAAGATTTCGCTAGAAAGAGCTGCTAGATATTTTTCTTCAGTTATTGACGAGTAAAATACCAACGGTCTCAATTACTGGAAGGGATTCGTAATTTTTTTAATCCAAATTTGGCATAGCCGTTTGCAGACAAATTCTGAAGTGTGGCCACTGCCGTGATAAGGAAACATGTACACAACAAACGCCCCAAAACCTTATTTTTTGAGATGTTGATTGAGTGATGAAGTTGATCAGGACACTGGGGATAACCCTTCTGCTCTTCACCAAACTAGTGGCATGACATATTTAATGAATACTCACGAAGGTAGCTGGGGCCGAGGTTGAACGTCGACTTGTGGAGACAGCACCTCCGACAATGCAGCACTCGCTCAGTACTGCACTGGTATGTCAATTTAAATTCTTGGTGGCCAGATCGCGGAGTACGGCTTGAAACCACAACTTTCTCAGGCAGGAGTGAGTGTTGCTAAGTGAATAATGGATAACATTCGAATCATTGTAAATTAGTGAAAAAATGGAAGCTGAAGGGAGACCCGATCGAGGTCATTGAAATTATGAACAGCGTTAATAGGTTTGATGTAGAGAAAATGAGCCCACAAACGAGGGAATCCGAAACTTGAGGATAGAAACATACAACAGATATAAATATATCAAATCGAGAATTCATGAGAAGCTTCTATACATCGTAAGTGGTAAGAATATCGAGCACACTAAATATAGGGATCATTCAGTGGAATGGTCCACTGAAGAGAGAAGCCTGAAACGCAGATGAGGCAGAAGGAAAGATGTTGGTCGGGATAAATAAAGAGAGGGAGAGATGCATAAATGCCAGCATATGTCAATTGAGCCGAATCGTCTGTGCTATAGACTCAGTGCAATTGTATGTAATGTAAAAGAGAACATACTGGAAATGCTCAATGTGCAAATCATTATCTGTCAAAAGAAACAATAAGTTAACCTCTCAATCAGAACACTTTGTCATAGAATCTGTACGATGGAGGAGAAGACTATTTGGCCCATTGAGCCTGCACTGACACAATCCTATCGATCTCCATAATCCCACATCTTTACTCTGCTAATCCCTCGAACTAAGTAAGGGACAATTTAGCATGGCCAATTAACCTAACCCGCACATCTTTAGGCTTTGGAGTAAACCGGAGCACTCGGAGGAAAGTCACACAGACACAGGGAAATGTGCAAACACCACACCAACAGTGATCCAGGGCTGGATTTGAACCCAGGTTCCTGGCACTGTGGAGCAGCAACGCGAACCACTGTGTCATCATGCCACCCCCATAGTATTAGCCAAAATCACAAAAGAGATTACGGTGGCATTATCATAACACCACCAGACCTGGAAAAATAGAGGAAATTACACCTCTTATATTTATATGTATGTGTTTGAATTAGAAATGTGTACTAAAGATTTTCCAAAAGATCTAACCAAAAAGAATAATGCAACCAGCCAAAGGCATATTAGCAGGAAGGAAAACTGGAGAGGGAGCAAAATGTGACCTCCTCTTGGGAAATAAGGGAAGGCAGGTGACAGTTAATGAGGGATCACTTTGGTACTAATTATATTAATTTTAACATAACTAAGGAGAGTAGTAGATTTCGCCCAAAATTTAAAATGCTAAATTAGAGCAAGGTCAATTTCCATGACATTAGGTAGGATTAGATAGAATGTTGATTGTGGGAGTCTGTTGGCAGGCATAGCTGGTAAGTGGAAGGCTTTCAAAACTGTGTTAACCAGAGTTCAGGGTAAACATGTTCTCTTAGAGTGAGGGGCAAGGCTGGTAGAAGAAGAGAACCGTGGGTGACTTGGGATATGGAGGCCCTGGTCAATAAGACCAAGAGGGCATATGACATGCATAGATAGCTGAGACCAATTGGATCTCTTGAAGGATAGAGGGTGTAGAGGTAGAATTGAGAGAGAAGTCAAGAGGGCAAAAAAAGGGGACATGAAGTTGCTTAGCCAATGAGGCAAAGCAGAATCCAAAGAGCTTCTATAAATAAATGCACAAAGGGCAAAAGACTAACTAAGAGAGCAGGACCTCTTAACAATCAAAAAAGTCATCTGTGTGCAGATGCACAAGAGATGGGTGAGATCTTAAATTAATATTTTTCTTAACTTAAATTATAAGTTGAGAAAGGAATGGATTTTAAGAAATTTGGAGAAATAAGTAGTGATGGCCTGAGGATTATATGTATTTCAGAGAAAGAGGAATATTAAAGCACATCAGGGTAGATAAATCCCTGTGACCCGATGAAATATATTCCGGGAGAAGGCTAGAGAGAGAGTTGCAGGTTTATAGGAGAGATATTTGGATCATCGACTGCCATGGGTGAGGTGCTTGAAGATTGAAGGTGGCAAATATTGTACCTTTCTTTAAGAAGAGCTGCAGGGAGCCACAAACAGGTGAGCCAAACAAGTGTAATAAGTAAGTTGTCAAAAGGTATTCTGAGGGATAGGACCTGCAGGCATTTAGAAAGGCAAGGACTGATTAGGGACAGCAAGCATGGCTCTGTGAGTGGAAAATCATGTCTCGTGAATTTGATTGAGTGTTGTGAAGAGATAACCAAGAATGTAGATGAGGACAGTGCAGTTTATGTCGAATACATGGACTTTGATAAGGTACCGCATGGTAGGTTATTGCATAACGTTAAATCTCATGGGATTCAGGATAAGATAGCCAACTGGATACAAAATTAGCTGGATGACAAAAGATAGGCAGTGGCTGTAGAGGGTTGTTTTTCAAACTGAAGGTCTGTGATCAGTGGTGTGCCTTAGGGATCAGTGCTGGGTCCACTATAATTTATCATTTATATTAATGATTTGGATGAGAATTTAAGAGGCATGGATAGTAAGTTTGTAGATGACACTAGGATTGGTGGCATAGTGGCACAGTGAGAAGATTATCTGGGATCGCAACAGGAACTTGATCAGTTACACTAGTGGCTGATGTATGGCAGGATGGAACATAATTTAGATAAATGTGAGCTGATGCATTTTGATAGATCAAATCAAGGCATAACTACCTCAGCTGTGGTAGGGCATTGGGGAGAGTTACGGGACAAAGGGATCGAGGAGAACAGGTATATAGCTTCTAGAAAGTGGAGCCACAGGTGGACAGACTGCTGATGTAGGCATTCAGCATGCTTGGTTTCATTGGTTAGAACATTAAATACAGGATACTGATATAGATACAGATTGGGAGAGTTATTTGAGGATAAGTCCATGTTCGGTATGTGGGAGTCTTTTAAGTTACAGCTAAAAAGGTCGCAGGAAAGACATATGCCAGTTAAGAGGAAGGATGGGAAAGATAGGGTCAGAGAGCTGCGGATAACTAGAGAGACTGAGGAGGGTCAGGAAGAAAAGAGAGTCGTATGTTAGGTCTAAGCAACTGTGAAAGGAGAGAACATTGGAGGAATACAGGGAGAGTAGGGGGGAGTTCAAACAGCGAAAAGGGGGCATGAATTGGTCTTGGCAAACAGGAATAAGAAAAATCCAATGGTATTTTACTCCTATATTAGGAACAAAAGGGTGGTTAGAGGAAAAGTCGGTCCTCTTAGGGACAGAGGAGGGGAACTATACTTAGACTCCGAGGGAATGGGAGAGATCCTGAATGAATTCTTTGTATTAGTATTCGCGAAGGAGAGGGACTTGTTGTCCGGTACTGTCTTGAAGGGAGTTGTAGACCCGTTGGATGAAATATCTATTACGAGGGAGGAAGCATTAGGGTTTTTAGGTGGTATTAAAACTGATAAATCTCCGGGGCCTGATGGCATTTATCCTAGGCTGCTTAAGGCCTCTGATGCAAATATTTGTCTCTTTGTTGGACACAGATGAAGTCTCAGAGGACTGGAGGATAGCGAAAGTGATACCGTTGTTTAAAAAGGGTAATAAGGATAACCTGGGTAATTATAGGCCAGTGAGTTTGATGTCAGTAGTAGAGAAGATGTTGGAAAGGATTCTTAGGAACAGGATGTATACACATTTAGAGTGTGGCAATTTGATTAGTGATAGGTAGCATGGTTTTGTAAAGGGGAGGTCGTGCCTTATGAATCTGGTAGAATATTTTGAGGAGGTGACAAAAACGATCGACAAGGATGAGCCGTGGATGTCGTCTACTGGGTTTGAGTGAGGCATTTGACAAAGTGCTTCATGGGAGGTTAGTTGAAAAAGTTAAGGCTCATGGGATACAAGGAAAAGTGTCTAGATGGATTGAGAACTGGCTTGGTAACAGGAGACAGAGAGTAGAAGTGGAAGGGTCCTTTTCTAGCTGGAGGTCTGTAATTAGTGGTGTGCCCCATGGCTCAGTACTGGGACCTTTGCTATTTGTAATATACATAAATGACTTGGAACAGGGAGTAAGTGGTGTGATCAGCAAGTTTGCAGATGACACGAAGATGGACTTGCTAATAGTGAGGAGCAGTGTCAGGCAATACAGCAGGATATAGATAGGCTGGTATATTGAGCCGAGAAATGGCAGATGAAATTTAATCCAGGTAAATGCGAGGTGATGCATTTTGGAAGAAATAATGTAGGGTGGGGTGTTATACAATAAATGGTAGGCCTATTAAGAATATAGAAATGCAGAGGGACCTGGGGGTGCAAGTGCACAAGTCCTTGAAGGTGGCAGTACAGGTGGAGTAGGTGGCAAAGAAGGCCTATGGTATGCTTGCCTTTATAGGGAGCGGTATAGAGTATAAAAGCTGGCGTCTTATGTTGCAGTTGTATAGAACGTTGGTTCATCTGCATTTGGAGTACTGCATCCAGTTCTGGTTGCCTTACTACCAGAAGGGCGTGGAGACCCTGGAGAGAGTGCAGACGAGGTTTACCAGGATGCTGCCTGGTATGGAAGGACTGAGCTATGAGGAGAGATTGGGTAAATTGGAGCTGTTATCCTTAGAAAGGCGGAGGATGAGGGAAGATCTAATAGAAGTGTATAAGATTATGAAGGGTATATATAGAGTGAATAGTGGTAAGCTTCTTCCTAGGTTGGATACAAAAATTACGAGGGGCTACCGGCTTAGGATTAGAGAGGACGAGGTCTAATTCAGATGTTAGAGGGAGGTTTTTCACACAGAGGTTGGGCGGGTGGGGCCTGGAATGCACTACCAAGTAAGGTAGTGGAGGCAGGCATGCTAGAGTTGTTTAAGGCTTACTTAGATAGACACATGAGCAGAACAGAGATGGAGGGATACAGGAGACTGTATAGACTCTGTTCTAAATAAAGATCAAGACCCTGGGGAAGTCCCTGGGAATCAATTAATTCCTATGGACCTTCCAACATATTTCATGGCTCACTTGTCTTACTTCTGATCTTCTGGAGATTCCGTAAACGTCTATCTAAGTCGTGCATGTTTATTGATGTCTTTTCTTTTACTTCACAGGTGATTTGGTCCGATTTGTCGTCCAACAAGGGGCATACACGCGGTGGGTCATGCGAGGGCTGCTCTTTAATGTTGCTTCGAGAGTTGCCTAGTGCTTCACGTCGTTGGTGTACACTTAAACTGGACCATCTGACGGGCAATATGACAGCTCAGTGACTATCACCGTTTGCTGTGCAGATACATGTATTTGGGCCAGTGTCTGCGACAGTTTGCACATTCTCCCCGTGATTGCGTGGGTTTTCTCCCACGCCCCAGAAACATGCTGTTAAACTGATTGGTGTAACAAATTGTCCCTAAATTCGTCTTCCCTCAATCTTCCCCAATAGGCATAGACAAAGTTCATAGGTAGGGGAGGGCACTCACAATGTTAAATGGTGACACGGGCTCGTTGGGCCGAAGGGCCTTTTTCTCGTGTTGTGTTGTTCTTTGTTCTTTATAGGAATTGGGACATCGCATTGAAGTTGTACAAGGCATTAGTAAGGCCACACTTGGAATACTGAGTACAGTTCTGATCTCCCTATTATCGAAAGGGTATTATTAAACTAGAAAGAGTGCAGAAAAGATTTATGTGGATGCTACTGGGAGTTCATGGTTTGAGTTATAAGAAGAGGTTGGGTAGACTGAGACTTTTGAATCCTAGAGCGCAGAGGGCTCAGGGATGATCTTATATATGTCTATAAAATAATGAGGGACATAGATATTCAATATATTTTCCAAAATGTAGGGGAATCTAAAGCTAGCGGACATAGGTTTAAGGTGAGAGGGGAGAGATACAAAAGGATCCAGAGGGAAATCTTTTCACTCAGAGCGTGTGAGCATCTAGGATGAGTTATTAAAAGTAATAGTAGAAGCAGACATAATTTTGTCTTTTAAAATGCATTTAGACAGATACATGGGTAAGATAGGTAGGAGAGATATGGGCCAAATGTGGGCAATTGGGGCTAGCTTAATGGTAAAAACTGAATGGCATGGATAAGTTGGTCCAAAGGGCCTGTTTTCATGCTATCAACCTCTGTTACTAATTTTGATTAAAGATGTGGTTCCAACAGGTTAGGTGGATTGGCCATGTTAAATAGCCCTTCAGAGTCCCAGGATGGTTGGGTAAGTGAGAATAGTGGAGTAAAAACATCGGATGATGGAGATCAGGCCTAGGTAAATTGCTTGTTGAAGAGTCAGTGCAGACTTGATGGACCAGATAGTCTTTTGCGCTGTAGGGATTCTATGCCCTGGAAAATAAAGACAATGTTAATGGAACAGAAGAAGTGCAGGAAACAGTTTAGAAAGAGAATAAGATCCAGGCAATGAAGGTAAAAGTTTAGGTAATGCATTACGTTTCACAGACAGGGAATGAATAATGGGCAGGGCGGGGCGGTGATTGGCTGGGCGAGTTCCTGAGGTGGGCAAGATCACGGTCAAGACTGAATCTAACTAAATATGAGAATTATACATTTGAAGCACGAGGGTTTGGAGAACAATTGTAGATCAGCCAGAATATGAATAAAGGTTGTACAAAGGTGCAAGAAATTATATTGGCAACAGACTTATGAATGAGCTAAAGCTTATGTGAACTAGAAGTCAGCAGGGTGGAAGAAGTTAGCCAAGAATACATTGGTGTAATTGTCACTGTGTATAGTGGTACATCGGGTGGACAGTCCATTTCATATCTCCTCAGATTTTATTTCTGCAATGGAATTCAATTCGGCATGATTAACTGTTCCAGCTCGGAGGATTGAGATGGGGTGACGACAGATAATATTACAAGGTAATAAAAGGCAGTGTTTGCAATGGTGTGTAGTCATAGCACAGAGAATTTCATTTGTGAACTATGTCGCTGTGGTGCGGTGGAAACCTGAACAAGTAAAATATTGTAGATAAAAATGCATAAAACAAAAGGAATGTGAAAATATAAACATGCTGTTTGAACAAGGAAGAAAATTGATCCATTATTTTCCATTTAAGTGTTTTGCAACTTCTCTGCCTGTGTGTGTGCATGCATGCCTACGTATGGCTGTATGTTTGCAGATATGAACATGCTTATATATTTGTGTGAATGCCAACTGGAATACCTGTGTGTATATGAGCTTGCGTACGTATTCCTAGTCACACACCATTCTGATTTCAAAATATATCGCTGTTCCTGTATCGCTGGGTCAAAATCATGGAATTCTCTTTCTAACGTCACTGTGGGAGTACTTACAAACCACTGACTGTAGCAGTTCAAGAAGACAGCTCACCACCATCTTCTAAAGAACAATTAGGAATGGACAATATATGATGATCCGGCCAATGATGCAAACACGCTGTAAATGAATTTTAAAAAATTATAACAGTGGCTACTCTTCATTGGCTGAAAAATGTTTTGGGGTATTCTGAAGTCATGCAAGTTGCTCCAGAAATATAAGTCTTTCCATTCATGAGCATTGCTGAAAAAGAAATATGCTATTGACATCTTTTGTCTTTAACTTACCATTACATATCCAAAAGAATATCACATCTCAACTTATATCATCAGCAATACTAAAGTTTTTGACGACAAAATAACTAATCATAAGTGAGTGTGAATGTCTATGTGTAACTGCGTCTCTGCACACGCACGTGCTTATATGTAAATGTGTATTCTGCGTGTTTATATGAATTTGTGTACATGTGTAGAACCCATCTCATACCCTGTTAATTCATCATTCCATACTTGCTGATCAACATTGCCTTCTGGTCCTACAGCACGGTTAGTTCAAAATTCCCATTCTAGCTTTCAAAAATCTCCAAGAGCTTGAGTCTACTTCGTTGTAGCCCAATTTTCATCAGTCTGCCATTGGCAGAAAGTACCAACAAAACAAAGGAGATTGTTATCGACTTCAGAAACGTAAAAGAGAACATGCCTCTGTCTAGAACAACATAGAACATTACAGCGCAGAACAGGCCCTTCGGCCTTCGATGTTGCGCCGACCAATTAGGAAAAAGCCATGACCCTCCAAACTAAACAATTCCCTTTTCATCCATAAACTTATCTACTAACCTCTTAAACTCCACCAAACTTGGTGCATCTACAACTGCCGCAGGCAGGGCATTCCATACCCTAACCACCCTCTGGGTAAAGAACCTACCTCTGATATCCGTCCTTTAACTACCACCCCTTAATTTAAAGCTATGTCCCCTCGTGCTAGCTTTCTCCATCCTAGGAAAAAGGCTATCACTGTCCACCCTATCTAAACCTCTAATCATCTTATATGTTTCGAATAGGTCCCCTCTTAGCCGCCTCCTTTCTAACGAAAACAACCTCAAATCCCTCAGCCTCTCTTCATAAGACCTGCCCTCCATACCAGGCAACATCCTGGTAAACCTCCTCTGTACCCTCTCCAATGCCTCCACATCTTTCTTATAATGCTGGGACCAGAACTGTACACAATACTCCAAGTGCGGCCGCACTAGAGTTTTGTACAGTTGCAACATGACGTTGCGGCGCCAAAATTCAATCCCCCTACCAATAAAAGCTAAGACTCCGTATGCCTTCTTAACAACCTTATCGACTTGATTGCCAACTTTCAGGGATCTATGCACATATACACCAAGATCCCTCTGTTCATCAACACTATTAAGAGGTCTACCATTAGCCCTATACTCTACACATTTGTTATTCCTGCCAAAGTGAATTACCTCACACTTTTCCGCATTAAACTCCATTTGCCACCTCTCGGCCCAGCTCTGCCACTTGTCCAAGTCTCTCTGCAAACTATAACACCCCTCTTCACTATCTACCACTCCACCGACTTTAGTGTCATCTGCAAATTTACTAATCCATCCTTCAATACCCTCATCCAGATCATTTATAAAAATTACAAACAGCAGGGGCCCCAAAACAGATTCCTAAGGTACACCACTTGTAACCGAACTCCACGATTAATAACTTCCATCAACCACCACCCTCTGTCTTCTATCTGCTAGCCAATTCCTAATCCAATTAGCTAAATCACTCTCAATCCAATACATCTGCATTTTCTACAGGAGCCTTCCATGGGCCACCTTATCGAACGCCTTACTAAAGTCCATATATACCACATCAACTGCCTTACCCCCATCCACCTGTTTGGTCACTTTTTCAAAAAACTCAATGAGGTTAGTAAGGTACGACCTACCCTTCACAAAACCATGCTGACTATCACCAATCAATTCATTTCTCTCTAAATAACTATAAATCCTATCCCTAATAATTCTCTCCAATACTTTGCCCACAACAGAAGTAAGACTCACTGGCCTATAATTCCCTGGAAAGTCTCTATTCTCCTTCTTGAACAATGGGACCACATTCGCTATCCTCCAGTCTTCCGGCACTGTACCCGTAACCAACGACGACCTGAAGATCAGAGCCAGAGGCTCTGCAATCGCCTCTCTTGCCTCCCAGAGAATCCTAGGGTAAATCCCATCCGACCCAGGGGACTTATCTAACTTCAAACCCTCAAGAATATCTAGCACATCCTCCTTATCTACTTCAATACTTTCCAGTTTGCAACCCTGTATCCCCGTGTTCTCCACAACTACATTTACATCTCCCTGCGTGAATACCAAAGAGAAATATTTGTTCAGTGCCTCTCCAATCTCTTCAGGCTCCACGCACAACTTCCCACTGCTGTCTCTGACTGACCCTAATCTTGCCCTAACCAATCTTCTATTCTTAACATATCGAAAGAAAGCTTTAGGATTCTCCTTAATCCTATCAGCCAACATCTTCTCGTGTCCCCTCTTAGCTCTCCTCAATTCACTTTTTACCTCCTTCCTAGCTAATCTATAGCTATCCATTGCACTACCTGAGCCTTCAAGCCTCATCCTAACATAAGCCTCCTTTTTCTTCTTAACCAGCAAATCAACTCTTTTCGTACACCAAGGCTCTCTTACTCGTCCATTTCCTCCCTGCCTGACAGGGACATACTTATCAAGGACTCGCATCAGCTGCTCCTTGAATAAGCACCACATTCCAGATGTTCCCAGTCCCTGTAGTTCCCTAGTCCAATCTATGCACCCTAATTCTCTCCTGATGGCCTCATAATTACCCTTCCCCAGCTATAACTACTGCCCCCAGCTTCATGCCTATCCCTGTCCATCACTAAGGTGAACGTAACCGAATGTGGTCACTATCACCAAAATGTTCACTAACTTCCAAGCCTAACACCTGGTCTGGCTCATTGCCCAGCACCAAATCCAATGTAGCCTCACCTCTAGTTGGCCTATCTACATACTGAGTCAAAAAACCTTCCTGCACACTTTGTACGAAAACTGACCCCTCTAACAAGCTAGAGCTATAGCTATTCCAATCAATATTAGTAAAGTTAAAGTCCCCCATAACAATTACGCTATTACTTTCACTCCTGTCCAGGATCGACTTTGCAATCCTTTCCTCTACCTCTCTAGAACTTTTAGGAGGTCTATAAAAGACTCCCAACAGGGTGACCTCTCCTCTCCTGTTTCTAATCTCAGCCCATACTACCTTAACAGACATCAACAGCAATGAAGTAGAAAGTGTCAAGACGTTCACGTTTTTGTGTCCAGATCACCAACAACCTGTCCTGGTCCCCCCACTCCCCCCGCCCCTCCCATGCTGACACTATAGTTAAGGAAGCCCATCAACGCCTCGACTTCCTCAGAAGACTAAGGAAATTTGGCATATCAGCTACAACTCTCACCAACTTTTACAGATGAACCATAGAAAGCATTCTTTTTATGATTGTATCACATCTTGGTTGGCTCCTGCTCTGCCCAAGATTCAAGGAAGTACAAAAAGTCATAAATGCAGCCCAAACTATTATGCAAACTAGCCTCCCATCCATTGACTCTGTCTACACTTCCCGCTGCCTTGATAAAGCAACCAGCATAATTAAGGACCCCACACAAACCGGACATTTTCTTTTCCAATTTCTTCCACGGGAAGAAAATACAAAAGTCTGAGGTCACATACCAATGTGACTCAAGAACAGATTCTTCCCTGTTGCTTTCAGACTTATGAATGGACTTACCTTGCATTAAGTTAATCTTTCTCTACACCCTAGCTATGAATGTAACAATACATTCTGCACTCTTTCCTTTCCTTTTCTATGAACGGTATGTTTTGTCTGCATAGCGCTCAAGAAACAATACTTCTCACTGTATGTTAATACATGTTGCAATAATAAATCGAATCAAAATCAAAATTGGCAGTCATGCCAGCTGCAAAAGGGCTAAGTTCTGGAATCCCATACCCAAAGCTTCTCTCTGTCTTCCTTTAAAATCTTGATGTGGAGATGTGGGCGTTGGACTGGGGTAAACACAGTAAGGAGTCTCACATCACCAGGTTAAAGTCCAACCAGTTTATTTGATTGTAAATCCACAAGCTTTCAGAAATGCTGTTCCTTCATCAACTGTATGGAGAGTTCTGATCAGAGAAGGATACATGAAGGCACACACAGATTACAGAATATTTATTAGAATGCAAGTCTTTACACCTAACCTACTATTCAAGATTAAAGATGCCGACAATGTGAGTGGGGATAACATTAGGCATAGGTTAAAGAGATATGTATTGTCTCCAGACAGGACAGTAAGTGAGATTTGCAAGCCCAGGCAAGTCATGGGAGTTACAGATAGTGCGACATGAACCCAAGATCTGAGTCGAGCCCGTCCTCATATGTACAGAGCTTGGCCATCAGTCTCTGCTCAGCGACTCTGCACTATTGTGCGTCATGAAGGGCACCTTGGAGACCGCTTACCTGAAGATCAGAGGCCGAATGTCCATGACTGCTGAAGTGTTCGCCAACAAGAAGTAAACTGTCTTGCCTGGTCATTGTCAAGTGATGTTTATTCATCGTTGACAACGTTGTCTGGTGACGCTACAACAACGGATGTACGAACATCGCTCGACAATCACCAGGTAGGATGGTTCCCTTCCTGTTGGCGACACTTCAGCAGTCATGGGCATTTGGCCTCCAATCTTCGGGTAAGCATCTTCCAACGCGGCCTTCATGACACACAACAGTGCAGAGTCACTGAGCAGAAATGCATGGCCAAGTTCCACACACGAGGATCTTGAGTTCATGTCACATGACCTGCAACCCCCATAATTTGCCTGAACTTGCAACATCTCACTTACTGTCCAATCTGGAGACAATACAGATTGTCTCTTCAATCTGTGCCTAGTGCTATCTCCATTTACATTGCCTGCATCTTTAAGACTTGAATAGCAGATGAGTTATAGAAATTCGATTCTAATCAGTATTCTGTAACCTGTATGTGCCTTTATATGCCCTTCGCTGATCAGAACTTTCCACACACCTGACGCAGGAACAGCGTTTCTGAAAGTTTGTGGATTTACTGTCAAACAAACTTGTTCGACTTTAACCTGGTATTGTGAGACTTCTTAATTCCTTTAAATCCTGACAGTCACTAACATTGCTCAGTATTAAAACGTGTTTGATAATGTTCTTGTAATAATTTACTACGTTGAAGGTACATTATAAATACCACTTGTTCTACGTGAGTGACTGTGAGGGGGTCTTGATGTGTGACTTTAACTCTTATTCCTATTTCTTATCCTTTGTAAGTTCTTCCTATTTATAATATGTTCAATTCTGTTGATGACTACAAAGACGTCAATTTTAGATTTCAGTTTGTAATGCGCGATTGCTGTTGCTCGAGTGAGAACCCTTGCAACTTGTCTATATAAAATGCCTCTTCTTATAGCTCATATCTTCAGTCAACTAATTATATATCGCAACGTGCACTAGAGATCATGGGAAATTGCAAGAAATGCACAGCGATTCTGCTCATGGTGTAACGGAAACACTTGTGGTTAGACGCTGCTCCCGTTTTACGACCTGCAAGTTGCACAATGCCTGTGTTACTCATTCAAAGTTGAGATGAAGAATAATTTAAGACGTTAATTTGAAACCTCGCATCTCTCAACAAAACATTTGTAAATATGTTTTGCAATCCCCAGCGTGCTGATTCTGAAAACTGAAATACCAACCAAAAATCTTGAAATCAGCTTGAATGTTAAAATATAGTTAATTTTAGAGAAATATCGCTGTCTTTCTGAGAACATTCCAGAACTAGCTTTGCGTACAGCTTGCTTTATTTTCAGCTATAATGCACAATAACATTGTGGCAACATTTGCAGATGATATAAATTTAGATGGGGACATACGTAGTATTGAGAAGACAGAGAGACTTGCTCAGGATAGGAGAGTAGACAAACAAATGGCAAACGGAATGCAACGTAGGAAAGTATGAGATTATGCGCCTTGGTAGAAAGAATAGCGGCATTGACTATTTTCTAAAAGGGGAGAGCACTCAGAAAATCAGAAGCGCAAGGGGTCTTGGGAATCCTAATTTAGGATTCCCATAAGGTTAACTTGTAGGTTGAGTTAATAATTAGGAAGGCAAATGTAATGTTTCAAGAGGACTGGAATACAAAAGCAGGGATGCACTTCTAGGCTTTATAAGACTCTGGTCAGGCCACATTGGAAATATTGTGAGCAATTTTGGGTCTGGTATCTAAGAAAGGATATGTTGACCTAGGAGATGGTCCAGAGGAAGTTCATGAGGTTGATCCCAGGAATGAAAGGCTTGATGAATGAGGAGCATTTAAGCACTCTGGTCTGTACTCAATGAAGTTTAGAAGGATGAAGGGGAACTTCATTGAAACGTATAGAATAATGAAAGGCCTGGATAGGATGGATGTAGAGAAGATATTTCCATTAGTTAAAAAAGACTAGGACCCAAAGACACGGCCTCAGAATAAAGGGAGAATCTTTTAGTACAAAGATGAGGAGGAATGTCTTCAGTCAGAGGACGGTGAATCTGTGGAATTAATTGCCACAGAAAGCTGTGGAGGCCAGTTCATTGAGTTTATTTAAGACAGAGAAGATAAATTCTTGATTGTTAATGGGATCATAGGTTATCCGCCATGATCAAATGATAGAGCAAACTTGACAGACTGAATGGCCTAATTCTGCTCCTATATCCTGTGGTCTTTATGGTCTACAAGCCATGTTCGCAAAATCTAAACGAGACATCTACTGTGAGATGTGAATTTTGACTTGGCAGTTCTTGCTGAACAATTATGGCTGTGCTATATATACTAACAATCAATAAAAGTAATTAGTCAAGTTGGTAAAAATGACTATTTTACACATGTTACTGATAATATCCGTTCAAACTCAGGGGCCAGTTCTCTGCAAACAAAACGAACATGCTCTGCATTTTTCTGAATTGTCTGGAAGCATGCAGTACCTATAGTCCCCAGTTGTTTAATTCAGGGCAATATTTTAGTCAATCAGAATGGACTTGTAAAGCAATCTCCTGTGGCATTTTTGGGGGAAAGGAGGAGAACTCATCTGCTCTTATTCCAATTGCCTGTTGGGATTATTCACATTCACCACTGGAGAATGAGGGAATTTTATCCTAACATCTCTTCCAAAATAGAGGATAATCCGTCACGCAATTCTTCATCAGTGCTGCTAGAATTTGTTTTCACCTTATTGGAGTGGGAATAGATCCCATCATCTTTAGCACATGGAGAAAGTGTTAAAGTTTACTTATTAGTGTCACTATAGTCTTACATTAACACTGCAATCAAATTACTGTGAAAATCCCCTTGTCAGCACACTCGGGAGCCAATTTGGGTATACTGAGGAAAAACTTAGCATGGTCAATGCACCTAAGCTGAATATCTCTGGACTGTGACAGGAAACGGGAGCACCCGCAGGAAATACACGCAGACACAGGGAGAACGTGAAAACTCCACAGACAGTGACCCAAGTTAGGAATTGGAATACTACCAATAAGCTAAGATTGACACGTTTGATTACCATCATCAATTTAATCCAAATGCCATCTCTCTCTAATAGACTCAGTATTGTTATATAGAGCTGATTGAAAGATTCTATGCGCTGCCTTAAACCTAGCTGGCAAAAAAAATACTCAAACTAACTTGTTAACTCCACATAACTTACTGACACCATTACTTTTCTCATGCTTGCTGCTTTCTCAAGGCTTCTGCTCACCACCACTTTCATCATTTGTCGCTTCTCCCGACCCATCTGCTCACCATCTCTCTTAAACTTCCCATTTGCTGAAACTCCTATCCGCCGCTTCCCCCTCCCAAACTTCCCGCTTGCCGTTTCTCTGGTCAGACCTTCCTATTAGCTGCTTCCCTCTCACCCCCTATCATTTACTACTTCCCTCCTTCGATTCTCCTACTCACTGCTCTTCTCACAGTGTTGAAAAGCGACAGTCTTGTTCCAATGACATTTCAGATTACATGGACAATGTCATTTCACATTACATTTGATTCAATCTTCAGGAGTATATCAGTCTCTCCGTGACTCCAAACTTTTTTCACAGAAGCCGGGATCTCTTTATTCTATTTCGAATATTTGATATTTAATTTCATGTTTCCAACATTCATCAATTTTGTTTTCATGATTCTAGATCTTCTGTTTAATGAGAAATTATTGGTCTGTGACATATTGTTATGGTTTACTCACCACTGCAAGCGCTTCTAATGGAAAATGTCATGCGTCATGCAGCATTTTTAGAATCCCTGCAGTCCGGTAGAAGGCCATTCTGCCCATCAAATCGGCACCGAATTTCCGTCAGAGCAGTTTACCAAACATCCTCCCTTCCCATCTCTGTAACCCCACACAATAACCCTAAGTTACATACTTGGGGCACGAAGGGCCAGTCCGTCTAAACTTTGAACTGTGAGAGGAAACTGGAGCACCTGGAGGAAACCCGCGCAGGCACCAGGAGAATGTGCAAACTTCACACAGTCACCCAAGGCTGAAATCGAACCCGGTCCCTGGCGCTGTGAGGCCGTAGTGGGTTAGTTATAGAGGCACTCTGTCACCGTGCCGCCGCTTTCTTCCCTTTTAAAAGTTCAGGAGCGGTCACGAGAAAGATAACAAACAATTATGACATTCTTGAACTTGGCGTTCTGGAGCTGTTCCAATATTGGCCATCATAATTCTTTTTTTAATTTTAGTTGTTCCTTGTGAATCCCCGCGGGATAACAGGTTCCTCTATAGGAGTGAAGCGTTGGGCAAATATTGGATTCAGTAAGGGAGGACAGTTGAGGCGGACAATTATTCTTTACTAATCAAGCTGCTACCGCAAGTTCCCTCCTTTAGAACTGACCGGAGTAAATAGAAATACTATCTATTCTACTTCGCTATCATATGTCTCACGGCAAGATTGAATTTGCATTCACTGTTATCAAATAACAGAAGTCACTGTAGGGCTAACCTGCATCTAGTTGGCTCAGATATCAGCTCATTTACATTGATAGTTATTAAAGTTCTGCCATCTTTGCTACCCTCTGTAAAAGTAGAACTGTAAGAAAAAACTGAGATAGTCACATTTTACTGATTGCAGAGAGAAAGGAGATTTCAATGAAAATAAAGATCTCGGGGTGAATATGCGATATTTGAAAGTTTTGGAAAAAATGTGGAAGCTGTTGAGAACATAGAGAATACTGGACTTCTTTAACAGAAAGAAGAATGCAATAAAAAAGCTACGCCACATTTTGATAAAACATCAATTCAGCCTGAGTTGGGCAACTCTGTTCAAGTCTGAAAGATGTCGGGTATTTAGAGAGGGTGCAGATTTGTTGAAGATTTGCCAATGTTGGGGACAGAGATTAAGTAGAGAGACCGGAGAAAATACAGTCGTTCTCCTTAGAGCCCAGAAAGTTAAAACGAGACTACATCGCGACCTTAAAGAATATAGGAACATAAGAAATAGGAGCAGGAGTAGATCATCTAGCCCTTCAAGCCTGCCCCGCCATTTAATAAGATCATTGCTGATCTGACTTGGTTGATCTGAAGTGGATCAGTTCCACTTTCCCTCTTTCTCCCCATAACTCTTAATTCCCTTGTCTATCAGAAATCTATCTACTTGTGACTTAAGTATATTCAGCGAGGTAGCCGCCACCACTTCAATGGGCAAAGAATTCCAGAGATTCACGAACCTTTGAGTGAAGAAGTTCCTCCTCAATTCCGATCTAAACTGCCCCTCCCCCCTTATTTTGAAGCTGTGCCATCTAGTTCTGCTATCCTTTCTAAGCGAGAAGAATCTCTCTACCTCTACCCTATCCAGCCCCTTCATTATCTTGTTCAAGTTATGAACAATTTTGACAACATAAGAAGTGTTCCCAGTAACACAAACATCGCGAAATACAAGACAGATTTAAGGTGATCGGCAAAAGGATCAGAGATTTCAGGTATACAGATGAAAATTAATTATAGTCTCATCCTATTCTTACCAAGCCTGCAGCTGCAACGGGCGGCAGCGAGGAACAAGATCCCTGTTTGATTTTCTCCCCTGATTCAGGTCAACTAAATCGACAAAAGAACAGATTTGAAAACTGCAACCCATCACAAACTGAATATTGGAAATAATCGGCCTTATTTTTATTAAGATGCCTTTCCTCTTTGCAAACAGTTTGACGAGGTTTGATTTAGTTTTCTTCTCTGACAATTCCATCTGCGGAAATCACCCTATACACGGCAAAAATTCCTTCCTTCCGAATAAAGTTATATTTGACTCGAAATTTTAGCTGGGATGCTCGCTCTGCAGATACTGTAAAGCCTGCTGAGTTGTTTACAGCGCTTTCTGGGTTTCTTTTTCTAGGATTCTGATATCCGTGGTATTTTGCTATTGTTATTCCCACGACAGTCGCTTGTTGCGCATCAGATCTGCTGGACAGTAAAATGGAAACATATAGATATAGGGCTAAAATTTGAAGTCCGACTCTGCGAGGTTAAATTTGGCCTCAACAACTTTGGAATTAATGTAATCAGTCTCATAACACCAAGTTAAAATCCAGCAGATTTATTTGGTATCACGAGTTTTTGGAGCCTGCTCCTTCATCAGGCCAGTGGAGTGCAACTAATATAGGGAAATTGTTGATCTGAATGGTTATTCCACTGATTCCGCTACAAGTCAGATGGCTGGAAGTTGCTTGAGGTCCTATCGCACTCAGTTCAAAGTACTCGAGTCTTAATATTTGCAGACTTTGTGCTCCTTCCAGAAGAAGAATATCTCAGATGAAGTGCTGGAAGGCCGCCCGCAGCGGGCATCATTACTTTCAGGATTAAATGAAGAATCAAAGTCTGGTATTGACAAAGAAAATCGGAGACAAGTGTTCCAAAAGTGGTTGCAAAAAAATGATCTTGAAGTGATCGCCTTTCGGCGGCAGTTAGGAGACCAACTTCTACCGCGATCTTCCTCCTGCCTCCCCCCCCCCCCCCGCCACCACCAATGTAAACCAACACAATCCGCTGTTTTAATCATGTGATCTCTCATGTGATGGTCACACGTTTCGTAAATTTAACGATGGAATCTATTATTTAGCAAACCATCGTCGATAGCATTGTCATTTGCAGTGAGTAGCCACCGAAATGCAACATGTCGTTACAAGTTACAGTTCGCCATCTGGTTCTTCTGGGCGTGTTTTGGCCAGGTATTACATGCTCCGAATTTTATAATGGCAGGTCGTAATTTGAAATACTCTACAGCTGTAACTCACTGTAAAATCAAATACCGCGCTTCTCTAATTCGATTGCTTGTTTTTATAATTTACTTCTCTCAGTTATTTTTATTTACCTGTTACATCACCACCTTTGTTCCTTTCCTGACAGCCGCCAGAGTAACTTGGGCCAAAGTGGTTCAGATCCCTAAATACTTGGAGGTGAACAGAGGCGCGAATGCTTCCATACTCTGCACATTTCCCTTATCTCAAGATATGCCCGATGTTCGTTGGTGGAGACGCGGAGAGCAATCCTTTCTCGAACCAGACAATAGAAAACGATTTGCTGCGAATAAGGGAAGAAGTTCGCTTGAATTGCTGAATGTGACTTTTGCAGATTCCGGAGTGTATTATTGTAAAGTAAAATATCTGGAAAAATCTACTGAAACTGGAACTGGCACCCAGCTTACTGTATACGGTAGGTGTAATTGTAAACGGAAGGATTCCAGCTCGGCGCCATATATGCAATTTGATTTTTTTTATCACTGGAGGAAAAGCTGGTTTTAACGAATTATATTTAGAGAATACTGGATTGTCTTTCACTGACTTCGATGTATAGTGGATATTTTCATTTTGAAATTAAGCAATAGAAATATACAAAATAATTTCCACTGATCAGTTCTCCCTGTGGAGAGAAACAAGGTTAACCTCCCAGGCCAATGATGAAATGGTACGAAACGTTAACTCAGTTTCTCTACACAATTCTTGTCCGACCTCTGGACATTCCCGACATTTTCCGTTTGTATTTCAAATGTACAAAGAAGAAAACAGCACAGGAAACAGGCTCCTCGGCCCAACGAGCCCGTGCCGCCACCCCGGTGCCCCCACCTCCACCCGCGATCCCCGTCCACGCCCACAAATCCATAGATTAAAAACCAAATTTGAGACAATCTAGGGAGAATTAGGCCAACCAGCCTAAGAGCACATCCCTGGGACGCTGGAGGAAACCGGAGCACCCGGAGAAAACCCACGCAAGCACGGGGAGAATGCGCAAACTCCTACAGACACAGGCCCAAATCCACGTATCTGCACAGCACAGCGATTGTCACTGAGCTGTCGTGCTGCCCACCAAACGGTCCAGGTCAAGCGTACACTAACGACATGAAGCATTAGGATACACTCGAAAAAAAGTCCAAGAGCAGTCCTCTCACGACCCATCGCGAGTATGCCCCTGGTTAGACAACAAGGTGGACCAAAGTACCTGTAGGATAAAAACAAATACATCAATATCATCATCTATTTATACACTTCCCAGAGACTCCCAAGGCTCGTGATCCCTATTTTAAATCAGTTTTCTATACCCCTCCATTCCCATTCTGTTCATGTGCCCATCTACGTATTTCTTAAATAACTCCAGAGTACCTGCCTCCACCACTTTACTTGGCAGTGCATTCCATACCCCCACCATCTGTGTGAAAAAACTCCCTCTAGCATCCAAATTATACCTTATCCCCCTCACCCTAAGCGCGTGACCCCACGTGCTATTCGAGTCCATCCTAGGAAAAAGCTTAACCCTGTTTACTCTATCTATACCCCTCATAATCTTGTGCACCTCTAAGTCTACGTCTTTCTAAGGAAAATAGTCCCAATTTGCCTAACCTCTCCTCCTAACTTAGACCTTACATACCAGGCAGCATCTCCTCTGCACTCTCTCCAGAGTCTCACAGACGAGGAGAAATTTCTTCACTCAGACAGTGATGAATGTGTGGAATTCGCTACCACAGAATGCAGTTGAGGCCAAAACATTGTCTGATTTCAAGAAGAAATTAGATATAGCTCTTCGGGCTTATGAGATCAAAGAGGAGAAGGGGGTTAAGGATATCGAATTTCATGATCAACCATGATCAAAATGAATGGCGGAGCAGACACGAAAGGCCTACTCTTGCTTCAGTTTTCGTGTTTCTATGGCTAATTCACCGTAGCTGCACAACTTTGGAAAGTAAGAGAGAACTCAATACCTGGAGGAAACCCACACAGACACAGAGAGAACATGCAAGCTCTACACAGTCACCTGGAATCAATCCCGGGTCTCTGGCACTGACAAGTAGCAGCACTAACCACTGTGCACCCACATACCTGGCAAAGAAACAAGTGCAAAATAAAGACTACCATTGATTAGTGTTTGGCAACAACAACTAAGAATCTTCTTCCTGCTGCATCAGACATACAGAGCAATAGAGAACAAAGTTCAGACATCTTCAAATGTAGCGTACTCCAAGTTTTGACTGAAAAAGCTCCAATATGGTTCGAGTTGGTAAAGCCATATCCATAGGTCATGTCTAGTGACAGCCTCTGCAGTATTTTGCATTGATGTTGTAATGAAATGTCAGGGTCTGGTTCTTTCTCGCCACAATGGCGTCACAATTGAACAATGTAAGCAATCTTAACACCTCCCAGCTCAAATCTTTTACAAAACTTCAAAGATCATTTAATTTACATCAAAGAGGAAGGAATAATGGCGGCGTGCGGGGCGAGAACTGTACGGAGTAACACACCATCCTCTGCCCCCTCCCTCCCCCCGACGTCCTCTTCCCTTCCCCGCAAAGATGATTGCAAGAAGATGATTTCGAGGAAAGTAAGAGCGGTTATTCACGGCATTTCGGTTTAAGGGCAGTTTCGAAATGCTCTCTCTGCCGAGTTAGTTGATCTAACCAGGAAGTGAAAATCAATCGGGATCCCTACACTCGCTACTCACGATTTACGCTGAACAATATGGTAACAATAACAGGACTAGGCTGTAATTACGTTCTACTCAAAGAATCCTTGCGCTCTCTTGCCAAACACAATCTGGTTGCCGACTCTCGTGTCACTAATGATACTTTTTGCTTACTGACTTTACAAAGTTGGTCTCCTCTTAAAACTATCAGATCTAAAGAAAACAACCGTAGCTTCTTCAGTTTCTGCACGTAACCCAAGTCCCTTGACCCTGATAAATCTCCAACAAAACTTGCCTGAACCTTTACTCTTAGTGTCTTCACGATAAATACAGGTGAAAATTCCTCTACTACAGCAACAAATATTTCCGAAATCAGATTTCTTTTCCGCCCGCTGTTAGAAATTGTCGATGTAATACTTCCTTTACGTCATTGCCTTAAATTCGCGACGGCTAGATTTTTGCTAAAAACGGATTAAGTCGGACAAATGGAGTAAAGTTAGAGATCAGGCAGAATTATAGAATACCTACAGTATTTGGCCCATCCAACCTGCACCGACAATAATCGCACTCAGGCTCCATCCCCCTAACTCTACGTGTTTACCCTGCTAAACCACCGAAAATTAAGGGGCAATTTAGCATGGAAAATCCATCTAATCAGCACATCTTTGGAATCCGGAGCATTGGGAGAAAACCCACGCAGACAAGGGGAGAATGTGCAAATTCCACACCGACGTGACGCCGGAATTGAATCTGGCTCCCTAGTTTCGTGAGGCAGTTAATCATATCACCAAGGTTGGCAGAGCACAATGAGTGGGGCTGAGTGGCCCCTGTTCCTAGGATAACCGTTTATATGTTGTAGTTGTGCCCAATAGTAACTTGTTTGAAATTCCACGGTCTTTCCACAAAGGAATCTAAGAATCCACTGTGAAGGAAGGTTTTGATCTTCCTCTCAATGCTGGATTTCAACCCCGGGTCCTGGCCTTTTCAGGACAGTTAAAGTAACCAATTCCCTTTTTTGCACTGCTGGGGTACGCCAACTGGACTTTCTGTGATGCACTCACAACTGATAAAGTGGAGAATCGATACCACCGAACATTTCTATAAACCCGGTATATGTAATTCATTACTTGTGTGTACAGTCCCCATGAACAAAAGGAAGTTGAGGTAGAAGACTGGTAGCGTGGACAGATAGATCGAGCGGTTCACATCAGAAAATTGTAACTTTGGACTGTTCGAAGCAGAATCTTCTCCCCACAAAATGTGTTCAGCAGATCGAGTAAAATTGCAAAAGGGCAAGCTACCCAGTCAAGTAAAAGCAAAATACTGCGGATGCTGGAAATCTGAAATGAAAACTCAGCCAAACCAGCTGAGTTTACTTAACATGACCAGTTTTTATCTCTGGAATTAATCCATGGGTGTTATGATCTGCATAGCGATATATAATTATCAAAAATTATTCTGGCTTGCAAAATATGCCAACATTCGCATCCGGCCTCCAGAAAGATGTTTTGGTGAAAGGTGCACGATCTGAAACCTCAAGCAGGGGCATTGAAATGTGTAATCAATGGTAACTCAATCCGCTGCTTTAATTCCGTAAGAAGTCACACAACACCACGTTAAAGCCCAACAGGTTTATTTGGCAAATAATCATTTATTTAGCAAATAAATAAATGTTGGACTTTAACCTGGTTTTGTGAGACTTCTTACTGTTTACCCCAGTTCAACGCCGGCACATCATGGCTTTAATACCGGCTTTAACTCCATCATGGCTTTCCTCCCTGATTGTAATCATTGAAATGTTGTGTAGTCAATGGTAACTCACATCCGGACATATAACTATGTCTTGTCTGGTGCCAGTTTAGCAATCGGAGGTATTTTGATTTCATGCATCTTAACATTAATCAGTACAACAAAATACGTTTGGAAACATTAAATACTTGAAGTGGGTCATTTTTCAAACGAACACACAACGTTTAGTACCACAATGATTCTTACAGAAAAACCCGAGTAGAACCCAATGTTCGTGCTGACTGGTTGTTGCTCCCTGTCTGATACATTCGGACCGGAATCTGGATGGAGGTCACTGCTGCCGAACACAATCCCGCGCCAGGATCTGCTGTTTTAATTCCGTAAGAAGTCACACAACATCACGTTAAAGCCCAACAGGTTTATTTGGCAAATATTCATTTATTTGGTAAACAATCATTTATTTAGCAAATAAATATATGTTGGACTTTAACCTGGTTTTGTGAGACTTCTTACTGTATTTACCCCAGTCCAACGCCGGCACATCATGGCTTTAATTCCGGCTTTAACTCTATCATGTCTTTCCTCCCTGATTGTAATCATTTATGGGAGAACGATCCGCTTTCAAAACGTCCGACAATTTTGCTGAGCGTCATACAACATTATATAAAATAAATGCACGCCCGAAGTTTAAAAAAAACGCGACAGCATGATAACTATTATCACAGTATGAGTATAAAAGCGTATCGATGTTCGGCAATTGAGAATTTACTCTTTTCAATTCAAAAATGATTCTTCCCTCTGTTAAAAGTTCCTCCAACACCACTGAAAATCGTTCGGAATGAAGAGAGTTCAGCGACTTCTCTAAGATTCGAGTGCAAAACGGCTGCATTTTACCCGGAGGGTTTAAACATCTCCTGGCGTAGAGATGGTGTGGAAATTCTGGCCGGAATACAAAGTGTGAGAAAAGAGGCAGTGGATGGTCTTTTTGAGGTCACCAGTTCTTTGGAAGAAACACGACCTCTCCAAAACAGAGTCGTTTATACATGTCTGGCATCTCATATCTCCCTTAAGATGCCCGCCAGCGTCAACTGCACTGTCAATCAAGGTAAGATTCCAAACATTTACAGAAACGAGCGGGGGTAAAGACTCCGATTTGTATTATTTATTATTAATGTAGCTGGCAGCTGTTCAAACTTGAATTAACAAGGTGATTGTAGACTTTGTTTAATTACAAAGTCACATCAATGGCAACGAATTAAAATGATCAAGATAGTTTGTAGCTGGAGAAGAGAGAATATTTTCCTGAAAAGATCTAAAACTAGAGATTGCCGGGACGAGAAAAGTGTTGCTATGAAGAGAGATTGGATAGGCTGAGATTATTTTCCTTGGAAAAAAGCCTGAGAAGTAAATTGATAGAGGTGTACACAATTATGAGAGGAAAAGATAGAATGGACAGGATGAAATCGTTTCCCTTGACGGAGAATTCTAGAAACAGGGGTCATAGATTTAATATAAGTAGCAGAAGATGTAGAGAAGACACGAGGAATATCTTTTTTTAAACAAAGGAAGATGGGGTCTGGAATTCGCTGCCTGAGTTGCTGGAGGCAGAGACCCTAAACTTTTTTTAAAAGTACATAGATCTGCACCTTGAGTAAGCCGCAGGGCTAAGGGGCGGACGCAGGAAGGTGAAATTAGAAAGGGTACTTCGTGTCCACGAACTGGCATGGACAAGATGAGCCGATTGGCCTCCTTCTGTGCTTTAACTTTCCTATGTTGCTCTAATTTATGTGCTTATGCCTCGTCAAATTCTTGCCAAGTGAAATAGACGTACATATAAAAATGATCAGTTTTAGTAGTCGCTTTTATATCCTGAATATTTGAATTGCATGTAAGGTAAAATCGTTATGTCCGCATAATGGCTTCCGCTATCTGAATTCAACTCTCGCTCTTGAGTATCCCCGCTTTTCCGACTCTCATTTTCGACGCTCCCTCAACTCTACCTCCAGCTGTCATAATATTATTCATGTGGTTTGACTGTGTTTGATAACGCTGCGTTTGAGCATTTTAGAATGTTAAATGCAAGCTGTTCTTGTTACCTACTAAGAGCTGCAGTGTGTTTTCTCTAGTTGTCAGTGCCGAAGAATGAAAAGCTTTGCTATTCCTTGTAGCCGGTGCGCGTCTGTCTGGTGTGGCACAAATATAAGCCCCTTTACTTTGACCGAAAAGCCCTCAGGTCTAGAGAGAAATTTCCTGCGCCTTTATAGATTAGTTTCCTCCATCAATTGCGTTACTGTTGTTGTGATCCCGTTATGATCCTTTTATAGCTACTGCTATAGAAATAAAATTGTCCCCTCACAGAGTAAATGGACACAATTTCAGGAAAGACAACATTGCACCGCGTCCTCCCGCGCCAGACCCAAGATGGTGTAAAAATCTCGCTGTGTTCGAAAGTTGCTTATTTCAATCATTTGTTGATCCTGTCGCTATTTCAGGAAAGCAATTTCCGCTCATTTTCGGATGTGCAAGTGGCGCACTGGCTGTTGTACTGTTGATAATTATTTTGACGAGACTCAAATTAAAAGCTTCAGCTGGTAAGAAGTTTTCTTATTTCACCGCTAACTTTTATTTTGTTATGCCCAATTAAACTGTTAAGACAGAAACGGCAGGTGAATAGTGCTTCATTAAAGGGAATAAAGAGCACCCTGTGCATCTTTAAAGAACGAAGTTGATGCCTCAAGAGCGTTATGTGATTGAGAGTTGAATATGGCAACGCAAATCAATTTTGAAATGCGAATGTTCAATTTTCCCATTCGAACTGTAATTAATTTGTACACCTTCTTAACGTTCCGCATTTGTTAAAATATCAGGACCTTGTAGTGTAAACAATCTTAAGTAATTTTCTGTGGCAATGTAAAACGGCTGATATGGAACTGGCAGACTGTTTTACGTCTCCCTCTGGTCATATTTCAATCGCAATTTAGCGACTTATCACATGTTTATGATTATCACGCTAAAGGCAGTGTGTTCCATTGGGGGTAGATCACACAATGGAATGTTTCAATTTTCAAGGCTCCTTCCTTTTGGCAGTAAAAGTGTTCAGAATGGAAAGCATGTTGTTGACTTTGCTTACATTTAGAAAGTTACTCAAGTTCAATTTCTTCTTTTCTCCAGGTGTTAAAAGAAATTCCCTGGAAGCTGGTCAGAGTGATGAGACGGTAAGAAGATAATGTTTTTATACTCCAAAAAGAGGGAATAAGGAGGAATGGAAATAAATATTTCAATCAACCTGATAAGTAGTTAATTCATTTTTTTAATCTTAAAAAAGAATGAAAGGTTACTATTAATCAAAAGTCATGATATGGAGATGCTGGTGTTGGACTGGGGTTGAACTCCCACCCACCTGACGAAGGAACAGCCATTTCTGAAAGCTGGTGGTGTTTGCTACAAATAAACCTGTTAGACTTTAACCTAATGTTGTGAACTTCTTACTGTGTTAATCAAAAGGACAGAGGATAATAGCGCCCAATGTCACATTGTAACTAAAACAAAAGGCAAAAGAACTTAATTAACTGAACCATAATGTCAGTACCAGGGCGCAATCATGCATTCCAGGGGCTCCCATTGACCTGAAATGCATCAGTAGACATTGCCTGCTCCCTCTCCAAATCCAGCTTGCTGTGAACGTAGCCACAGTGATGGAGCAGACGACCAACTCGACTATAGGCTGCCTGGACCTCTTAACAGCCAACTTGGTTAGGTCCTCCTTCTCCCTGCCCACCCACCTCTGCATGGGTGAAGATCAGGAGCGAAGAACTGAAGTGCATCGAAAGAAATAAGGAGCAACCCCGAAAGGAGGCTATTCTCTCTGTGCCACTGAGTTGAGATAATTATTCAATTAGCCTAATTCCCCGCTCATTTCATATGGTCCTTCATTTTTTTTTATTCAAGGGAATCTGCACCTGCCAACCCCACTCCCACGTTTTCAGGAAGTGTTTTCCAGACAACAACGCTCATCTATCTCTGATGGTTTTGATGATCCGAAATCTCTGTCTCTTGGACATTGAACCAACCACGATTGAAAACACTCTCCCTTATCTACTCGTCAAAATCTCTCCAAATTTTGAACACACTTTATCCTCCTCTGTTGTGAGGAGAATAATAATACGTTCTCTAGTCTCTCTAATGTAAGTCCTTCCCTCCAGTACGATTCTAGTAAATCTCTTCGACAACTGCTTCCAAGCCTTGCGTCCTTCTGTTACAATCCAGTTGATGAAGAGAAGGTCCCAGAATAGACCCTCACTCAAAAGACATAGAACATAGAACATTATAGTGCAGAACAGGCCCTTCAGCCTTCAATGTTGCGCCGACCAATTATGAAAAAAGCAATGAGCCTCCAAACTAAACCATTCCCTTCTCTTCCATAAACTTATCAACTAAACTCTTAAACGCCACCAAACTTGGCGCATCTACAACTGCCGCAGGCAGGGCATTCCACTCCCTAACCACCCTCTGGGTAAAGAACCTACCTCTGATATCCGTCCTATAACTATCACCCCTTAATTTAAAGCTGTGTCCCCTCGTGCTAGCTTTCTCCATCCTAGGAAAAAGGCTATCACTGTCCACCCTATCTAAACCTCTAATCATCTTATATGTTTCGATAAGGTCCCCTCTTAGCCGCCTCCTTTCTAACGAAAACAACCTCAAATCCCTCAGCCTCTCCTCATAAGGCCTGCCCTCCATACCAGGCAACATCCTGGTAAACCTCCTCTGTACCCTCTCCAATGCCTCCACATCTTTCTTATAATGTGGGGACCAGAACTGCACACAATACTCCAAGTGCGGCCGCACTAGAGTTTTGTACAGTTGCAACATGACGTTGCGGCTCCGAAATTCAATCCCCCTACCAATAAAAGCTAAGACTCCATATGCCTTCTTAACAACCTTATCGACTTGACTGCCTACTTTCAGGGATCTATGCACAAATACACCAAGATCCCTCTGTTCATCAACACTATTAAGAATCCTACCATTAGCCCTATACTCTACACATTTATTATTCCTGCCAAAGTGCATTACCTCTCACTTTTCCACATTAAACTCCATTTGCCACCTCTCGGCCCAGCTCTGCAACTTGTCCAAGTCTCTCTGCAAACTATAACACCCCTCTTCACTATCTACCACTCCACCGACTTTAGTGTCATCTGCAAATTTACTAATCCATCCTTCAATACCCTCATCCAGATCATTTATAAAAATTACAAACAGCAGGGGCCCCAAAACAGACCCCTGAGGTACACCACTTGTCACCGAACTCCACGATGAATATCTCCCATCAACCACCACCCTCTGTCTTCTATCTGCTAGCCAATTCCTAATCCAATTAGCTAAATCACCCTCTATCCCATACATCTGCATTTTCTGCAGAAGCCTTCCATGGGCCACCTTATCGAACGCCTTACTAAAGTCCATATATACCACATCAACCGCCTTACCCCCATCCACCTCTTTGGTCACTTTTTCAAAAAACTCAATAAGGTTAGTAAGGCACGACCTACCCTTCACAAAACCATGCTGACTATCCCCAATCAATTCATTTCTCTCTAAATAACTATAAATCCTATCCCTAATAATTCTCTCCAATACTTTGCCCACAACAGAAGTAAGACTCACTGGCCTATAATTCCTTGGAAAGTCTCTCTTCCCTTTCTTGAACAATGGGACCACATTCGCTATCCTCCAGTCTTCCAGAACTATACCTGTAACCAACGACGACCTGAAGATCAGAGCCAGAGGCTCTGCAATCGCCTCTCTTGCCTCCCAGAGAATCCTAGGCTAAATCCCGTCCGGCCCAGGGGACTTATCCAACTTCAAACCCTCAAGAATATCTAGCACATCCTCCCTATCTACTTCAATACTTTCCAGTTTGCAACCCTGTACCTCAGTGTTCTCCACAACTACATTTACATCTCCCTGCGTGAATACCGAAGAGAAATATTTGTTCAGTGCCTCTCCAATCTCTTCAGGCTCCACGCACAACTTCCCACTGCTGTCTATGACTGGCCCTAATCTTGCCCTAACCAATCTTCTATTCTTAACATATCTAAAGAAAGCTTTAGGATTCTCCTTAATCCTATCAGCCAAAGTCTTCTCGTGTCCCCTCTTAGCTCTCCTCAACTCACTCTTTAGCTCCCTCCTGGCTAATCTATAGCTATCCATTGCACTAACCGAGCCTTCAAGCCTCATCCTGACATAAGCCTCTTTTTTCCTTTTAACCAGCGAATTTACTTTTTTCGTACACCAAGGTTCCTTTACTCGACCATTTCCTCCTTGCCTGACAGGGACATACTTATCAAGGACTCGCAGCAGCTGCCCCTTGAATAAGCTCCACATTTCAGATGTTCCCAGTCCCTGTAGTTTCCTAGTCCAACCTATGCACCCTAATTCCCTCCTTATGGCCTCATAATTTCCTTCCCCCAGCTATAACTACTGCCCCCAGCTTCATGACTATCCCTATCCATCACTAAGGTGAACGTAACCGAATTGTGGTCACAATCACCAAAATGTTCACCAACTTCCAAGCCTAACAGCTGGTCTGGCTCATTGCCCAGCACCAAATCCAATGTAACCTCACCTCTAGTTGGCCTATCTACATACTGAGTCAAAAAACTTTCCTGCACACTTTGTATAAAAACTGACCCCTCTAACGAGCTAGAGCTATAGCTATTCCAATCAATATTAGTAAAGTTAAAGTAAAGTTAAAGTTAAAGTAAAAGACAGTAACTTTTACATTTTATTTTAGAAAATGTGGATGAAATGAATCACTGGACTGTCAATTAGCTTTTAGCAACAGGAAATCTTAAGGATGATGCAGGTTGCAAAATACATCTTAGATTAGAATATTCTCAATAAATGCACAATCCTTGTAATGCAACAGGCTAACTGTGGTCAGATAACACGAACTCTGATGCTCCTAATCAAACTTCTTTGTTTTTTCCTCATTCTCCCAGATGCTTATTATATTGTGAGCCAACTAACATCACTGGACTCTACCATTTACACGAGTCTTTTTAGACTCCATTTTCGGGAAGTAAATAGTCTCACAACAACAGATTAAAGTCCAACAGATTTATTTGGTAGCACGAGCTTTCAGAATGCTGCTCCTTCATCAGGAGAAACTCACCTGATAAAGAGGTAGTATTCCAAAAGCTCCGCAGCTCCTGCTACCAATTAAACCTGTTGGACTTTAACCAGGTGTTGTGAGACTACTTACTGTGTCTACCCTAGTCCAATGCCAGCAACTGCACGTCATCACTCTCAAAAAGGCATGCCTTCAAACCTTCTTTCAAATCATGCTTTCCCTCAACTGTTTCTCGAAAGGATTCATTTCCAGGATTTCCAACTATCCTTTCAGTAACTTATTTGTCTTGAACAGCCAAGCACTTTTTGCTTCACAGGCTGCAACAAGATATCACCAATCTTATGATTACTTCAGACGTTTGGTTTCTCACTAAGCTGTACTTTTCAGCTCTGTCCTTAACTTCAATAAATAGTACAATTGTTCAGTTTTTTCAGTCTTGTTCTCAAAACTTCAGTTTCCTGCAACATCTCTTTCCATTCTCTGGTTTCTAGAACTAACTGTTTTTTAGTTTCTGGGACTTGCATTTACTTCACTGTCATCTTTCTGGCAGAACTGAGTGAGCTGTTGTCTCTCTAGCTGCTAAGACCTATCTGCCATGGGTTCAGTTAAATTAAAAACACAAGGGCTTTTTTCCCCTAAAGATGGCCTAGTTGGTAAACAAAAGCTCA
The DNA here is from genome assembly GCA_024679065.1 of Sphyrna mokarran. NCBI lineage: Eukaryota > Metazoa > Chordata > Chondrichthyes > Carcharhiniformes > Carcharhinidae > Sphyrna > Sphyrna mokarran. The sequence goes on along the minus strand of JAGIQG010000004.1, from coordinate 54,336,081 downwards.
ATCTTTCTCATGCTTGCTTTTCATACTGTAAACTCTCTAAGCACAATAGAAACAGTTTTAAATGAAACCAACGCCTCCCCTCTCCTCACCCCCATGCACGTATGCACCTTTGTTTAACAATAATCTATCGGAGTTTTATCCTTTCTTACACAGAAACATTAAAGTAAACTCACATAAATCTATACCTTATTTCTAATATTCAGCAATACAGATTGAGATCACTTGAACCTACGCCTACTTTCTAACACTCCCAATAATGTTGTTCCCAGAATGGGGTATGATACACCAAAGAGATTTATAATGTTGTAGCGTCAATTCCTTCTTTTTTGCCCACGTGCTTTTATTATTAAGGGTGAAACAGTGGTGAGCACAGTGGTGTCTTATATCACCAGGGACTTCGGATCGATTCAAGCTTTGGGTCAATGTGTGTAGCGTGCACATTCTCCCCCTATCTGTGTGGATTTCTTCTGGGTGGTCCAGTTACCACCCAGAGTCCAAAAATGTGCTGGGTAGGTGAACTGGCCATGTTAAATTATCTCTTAGTATCCCAAAACATGTAAGTTAGGGGGATTAGTGAGGTAAATGTGTAGGGTTATGAGGGTAGGCAGTGGGATGGGCCTGAGAAAGATGTTGAGATTCAGTGTAGACTTGATGGGCAGAATGGCCTCTTTGTACACTGTAGGGATTCTATTATTTATAAGGGCAAGATAAGTATTAGTATTTATTGTGACATATTCTACCAATTGATAACATTTTCATAATTCAACTTGTTCCAAAAATAGGAGGTTCCTATATGCCCAGATGCTTGTTAATACATTTTGTATCATAATCAAAGGTATTAGGAAGGTGACTCGTTCTGAGAATTGAAAAAAAGAACAAGGCAATAGTGCAGGTTAAAGATATGAGTGATAATAGCCACAATTTGACGGGAGCAGACCACACAAACATAAAAGTGCAGGAACAAATATGGTCAGAGAAGAGAAATGTAGTAAAAAGAAATGATTCTGTTTGCATACAGCTAAATTAACTGATGGTACTAATATGAGAATGGATTCTCCAAACGGAGACATGAGGCAGAGCACTCCACCTATTCCCAGGTAGGGCCAATTAATATCCAAACTGTTTTCATCCAAGATCAATACTCTGTTGTCACAGAGGGTGGTTTGACTTAGGACTTATTTTATTCTGTCCAATAAAGCACCAGCATATCTCCAACGGATTTATTTGCAAAAAGCAATCAGAGGCAACATAAAAAGGACACTGGACTCTGTTTCCTTTTTGGGGTTGGCCATGATGATGTTCTAAACCACAAAATAAGAAACTCACATAACAACGCCCCTGTCGAAACCAGCACTAGGAAAAATGCAAACACATACAGATAGAGAAGAGCATTGTATATTTCCAGTACAGCTCAGATCATTAATTGAAACACTGTCATTGTTAAGTGGTACTACACTTAGCTGCAGTGATTGGCAAGGCCCCACATTTAAAATCAACTAACTGATGGTGTTGACTGATCTCAACTAGCATTCATTTTTGCCTCATGACCCAGAGATTGGGGGATGGGGGAAGAGGGGAGAGGAACCCAGTGAGTAAATAGGATCTTGAAACCTTGACCCAGAGAGTAGATAGATCAGATAAATTGGCAGGGCTCATGCAAAATTCAGTCTTAAGCCCCAATTGTAATACCAGCAATTCAAATATTCTTTGGGGATTCCAATAACTGGTGACCAAGTATTAGAACAAAACAGTTTATGGAATACTCTGCACAGCATGGTGCATCGACCTGCATTCCTACCACATGACCCCGTATGTAGCTTATCACAGCATCCAAGTAACCATCAGTCTGCAAGTATGAAATTCATTTGTCTGCTATTTTAATTGAAGTATGCATCTGCTGTCTTAAATTGGTTATAATAGCAGGAGACGTTAAGATTGAAACAGAATACTAATACGATTTGGGGAAAGACTTTGAAGAGGAGAGAGACCCAAAATAAAACCAATACAAACAATTCTCAATGATACCAAATTTGGAGGAGCTAACAAAGGATGAGTTTTAATGGGCTGCTTCAGGACACAAATAGCGGAATAGGCAGATTAGTGGCAAAATGCAATCTAAAAACACAAGATGCTGGACTTTGGCAGGAAGGATAGGGATAAACACCGTAGATGTACTGGCACAGTTCTAAACAGAGTGCAGAACTGGAAGCTGGGATTCTATGTATATCAATCATTGAAGGTGGTAGTGCAGGACATTGTAAGAGAGTGGTTAGTAAAACATGAAAAGTAGATTATGTAAGCTAGGGATACTGAAGACACAGGGTTATAGGATAGAGAGGGTTTGGGGTCTGGATAATTAGTGCACACATAGATGGATTCCATAGTTTTAATATTAAAACTTTATCAAGTTTTGGTTAGGCCACAGATTTTGCAGCCTGCTCAGGTCAGCACACATTTATATGTGTGAGCCCTACAGGGGTAATGTAAAATGGTTCTACGCATGGAAAAGCTAGCATTTCTCTCTTTGGAGAAAAGATTCGTTGTGGTGTTTCCATTAACTGATGGTACAAGAATGTGGTTTTTGGGCAAGGACTTGGGGGAGGAGTGGAGATTAAGAACAGGTTGGAGATGTGTTTGTGGGCTGCCAGGGATAAAGGGAAACAGAAACCAATAATTTCAAAAATCTAGCAAAAGAGAAAAGGGGACTAAATTGCTCCAAAGAGAATTCTTTAAACTTGATGGGCTGTGTTCTTATTAACTGTGACTTGAAATGAAAGAAAACTTTTTAAAAACCTGATTGCCGCAAATAATGAGCTGATGCGTTAACAAATATTACATATTGCTTTCACAGACTAAACAACGCGGAGATAACAAGCTGACTTACGCCACTCTGCAGCTTGCTCACTTCAAGAAAGCATCAAAATTTAAACAGGAAGACAAACATGTAGAGTATGCAGAAATAAACATGACAAAGAGAGAGAAGTTGAAAATCTAAACACAACTCAAAATTGAGCTTTTTATAGAAGTAGACCCAGGTATTTGTTTCCCCAACTGTGCCTGAAGGCAGATCTAATCTACAGCACTCTGACCTCACAGCCAGGAATCCACTCCAGTCTGGATATTAATCCAACTTTTGGTACCAGTCTGATAGACACCAGCTATTTAGCCCTCCAAGGAGTCTGTTGCTCTAATAACACGCATTATGTTCAACCCCAAGTGGGTAGTGATAGTAGAGGCTTCAATTAATTTCCATCACATGGCTGACCATTATGTGGAAATTTCTCCTGTTTTTACTGTCTACCATTGGAGTCCATTAAGGATTTGCAAGTTACTCAACTTATTTAGCATCATTCCTTGACCAACATTTCTTGATAAGCAACTCCTGGATCAGACTTGAACCCAGATCTTCTGCCTCAGAAGCAGGTGCCCACTGTGTCACAAGGACTCCTGATATTTGTTCACTAACCATACAGTTTCGTTTATTGCAATTAAAGTACAGACCAATGGTGAGAATCCACAAAGCTAAGGTGGTAAAACAAGAGAATTGGTCACTGATCCAATGAAACAAGTCTAATATCAGGTGATTTTTTCCATACCAAGAAGGCTTTGCAAATATTTTATTTCTTTGAGTAGCGCATCATAAATTTGCTCAAGTTTGAAACGATATCAACCAAGTCATATAGATTTATAATGTCAGTTTATGATAGTTCTTAAAATTGAGTTTCCATGGTTTGAGATCAGATTTGGAGATTCCTTATGGAGCGTTAGGTACCAATCAATTCAACTTCAATAAAACAAATATTTGTACTTAACAGTTTTCTTTTTAAAATTTGTTCTGTTTGAAGCAACAGGAAACGTGTTGTAATCACCAATAATGTGGCAAAGGATAATGGGAACTTCAATGCACCACCATTCTGCAAAATTCAAACTATTTAATAGAACCCAAGAATATGCTATCTAGTTTCAAAAGAGGGACAGATCAGCCTGTTGCCTGCAACAATATAATCCTACCTTTTAAAAAAGGAGAAAACACAACTAGGCTAATCAGAATACTTTATGGACAGCAATTACTGAAAAATTGCTTCATTTTAGTGCTGCTCCCAGGGAAGTACACTTCAGTTAGTCAAACCAAAAGAGCCAAAGGTCAAGGAAACATTTTAGCTAACAGACACCACCTGCGCTGTCATAGAATTCCTACAGTGCAGAAGGTGGCCAATTGCAATTCCACTCAGGACCTCTCTCATAGCCCTACTAACCCCCTGACACTATGGGGCAATTTAGCATGTTCAACCTTACCAACACATCTGCAGAATGTGGAAGAAAACTGGATCATCTGGAAGAAACCCACATTGTGAGAATGTGCAAACTACACACAGTGACCCATGCGAGGAATCACATGTAGGTCTCTGGCACAGACAGCAGAGCTAACCACTGCAATTTCCAATGCAGTGATATAAGATGTGCCAGCTGGCTAAACACATTAGTGAACCTTGTGCATAAACATTGTACATCAACTAATTTCTATCAGTTAGATGATACAGGAACCATGGTCAGATCGATAACTAAGAATAGAGGGATTGGAGACACAGATTAAGAAATTTCAAAGGGTTACTTTGCTGAAAATGGAGATCAGTTTTAAATTTTTATTTGGCATTGGGGGGGTGGAAAGGTGATAAGAAACACGGGCCAAGAAGACGGAGATGGACGGAAACCACAAAAGGTTTAACCAACTGTTTAGTTCTTTTAGGTTGTCAAAGCTACAGCAAAACCAGTGATAGTCTTATCAAATGCCAGCAGGACCATATAAAGTCAGGTGCTGCACACTAAAGTTTTTTTTTGAAATCACTCCCACTAGAGATGGCTCCATTCTTACTTTACTATCCTTAGAATTCTCTCGTGGCACCAACCAATTTTAAGGCAAAACATTGTATAAATTGCAATGTTTTCAGTGCAGTTTAATTATATAGGATTACGGCAATCCTACCAACAGCACTTTTCATTGCATCCTACATCTGCCAAAGGTGATGTTCTAACATTCCATTCTACCAGGGTGATGGGCAACACTGTAGACATACAGATTCAAGACAGGCAAGATTCTATATGCAAGTGTGGATAATACAGCCAAGGACTCACTTATCACCAAGATTATAGTGGGCCTGGAGCTACTACAGTCAACAATGATTCTAAAAGTCTCATATTCGAACTTCCAGATTTCTTGCTATGAAAGAATTCAACATCTTTCCCATGCAAAATTAGTCATAAATAAACAATTTTCCCACCAACTGGGAACACAAGGCTCCTAGACCTGCATTTGGTTTATTACCATTCAGAATTACAATTTTTGGGCTAACCTCAATATTTTAGTGCAGTTCAAATTGCTTATAGTTTTAAGACTCAGTGTGTGTTTTCTTAAATAAAAACTTAAGATATGCAAATAGCCTTATGACTGCTTGCAATCTGGCATTTACTGTAGTTCCCACTGATTCTGGGCATTGCAATTTTCTGAAGCTTAAAATACCTCAGACAATCTAAATCATACTCAGCAGATATTGGGGCAAATTGGACAGACCCACAAACCAGCAGTAGTCAAGTAGTCATTGTTACTTACACACTTTAATCACATGGAATGAGCAGAAAGCATTCATTTGTATAAAACAGGTGAAAGTTAAAATCTCAACCCATGACTCTCAGATATAATCATAAACAAAACTAAATATGTTTGTGATTTGAGTTGGTCAGCAAGAGGAGCAGTGAAACATTTTCTATCACAGAACTCAGCCACAAAACCCATTCAGTGAATTGCCAATCCTACTAGATTGAGCGCTACATCCAATTACAAAGTCAAAATGATCAGGGTGAAATCTCTCTATACAATTAAAACCCTCAAAAAAGTTATTTTTATCCATCTAATAAAGTAGAAAATGCAACAATTACTCAAGCAGAAAGAAACATTTCTTCTTTTTAAAAAAATGAGCCAGTTAATTCTTTGTCTTCATTCATTGTAGAGTTGAACAGAAGTACCAGCCAATCAGGGTAGGTGCTACAAAATACCATTGGTTGGATTTGAAAAACTGATCAAGTCTGTGGCTGATAGAAGCCATGGTCAATGTTCAGGGAAACTGGATTTAGATGGCCACCATGATATTGTCTGAGATATTCATAAATTTCAGTTATAAATAAAAATAAACCTAGAATTTAAAAGAGATACATTGGAAAATGTAAACATTTATTGTAAAGAAATTGATTTTCTCTTAAATATGAACAATGCAATTAATTATAAGGCATTAATTAAATCATTTCAAGAAAGCTGCATTAGTTTTCAGGCTGCCCAATTGTATGCACTAGAGCAGCAGATGTAACCCAATTACAGACTGCTTATGTGAAAACTGGCTACCAACTTGATATTGAAGAGCTATTCCCAAAATTGTGAATTGCCACAGGTTGCTGGGCAAACTATATCATTTTTTTTGTGAGAAGTCAAAGTCCCATGAGATTTTTATATTAACAGTTCATTAACTGGCCACAAAATTAAACTTAATAATTTTTGATCACACAAGTACCCCTTCAATGGATTTTTCCTCACCAATCTAATCTTTGTATCCTGTTCAGATTGGACACAACCCACCCTATTTCTCAATCCTTATCTCTCATAAGATGCACTTCACCTTGTTGTTTGAGAGTTTCAAAAATCCCCTCATTCCATTAAGTACTGGCAGTTGCAGCAATTTACAAAGCAAAAATTTTCACCTGAAGATCCAATTAACCATACATACAAGACACAATGGGCTGAATTTGCTAATGCAGGGTTTCTACAGGAAGATTCTGGATGATTTAAAAAGGGTTTCTAAATCAGAATGTCTCTTCAGTTTCACACTATTTCAAGAACAAGGCCTTTCATAGAAATTTAAAGAAATAGCATGGGGCATGAGAGAGAATGCCTTGTATTTGGAGTTCGGTCGTAGGTCTGCCATCACATCACTGAATCATGGAATAGGTTTACAGGGTTAAAAGGCCTACTCATTTCCCTAATGTAAGTAGGGAAAAGAAAGAAGAGTTTAATTTGCTCGAATACACATTAGATAGTAAATAAGGCAATCATGTTGACAAAAAAAAACATGCTACGTGTTGTCACAATATTCTATGTAGATTCCCAGTTAGTCCCATTCTCTCCGTCTTACTTTTAAGATGCAAGGATCCAAATACTTCAGTGTAGATCAGATTCAAAATTGGTACATTTATTGTCTGCAGTTAAGGCAACTACTATAAAAAGCCAATGCAAAAATAATAGAACAAATTAGTGCTGATTCCCCTCTTGAGCTTTCCCCTCTAAGTTTTAAACAATCTATAAATCTGAATAAGTAGTGTGCAAGAATTATATTCCTTTATTACCTGCTCAAAAGCTGAGGAAGACTGGAGATGATGGGTCTATAATCTGGAGCATTGTATAAAGCTCAAATAAGGTTGCAGAAACCAGATTGTAATTCTTTGATACTGCAAACAGTGCTGTAATCAAACACAGATCATTAGACACCAGCAGAAACAAAGCTATCTCACAAATACAGAACTGGCATCTATTAAAATAGCTATCCTCATTGTTTAGCTAGTGAACAGAGTAGCCTAAACTTGGCAGGAAAACAGCAAGTTCAGAACACACCATTCAGTATCATGGGCAGATCATAGAACACTTACAGTGCAGGAGGACATTTGAAAAGAGCATCTTTTTCAGGCCGATTCTCATAACTGAGCCTTTACAATTGCTAATCCAACTTCGCTTATTGCAGCATCTGGAGGAAACCCACAGATGTGGAGAAATTGTGCAAACTCCACAGATAGATAGTGTGGATAGTGATAGATAGTGAAGAGGGGTGTTTTAGTTTACAGAGTGACTTGGACAAGTTGCAGAGCTGGGCCGAGAGGTGGCAAATGGAGTTTAATGTGGAAAAGTGTGAGGTAATGCACTTTGGCAGGAACAATAAATGTGTAGAGTATAGGGCTAATGGTAGGGCTCTTAATAGTGTTGAGGAACAGAAGGATCTTGGTGTATGTGTCAATAGATCCCTGAAAGTAGGCAGTCAAGTGGATAAAGTTGTTAAGAAGGCTTATGGAGTCTTAGCTTTTATTGGTAGGGGGATTGAATTTAGGAGCCGCAGCATCATGTTGCAACTGTACAAAACTCTAGTGCGGCCGCACTTGGAGTATTGTGTGCAGTTCTGGTCGCCACATTATAAGAAAGATGTGGAGGCATTGGAGAGGGTACAGAGGAGGTTTACCAGGATGTTGCCTGGTATGGAGGGCAGGTCCTATGAAGAGAGGTTGAAGGATTTGAGGTTGTTTTCGTTAGAAAGGAGGCGGCTAAGAGGGGATCTTATTGAAGCATATAAGATGATTAGAGGTTTAGATAGGGTGGACAGTGATAGCCTTTTTCCTAGGATGGAGAAAGCTAGCACGAGGGGACACAGCTTTAAATTAAGGGGTATGAGTTATAGGACGGATATCAGAGGTAGGTTCTTTACTCAAAGAGTGATTAGGGAGTGGAATGCCCTGCCTGCAGCTGTTGTAGATGCGCCAAGTTTGGTGGCGTTTAAGAGGTTAGTTGATAAGTATATGGATGAGAAGGGAATGGTTTAGTTAGGAGGGGCATTGCTTTTTATTTTGGTCGGCACAACATCGAAGGCCGAAGGGCCTGTTCTGTGCTGTATTGTTCTATGTTCTATGTTCTATGTTCTATAGAACTCACCAGAATCGAAACCTGTACCTGGCACTGAAGCAGCAGTGCTGACCATTGTGCCGTATCTTCCAACTCAATCCGACCTTTTCCCCACACTTTTTGATCTCCCTTTGCCCAAGAATTAATCTACCTTTTTGAGAACAACATGTTTTGGCCTCAAATCCTTTCTGAAATTAAATGCCACAAGCCCCCCTCTCTGCGTGAAGAAATTACTTCTCATTTCAGTCTTAAAAAAGATTTACCCCATATCTGTGGACTATAATCCCTGATTCTAGACTCCCCCCAACATCAGGTCCTGCAAGAATTTTATACATTTATGAGATTGCCCCCTCATTCTTCTGATCTCCAGCAAATACAATCCTGCCCACCTCAACTGCTCCTCAGACATCAGTCCCACTATCCCAGGAATCAGCCTGGTGAACTTTTGCTGCACTCCCTGTACAGCAAGAATGTCCTTCCTCACACTAGGAGACCAAAACTGCACACCATATTCCAGGTGTGGCCTCACCAAAACCTTGTATAATTACAGCAATCCTTATGACAATTATGTTATAGTATTCCAGAATTCTCAGCTTTGCTTTCACAGCTAATTTGGAGTTTTGAAATGCATCTTTAACCACTGCAGTCTTTGTCTTATTTCTTGGTTGCACTGATTTTCTTTTTGGACACTGCTAAACATTTTTACAATTTACGCTCAGCCCTTCTCACTTCCACTGAACTCAATCCAAAATCTTTCAGTTTCTCTTCAGAGTCAGCAATAAGAACGGGATCATTGGAGCATATTAAAGTTGTAACTGCCAACTAATTCCAGCTCTGCTACTCAAATCCTCTCACTAAGGCCAGCATACCATTTCCTTTCTTTCAGTGACGGGTGTTAGGAGGACACCCCGATCACATTGCCCATTCCTCCTTCTCAACTTACAGCCAGATAATAACCTGCCTTCCCGTTTTTGCTACCAAAAGGGATAACCTCATATTTATTCACATTATACTGCATCTGCTGTATATTTGCCCACCTCATTCAGCTTATCCAACTAATAATGACGAAGTATTCTACATCACTCAGCTCATCCTCCCATCCAGCTTCATCTCATCTGTAAATGTGGATATATTGTACTTGACTCCATCTAAGTTCATTAATACATAATTGTGATTACTTAGGTCCTTGCATTGATCCCTGTGGTACCACATGAGTCTCTGCCTGCCATTTAGAAAGAGATCTATTTCTACGTCTGCCAATGAATTTCCTATCCATCTCATGTGTTTAACTATCAAAACCATTCTGAAAATGGAAATAAACCACATCCATTGGAGCCCCATCATCAACTCTACCAGATACATGATTGAAGAATCCCAGTTGATTTGTCAAGCATCCTTTCCCTCATAAATGCACACTGTCTAATTCTGCCACGGTTTTCCAAGCATTGTTATTTTAACCTGAACAATCGGACTCGAATTTTTCCCCTCTACTGACATCAGGCTCTCTTTCATAACGTATGATGACAGTGCTTAGTATGGCTGCCTCACAGCAGCAGGGACCTGGATTGGGTCACCAAAAGAGCATGTTATTCATTAAGGAAGTAGTAAAGGTATCTTTGGAAAATCAAAATGCAATCCATCAGAGTCTGCATGTCTTTAAGAAGAGTAAATCATGTTTAACTAACTCTTCAAAGATGAGATTATTACAGCAGATTCTATAGGTACAGAATATCTGGACTTTCAGAATGCATTTGATAAGGTGCCACACAAAGGATTAATACCGACAGTAAAATGGGGTTAGGGGTAATATGTTAGTTTGAATAGAGGATTCACTAACCAACAGAAAACAGAAAGTGGGAACAATGGGTCTTTTTCTATTCGCCAAGATGTAACTAGTAGTGTGTCACATGGTTTGCTCCCTCTGATGAATAGTTGTGGGGAATGGTTAGGAAGGTGCAGATGAAGCTGACATGAGATCAGCTATGATCGTATTGAATGGCAGAGGTGTTAACTTGCCTATTCCTGTTCCTAGTTGTTGTATTCTTAAGTTTATTATGTTCTTACATAAAGATTGTAGCTACAAGGGCAGGTCAGAGGCTAAGAATCTAGCAGCGAGTATCTCACCTCCTGACTCCCCAAAGCAGGTGCACAATCTACAAGGCACAAGTGAGGAATGTGATGGAATTCTTTCCACTTGCCTGGATGACAGCAGTTCCACAACACTCAAGAAGCTCGACACCATCCAGGACAAAGTGGGCGTCTGATTGGCAACCCAACCAGAAAGAAAATTTCCTCTACCACCGACATACAGTGGCAGCAGTGTATACCATCTGCAAGATACATTGCAGAAACGCATTAAGGCTTCGTAGACAGCACCTTCCAAACTCACGACCACTGTCATCTAAAAGGACAAGGGCTTCGAACATATGGCCCAAAAGCTAAAAGTAAAATACTGTAGATGCTGGAATCTGAGACAAAAACAGAAAATGCTGGAAATCTCAGCAGGTCTGACAGCATCAGTGGACTCAGTCAAGTTTTACAACACAACCGGTGCTCCGGTTTCCTCCCACATCCCAAAGATGTGCTCTTAGGCTAATTGGCAAAACAAATTCTCCCTAAATTGTCTCAAATTTGGTTTTAAATCCACTGATCTATAAACATGGACCGGGATCGCGGGTAGAGATGGGAACATCGGGGTGGCGGCGCGGCTCGTTGGGCCGAAAGGCCTGTTTCCCATGCTGTTTTGTTCTTTGTTCTTTGTAATTTTAAATCCAACCAATTTCTTTGATAGTACTATCAAATAAATTGGTTGGATTTAAAATTGGTGTTGTAAAACTTTACTGAGTTTACCCCAATCCAACGCCGGCACCTCTACATCATGAGCGTCAGTGGAAACAGAATTGAGCTAATATTCTATCCTCTCTCCTCAGATGCTGTCAGGCCTACTGAGATTTTCCTGTGTTTTCTGATTTTGTTTCAGATTCCAGCATTGCAATATTTTGTTTTTATCTTAATGTTTACTTCACTGCCATTTATCTTCCAGGAATGCCTATCTGAAGAAGTTCTGCTTTTCTTTCCGACTGATCTGGCTCTCCAGCAGCACCAACTCGTCCTATATCGAAGCAGATATATAGGAACACTACGTTGAAGTTCCCCTCTAAATCAATGAAAACCCTGGCTTGGAAAAATATTGCAGTTTCTTCACTGTCGCTGAGTCGGAATCGTGGAAGGACTTCCCTAAAAATACCAGAAACACACGTACCCGACACCGACTGGAGTGGTTTAAGTGCAATTATTGACTGTCAATGTATGTTAGCTTAGCCAGCGAAGCCAACATCCCTTGAAGTGATTCAACAAATACTCTCCACCCTATTGTTCAATATTGGATACAATAGTCGAAAAGGGAAAGAGTGCACTTGCAAACTAGTTTTATTGTTTACGGTCTGCATATTTACATTGACAGAATTAATTAGAATTGACAGTAGCTCGCTATAGAGGCAGAGTCGCCGCTTTCAATATTTTGTGTCTTATTTTTACAGGTTAGACAAAGGCCGGGTGAGAACATTGACGCCTACGCTACTCAAGCCTACGAAAGGAAAAGGGCCCCTCCAAACCGAAACACAAGAAAGAGCACACCATCTATTCTCAGGCAGGACTGACGGATTGAGGTGAAAGATACTCAACTAGGTGGTCAGCACCAGGTACCCGGGTTCAGTCGGGTAACTATCTATGTGGAGTTTGTGCATTCATATTCTCCCCACATTGGCTTAGGTTTCCTCTGGGGACTCTGGTTTCCTCTTACATAAAGGGAATTATCCCTTTATGTCAGCCGATTAGCGGGGATTAGGTAGAGTTAAGGGGATAGAACCTGGGTGGGATTGTGATGGATGCAGACTCTGTAGGCCGAAGGGCACCATATGGATTCTACGATATGACCATACATAACAGATTAATTGTTCAGAATCTGAGGGGATTGGGGAAAGTTTTGTCTTTATGGGACAGATTTCATTAAATCCTTATTAATTGGCATTTCGCTTACTGACTTGGTTGGAAATAGCAATCTGGAGAGATGCAAATCGGGCTGCGGGCTCGTGGTCGGTTTCACACAAAAATCAAAGTCAATATTATCCACGTTTCTTTTTCGGGTCTGCCTGGAATAATGCTTGTCCAAACTACGAAACAAGAAATTCCTCAACTACATGTGGAAAATATCTATTTTACAGACAAAAAAAGGTACCGACAATAGCTCGGCCTATTCCACCATCAAAATTGAACCAGGGAAAAGGAGACCCCCAGGGAGAGAGAGGAAAGTATCATATATTCCCAGGTAGATCTTTAGTCATCTACTGTAATGGCATCAATATTATGTGATAGGACACTGAAATGTAGGAAATGGGAAAGTTCCCTTGCTTAATCTACCAACTGTGAACTGTCGGCTGATTTCAAACAAGTTTGCCATTTTTGCCTCAAGTCCAGAGATCAGAAGGTTAGTGGGAATGGCAGTAAGGCGATTGAAAAATGTCTCCTAGAGTCTAACCCCGTGAGATAACTGCGGCTATCAATGATCAGACAATTGGGCCTTAAATTAATCTTGAGTACTATCACCTTTCCCAACAGCCTTAACAAAGCAGCATGGAATTACTTTTTCTATTTTAGTCAAATAATTCATTTGTTTTCTTCAATGAACTATATTAACAGGCGAATTCATTTTGCATGAAATTTCAAATGGAATTTCAACAAGGTTGGGGGAGGGCTGCCGAAAAGGGAAAGGAAGCCAATCCAAAATCTGATTACAATCTGAAATTGGAACTAATGGAAGGAAATTCCATAAGTCTTTCGTTAAAATGTCAATTGTCTCAATAATGATTGGACGATGGATTTACTGTGATATTAAATATTACTTTCACAGACTAAACAAAGAGGTGGAGACAAGAAGCTGACAAATGTCGCCTTGCAGCTTGCTGATTCCAAAGACGCATCAAAACTTAAACAAAACAAACTTGCAAAATATACTAAAGTGAACTCAACAAAGAAAGAAAGAAGCTGAGAATCTAAAATACTGTTTGCAGTTGTGAGATATTTATGATTGCAAGATCAGACTTTTCGATTATAAACTTTAAAATACATTCATTACTGTTTACATTGATTGCAGCCAGGCTAAAATGTAGAACAGCACACCTGAAGGAATTGCTTGCTGGACTATTGTAGAACAAATCCATGACAAGATTTCCAAAACCAGGTTGAAGCTGTCGACAAGTTGAAAATCTTCCGGATTTCAAATGTGCAGGACGATCTTTTTATGATATTAGCAATCAAGTAGCATCGACATTTTGTAACTTCAACTCGTGAGCATTCTTAAAATGCGGCGTGCATGGTTTGTATCATACAATTTCATGAGGAGTCACTTGAACTTCAAGAAACTGTCAATCAGTTAAACTTTTAAAAAATGAGTATTAATTTCCATTGTGTAACAAATTTAACAATTGCCTTTCAAAGTCCGTTGTCACCAAGCGATTGCCTGAGGTGACAGCAATCATTCGCTGTAAATACTATCTGAATTAGAGTCTTTCCACTCACAGGATAGAGAGGGATGAGGAAAGCCTCTGCGCCCGAAACTCCATAAAATGCACTGAAGCTGCTTCCAAAATTATTCTTTACAGTGGCCCATTTTGATTAGAGAGTCAGACAAGCTAATCTCCACAGGGACACAAGTTCTACTGTTAGAGAGGAAAGATCACTAGAGTACATAGAAACATAGAAGATAGGAGCAAGAGGAAGCATTGGCCCTCCGAGTCGCTTCACAATGCATTACGATCATGGCTGATCATCCAATACAATAGCCTAATCCTGTTTTCCCCCATAACTTTGTTCCCATTCGCACCAAGTGCTGCAGAAATATAGACCAGAGGCTCATTCAATAAATTATTTTCAATTACATTTAACGTAATGTGGTTATTCAAAATTAACTTGGAAAATGAAGTATGTGGCCCACCTGTTTTACCAAATCTGTACTAGATGAGATGGAATGAGCTGGACAGAACAGTACAGGCAGTGCCCACTGTAATAAAGAAGAAATTGATTCCTTGCACTCCAAGGGAACAAAGCTCAGACAGGGACAAATCGTGGACATCTAACAGGAAAAATGAGATAGCACCAGGATTCTGGCCGATGTTCATCTGCCTGTGATTCAGGGTTGTGCAGTTTTCACTATGGTGTTGTAATATGTGCCAGTTGGCTGAGTCCACTAAGGTTTAGGCTGCAGAAAGGTAAGATTACTAATGCCAATAGACTAAGGGTCTTTCTATAGAGTTCAAGCATAAAACTATCATGTATTTGTGAAAAATGCACAATAAATATGGAAAATATTGATTTTGAAATTCCAGAAGGCTACAATCATCAATTCCCTGCTATGAATTTAGCAGGTTATTTATGGGGCAGCAAGTGGCAACGGGAAGAGAAGATGTAAACAGCCATTTATGTACTCTTTTTGTGTTGCCGAAGTTACCTGACATCAATGGTAAATCCCTGCATGTATTCAGTTTATGATTCCCGTGGCGGGTGGGACGGTAAAATTCCAACCTAACCCCATCCAGCTAGCGTGAAAATAGATGAGTTGCAAATCCCTTTTGGGGCGAGTTTTTACTCCCAATGTTGTGCACAATATGTATGATAAAATGGGCCAGATTGTTTCTAGCTATTACACACTATAAGCAGGAATAAATTTGCCAACCAGCCTAATCAGGAAGCAGAAGGAGCTATTGCACACGCACAGATCTCTGTGTGTCTACATATAGGCAATTGCAATAGCAGAGGCCTGACAGCGACAAAGAAACGTCAAGCATCAACACAGCACCATCCGCCACACACCCCAACACAATCACAGAGGCCCATGGTCAATCACAAGTCCCACACTGTCTGAAAATACAGCCTCCGCCTCGCCGCCAAGACCGATTCCACAGTGGCCCTCCCATTCCTCCCTTCCCACCAATCACAAAACACCGCCAGTACTGCCCCCGGTCTCCCACCACCAATCACATGCAGACAGTGCAGCAGCCCTCCTTCCCGTCCCCACTGAATCCAGCTTCAAAGCAGCTGCGGGCTTCACCGTCATAGCTTTAGAGTATACCACAGAGCTCCTCTATCTCCCTGACATGCCCCCAGTCTGACCCCAACCCTCCAGGCCCCACCCTACTGGTCCTGTCTCCTTCAGGTGTCGCCACTAAATGCCCTGTCCCGCAGTCCCCGCCCACCATGGGACTGTTCATTTCGGGTCTTCCAAAAAGGTCCCACCTCTTCATGTCCCGCTCACCATGGGCTCCGCCCCCTTGGTGCCCAATGGGAATTGCCAATGTCCCAGGCATCAATGTGCAGATCAAACCAGTAAAATCTCAGTTCTCTGTTCTCCACAAATCGCCGCAGGGAAAATCCATGCTTGTAACTAGGGGACGGGGCCTATTCCCATCTGAGAGTAAGGCAGCAAAGCGCGCAGTGGACCACTGCGTATGCGCCAATCTGTCAGTAGGTACATTAATGCATGGGCACTGAGTTCTCCAAATCACAGGCCTTCGTGATCTCCACACACCGATTGCTAGCCTTCCAGACCGGCCCCCTAGACCAGCCCCAATACTTCCCACATGGTCAGCCCCAATGGCTGCCTCAATCCTTCCCCATTAATCCCATTGCAGAGTGGCAGTGTGTTCCCAACAACCACCACCACTTACCCTACCAGTTTGTTCCGCCTTTCCAGTGTGTCCCTCCTCCTCTGGCCCCACCTCCTTGGCATTGAATCGTGCTGAATGGGCAGTGCCAGAGTGCCAAGCTAGCAATACACAAGGGGCATCCCCTCTTCTGACCTCCCAGGGGGGCCCTCTAAGGCTTCATCCCCATCAGCAGCATGAGCACGTCTTTTTCCCATTGGTGGGGAGCGTTATAAACCCGCTGGTGAGAAACTCTCCCGGCAGTGGGGAAGATTCTAGCATGCCCTGAGTCAACCATCCTGGGCCTACTCATCATACTAAAATTGAAATCAATATACCCATCAGCCCTACATCTATTTCCATCATGGAAGAGATTATACTAAAAAAGGGCCTGGGAAATTCGTGATGGGCCAGATTCAGCGGGCTAGGAGGATTCGATTTATGTTCTACCATGTTGTGCTGGCAAAATGAAGTGCAGCACCACAAGATGTACAACACCAAAAAGGGTCAGAGTTCTAAATCTCTGAGTGTATAGAGAGTAGAGCACGACATTCTTTTTAGTATGTGGATTGAATAGGCAAAGCTTTATTTGGCATTAACAAGATTACAGTGCACATTCTCCCTGAATTGCTGTGTACATGATGATTCCTATTGTCTAACTCATTACGGGGCAATTCTCCCAGACCATTACATTGTTTGAGTAGCCCAGGCAGGGAGACATCAGTGGAAAGCCTATAGTGGAACTTCTGACTGGTGCCTGGCTGATCATAAGTCCCAAGGCAATATTTTTGAACGTAATCAGCCATGTGCTGGAAATTTGTGCAAGATTGATTACCATGTTGCAGTTCCAATTTCAGTATGATTACCAAAACCAGAACGGTATTTTCTGGGCTCGTTAGTGTCTCCACCCACACTTAGAGAGGTTGTCATTGTCTGTGTCCATATGCAGCAATACCTGGAAAATATTCAGATTTGTGTTGATATGTGGCAAGTAACATTCATATCACAGAAATGTCAGAAAATGAACACATCAAACAAGGGATAACACACTACCTCCCCTTGACATTTAGAGACATTACCTAGGGGTTATCATTGACCGAAATTTAATCGGACCAGCCATATAACAATGTGGTTACAAGAACAGAATAGAAACTGGAATTTTGCAATAGGCAATTCAGTTTCAAGCTCCTCAAAGCCTTCCTGCCATCATCTAATCACAACTCAGGAGTGAGATGGACTAACCTTGATGAATGTTTCTACAACAAAGGGGTCCACACAATCCAGGACAAAACATCACACTTCATCAATTCTCTATCCACGGCTATTTAGATTTCATTCTCTTCACTACCAATGCACAATGTCATCAGTATGTACCATATACCATATGCAGTAAAACTCCTTCAACAAATTTCTATCACTAGAAAGATTAGGACAGCAAACACATGGGGAACAATCTTACCTTCTTGTCATGAAATCACGTAGAATGAACTGATAAGTTTGTGCAAGAGATGAAAGATTGGGTTCACTCTCGATTTTCGCCATTCACGATTTTACCAGACCCGGATGCCCAGCATGATCAGTCTTGCACTTTAAAGGGGTATTAGTCTAATTTCAATATTTAAGTCTATTTTAAATAGCATCAACAGGAACTTGACATGATGGCGTCACTGATAGGACCAAAAGTTGTTGAAGCCCCCTGGGAGGTCCAGTGCAGAGGGCGGGTCAATGCCAAGGAGGCGTGGCCTGAGGGGGTGGGCATTGACAAGGAAGAGGGCTATGATGGGGCTAAGGCCGAAGGGGAATTGGGAGAGGGAATTTGCGCACACTGCAATGAAGTTTGGCTGGGAAGGGAAACTGTGCACTCTGCAAGAGCAAGCGACTGGGGAGAAAGCTGCTTACTGTGCAACAGCGATCAGCCAGACCAGGACCGAGGTCTCAGGAGGCAATCAGTTTGGCAAGAAAGGTATGCGCTGGTATTTTGGTCAGCATCATTTGCGCAATGAGGGTTGCTGATTGGCCAGGGAGGCCAGCAATATCTGGAGGGGGGAGTAGTTACTTGGCAGATCTCTCTTCCACAGAACCAAGACGTCTGACTATGCACCCTCTGGAGGAAGCAGACGACTTTTATGTGAGCCTCGAACCCGCCCCCTCCCCTACTGGCAAGAAACAGGTTGTGCATTTTCTCTGCACAAAGTGACGTAAGGTTGCATTTTTAAACTCGACCAAAAAATGGATCTGAAAGTCTCCCATTTTCTTGATCATTTGGCACTAATCGGCACTTTTTTTTTTATAAGGTTGCTCCCATGTTAACATTACCAGCTGCAGTTCTTCCTCCAAGACATACTGCATCCTGATCTGGAACTAAATCACCAGTCCCTCACTTCAGATGGATTAAAATCTTGGTGCTATCTTCCTAACAGCACTGTGGGTGCATCTATACCACATGGATTGCAGCAGTTCTCAAGGGTAACCAGACATATTATCTTGTCAGCTGCACTCACAGTACATGAATTTTCTTTTACTATTTATCTTTAACAATCTCCACCCACGGTTTTATGAATACGTATCAATTGGAATTGAAGATCTGCCTAAAGCCTTATGACTGCCTACAATCTGACATTTACAGAAGTATTTATTAATTCCGAACATTTCAATTCTCTGCAGATTATAATTGCTCCTACACAATTTATCTCAGCAGGCACGACAGCAAATTGGACAGACCCACAAGCCAGCAGAATGTAAGCAATAGCCAGATAATTTGCATGTCTCAATGACATGATATGAAGCCTCGAAGCATTCGTGTTTAGTGTAAGCAGGAAAGAGTTAGCATGTGAACCAATAGCCAAGTGTCAATGTTGAGAGCTGACCGTAAACAATGTCAAAAGTATAGGAGACCGGAGTTGGCCTAAAAAATTACTGTTCCAAAGACCAAAGAAAGAGATGTTTCATGTCTCTACCACACAAGTCAAAGCAGCAAAATGCAGCAGTTAATTATTCATAAAACTAGGCTTTTACAGCTACAACAAATAACAACTTGGAACTCAAAATAAACATGGAAAAATACAATGAAATGCAAGAATTTCGATCAAAACCTTCAAAAATAATGATGCTTTTCTCCACATAATAAAACAGAAAAAGCAAACAATTACACACAAACAAGGAGAAATATTTTTTTGAAGAAAATAAACTTTTGTCTTTATGTGATTGTGTGGAGCTTAACTGGGTACCAGTCAAGTCAGGGCAGGTGCTATGAAATGATAATGGATTTTGTTTACGAATTGATTATGGGCTGTGGCTGATTGATGTCAGTTTGAAGATTTTCAGGGAACTTGGACCTACATGGCCAACATAGTGTCTCTCATGTCAATAATGTTCAGTTATAAAGAAAATTGAAACTCAGGTTTTAAGAAGAACTAGGAAGCCCTAGATAGATTGAAAAATGAGAATATTACACAGAACATTAAATAAATATGTTTTTTCATTAAAGTGCATGCATTTGAACACAAATGCGTTAAAGGATGAAGTTCTCTAAAACCGCAATGCGTATTGAGGACTTGAGGTTAATCATTGAATGCAAAGCAGCAAACCTGACTTTAACTGGAATACTTGACAGAGTCAGTTACACTGTCCTTATAGATTGATATTAAAGTTCTTGACCAGAAATAAATTACTAGGCCCAGCAATAAAATCATTAAACAAAATGTACTTGTGATGGGGATTCTGTGATGGTGGTTTTGCACCAATTAGTCACTAGTTTTAGTCCTTTTCTTTGATGAAGCTGTTGCATTTTGCAGATTAATTGCTTATTAAGCTCACAACAGCAAGTCAGGCCTCATAATTGTTCATAGTGCAAGCACACTAATGACTGAATAGCTTTGTGTTGTATATTGCTATAGATACGAATTGAAAGTCAACAGGGCTTCTGAGGCTTTGGTTCATAACATAGTAAATTGTATGTGAACCAATGACATTTAGAGATGGAGAAATAGATGAAGGGCTGAAAAAGATGCAGAATTAGAATTGGCAAATTACAAATTAGATGCAAAAGCAAATTAAATTATAACATTATTATTAATTCAATGTCTAAAGAAATGAGACTGCATGTTTCTAATTGATCACTTTAACTGGATTGAACTTTCTAAGTGGAACCTTTCACCCCTGGAATCAACCTAGTGTACCTTCTCCAAC
Organism: Sphyrna mokarran; assembly: GCA_024679065.1. Lineage (NCBI taxonomy): Eukaryota > Metazoa > Chordata > Chondrichthyes > Carcharhiniformes > Carcharhinidae > Sphyrna > Sphyrna mokarran. The sequence goes on along the minus strand of JAGIQG010000004.1, from coordinate 54,315,489 downwards.
CTGACAAGTGCAAGAATATCTTCCTTAAATAGGGAGGCCAAAACTATATGGTGTCTTCTAGCATTATCTTGTTAATGTCCTTGCAGTTGTAACAATTCCTGCTTCTTACCCCAACCCTTGAATAAGGGCAATATTCCAAGCATTCCCAAGCACTTGGTCTAACTACATATTAATACTTTTGTAATTCATGTATAATATTACCCAGATCCCTTTGTGCCCTGTAATTTCTGACCATGTAAATAATATCCTTCTTTTATTCTTTCTACCAAAGTGGATAGCCCCATATTTTCTCATATTATATTGTATCTATCAAATTTTAGCCAATCATCTAAACTATTGTACAATTTTGCATACTCTTTTCATGCTCTCTTCATGATTGCTTTCCTTTCTATTTTTATATTATCAGCAAAATTAGCGGCAAAATAATTAGTTAATACAGAGAGCAAAGACTTGAGGGTCCGGCAACAATCCTTTTGGCATTCAGTTAGTTCATTCCCAGCCTTGTTATTTCTGATTTATTCATACTTTCTGTTTCCTGTTAGTCAATCCTCTATTCAGGTTAATGAATTAATATCAAGACTTTGAATTCTCATACAGTAATTTTTGATGTGCCAATTTATCAAATCCTTTTTAGAATTCCAAATGCACTCCATCAATTAGTTCCCATTTATCCAACCTGCTTGTTACACCTCAAAGTTTGTCAAAAAGTATCTTTCATAAAATAGTGTTCCTGCTTCGTTGTACCATGAGTTTAAGAATGCTCTACTATTACTACTACTTCTTTATTGATGCATTCCAGCATTATTCCAATGACAAGTGCTCAGCCAATTGGTTCATGATTTTCTGCTCTCCATCTCCCTCTTTTTTTGAATATCACAGAATCCCCACAGTTCAGATGGAAGCCTTTCAACCATTATGCCTGCACTGACAACAGTTTCACCCATGCCCTATCCCAATAACTCCATGTATTTATCCTGTCAATGAAGTGAATTTAGCATGACTGATCAAACTAAGCTGCCCATATTTGGATTGTGGGAAGATCCTAACTGTTTTGTCAGTTCACTTTCTCATCCGAATCTCCGCACTCTGTGCACTGCAGAAGTTCTAGTCATGAATCTCATTAAAAACCAGGGAGTGGTCGGGGCCCTATTCATCCCAAAGGTTGACCATTCTGAAACTCTGCACATATACAGTTGTCCCAATCTGTCAGACACCCCATTTGCTGGACAGCCCAATCATTAGCCAGCCTAGCGCTGTCCCTCCTGACACCCATAGCCCGATCGTGGTACTGCAACAATTCCAGGACTGGCCCTGACCACCCCCCATCCCACCGCCACCACCCCCCGATCCTGGAGTGCACTGATTCACAAACCATGCCCCTCCCAAACAGTGGTGATCCCTTCAGTCCCCTCACCTTGCCATACCCCACACCCAGTTCCCCACCAATGCAGCCCACTCCTCAGGAGATCTTCCTCCAGCCCACTGGCATCCTCTTCCACCACACCCCAATCATTGCACTCCCTCCATCCCAGACTGATACTGTCTGCATAGTGGCAGATAGACACCTACACCCACTGATCACCCCGAGCCCTTCCCACAATAAGCCCTCCCCATTAGCACAGCCCATGCTCAACTAGCAGTGCCAAGGTACCCCATGGCAGCATGCTGGCATTGTCAGTGTGCCCATGCCCCAGGGGCACCACCCCAATGCCGTCCAACCCACTGAGGAACCCTAGGTGCCACCCTCCACACTTCATTGCAGAAGCAACTCCCACAAGATCCCTGAACATGAAAGCTGGTCTGAACCCTGTCGGAATGAAGTATTCCTGGTGTGATGGGAGATTTAATTTGAAAGTCCTGATAATGAATTAGTAAACGTATTTAAACATAATAAAAAAAGATTTAAATTATTTACCTGCCTTCCCGTCAGCTTCCAGGTCTGATTAGCGACTGTTCACCGGCTCTGGGAGATGCGTTCCTGGTGCATGTGCAAATCCCTGTTCAATGACGATGACACGCATCTCTCACTGCAACCCAACAGAAAAGTTGTGGGCTGCAATGGAAGAATCACAGCCTATGTTTCTACAAAAACAACAATGAAATATCAGTTTGTTCCTACTTGTGCTGTCTCTTCATCTACCTTGAAATTAATCTTGCATGCATTCAGATAAATTCACTTAGAGTCAACTAATAAAATGTTTGCGGCATATAAAAGGGCCTGTTGCCTGTCATGTCCATGCCAGCTGTTTGCAATGGCAACTCTCCTCGTCCCCACAGCCCTACATTTTCTCTCACCTGATGATTGTCCAATTCTTCTTTGGAAACCACAATTGAATCAAATTGTGTCCTTGTACCTTGTTTCCTACTTTGCTCCCATTTGCTGGTGCGCTGTTATATTGGTGTGCTCTGTCCCTTCATGTCACATTCCATGATGGACTGGGAAACATTACTGAAAGGAAAGACAGTGGGTAGACAATGGCAGGCATTTAAGAAATGAATAGGTGAACCCCAGAAACTGTTTATTCCTATCTGGCTTAAGAATGGTAAGGGAACTGTGGCCAAACCATGGCTTACAAGGGAAATTAGAGATAATATTATATTCAAGGAAGAAGCACACATATTGACAAGGAAAAGCAATAGCCTGTCAATTGTGTGCAGTTTAAAATTCAGCCAAACAGGACCAAGGGATTGATTAACGAGGGGAAAATAGAGTATGGAAGTAAGTTAGTGAGGAACATAAAAATTGACTGTAAACGTTTCTACAGATATGTAGAGAGAAAAAGATTGTAAAAACGAAAGTAGGCCCCTTACAGTGGGAAACAGGAGAATTCATAACGGGAACAAAGAAGTGATTAATACTTTGCTTCAATCTCCACAAAGAAATAACACGAATAATGTACCGGAACTCCTGAGAGAAATAAGTTTCAGTAAGGAATTGAAGGAAATCAGCAATCATAGAGAAAAATAAATGCAAAATTGATCGAATTGAAGGTGGATAAATCTTCAGGGCCTGATTATCTTCATCTCCGTGTGCTTGAGGAATTATCCATGGAAATAGTATATCCATTGATGCTTACTTCCCAAAATTCTTTGAACTCTATTCTGGTTCCTATAAATTGGAGGGTGGCTAATATCAGCCCAATATTTGTGGATTACATAAAGTTGAGTGGAAAGGTGAGCTGTGAAGAGCATGCAGCGAAGTTTCTGTGTTTTGGATACATTGAGTTTATGGACATATGCATGATAGATGCAGTATAATGTGAATAAATATGAGGTTATCCACTTTGGTAGTAATAATAGGAATTCAGATTAATAATCAAATGAGTGTAGTTGAGTGGATACTCGAGTCTTTGATGTTCTCATATATCAATCACTGAAAGTATATGTGCAGGTAAAGAAGGAGTGATTGTTATCTTATAAGCTGGAGTACAGATAGTTTTTTAAGAAAGGACATATTCATTTTTGGTCACAAATGATGTTCCAAACATATTGTCCATTTAATAAGTCCCTTACAACCAATTTACCACTTAAGCATTTTTGCCCTTCAAACTTGCTGTTTTCCTTTCCAATAATAATTACTCCACAAGACAGAACCACTTAGAGAGCATTTTTGAATTATAATATGATGTGGACACTGGAAATCTGAAAGTAAAACAGGAAATATTCCATTGGTTGAATCACATATTTTACTGCTTCATGGGATATGGCAAAACAGGCATTAATTATCCATCCCTAATTTCCCTTGAGAAGATGATAGTGAGCTGTTTCTTAAATCATTGCAATCCATATGATAAACAGTGTTCCGGGGGTGATGGTCGGGGGGTTGTTACAGGATTTTAGCCCAGGGGTAGTGACGAAATGGTGATATGGTCTCAGGTCAAGATGTTGTGTCACTCAGAAAGGAACGTACAGGTCTGGAATTCCCATGCATCTGCTGCTCTTGTTCTTCAGGTCTTCAAGATAAAGGTTTTGGAGCTGATCATGTCGTCCATGCACACTTGATGAGTTGTAACATTGCATTGTGTAGATGTTTTTGCTCTTAGGACAAATGGTAGAGAAAGCGAATGTGTGAAGTGATGGATGGGGTGCCAATCAAATGCATGGCTTTGTCCTTGATAGTGTCCAGCCTCTGGAACCACATTCATCCAGCCAATCTCCATCATACAATTAAGTTATGTATAGTAGATAATACAGAGAATTTGAAATTTCAGGCGGTGAGTTACTTGTCAAAGAATTCCCAGCCTCTCATCTGTTCATATAACCACAATATTTGCAAGGCTGAGTCAATTAGTACTCTTGTCAATAGCAGTCAGAATAGTTAGAGTTGGCAGTTGCTTTTGTGCTGGTGACAGGGGGAGGGGGATATTATGCCGTAGGATATCCCTTGAAACTCAGGAATGATGGGTTGATTATCTCGGTTTGGAAATGATTATTGTCTTGCACGAGATTAGTGCAAATGTCACTTGCCTCTTATTAAGCAAAGCCCAAAGGTTTGGTAAAATATCAACGAGTTAGTGAAGAGTGCAGGAATGCGACAACTGCATAGGGTTTTGCATCCAGTATCATTATCCAGCCAGCCTCGGAGTAAGATTACCGACTTACGAACATCTATTTATGTTTACAACTTGTTATTGTAAAAGATTATCCATATTTTTTAAAGGTAAATGAATAAATAAGTCAATTAGACAAACTGGATTACATTTGCAGAATCAACCTAGCACATTGAATAAATGGATCCTTACGCTGTATGGTCATCAAATTTTGTAACAGCATAAACCATGATTCAGGAACCAAAGGACCAAATTCAAGAAAATGGTTATAAGAGAAAAATCGGAAGGGAAAAAATGTTTTCCGAGCTAAAATGCTACGATCCGGACTTCCTTATTTGGAAGAAGCAATAATAATTTTATTATTGGGAATAGGATACATACATAAAAATTTAGAAATCCAGAGCTTTGGAAAAAGACCAATGGTGAGACCAATTATATAATTCTTTCAAAGAACCAATACAGTCAATATGAGCTGAATGACTTCTCTCTATGCTCTATAGCCCAGTGAATCTATTATACATATTTATGTCTGTTACTTCTCTTTCTCTACTCAGGGGTCCATATAATTTCTAATTCCATGATAAATAATGTTGTAACAGGAAGAAATTTAAAAAGTTCCAATGAAGCACGATGTTAAAAGTTCTATCCTAAATATGCGTGCTAAATTATAGGCTATTGAAGTAAAATAGTAATCAATATTTAAAAAACAAAATCATTTTCCTTCCCTTCCAAATTCGCCCCATTCATCCGAGGATTGACTGGATGGAGTGTAAATTCTGTCCATCCTCCTCATCGACTTTCCTGGAAAAACAGCATGAAAATTGAACCTGGGGTCAACACAAATAAATAGTGAAGGACGGTCGGAATGTATGAAGATGCGGCATTAACGCGGAGAAGTGGGCTCCTCTTTCTGTTCAGATCCAAATTTGTAAATTACAAATGTTCACTTCTTTTTCGGAAACTCTTGTTCATTTGTTCTGTTACATAATCCAGTAATTATTTTGAGAACCATATTAGCATTTGAATTTGTTGTATTCTTTTAGTACATTTTGAAGCATTAGTCCGAATGTGAACTGTTTCAACAGGCAGTAACTTGATTTTTTAATAACTCTGTATTTATATTGAATGGTCATTACACTAATAAGTTCTGATCCAGTGTATTCCTGGTATTCTCGCTGGATGTAATGATATTAACGGTCTTATGTCTCCGCTGTTCTTCGTTTGCGGCGCTCACAATGTCATTATCCTCTAATAGTGCTCGGTATTGAGTGAGTCTATTAGTAATAATGGTGCTGATAGTCATCCTTGGGCAGTATTTCAAGCTGTCACAGTGCCAAAGGCAAGACAATGTTTATCACCAGTGCGCACATCGCCTTTCAATTCAAACCTTTATAATAAGATTGCAAATTCACATTAAAATGAATGTTATTTGAAGGTGAGCATTTGGACTACAAATTACACATTGAGAATAATGAGACATTCCGGAGCAACATCCGGTGCATAATTCCGACAATTATTCCTCCAGCCCAGCAACAATTTTCAGGAAACAGCGACCTCCTCTGTTAATCTGGGTTAGCAGTGTTGCGAAGACACTTGCAGGATGTTCCCTGTTCTTAGGAAAAGAAGTGTTTTGTTGAGGTACGTAAGATTTCGCTAGAAAGAGCTGCTAGATATTTTTCTTCAATTATTAACGAGTAAAATACCAACGGTCCCGATTACTGGGAGGGATTCGTATTTTTTTTAATCCGAATTTGGCATAGCCATTTGCAGACAAATTCTGAAGTGTGGCCATTGCGTGTTAAGGAAACATGTACACAACAAACGCCCCAAAACCTTATTTTTTGAGATGTTGATTGAGTGATGAAGTTGATCAGGGCACTGGGGATAACTCTTCTGTTCTTCACCAACTAGTGGCATAACGTATTTAATGGTTACCCACGAAGGTAGCTGGGGCCTAGGTATAACGTTGACTTGTGGAGACAGCACGTCGGACAATGCAGCACTCGCTCAGTACTGCACTGGTATGTCAATTTAAATTCTTGGTGGCCAGATCGCGGAGTACGGCTTGAAAACACAACTTTCTCAGGCAGGAGTGAGTGTTACTAACTGAATAATGGCTAACATTTGAATCGTTGTATATGAGTGAAAAAATGGAAGCTAAAGGGAGACCCGATCGAGGTTATTGAAATTAGGAACAGCGTTAATAGATTTGATGTAGAGAAAATGAGTCCACTTATGAGGGAATCCGAAACCTGAGGATAGAAACATAAAACAGATATAAATATATCCAGTCGAGAATTCATGAGTAGCTTCTACACATGGTAAGTGGTAAGAATATGGAACATATTAAATATAGGGATCATTCAGTGGAATGGTGTAGAACATTGAAGAAAGAAGCCTGAAACGTAGATGAGGCAGAAGGAAAGATGTTGGTCGGGATAAATAGAGGGAGAGATGCATAAATGCCAGCATATATCAATTGGGCCGAATCGTCTGTGCTGTAGACTCAGTGCAATTGTATGTAATGTAAAAGAGAACATACTGGAAATGCTCAATGTGCAAATCACTATCTGTCAAAAGAAACAATAAGTTAACCTCTCAATCAAACCACTTTGTCATAGAATCTGAACAGTGGAGAAGAAGACTATTTGGCCCATTGAGCCTGCACCAACACAATCCTACCGATCTCCATAACCCCACATCGTTACTCTGCTAATCCCCCGAACTAAGTAAAGGACAATTTAGCAAGGCCAATTAACATAATCCGCATATCTTTAGACTTGGGAGGAAACCGGAGCACTCAGAGGAAAGCCACGCAGACACAGGGAAATGTGTAAACACCACACCAACAGTGATCCAGGGCTGGAATTGAACCCAGGTCTCTGGCACTGTGGAGCAGTAGCGCGAACCACTATGCCACCATGCCAACCCCATAGTATTAGCCAAAATCACAACAGAGAGTATAGTGACATTATCACAACACCAACAGACCTGGAAAAGAAGAGGAAACTCACCTCTTATATCTATAAGTATGCGTTTGAATTAGAAATGTGTACTAAAGATTTTCCAAAAGATCTAACCAAAAAGAATAATGCACCCAGCCAAAGGCATATTAGCAGGAAGGAAAGCTAGAGAGGGAGCAAAGTGCGACCTCCTCTTGGGAAATAAGGGCTGACTGGTGACACTTAATGAGGGATCACTTTGGTACTAATTATTTTAGTTTTAAGATAACTAAGGAGAATAGTAAAATTTCCCAAAATTTAAAATAGAAATTGGAGCAAGATCAATTTCCATGACATTAGATAGGATTAGATAGAAAGTTGATTGGGGGAGTCTGTTGGCAGGCAAAGCATTAGTTGGTAAGTGGAAGGCTTTCAAAACAGTGCTAACCAGAGTTCAGGGTAAACACGTTCTCTTAGAGTGAAGGGCAAGGCTGGTAGAAGAAAGGAACCGTGGGTGACTTGGGATATGGAGGCCCTGGTTAACAAGAACAAGGGGGCATATGACATGCATAGATAGCTGAGACCAATTGGAACCCTAGAAGGATATAGAGGGTGTAGGGGTAGAATTAAGAGAGAAATCAGGAGGGCAAAAAAGGGGGCATAAAGTTGCTTAGCCGATAAAGCAAAGTAGAATCCAAAAAGCTTCTACAAATGAATGCACAAAGAGCAAAAGACTAACTAAGAAGAGAGTAGACCTTTTAACGATCAAAAAGGTCATCTGTGTGCAGATCCACAAGCGGTGGGTGAGATCCTAAATTAATATTTCTCATTGGTATTTAAAGTTGGAGAAATAAGTAATGATGGCCTGAGGAATATACTTATTTCAGAGAAAGAAGAAGTATTAAAGCATATCAGGTTAGATAAATCCCCGTGACCCAATGAAATATATTCTGGGAGGAGGCTAGAGTGACAGTTGCAGTCACTAGCAGAGATATTTAGAACATAGAACATAGAACATTACAGCGCAGTACAGGCCCTTCGGCCCTCGATGTTGCGCCAGCCAGTGGACCCTCTAACCTAAACTATTCCAATATCATCCATATGCCTATCCACTGAACATTTGAATGCCCCCAAAGTAGGCGAGTCCACAACTGCTGCAGGCAGTGCATTCCACGCTCTCACCACCCTCTGTGTAAACAACCTGCCTCTGACATCCGTCCTATAACTACCACTTCTTAATTTAAAGTTATGTCTCCTCGTGTTGGTCATCACCATCTGAGGAAAAAGGCTCTCACTATCCACCCTATCCAATCCCTTGATCATCTTATACGCCTCAATTAGGTCACCGAGTACCCTTCTTCTCTCTAATGAAAATAACCTCAGGTCCCTCAGCCTTTCCTCATAAGGCCTTCCCACCATACCAGGCAACATCCTGGTAAACCTCCTCTGCACCCTTTCCAATGCTTCCCCATCTTTCTTATAATGCGGCGACCAGAACTGTACGCAATACTCCAAGTGCGGCCGCACCAGAGTTTTGTATAGTTGTAACATAACCTCACGGCTCCTAAATTCAATCCCTCTACCAATAAAAGCTAACACACCGTACGCCTTCTTAACAACTTTATCAACCTGGGTGCCAACTTTCAAAGAGCTGTGTACTTGTACCCCAAGATCCCTCTGCTCAACAACGCTATTAAGGGTCCTTCCATTAACCCTATATTTCATATGCCTGTTATTCGTACCAAAGTGAATCACCTCACACTTATCCGTATTGAATTCCATTTGCCACCTCACGGCCCAGCTCTGCAACCTATCTATGTCCCTCTGCATACTGTAACATCCATCCTCGCTGTCTACAACTCCCCCCACTTTGGTATCGTCAGCAAATTTACTAATCCAACCCTCTACACCCTCATCTAGGTCATTTATAAAAATGAAAAACAGCAGTGGCCCCAAAACAGATCCTTGAGGTACACCACTTGTAACTGCACTCCAGGTTGAATATTTCCCATCAACCACCACCCTCTGTCGTCTATCAGCTAGCCAATTCCTAATCCAAACTGCTAAATCACCTTCAATCCCATGCATCTGCACTTTCTGCAGTAGCCTACCATGGGGAGCCTTATCAAACGCTTTGCTAAAATCCATATACACTACATCAACTGCCTTACCCTTATCTACCTCTTTGGTCACCTCCTCAAAAACTCAATAAGGTTTGTGAGGCACGACCTACCCTTCACAAAACCGTGCTGACTATCCCTAATCAATTTATTTCTCTCTAGATGCTTATAAATCCTATCCCTTATAATTCTTTCCAAGACCTTGCCCACAACAGAAGTCAGGCTCACCGGTCTATAATTTCCAGGATGGTCCCTACCCCCCTTTTTGAACAAAGGGACAACATTTGCCATCCTCCAGTCTTCCGGCACTATACCTGTAGCTAACGACGACATGAAGATCAAAGCCAAAGGCTCTGCAATCTCCTCTCTAGCCTCCCAGAGAATCCTAGGGTCAATCCCATCTGGCCCAGGGGACTTATCAATTTTCATACCCTCAAGATTCGCTAACACCTCCTCCTTATGAACCTCAATCCTACCCAGTCTACAACCTGGTATCGCAGTATTCTCCCTGACAACACTGTCTTTCTCCTGCGTGAATACTGACGAAAAATACTCATTCAGTGTCTCTCCTATCTCCTCAGGCTCCACTCACAACTTCCCACTGCTATCTCTGACTGGCCCTAATCTTGCCCTAACCAATCTTTTATTATTTATATACCTGTAAAAAGCTTTACGATTCTCCTTAATCCTATCCGCCAAAGTCTTCTCGTGTCTTCTTCTAGCTCTTCTCAACTCCCTCTTTAGCTCCTTCCTGGCTGATTTATAGCTCTCTATTGCCCTAACTGACCCTTCACGTCTCATCATTATATAAGCCCCCTTCTTCCTCTTCACCAGAGATTCAACTTCCCTAATACACCATGCTTCCCTCACTCGACCACTTCCTCCCTGCCTGCCAGGTACATATTCATTAAGGACATGCAGAAGCTGTTCCTTAAATATGCTCCACATTTCAGATGTCCCCAGCCCCTGCAATTTCCTGCTCCACCGTATGCATCCTAAATCTCTCCTAATAGCCTCATAACTACCTTTCCCCCAGCTATAACTACTGTTATTCGGTACATGCCCGTCCCTTTCCATCACTAAGGTAAACGTAACCAAATTGTGGTCGCTATCACCAAAGTGCACACCCATCTCCAAGTCTAACACCTGTCTGGTTCATTACCCAGTACCAAATCCAATATAGCCTCACCTCTTGTTGGCCTATCTACAAACTGAGTCATGAAACCCTCCTGCACACATTGAACAAAAACTGACCCCTCTAACGTACTTGAACTATAGCTTTTCCAATCGATGTTAGAAAATTTAAAGTCCCCCATTACAACTACCCTGTTACTTTCACATTTGCAGTTTCACTTACACTTACACTCACACTTACACTTTCACACCTATCCAGGATCAATTTTGCAATCCCTTCCTCTACTTCTCTGGAACTTTTTGGAGGCCTATAAAAAACTCCCAACAGTGTGACCTCTCCTTTCTTGTTTCTAATCTCAGCCCACACTACCTCAGCAGACAAGTCCACATCAAACGTCTTTTCTGCGACCGTAATGCTGTCCTTAACTAACAATGCCACTCCTCCCCCTCTTCTACCACCACCTCTGTTCTGACTGAAACATCTGAACCCCGGAACCTGCAACAACCATTCCTGCCCCTGCTCTATCCACGTCTCTGAAATGGCCACAACATCGAAGTCCCCAGCACCAATCCAGGCTGCAAGTTCATCCACCTTATTGCGTATGCTCCTCGCATTAAAGTATACACACTTCAAACCCCCCTCCCGTTTGCCACTATACTGCTGCAACCTAGAAACCTTATCCGTGACCTCCCTATTCACATCCTCCTGTATACTGGCACAACAATTCAGGTTCCCATCCCCCCCGAATCAGTTTAATCCCCCCCGAATAGCACTGGTAAATTTACCCCCCAAGATATTGGTACCCCTCCGGTTCAGGTGCAGAAATTTGGATTGTCGATCGCCATGGGTGAGGTGCTTGAAGATTGGAGGTGGCAAATATTGCACCTTTCTTTGAGAACAGCTGCAGGGAAAAACCTGGGAGCCACAGACAGGTGAGCTAAACAAGTGTAATAAGTAAGTTGTGAAAAGGTATTCTGAGGGATAGGACCTACAGGCATTGAGAGAGGCAAGGACTGATGAGGGACAGCAAATGTGGCTTTGTGAGTGGAAAATCATGTCTCATGAATTTGATTGAGCGTTGTGAAGGGATAACCAAGAATGTAGATGAGGACGGTGCAGTTGATTTTGCCTATATGGACTTTGACAAGGTACCGCATGGTAGGTTGTTGCATAACGTTAAATCTCATGGGATCCAGGGTAAGATAGCCAGCTGGATACAAAATTAGCTGGATGACAAAAGACAGGCGGTGGCTGTAGAGAGTTGTTTTTCAAACTGAAGGCATGGGATCAGTGGTATGCCCAGGGATCAGTGCTGTATCCGCTATAATTTATCATTTATATTAATGATTTGGATAAAAATTTAAGAGGCATGGATAGTAAGTTTGCAGATGACACTAGGATTGGTGGCATAGTGGCACAGTGAGAAGATTATCTGGGATTGCAACAGGAACTTGATCAGTTACACTAGTGGCTGATGTACGGCAGGATGGAACGTAATTTAGATAAATGTGATACATTTTGGTAGATCAAATCAGGGCATAACTACCTCAGTTGTGGTAGGGCATTGGGGAGAGTTATGGAACAAAGAGATATAGGAGAACAGGTATATAGCTTCTAGAAAGTGGAGTCACAGGTGGACAGGCTGCTGATGTAGGCATTCGGTGTGCTTGGTTTCATTGGTTAGAACATTAAATACAGCATACTGATATAGATACAGATTGGGAGAGGTTGTTTGAGGGTAAGTCCACGTTCGGCATGTGGGAGTCTTTTAAGGTACAGCTGAAAAGGTTGCAGGAAAGACATGTACCAGTTAAGAGGAAGGATGGGAAAGGTAGGATCAGAGAGCTGCGGATAACTAGAGAGATTGAGGAGGGTCAGGAAGAAAAGAGAGGCGTATGTTAGGTCTAAGCAACTGGGAATGGAGAGAGCATTGGGGGAATACAGGGAGAGTAGGGGGGAGCTCAAACAAGGAGTTAGAATGGCGAAAAGGAGCATGAAATGGTCTTGGCAGACAGGATTAAGGAAAATCCAATGGTATTTTACTCCTATGTTAGGAACAAAAGGGTGGTTAGAGGAAAAATCAGTTCTCTTAGGGACAGAGGAGGGGAACTGTGCTTAGACTCCAAGGGAATGGTGGAGATCCTGAATGAATACTTTGTGTTAGTATTCAAGAAGGAGAGGGACTTGTTGTCTGGTACTGTCTTGGACAGAGTTGTAGACTCGTTGGACGAAATATCTATTACGAGGGAGGAAGTGTTTGGGTTTTTAGGTGGTATTAAAATTGATAAATCTCCGGGGCCTGATGGCATTTATCCTAGGCTGCTTAGGGAGACGAGAGATGAAATTGCTGGGCCTCTGACGCAAATATTTGTCTCTTTGTTGGACACAGGTGAGGTCCCAGAGGACTGGAGGATAGCGAACGTGGTACCGTTGTTTAAAAAGGGTAGTAGGAATAACCTGGGTAATTATAGGCCAGTGAGTTTGCTGTCAGTAGTAGGGAAGATGTTGAAAGGATTCATAGGATGTATACGCATTTAGAGTGTGGCAATTTGATTAGTGATAGGCAGCATGGTTTTGTAAAGGGGAGGTCCTGCCTTATGAGTCTGGTAGAAATTTTTCAGGAGGTGACAAAAACGATCGACGAAAGACGAGCCGTGGATGTCGCCTACATGGATTTCAGTAAGGCATTTGACAAAGTCCCTCATGGGAGGTTAGTTGAAAAAGTTAACGCTCATGGGATACAAGGACAGGTGTCCAGATGGATTGAGAACTGGCTTGGTAACAGGAGACAGAGAGTAGAAGTGGAAGGGTCCTTTTCTAGCTGGAGGTCTGTAATTAGTGGTGTGCCCCACGGCTCAGTACTGGGACCTTTGCTATTTGTAATATACATAAATGACTTGGAAGAGGGAGTAAGTGGTGTGATCAGCAAGTTTGCAGATGATACGAAGATGGCTGGACTTGCTAATAGTGAGGAGCAGTATCAGGCAATACAGCAGGATATATAGATAGGCTGGTATATTGAGCAGAGAAATGCAGATGGAATTTAATCCAGATAAATGCGAGGTGATGCATTTTGGAAGAAATAATGTAGGATGGGGGTGTTACACAATAAATGGTAGGCCTATTAAGAGTATAGAAATGGAGAAGGACCTGGAGGTGCAAGTATACAAGTCCTTGAAGGTGGCAGTACAGGTGGAGAAGGTGGCAAAGAAGGCCTATGGTATGATTGCCTTTATAGGGAGGGGTATAGAGTATGAAAGCTGGCGTCTAATGTTGAAGTTGTACAGAACGTTGGTTCATCCACATTTGGAGTACTGCATCCAGTTCTGGTAGTCTTACTACAAGAAGGGCGTGGAGAACCTGGAGAGAGTGCAAAGGAGGTTTACCAAGATGCTGCCTGGTATGGAAGGACTGAGCTATGAGGAGAAATTTGGTAAATTGGGGCTGTTCTCCTTAGAAAGGTGGAGAATAAGGGAAGATCTAATAGAGATGTATAAGATTATGAAGGGTATAGATAGAGTGAACACTGGTAAACCTTTTCCTAGGTTGGATACAAAAATTACGAGGGGCTGCCGACTTAGGATCAGTGGGGCAAGGTATAATTCGGATGTTAGAGGGAGGTTTTTTACACAATGGGGACCTGGAATGCACTGCCAAGCAAGGTGGTGGAGGCAAGAATGCTAGAGTTGTTTAAGATTTATTTAGATAGGCACATGAGCGGAGCAGAGATGGAGGGATACAGGAGACTGTTCTAAATAAAGATCAAGAGCATTGGGACATCCCTGGGAATCAACTGATTTCTATGAACCTTCCAACATATTTCATGGCTCACTTGTCTTACTTCTGAGCTTCTGGGGATTCCGTAAACATCTGTCTAAGTCGTGCATGTTTATTAATGTCTTTTCTTTTACTTCACAGGTGATTCAGCCCGATTTGTTATCCAACAAGGGGCATACACAAGGTGGATCGTGCGAGGGCTGCTCTTTGATGCTGCTTCAAGAGTTGCCTACTGCTTCACGTCATTGGTGTACACTTAAACTGGACCATCTGACGGGCAACATGACAGCTCAGTGACTATCACCGTTTGCTGTGCAGATACATGGATTTGGGCCAGTGTCTGTGACAGTTAGCACATTCTCCCCGTGATTGCGTGGGTTTTCTCCCACGCCCCAGAAACATGCTGTTAAGCTGATTGGTGTAACAAATTGTCCCTAAATTCGTCTTCCCTCAATCTTCCCCAATAGGCATAGACAAAGGTCATAGATAGAGGAGGGCACTCACAATGTTAAATGGCGACATGGGTTCATTGGGCCGAAGGGCCTGTTTCCAGTGGTGTGTAGTTCTTTGTTCTTTGTAGGAGTTGGGACATCTCCTTGTAAGGCCACACAGTTCTGACCTCCCTATTATCGAAAGGATATTATTAAACTAGAAAGAGTACAGAAAAGATTTACGTAGATGCTACTGGGACTTGATGGTTTGAATTATAAAAAGAGATTGGATAGACTGAGACTTTTGAACCCTAGAGTGCAGGGGTGCTCAGGAGTGATCTTATATATATTCCATATATGTTATACGGAACAGAAGAAATGCAGGAAACAGGTTTAGAAAGAGAATAAGGTCTGGGCAATGAAGGTAAAAGTTTAGCTAATGCATTACATTCCGCAGATAGGGAATGAATAATGGGCAGGAGGGGGGCGTGATTGGCTGGGCGAGTTCCTGAGATGGGCATAATCACGGTCAAGACTAAATCTAACTAAATATGAGAATTTTACATTTGAAGCATAATGAGGGACATAGATATTCAACATATTTTCCAAAATGTATGGGGGTCTAAAGGTAGAGGACATAGATTTAAGGTGAGAGGGGAAAGATACAAAAGGATTCAAAGGGGAAATCTTTTCACTGAGAGCGTGGTGAGCATCTGGAATGAGTTATTAAAAGTAATAGTAGAGGCAGATACAATTTTGTCTTTTAAAATTCATTTAGACAGATACATGGGTAACAAAGGTAAGAGAGATATGGGCCAAATGTGGGCAATTGGGGCTAGCTTAATGGTAAAAACTGTATGGCATGGACAAGTTGGCCCAAAGGACCTGTTCCCATGCTATCAACCTCTGTGACTAATTTTGATTGAAAACGTGGTTCCAACAGGTTAGATGGATTGGCCATGTTAAACAGCCCTTCAGAGTCCCAGGATGGTTGGGTAAGTGAGAATAGCGGAGTAAAAACATGGGATGATGGAGATCAGGCCTAGGTAAATTGGTCTGTTGAAGAGTCAGTGCAGACTTGATGGACCAGATAGTCTTTTGCACTGTAAGTATTCTATACCCTGGAAATGTGAACGGAACAGAAGAAGTGCAGGAAACAGGTTTAGAAAGAGAATAAGGTCTGGGCAATGAAGGTAAAAGTTTAGCTAATGCATTACGTTCCGCAGATAAGGAATGAATAATGGACGGGAGGGGGGTGTGATTAGCTGGGCAAGTTCCTGAGGTGGGCATAATCACGGTCAAGACTAAATCTAACTAAATATGAGAATTTTACATTTGAAGCACGAGGGTTTAAGGAACAATTGTAGGTAGCCAGAATAAGAATAAAAGTTTTACAAGACTTGGTGAAAGAAATTATATTGGCAGCAGAGTTATGAATGAGCTAAAGTTATGCAAACTGGAAGTCAGCAGGGTGGAAGAAGTTAGCCAAGAATACATTGATGTAATTGACACTGTGTATAGTGATGCAAGCGGGTGGACAGTCCATTTCATATCTCCTCAGATTTTATTTCTGCAATGGAATTCAATTCGGCATGATTAACTGTTCCAGCTCGGAGGATTGAGATGGGGTGACGACAGATAATGCTACAGGGTAATAGAAGACAGTCTTTGCAATGAAGAGGGTGTGTAGGCATCAGCACAGAGAATTTCATTTGTGAACTTGTCCAGGTTAGCTATGGTGGGGTGGAAACCTGAACAAGCAAAATATTGTAGATAAAAGTGCATAAAACAAAAGGAATGTGAAAATATAAACATGCTGTTTGAACAAGGAAGAAAATTGATCCATTATTTTCCATTTAAGTGTTTTGCAACTTCTCTGCCTGTGTGTGTGCATGCATGCCTACGTATGGCTGTATGTTTGCAGATATGAACATGCTTATATATGTGTGTGAATGCCAACTGGAATACCTGTGTGTATATGAGCTTGCGTACGTATTCCTAGTCACACACCATTCTGATTTCAAAACATATCTTTGTTCCTGTATCGCTGGGTCAAAATCATGGAATTCCCTTTCTAACATCACTGTGGGAGTACTTACAAATCACTGACTGTAACAGTTCAAGAAGACAGCTCACCACCATCTTCTAAAGGATAACTAGGAATGGACAATAAATGATGATCTGGCCAATGATGTAAACATGTTGTAAATGAATAAAAAAAATTATAGCAGTGGCTACTCTTCATTGGCAGAAAAACGTTTTGGGGCATTCTGAAGTCATACAAGTTGCTCCAGAAATAATTCTTTCCATTCATGAGCATTGCTGAAAAAGAAACATGCTATTGAAGGCTTTCATCTTTAACTTACCAGGACAGATTCAAAAGAATATCACATCTCAACTTATATCATCAGCAATATTAAAGATTTTTTACAACAAAGTGACTATTCATGAGTGAGTGTGAATATCTATGTGTACCTGTGTTTCTGCACATGCACGTGCTTATATGTGACTATGTATTGTGTGTTTATATGAATTTGTGTACATATGTAGAACCTATCCCACAACCTGTTAATTCATCACTCCATGCTTGCTGTTCAACATTGCCTTCTGGTCCTATAGCACAGTTAGTTTAAAATTCCCATCCTAGCTTTCAAAAACCTCCAGGAGCTTGAGACTACTTCAGTTGTAGCCCAATTTTCATCAGTCTGCCATTGGCAGACAATATGAACAAAACAAAGGAGATTGTTATCAACTTCAGAAACGTAAAGGAGAATATGCTGCTGTCTATATCATCAAGGATGAAGTAGAAAGTGTCAAGAGCTTCACATTTTTATGTGTCCAGATCACCAACAACCTGTCCTGGTCCCCCTGCTCCCCCTCCCATGCTGACACTATAGTTAAGGAAGCCCATCAACGCCTCGACTTCCTCGGAAGACTAAGGAAATTTGGTATGTCAGCTACAACTCTCACCAACTTTTACAGATGCACCATAGAAAGCATTCTTTCTATGGTTGTATCACATCATGGTTGGCTCCTGCTCTGCCCAAGATTCAAGGAACTACAAAAAGTCATGAATGCAGCCCAATCTATTATGCAAACTAGCCTCCCATCCATTGACTCTGTCTACACTTTCCACTGCCTTGATAAAGCAACCAGCATAATTGAGGACCCACACACACTGGACATTTTCTTTTCCACTTTCTTCCTTGGGAAGAAAATAAAAAAGTCTGAGGTCATGTACCAATGTAACTCAAGAACAGTTTCTTCCCTGTTGCTTTCAGACTTTTGAATGGACTTACCTTGCATTAAGTTAATCTTTCTCTACACCCTAGCTATGAATGTAACAATACATTCTGCACTCTTTCCTTTCCTTTTCTATGAATGGTATGCTTTGTCTGCGCAGTGCGCAAGAAGCAATACTTCTCACTGTATGTTAATACATGTTGCAATAATAAATCGAATCAAAATCAAAATTGGCAGTCATGCCAGCTGCAAAGGGGCTAAGGTCTGGAATCCCATACCCAAAGCTTCTCTCTGTCTTCCTTTAAAGTCTTGATGTGGAGATGTGGGCATTGGACTGGGGTAAACACAGTAAGAAGTCTCACATCACCAGGTTAAAATCCAACCAGTTTATTTGATAGTAAATACACAAGCTTTCAGAAATGCTGTTCCTTCATCAACTGTATGGAGAGTTCTGATCAGAGAAGGATACATGAAGGCACACACAGATTACAGAATATTTACTAGAATGCAAGTCTTTACAGCTAATCTACTATTCAAGATTAAAGATGCTGACGATGTGAGTGGAGATAACATTAGGCATAGGTTAAAAAGATATGTATTGTCTCCAGACAGGACAGTAAGTGAGATTCACAAGCCCAGGTAAGTCATGGGGGTTATAGATAATGCGACATGAACTCAGGATCCGAGTTGAGGCCGTCCTTATATGTATGGAACTCGGCCATCAGTCTCTGCTCAGTGACTCTGCATTATTGTGTGTCATGAAGGCCACCTTGGAGACCGCTTACCCGAAGATCAGAGACCGAATGCCCATGACTGCTGAAGTGTTCACCAACAAGAAGTAAACAGTCTTGCCTGGTCATTGTCAAGCGATGTTCATTCATCGTTGACAACATTGTCTGACGACCTACATCGGATGAACGAACATCCTCGACAATCACCAGGTAAGATGGTTCCCTTCCAGTTGGCGACACTTCGGCGGTCATAGGCATTTGGCCTCCGATCTTTAGGTAAGCATCTTTCAACGAGGCCTTCATGACACACAACAGTGAAGAGTCACTGAGCAGAAATGCATGGCCGAGTTCCGCACACATGAGGATCTTGGATTCATTTCGAACGACCTGTCACTTACTGTCCAGTCTGGAGACAATACCGATCTCTTTAATCTATGTCTAATGCTATCTCCACTCACATTGCCTGCATCTTTAAGACTTGAATAGCAGATTAGCTGTAAAAATTCAATTCTAATCAGTATTCTGTAAACTGTCTGTGCCTTTATATGTCCTTCGCTGATCAGAACTTTCCACACACCTGACGAAGGAACTGCGTTTCTGAAAGTTTGTGGATTTACTATAAATAAACTTATTCGAATTTAACCTGGTATTGTAAGACTTCTTACTTCCTTTAAATCCTGCTAGTCACCAACATTGCTCAGTATTAAAACGTGTTTGATAATGTTCTTGTGATAATTTACTACGTTGAAGGTACATTATAAATACCACTTGTTCTACGTGTGTGACTGTGTGGGTGGTCTTGATGTGTGACTTTAACTCTTATTCCCATTTCTTATCCTTTGTAAGTTCTTCCTATTTATAATATGTTCAATTCTGTTGATGACTACAAAGACGTTAATTTTAGATTTCAGATTGTAATGCGCGGTTGCTGTTGCTCGAGTGAGAACCTTTGCAACTTATCTATATAAAATGCCATTTCTTATAGCTGATATTTTCAGTCAACTAATTATATACCACAACGTGCACTGATAACTAGAGCTAATGGGAAATTGCAAGAACTGCACAGCGATTCTGCTCATGGTATAACGGAAACATTTGTGGTTAGACGCTGCTCCCATCTTACGATCTGAAATGTCGTACAATGCACAATGCCTGTGTTACTCATTCAAAGTTGAGATGAAGAATAATTTATGACGTTAATTTGAAACTTCGCATCTCTCAACAAAATATTTGTAAATATGTTTTGCAATCCCCAGCGTCCTGATTCTGAAAACTGAAAAACGAACCAAAAATCTTGAAATCAGCTTGAATGTTAAATATAGTTAATTTTAGAGAAATATCGCTGTTGTTCTGAGAACATTCCAGAACTAGCTTTGCGTACAGCTTGCTTCATTTTCAGCTATAATGAATAATAACATTGTGGCAACATTTGCAGATGATGCAAGTTTAGGTGGAGATACACGTAGTATTGAAAAGACAGAGAGACTTGCTTAGGCTAGGAGGGTAGACAAAGAAATGGCAAACGGAATGCAATGTAGAAAAGTGTGAGGTTATGCACCTTGGTAGAAAGAATAGCGGCATAGACTATTTCCTAAATGGGGAAAGTATTCAGAAATCAGAAGCGCAAGGGGTCTTGGGAATCCTAGTTCGGGATTCTCATAAGATTAACTTGCAGGTTAGTTAATAATTAGGAAGGCAAATGTAATGTTAGCATTCATTTCAAGAGGACTGGAATACAAAAGCAGGGATGCACTGCTGGGGCTTTATAAGACTCTGGTCAGGCCACATTGGAAATACTGTGAGCAATTTTGGGTCCGGTATCTAAGGATGGATATGTTAACCTTGGAGATGGTCCAGAGGAGGTTCATGAGGATGATCCCAGGAATGAAAGGCTTGATGTATGAGGAGCATTTGAGCACTCTGTTCTGTGCTCAATAAAGTTTAGAAGGTTGAAGGGGAATCTCATTGAAACGTATAGAATACTGAAAGGCCTGGATACGATGGATATAGAGAAGATATTTCCATTAGTAAGAAAGATTAGGATCCAAAGGCACAGCCTCAGAATAAAGGGAGAATCATTTAGAACATAGTTGAGGAGGAATTTCTTCAGTCAGAGGATGGTGAATCTGTGGAATTAATTGTCACAGAAAGTGTGGAGGCCAGTTCATTGAGTTTATTTAAGACAGAGAAGATAAATTCTTGATTGTTAATGGGATCAAAAGTTGCGGGGAAAGGTGGGAGAATGGGGTTGTTAAACATATCCGGCATGATCAAATGATAGAGCAGACTTGATAGACTGAATGGCCTAATTCTGTTCCCATATCCTATGGTCTCTATAGTCAACAGGCCATGTTTGCAAAATCTAAACCAAACATCTACTGTTAGATGTGATTTTGTGACTTGGCAGTACTTGCTGAACAATTATGGCTGTGCTTTATATATTAACAACCAATTAAAATAATTAGTCAAGTTAGTAAAATGGCTGTTTTACACATGCTACTTATAACCTCCATTCAAATTTAGGAGCCGGTTCTCTGCAAACAAAACAAACATATTCTGCATCTTTCTGAATTGTTTGGAAGCATGCAGCATCTACAGTTCCCAGTTGTTTTCTTCGGGGCAATATTTTAGTCAATATGAGTTGACTTATAAAGCAATCTCCTGCTGCATTTTTTTTATTAGTTTGAAATAGGATATTCTTGCATTATATCTGATCAGTACAAGAGAAAAAGCTTCGATAACATATCCCTTTTCAGTAGTACAGATATATCTGATCTAATCCTTCTCAGTGCAGCAAAATGCCCAACCGTTTACTTACAACAACTCCAGTCAAGTTGGTGGAGTTTGTTTGGCACATCAAGGCCATTGGAAAAACATGCATCACATATAGAAGCTGTGTGATCATAATTTTCCGGTTGTTCTCGACCTGAAAGGAAAGAAAATTCGGCACTGAGCCAAATCTTTGTTCGCTGAAGCGGATCAGGGAATCCGCAGGTGCGACTGGCATTGAAGAAAAGAAAGAAAGTCTATACAAACCTTGTATGCAAGCTACACAAACGCCCCAGAACGTTTTAACATTTCAAAATGCAGTCACTGTTTTTGTAAATAGACAACAATTTGTGCAGAGTCCTCCAAACAATATGAGATAAATATGAGATATTTTCCGGCGTTCATGCCAGCGGCATTCTCTGGTTTTGCTGCAATTAATGGCATTTGACTGAACGCCACATTTTCCGCCTTCACTTGCAGGACTAGGGGCCAAAAAATTCCGGCCATTTATTTTTAAGCGACGAGTGATAAATATAGCATGAAAGGAGAACACATCTGCTCTTATTCCAATTGTCTGTTAGGATTATTCACATTCACCGCTGGAGAATGAGGGAGGTTTGTCCTAACGTCTTTTGCAAAATACAGCATGATCTGTCACGCAATTCTTCATCAGTGCTGCTAGAATTTGTTTTCACCTTATTGGAGTGGGAATAGAGCCCATCATCTTTGGCACATGGAGAAAGTGTTAAAGTTTATTTATTAGTGTCACAATAGTCTTACATTAACACTGCAATCAAACTACTGTGAAAATCCCCTTGTCAGCACACTCGGTGCCTATTTGGGTACACTGAGGAAGAACTTAGCATGGTCAATGCACCTAAGCTGAATATCTCTGGACTGTGACAGGAAACGGGAGCACCCGCAGGAAATACACGGAGACACAGGGAGAACGTGAAAACTCCACAGACAGTGACGCAAGTCAGGAATTGGAATACTACCAATGAGCTAAGATTGACACGTTTGTTTACCATCATCAATTTAATCCAAATGCCATCTCTCTCTAATAGACTCAGTATTGTTATATAAAGCTGATTGAAAGATTCTATGCGCTGCCTTAAACCTAGCTGGCAAAAAAATACTCAAACTAACTTGTTAACTCCACATAACTTATTGACACCATTACTTTTCTCATGCTTGCTGCTTTCTCAAAGCTTCTGCTCACCACCACTTTCATCATTTGTCGCCTTTCCCGACCCATCTGCTCACCAGCTCTCTTAAACTTCCCACTTGCTGAAACTCCTATCCGCCACTTTCCCCTCCCAAACTTCCCGCTCGCCGTTTCTCTGGCCTGACCTTCCCATTAGCTGCTTTCCTCTCACCCCCTATCATTTACCACTTCCCTCCTTCGATTCTCCTACTCACTGCCCTTCTCACAGAGTTGAAGAGCGAGAGTCTTGTTCCAATGACATTTCAGATTACATGGACAACGTCATCTCACATTACATTTGATTCAATTTTCAGGAGTATATCAGTCTCTCCGTGACTCCAGACTTTTTCCACAGAAGCCGGGATCTCTTTATTCTATTTCGAATATTTAATATTTAATTTCATGTTTCCAATATTCATCAATTTTGTTTTCAAGATTCTAGATCTTCTGTTTAATGAGAAATTATTGGTCTGTGACATAGTGGTTTACTCACCACTGCAAGCGCTTCTAATGGAAAATGTCATGCAGCATTTTTAGAATCCCTGCAGTCCGGTAGAAGGCCATTTTGCCCATCAGGTCGACACCGAATTTCCGTCAGAGCAGTTTACCAAACATCCTTCCTTCCCATCTCTGTAACCCCACACAATAACCCTAAGTTACATACTTGGGGCACAAAGGGCCAGTCCACGTAAACTTTGAACTGTGAGAGGAAACTGGAGCACCTGGAGGAAACCCGCGCAGGCACCAGGAGAATGTGCAAACTTCACACAGTCACCCAAGGCTGGCGCTGTGAGGCCGCGGTGGGTTAGGTATAGAGGCACTCTGTCACCGTGCCGCCGCTTTCTTCCCTTTGAAAAGTTCAGGAGCGGTCACGAGAAAGATCACAAACAATTATGACATTCTTGAACTTGGCGTTCTGGAGCTGTTCCAGTGTTGGCCATCATGATTTTTTTTTATTTTAGTTGTTCCTTGTAAATCCCCGCGGGATAACAGGTTCCTCTATAGGAGTGAAGCGTTGGGCAAATATTGGATTCAGTAAGGGAGGACAGTTGAGGACAATTATTCTTCACTAATCAAGTTGCTACCGCAAGTTCCCTCCTTTAGAACAGTCCGGAGTAAATATAAATACTATCTATTCCACTTCGCTATCATATGTCTCACGGCAAGATTGAATTTGCATTCACTGTTATCAAATAACAGAAGTAATTGTAGGGCTAACCCGCATCTAATTAGCTCAGATATCAGCTCACTTACATTGATAGTTATTAAAGTTATGCCATCTTTGCTACCCTTCGTAAAAGTAGAACTGTGAGAAGAAACTGAGATAATCACATTTTACTGATTGCAGAGAGAAAGGAGATTTCAATGAAAATAAAGATCTCGGGATGAATATGCGATATTTGAAGATTTCAGAAAAATGTGGCAGCTTTTGAGAACATAGAGAATATTTGGCTTCTTTAAAAGAGAGAAGAATGCAGTAAAAAAAGCTACTCTAAACCTTCATAAGACATCAGTTCAGCCTGAGTTGGGCAATTCTGTTCAAGTCTGAAAGATGTCGGGTATTTAGAGAGGATGCAGATTTGTTGAAGAATTGCCAATGTTGGGGACAGGGATTAAGTAGAGAGACCGAAGAAGATATAGTCGCTCTCCTTAGAGTCCAGAAGGTTAAAACGAGGCTGCATAGTGAACTTAAAGAACATAAGAAATAGGAGAAGGAGTAGATCATCTAGCCCTTCAAGCCTGCCCCGCCATTTAATAAGATCATTGCTGATCTGACTTGGGTGATCTGAAGAAGATCAGTTCCACTTTCCCTCTTTCTCCCCATTACTCTTAATTCCCTTGTCTATCAGAAATCTATCTACTTGTGACTTAAGTATATTCAGCGAGGTAGCCGCCACCACTTCATTGGGCAAAGAATTCCAGAGATTCACGACCCTTTGAGTGAAGAAGTTCCTCCTCAACTTCGATTTAAACTGCATCTCCCCCCCCCCTTATTTTGAAGCTGTGCCATCTAGTTCTGCTATCCTTTCTAAGCCAGAAGAATTTCTCTACCTCTACCCTATCTAGCCCCGTCATTATCTTGTTCAAGTTACTAACAATTTTGACAACATAAGAAGGGTTCCCAGTAACACAAACATCGCGAAATACAAGACAGATTTAAGGTGATTGACAAAAGAACCAGAGGTTTCGGGTATACAGGTGGAAGTTAATTACAGTCTCATCCTGTTCTTACCGAGCCTGCAGCTGCAACGGGCGGCAGCGAGGAACAGGATTCCAGGCTGATTTTCTCCCCTGATTCAGATCAATGAAATCGACAAAAGAGCGGATTTGAAAACTGCAACCCATCACAAACTGAATATCGCGAATAATTGGCCTTATTTTTAGTGAGGCATCCTTCGCCTTTGCAACCAACTTGACAAAGGTCGATTTAATTTTTTTCTCCTGGCAATTCCATCTGCGGGAATCATCCAACACACGGCAAAAATTCCTTCCTTCCGAATAAAGCTATATTCGACTCGAAATTTTAACTGGTTTGCTCCCTCTGCAGATACTGCCAAGTCTGCTGAGATGTTTACAGCGCTTTCTGGCTTTCTTTTTCCAGGTTTCTGGTATCCGTGGGGGTATTTTGCTATTGCAATTCCCACGACAGTCAGTAGTTGCGCATCAGGTCTGCTGGTTTGTAAAATGAAAACATGTAGAAATAGGGCTAAAATTTTATGTCCGGCTTCGTGAGTTAAACTTGGCCTCAACAACTTTGGAATTAACGTAATAAGTCTCACAACACCAGGTTCAATCCAGCAGGTTTATTTGGTATCATGAGCTTTCAGAGCGCTGCTCCTTCATCAAGTGAGTGGAGTGCAACTAATATAAGGAGATTGTTAATCTGAATGGTTATTCCAGTGATTCTGCTACAAGTCAGATGGCTGGAAGTTGCTTGAGGTCCGATCGCACCCAGTTCAAAGTACTCAGGTCTAAACATTTTCAGACTTTATGCTCCTACAGGAAGAAGAATATCTCAGATGAAGTGCTGAAGGGCCGTCCGCAGCGGGCATCTTTATTTTCAGGATTAAGTGAAGAATCAAAGTCTGGTATTGACAAAGAAAGTCGGGGACGAAGTGTTCCGAAAGTGGCTGCAAAAAAATTGATCTTTAAGTGATAGTCTTCCAGCGGCAGTTAAGAGGTCAGCTTCTACTGCGGATCTCCTCTCCCCTCCTCCCTCCCCTCTCCCCTCCTCCCTCCCTCTCCCCTCCCCTCCTCCCTCCCTCTCCACAGATCCCGCCCCAATTTAAACGAACGCAATACGCTGTTTCAATCATGTGATCTCTCATGTCATGGTCACGCGTTTCTTATATTTAACGATGGAATCTATTACTTATGCAAACCATCGTCGATAACATTGTCATTTGCAGTAAGTAGCCAACGAAATGCAACATGTGGATACAAGTCACAGTGCACTACATGGTTCTTCTGGGCGTGTTTTGGCCAGGTATATTCATTATTAGATCCTGCCGATTTCACAACGGCAGGTCCTAATTTAAAATACTCTACAGCTGTTACGCACTGTAAAATTGGATATTGTGCTTCTCTAATTCGATTGCTTGTTTTTATAATTTACTTCTCTCAGTTATTTTTATTTATCTGTTACATCACCGCCTTTGTTTCTTTCCTGACAGCCGCCAGAGTAACTTGGGCCAAAGTGGTTCAGATCCCTAAATACTTGAAGGTGAACAGAGGCGCGAATGCTTCCATACTCTGCACATTTCCCTTATTTCCAGATATGCCCGATGTTCGTTGGTGGAGACGTGGAGAACAATCCTTTCTCGAACCAGACAATAGAAAGCGATTTAATACGAACAAGGGAAGTAGTTCGTTTGAATTCCTGAATGTGACTTTTGCAGATTCCGGAGTGTATTATTGTAAAGTAAAATATCCAGAAAAATCTATTGAAACTGGAACTGGCACCCAGCTTACTGTATACGGTAGGTGTAATTGTAAACGGGAGGATTTCAGCTCGGCGCCATATCTGCCATTTGATTTTTTATCATTGGAGGAAAAGCTGCTTTTAACGAATTATTTTTAGAGAACATTGGATTGTCTTCCACTGACTTCGATGTATAGTGGATATTTTTATTTTGAAATTAAGCAATGGAAATACACGAAATAACCTCAACAGGTCAGTTCTCTCTGTGGAGGAAAACAAAGTTAACATTTCATGTCGATGATGAAATGATCCGAAACGTTAACTCAGTTTCTCTACACAGGTATTACCCGACCTCTGAACATTCTCGATATTTTCCGTTTGTATTTCAAATGCCCAGCTTCTGCAGTATTTTGCATTGATGTTGTAATGAAATGTCAGGGTCTGATTCTTTCTCGCCACAATGGCGTCACAATTGAACAATGTAAGCAATCTTAACACCTCCCAGCTCAAACCTTCTTTGAAACTTCAAAGATTTAATTTACACCAAAGAGGAAGGAATATTGGCGGCGTGCGGGGTGAGAACTACACGGAGTAAACATCACTCCCCTCCCCCGCGCCACCCCCACCTCCTTGCCCCGCAAAGGTAATTGCAAGAAGAAGATTTCGAGGAAAGTAACAGCGGTTATTCACGGCATTTCAGTTTGTTGAGGGCCCTTCCGAAATGCTCTCACTGCCGAGTTAGTTGATCTAACCAGGAAGCGAAAATGAATCGGGATCCCCTGCACTCACTGCTCGCGATTGAAGCTGAACAATATGATAACAATAATAGGTACTAGACTGTAATTACGTTCCACTCAAAGAATCCTTGCGTTCTTTTGCCAAACATCTTCTGGTTGCCGACTCTGGTGTCACAGAACACTTTTTGCTTACTGACTTTATCAAAATTCACCGCCCGCCTCTTAAAACTATCAGGCCTAAAGAGAACGATCGTAGCTTCTTCAGTCTCTGCACATAACCTAAGTCCTTTGACTCTGATTAACTCCAACAAATCTTTCCTGAACCCTCACTCTTAGTGCCTTCATGATAAATACAGGTGAAAATTCCCCTACTACAGCAACAAATATTTCCGAAATCAGCTTCCTTTTCCGCCGGCTGTTCGAAATTGCCGATGTAACACTTTCTTTACGTCATTGCCTTAAATTTGCGACGGCTCAATTTTTGCTAAGAACGAATTAAGTCGGACAAATGGAGTTAGGTTAGAGATCAGGCAGAGCCATAGAA
The DNA here is from genome assembly GCA_024679065.1 of Sphyrna mokarran. Classification (NCBI taxonomy): domain Eukaryota; kingdom Metazoa; phylum Chordata; class Chondrichthyes; order Carcharhiniformes; family Carcharhinidae; genus Sphyrna; species Sphyrna mokarran. The sequence goes on along the minus strand of JAGIQG010000004.1, from coordinate 54,287,381 downwards.
TACCTACAGTATTTGTCCATCGAACTTGCATCGACACCCAGGCTCCTTCCCCCTAACCCTACGTCTTTACCCTGCTAAACCACCTAACATTAAGGGGCGATTTAGCATGGCCAACCCATCTAATCAGCACATCTTTGGAGTGGGAAGGAAACCGGAGCATTGGGGGGAAACCTACCCAGACAAGGGGAGAACATGCAAATTCCACACCGACCCGAGGCCGGAATTGAACTCCGCTCCCTAGCGTCGTGAGACAGCAGTGCCAATCACTATCACCAAGGTTGGCAGAGCACAATGAGTCGGGCTGAATGAGCCCCTGTTCCTAGGATAATAGTTTATATATTGTAGTTGTGTTCATTAGTAACTTGTCTGAAATTCCAAGGTTTTTCCACAATGCAATCCTACAATCAACTGAGAAGGAGGATTTTGATCTTTCCCTCAGTGCTGGTTTCCACCCCGGGTCCTGGACTTTTCAGGACAGTTAAAGTGCCCGATGCCCTTGTTTGAACTTCTGCGGTACGCCAACTGGATTTTCTATGATGCACACACAACTGGTGAAGAGGGGAATGGATACTACCCAACATTTCTATACACCTGGTATATGTAATTCATTACTTCTGTGTACAGTCCCCATGAACAGAAGGAAGCTGAGGTAGAAGACTGATAGCGCGGACAGATAGAGCGGTTCACATCAGAAAATTGTAACTTTGGACTGTTCGAAGCAGGATCTTCTCCAGAAAAAATGTGCTCAGCAGATTGAGTAAAATTGCAGAGGGGCAAACTGCACAGTCAAATAAAAGCAAAATACTGCGGATGCTGGAAATCTGAAATGAAAACTCAGCCAAACTAGCTGAGTTTACTTAACATGACCTGTTTTTATCTCTGGAATTAATTCATGGGTGTTGTGATCTGCATAGCGATATATAATTAACAAAAATTATCCTGGCTTGCAAAATACTCCAACATTCGCATCCGGCCTACAGAAAGATGTTTTGGTGAAAGGTGCATGATCTGAAACCTCAACCAGGGGCATTGAAATGTTGTGTAATCAATGGTAACTCATAGGTTTTAATCTATACATATAACTATATCTTGTCTGGTGCCAATTTAGAAATGAGATGTATTTTGATTTCACGCATCTTAACATTAATCAGTACAACAAAATACGTTTGGAAACACAAAAATTCGCTCTTAGGCTGATTGGGTAACAAATTGTCCCTATGGTGAAAATTTTCCAAATTAGGATTAATATATATATTATTATATAGGAATATTAAAATAGGATAATGTATTTGGTATTACGGTGGCGCGGGCTCGTTGGGCCGAAGGGCCTGTTTCCCGTGCTGTGTTGGTTAATAATTAAAAATTTGAAGTGGGTCATTTTTCAAACGAACACGCAATGTTTAGTGCTACAATGATTCTTACAGAAAAACCCGAGTAGAACCCAATGTTCGTGCTGACTTTTTGGTGCTCCCCGTGATACATTCGGACCGGAATCTGAATGCAGGTCACTGCTGCCGAACACAATCCCGCGCCAGAATCTGCTGCTTTAATTCTGTAAGAAGTCACACAACACCAGGTTAAAGCCCAACAGGTTTATTTGGCAAATATTCATTTATTTTTCATTTATAACCTGGTTTTGTGAGACTTCTTACTATATTTACCCCAGTCCAACGCCGGCACATCATGGCTTTAATTCCGGCTTTAACTCTATCATGTCTTTCTTCCCTGATTGTAATCATTTATGGGAGAACGATCCGCTTTCAAAACGTCCGACAATTTTGCTGAGCGTCGTACAACATTATATAAAATAAATGCACGCCCGAAGTTTAAAAAAACGCGACAGCATGATAACTATTATCTCAGTATGAGTATAAAAGCGTTCGAGGTTCGGCAATTGAGAATTTACTCTTTTCAATTCAAAAATGATTCTTCCCCCTGTTAATAGTTCCTCCAACACCACTGAAAATCGTTCGGATTGAAGAGAATACAGTGACTTCTCTAAAATTCAAGTGCAAAACGGCTGCATTTTACCCGGAGGGTTTAAACATCTCCTGGCGCAGAGATGGTGTGGAAATTCTGGCCGGAATACAAACTGTGAGAAATGAGGCAGTGGATGGTCTTTTTGAGGTCACCAGTTCTTTGGAAGAAGCACTACCTCTCCAAAACAGAGTCGTTTATACATGTCTGGCATCTCATATCTCCCTTAAGATGCCCGCCAGCGTCAGCTACACCGTATTGCAAGGTAAGATTCGAAACATTTACAGAAACGAGCGGGGGTAAAGACTCCGATTTGTATTATTTATTATTAATGTAGCTGGCAGCTGTTCAAACTTGAATTTACAAGGTGATTGTAGACTTTATTTAATTACAATGTCACATCAATAGTAACGAATTAAAATGATCAAGATAGTTTGTAGCTGGAGGAGAGAGAATATTTTCCTGAAAAGACCTAAAACTAGAGATTGCCGGGGCTAGAAATGTGTTGTTATGAAGAGAGATTGGATGGGCTGAATTTATTTTCCTGAGAAAAAAGCCTGATAAGTAACTTGATAGAGGTGTGCACAATTATGAGAGGAAAAGGTGGAATGGACAGGATGAAATCGTTTCCCTTGACGGAGAATTCTAGAAACAGGGGTCATGGATTTAATATAAGTGGCAGAAGATGTAGAGAAGACACGAGGAATATCTTTTTTTACACAAAGAAAGATGGGGTCTGGAATTCGCTGCTTGAGTTGGTGAAGGCAGAGACCGTAAACTTTTTTTAAAGGTACATAGATCTGTACCTTAAGTAAGCCACAGGGCTAAGGGCCGGACGCAGGAAGGTGAAATTGGAAAGGGCACCTCGTGTCCACGAGCTGACATGGACAAGATGAGCCGATTGGCCTCCTTCTGTGCTTTAACTTTCCTATGGTGCTCTAATTTATGTGCTTATTTCTCGTCAAATTCTTGCCGAGTGAAATAAACGTACATATAAAAATGATCAGTTTTAGTAGTCACTTTTATATCCTGAATATTTGAATTGCATGTAAGGTAAAATCGTTATGTCCGCATAATGCCTTCCGCTATCTGAATTCAACTCTCGCTCTTGAGTATCCCCGCCTTTTCAACTCTCATTTTCGACGTTCCCTCAACTCTACCTCCAGCTGTCAAAATATTATTCATGTGGTTTGACTGTGTTTGATAACGCTGCGTTTGGGCATTTTAGAATGTTAAATGCAAACTGTTCTTGTTACCTACTAAGAGCTGCAGTGTGTGTTCTCTGGTTGTCAGTGCCGAAGAATGAAAAGCTTTGCTATTACTTGTAGCCGGTGCGCGTCTGTCTGGTGTGGCACAAATATAAACCCCTTTACTTTGACCGCAAATTCCCCCAGGTCTAGAGAGAAATTTCCTGCGCCTTTATAGATTAGTTTCCTCCATAAATAGCGTTACTGTTGTTTGGACAACGTTATAATCCTTTTATAGCTACTGCCTATAGAAATAAAAGTATCGGTCCCCACACAGAGTAAATGGACACAATTTCGGGAAAGACAACATTGCACCGCGTCCTCCCGCGCTAGACCCAAGATTGTGTATAAATCTCGCTGTGTTCGGAACTTTCTGATTTCAATCATTTGTTGATCTTGTCGCTATTTCAGGAAACCATTTTCCACTCATTTTGGGATGTGCAGGTGGCGCATTGGCTGTTGTACTGTTGATAATTTTTTTGACGAGACTCAAATTTAAAGCTTCAGCTGGTAAGAAGTTTTCTTATTTCACCGCAAATTCTTATTTTGTTATGCCCAGTTGAACTGTTAAGACAGAAACGGCGGGTGAATAGTGCTTCATTGAAGGGTATAAATCTTTTGTTTTGTTGCATCTTTAAAGAACGAAGTTGATGCCTCAAGAGCGTTATGAGATTGAGAGTTGAATATGGCAGGGCAAATCACTTCTGAAATGCAAATGTTCAATTTTCCCATTCGAACTGTTTATTTAATTTGTACACCTTCTTAACGTTCCGCATTTGGTAAAATATCAGGACCTTGTAATGTAAACACTCTTAAGTAATTTCCTGCGGCAATGTAAAATGGCTAATATGGAACTGGCAGACTGTTTTACATTTCCCCTTGGTTGTATTTCAATCGCAATTTAGCGACTTTCTTATCACATGTTTGTGATTATCACGCTAAAGGCACTGTGCTCCGAGCTCCTGCTACCAAGTAAACCTGTTGGACTTTAATGAGGTGTTGTGAGACTACTTACTGTGTCTACCCTAGTCCAATGCCGGCAACTCCACATCATCACTCTCAAAAAGGCATGCCTTAAAACCTTCTTTCAAATCATGCTTTCCATCAACTGGTTCCACGAAGAATTCACTTCCAGGATTTCCAACTACATTTCAGTAACTCATATGTCTTCAATAGCCATGCATTTTTAAGTTTTCCACATAATCTCTCAGTAATCGAACCACCAACTGCTTCACAATTGTTTCAACTATTGCTTCACAGGCTGCAACAAGATATCCCCAATCTTATGATTATTTGGTTTCTCACTAAGCTGTACTTTTCAGCTCCGTCCTTAACTTCAATAAATAGTACAATTGTTCAATTTTTTCAGTCTTGTTCTCAAAACCTCAGTTTCCTGCAACCTTTCTTTTCAATCTCTGGTTTCTAGAACTAACTTTTTTTTAGTTTCTGGGACTTGCATTCATGCCCATTACTTCACTGTCTTCTTTCTGACAGAACTGAGTGAGCTGTTGTCTCTCTAGCTGCTAAGATCTACCTGCCATGAGTTCAGTTAAATTAAAAGCACAAGCACTTTTTCTTCCCTAAAGACGACCTAGTTGCTAAACAAAAACTCAATCTTTCTTGAAACGTTTGCTTACTTTTCATACTGTAAACTCTCTAAGGACAATAGAAACAGTTTTAAATGAAACCAATGCCTCCATTCCCCCCACCCCCGTACACATATGCACCTTTGTTTAACAATAATCTAATCGAAGTTTTATCCTTTCTTATACAGAAACATTAAAGTAGACTCACATAAATCTATACCTTATTTCTAATATTCAGCAATACAGATTGAGATCACTTGAACATACCCCTGCTTTCTAACACTCCCAACAATGTTGTTCCCAGAATGGGGCATGATACAGCAATGACAACTTACTAGTGATTTATAATGTTTTAGCATCAATTCCTTCTTTTTTGCCACGTGCTTTTATTATTAAGGATGGCACAGTGGTGAGCACTGCTGTCTTAAAGCACCAGGGACCTAAGACCAATTGCAGCTTTGGGTGAATGTGTGGAGCTTGCACATTCTTCCCCTATCTGTGTGGGTTTCTTCTGAATGGTCCAGTTACTGCCCACAGTCCAAAGATGTGCTGGTTAGGTGAACTGGCCATGCTAAAGTATCTCTTAGTATCCCAAATCATGTAGGTTAGGGGAATTAGTGAGGTAAATGAGTAGGGTTATGGAGATAGGCTGTGGGATGGGCCAGAGAAAGATCATATGTTGAGATTCGAGTGTAGACTTGATGGGTGGAATGGCCTGTTTGTACACTGTAGGCATTCTATTATTTATAAGGGTAAGATAAATATTAGTATTTATTGTGACATATTCTACCAATTGATAACATTTTCATAATTCAACTTGTTCCAAAAATAGGAGGTTCCTATATGCCCAGGTGCTTGTTAACACATTTTGTATCATAATCAGAGATATTAGGAAGGTGCCTGGTTCTGAGAGTTGAAAAAAAGAACAAAGCAATAGTGCAGGTTAAAGATTTGAGAAATGATAGCCACAATTTGACAGGAGCAGAGCATACAAACAAAGGAGTGCAAGAACAAATAAGGTCAAAGAAGAAAAATGTAGTAAAAAGAAATGATTGTGTTTGCATGCAGCTAAATTAATTGACGGTACTAACATGAGAATGGATTCTTCAAACGGAGACATGAGACAGAGCACGCCACCTATTCCCATGTAGGGCCAATTAATATCCAAACTATTTTCATTCAAGATCAATACTCTGTTATCACAATCATGAAAGAAATTGCACAGGTTGGTTTGACTTAGGACTCATTTTATTCTGTCCAATAAAGCACCAGCATATCTCCAACTGATTTAGTTGCAAAAAGCAATCAGAGGCAATATAAAAAGGACACTGGACTCTGTTTCCTATTGGGGGCTGGCTATGATGATGTTCTAAACCACAAAATAAGAAACTCACATAACAATGCCCCTGTCGAAACCAGCACTAGGAAAAATGCAAACACATACAGATAGAGAAGAGCATTGTATATTTCAAGTACAGCTCAGATCATTAATTGAAACACTGTCATTGTTAAGTGGTACTACACTTAGCTGCAGTGATTGGCAAGGCCCCACATTTAAAATCAACTAACTGATGGTGTTGACTGATCTCAACTAGCATTCATTTTTGCCTCATGACCCAGAGATTGGGGGATGGGGGAAGAGGGAAGAGGAACCCAGTGAGTAAGTAGGATCTTGAAACCTTGATCCAGGGAGTAGATAGATCAGATAAATTGGCAGGGCTCATGCAAAATTCAGTCTTAAGCCCCAATTGTAACACCAGCAATTCAAATATTCTTTGGGGGTTTCAATAACTGGTGACCAAGTATGAAAACAAAACAGTTTATGGAATACTCTGCACAGCATGGTGCATCTACCTGCATTCCTATCACATGACCCCATATGTAGCCTTATCACAGCATCCAAGTAACCACCAGTCTGCAAGTATGAAATTCATTTGTCTGCTATTTTAATTGAAGTATGCATCTGCTGTCTTAAATTGGTTATAATAGCAGGAGACATTAAGATTGAAACAGAATACCAATACGATTTGGGGAAAGACTTTGAAGAGGAGAGAGACCCAAAATAAAACCAATACAAACAATTCTCAATGATACCAAATTTGGAGGAGCTAACAAAGGATGAGTTTTAATGGGCTGCTTCAGGACACAAATAGCAGAATAGGCAGATTAGTGGCAAAATGCGATCTAAAAACACAAGATGCTGGACTTTGGCAGGAGGGATAGGGATAAATACCGGAGATGTACTGGCACAGTTCTAAACAGAGTGCAGAACTGGAAGCTGGGATTCTATGTATATCAATCTTTGAAGGTGGTAGTGCAGGACATCGTAAGAAATTAGTTAGTAAAACATGAAAAGTAGATTATGTAAGTTAGGGATACTGAAGACACAGGGTTATAGGATAGAGAGGGTTTGGGGTCTGGATAATTAGTGCACACATAGATGGATTCCACAGTTTTAATATTAAAACTTTATCAAGTTTTGGTTAGGCCACAGATTTTGCAGCCTGATCAGATCAGCACATATTAGTATGTGCGAGCCCTACGGGGGAAATGTAAAATGGTTCTATGCATGGAAAAGCTAGCATTTCTCTCCTTGGAGAAAAGATTCATTGTGGTGTTTCCATTAACTGGTGGTATGAGAATGAGGTTTTTGGGCAAGGGACTTGGGAGAGGGGTGGAGATTAAGAACAGGTTGGAGATGAGTTTGTGGGCTGCCAGGGATAAAGGGAAACAGAGACCAATAATTTCAAAAAGAAATTGGATGGTCACTTTTCTTTAGCATAAGAGAAAAGGGAACTAAATTGCTCTAAACTTGATGGGCTGTGTTCTTATTAACTGTGACTTGAAATGAGAGAAAACTTTTAAAAACCTGATTGCCTCAAGTAATGAGCTGATGAGTTAACAAATATTACATATTGCTTTCACAGACTAAACAACGCAGAGATAACAAGCTGACTTACGCCACTCTGCAGCTCGCTCACTTCAAGAAAGCATCAAAATTTAAACAGCAAGACAAACATGTAGAGTATGCAGAAATAAACATGACATAGAGAGAGAAGTTGAAAATCTTAAAACAACACAAAATTGAGCTTTTTATAGAAGTAGACCCAGGTATTTCATTCCTCAACTCTGCCTAAAGGCAGATCTAATCTACAGCACTCTGACTTCACAGCAAGGAATCCATTCCAATCTGGGGATTAATCCAGCTATTGGTACCAGTCTGACAGACACCAGCTATTTAGCCCTCCAAGGAGTCTGTTGTTCTAATAATATGCCATTATGTTCAATCCCAAGTGGGTAGTGATAGTAGAGGCTTCAATTAATTTCCATCACGTGGATGACCATGTGATGGAAATTTCTCCTGTTTTTACTGTCTACCATTGGTGTACATTAAGCATTCACAAGTTACTCAACTTATTTAGCATCATTCCTTGACCAACCTTTCTTGACAAGCAACTCCTGGATCAGACTTGAACCCAGAGCTTCTGCCTTAGAAGCAGGTGCCCACTGTGTCACAAGGCTTCCTGATACTTGTTCATTAACCATACAGTTTCATTTATTGCAATTAAAGTACAGAATAATGGTGAGAATCTACAAAGCCAAGGTAGTAAAACAAGAGAATTGGTCACTTATCCAATGAAACAAGTCTAATATCAGTGTTTTTTTCCATACCAAGAAGGCTTTCAAATATCTTATTTCTTTGAGTAGCATGTCATAAATTTGCTCAAGTTTGAAACAATATCAACCAAGTCATATAGATTTATACTGTCAGTTTATGATAGTTCTTAAAATTGAGTTTCCATGGTTTGAGATCAGATTTGGAGATTCCTTATGAAGCGTTAGGTGCCAATCAATTCAACTGCAATAAAACAAATATTTTTGTTTAACAGTTTTCTTTTTAAAATTTGTTCTGTTTGAAGCAACAGCAAACGTGTTGTAATCACCAATAATGTGGCAAAGGATAATGGGAACTTCAATGCACCACCATTCTGCAAAATTCAAACTATTTAATAGAACCCAAGAATATGCTATCTAGTTTCAAAAGAGGGACAGATCAGCCTGTTGCCTGCAACAATATAATCCTACCTTTTAAAAAAGGAGAAAACATAACTAGGCTAATCAGAATACTTTATGGACAGCAATTACTGAAAAATTGCTTCATTTTTGTGCTGCTCCCAGGGAAGTACAGTTCAGTTAGTCAACCCAAAAGATCCAACAGGGTCAAGGAAACATTTTAGCTAACAGACACCACCTGCGCTGTCATAGAATTCCTACAGTGCAGGAGGTGGCCAATTGCAATCCCACCCAGGACCTATCTCATAGCCCTTCTAACCCCCTGACACTATGGGGCAATTTAGCATGTTCAACCTTACCAGCACATCTTCAGAATGTAGAAGGAAACTGGATCATCTGGAAGAAACCCACATTGCGACGATGTGCAAACTCCACACAGTGACCCACGCAAGGAATCACATGTAGGTCTCTGGCACAGACAGCAGTACTAACCACTGCAATTTTCAATGCAGTGATATAAGATATGCCAACTGGCTAAGCACATTAGTGAACCTTGTGCATAAACATTGTAAATCAACTAATTTCTATGGGTTAGATGATACAGGAACCATGGTCAGATTCCATAACTAAGAATAGAGGGATTGGAGACACAGATTAAGAAATTTCACAGGGTTACTTTCCTGAAAATGGAGATCAGTTTTAAATCTTTATTTGGCACTGGGGAACAGGTGGAAAGGTGATAAGAAACAGGGGCCGAGAAGACAGAGATGGACGGAAACCACAAAAGGTATAACCAACTGTTTAGTTCTTTTAGGTTGTCAAAGCTACAGCAAAACAAGTGATAATCAGCAGGACTATATAAAGTCAGGTGCTGTATACTAAAGTATTTTTTTTAAAATCACTCCCACTAGAGATAGCTCTATTCTTACTTTACTATCCTTACAATTCTCTCGAGGCACCAACCAATTTTAAGGCAAAACATTGTATAAATTGCAATGTTTTCAGTGCAGTTTAATTATATAGGATTACGGCAATCCTACCAGAAGCACTTTTCATTGCATCCTACATCTGCCAAAGGTGATGTTCTAACATTCCATTCTACCAGGGTGATGGGCAACACTATAGACATACAGATTCAAGACAGGCAAGATTCTATATGCAAGTGTGGATAATACAGCCAAGGACTCACTTATCACCAAGATTACAGTGAGCCTGGAGCTACGACAGTCAACAATGATTCTAAAAGTCTCATACTCGAACTTCCAGATTTCTTGCTAAGAAGGAAGGCAACATCTTTCCCATGCAAAATTAGTCATAAATAAACAATTTTCCCACCAACTGGGAACACAAGGCTCCTAAACCTGCATTTGGTTTGTTACCATTCAGAATTAAAATTTTTTTGGGCTAACCTCAATATTTTAGTGTAGTTCAAATTGCTTATAGTTTTAAGACTCAGTGTGTGTTTTTTTAAAAAAACTTAAGAAATGCAAACAGCCTTATGACTGCTTGCAATCTGGCATTTACTGTAATTCCCACTGATTCTGGGCATTGCAATTTTCTGAAGATCAAAATACTTCACACAATCTAAATCATACACAGCAGATATTGGGGCAAATTGGACAGATCCACAAACCAGCAGCAGTCATGTTATTTACACACCTTAATCACATGGAATGAGCAGAAAACATTCATTTGTATAAAACAGGTGAAAGTTAAAATCTCAACCCATGACTCTCGGATATAATCATAAACAAGACTAAATATGTTTGAGATTTGAGTTGGTCAGCAAGAGGAGCTGTGAAACATTTTCTATCATAGAACTCAAAGCCACAAAATCCATTCAGTGAATTGCCAATCCTACTAGATTGAGTGCTACATCCAATTACAAAGTCAAAATGATCAGGGTGAAATCTCTCTATACAATTAAAACCCTCAGAAAAGTTATTTTTATCCATCTAATAAAGTAGAAAATGCAACAATTACTCAAGCAGAAAGAAACATTTCTTCTTTTTAAAAAAATGAGCCAGTTAATTCTTTGTCTTCATTCATTGTAGAGTTGAACAGAAGTACCAGCCAATCAGGGTAGGTGCTACAAAATGCCATTGGTTGGATTTGAAGAACTGATCAAGTCCGTGGCTGATAGAAGCCATGGTCAATGTTCAGGGAAACTGGACTTAGATGGTCACCATGATGTTGTCTGAGATATTCATAAACTTCAGTTATAAGTAAAATTAAACCTAGAATTCAAAAGAGATACATTGAAAAATGTAAACATTTATTGTAAAGAAATTGATTTTCTCTTAAATATGAGCAATTAATTATAAGGCATTAATTAAATAATTTCAAGAAAGCTGCATTAGTTTTCAGGCTGCCCAATTGTATGCACTAGAGCAGCAGATGTAACCCAATTTGGAATCCCTCCGAATCTGTTATACTATGCTAATAGGGATGGTTTTAAAGTGTCAACAAGTTCTTCGCAGAAAATGAGTCACAGTAACAGACAGGATGGTGGGGACAGATGCCCTTTATTAAAAGGAGTCTTTTCCCTCAACTCATGTAAACATCCCAACTTTTGATAGGGACAACATTCAGGGGGGAGAAAAGCAAACAATTGATACACACTGCTTATGTGAAAACTGGCTACCAACTTGATATTGAAGGGTTATTCCCAAAATTGTGAATTGCCACAGGTTGCTGGGCAAACTATATCACTTGTTTTGTGAAAAGTCAAAGTCCCATGAGATTTTTATATTAACAGTTCATTAACTGACCGCAAAATTAAACTTAATAATTTTTGATCACACAAGTACCCCTTTAATGGATTTTTCCTCACCAATCTAATCTTTGTATCCTGTTCAGATTGGACACAAACCACCCTATTTCTCAATCTTTATCTCTCATAAGATGCACTTCACCTTGTTGTTTGAGAGTTTCAAAAATCCCCTCGTTCTATTAACTACTGGCAGCTGCAGCAATTTACAAAGCAAAAATTTTCACTGAAGATCCAATTAACCATACATACAAGACACAATGGGCTGAATTTGCTAAGGCAGGGTTTCTACAGGAAGATTCTGGATGATTTAAAAAAGGGTTTCTAAATCAGAATGTCTCTTCAGTTTCACACTATTTCAAGAACAAGGCCTTTTATAGAAATTTAAAGAAATAGCATGGGGCATGAGAGAGAATGCCTTGTATTTGGAGTTCGGTCGTAGGTCTGCCATCACATCTCTGAATCATGGAATAGGTTTACAGGGTTAAATGGCCTACTCATTTCCCTAATGTAAGTAGGGAAAAGAAAGAAGAGTTTAATTTGCTCAAATACACATTAGATAGTAAATAAGGCAATCAGGTTAACAAAAAAAAACATACTACGTGTTGTCACAATATTCTACATAGATTCCCAGTTGGACCTGCTCTCTCCGTCTTACTTTTAAGATGCAAGGATCCAAATGCATCAGTGTAGATCAGATTCAAAATTGGTACATTTATTGTCTGCAGTTAAGGCAACTACCATAAAAAGCCAATGCAAAAATAATAGAACAAATTAGTGCTGATTCCCCTCTTGAGCTTTCCCTCTAAGTTTTAAACAATCTATAAATCTGAATAAAGTAGTGTGCAAGAATTATATTCCTTTATTACCTGCTCAAAAGCTGAGGAAGACTGGAGATCATGGGTCTATAATCTGGAGCATTGCGTAAAGCTCAAATAAGAGTGCAGCAACCAGATTGTAATTCTTTGGCACTGCAAACAGGGCTGTAATCAAACACAGATCATTAGACACCAGCAGAAACAAAGCTATCTCACAAATACAGAACTGGCATCTATTAAAATAGCTATCCTCATTGTTTAGCTAGTGAACAGAGTAGCCTAAACTTGGCAGGAAAACAGCAAGCTCAGAACACACCATTCAGTATCATGGGCAGATCATAGAACACTTACAGTGCAGGAGGACATTTGAAAAGAGCATCTTTTTCAGGCCGATTTTCATAACTGAGCCTTTACAATTGCTAATCCACCTTCGCTTATTGCAGCATCTGGAGGAAACCCACAGATGTGGAGAGATTGTGCAAACTCCACAGATAGAACTCACCAGAATCGAAACCTGTACCTAGCACTGAAGCAGCAGTGCTGACCATTGTGCCATATCATCCAACTCAATCCCACCCTTTCCCCAGACTCTTTGATCTCCCTTTGCCCAAGAATTAATCTAACTTCTTGAGAACAAAATGTTTTGGCCTCAAATGCTTTCTGAAATTAAATGCCACAAGCCCCCCTCTCTGCGTGAAGAAATTACTTCTCATTTCAGTCTTAAAAAAGATTTACCCCATATCTGTGGACTATGATCCCTGATTCTAGACTCCCCCCAACATCAGGTCCTGCAAGAATTTTATACATTTACGAGATTGCCCCCTCATTCTTCTGATCTCTAGCAAATATAATCCTACCCACCTCAACTGCTCCTCAGACATCAGTCCCACTATCCCAGGAATCAGCCTGGTAAACGTTTGCTGCATTTCCTGTACAGCAAGAATGTCCTTCCTCACACTAGGAGATCAAAACTGCACACCATATTCCAGGTGTGACCTCACCAAGGCCTTGTATAATTGTAGCACTCCTTATGACAATTATGATATAGTATTCCAGAATTCTCAGCTTTGTTACATAGAACATAGAACATAGAACATTACAGCACAGAACAGGCCCTTCGGCCTTCAATGTTGCACCGACCAATATAAAAAGCAATGACCCTCCAAACTAAACCGTTCCCTTCTCTTCCATATACTTAGCAACTAACCTCTTAAACGCCACCAAACTTGGCGCATCTACAACTGCTGCAGGCAGGGCATTCCACTTCCGAACCACCCTTTGGGTAAAGAACCTACCTCTGATATCCGTCCTATAACTATCACCCCTTAATTTAAAGCTGTGTCCCCTCGTGCTAGCTTTCTCCATCCTAGGAAAAAGGCTATCACTGTCCACCCTATCTAAACCTCTAATCATCTTATATGTTTCGATAAGGTCCCCTCTTAGCCGCCTCCTTTCTAACGAAAACAACCTCAAATCCCTCAGCCTCTCTTCATAAGACCTGCCCTCCATACCAGGCAACATCCTGGTAAACCTCCTCTGTACCCTCTCCAATGCCTGGGTACAGTTTTCACAGAATTTGGAGTTTTGAAATGCATCTTTAACCACTGCATTCTTTGTCTTATTTCTTGGTTGCACTGATTTTCTTTTTGGACACTGCTAAACATTTTTACAATTTATGCTCAGTCCTTCTCACTTTCACTGAACTCAATCCAAAATCTTTCAGTTTCTCTTCAGAGTCAGCAATAAGAATGGGATCATTGGAGCATACTAAGGTTATAACTGCCAACTAATTCCAGCTCCTCTACTCAAATCCTCTCACTAAGGCCAGCATACCATTTCCTTTCTTTCAGTGACAGGTGTTAGGAGGACACCCCGATCTCATTGCACATTCCTTCTTCTCAACTTACAGCCAGATAATAACCTGCCTTCCCGTTTTTGCTACCAAAGGGGATAACCTCATATTTATTCACATTATACTGCATCTGCTGTATATTTGCCCACCTCATTCAGCTTATCCAAGTAATAATGATGAAGTATTCTACATCCCTCAGCTCATCCTCCCATCCAGCTTCATCTCATCTGTAAATGTGGATATATTGTACTTGGCTCCATCTAAGTTCATTAATATATAATTGTGACTACTTAGGTCCTTGCATTGATCCCTGTGGTACCACACGAGTCTCTGCCTGTCATTTAGAAAGAGATCTATTTCTACGTCTGCCAATGAATTTCCTATCCATCTCAACGCACTTAACTGCAATCCCATGTATTTAACTATCATAAGCATTCTGAAAATGGAAATAAACCACATCCATTGGCTCCCTATCATCAACTCTACTAGTTACATGATCGAAGAATCCCAGTTGATTTGTCAAGCATCCTTTCCCTCTTAAATGCACACTGTCTAATTCTGCCACGTTTTTCCAAGTATTGTTACTTTAACCTGAACAATCGGACTCGAATTTTTCCCCTCTGCTGACATCAGGCTCTCTTTCATAAGGTATGATGACAGTGCTTAGTATGGCTGCCTCACAGCAGCAGGGACCTGGGTTGGGTCACCAAAAGAGCATGTTATTCATTAAGGAAGTAATAAAGGGACATTTGGAAAATCAAAACGCAAACCATCAGAGTCAGCATGTTTTTAAGAAGAGTAAATCATGTTTAACTAACTCTTCAAAGATGAGATTGTTACAGCAGATTCTATAGGTACAGAATATCTGGACTTTCAGAATGCATTTGATAAGGTGCCACACAAAGGATTAATACCGACGGTAAAATGGGGTTAGGGGTAATATGTTAGTTTGGATAGAGGATTCACTAGCCAACAGAAAACAGAAAGTGGGAACAATGGGTCTTTTTCTATTCAGCAAGATGTAACTAGTAGTGTGTCCCATGGTTTGCTCCCTCTGATGAATAGTTATGGGGAATGGTTAGGAAGGTGCAGATGAAGCTGACATGAAATCAGCTGTGATCGTACTGAATGGCAGAGGTGTTAACTTGCCTATTCCTGTTCCTAGTTGTACTCTTATGTTTATTATGTTCTTACATAAAGATTGTAGCTACAAGGGCAGGTCAGAGGCTAAGAATCTAGCAGCGAGTATCTCACCTCCTGACTCCCCAAAGCAGGCACAAGTGAGGAATGTGATGGAATTCTTTCCACTTGCCTGGATGACAGCAGTTCCACAACACTCAAGAAGCTCGACACCATCCAGGACAAAGCGGGCGTCTGATTGGCAACCCAACCAGAAAGAAAATTTCCTCTACCACCGACATACAGTGGCAGCAGTGTATACCATCTGCAAGATACATTGCAGAAACGCATTAAGGCTTCATGGACAGCACCTTCCAAACTCACGACCACTGTCATCTAAAAGGACAAGGGCAGCGAACATACGGCCCAAAAGCTAAAAGTAAAATACTGTAGATGCTGGAATCTGAGACAAAAACAGAAAATGCTGGAAATCTCGGCAGGTCTGACAGCATCAGTGGAAACAGAATAGAGCTAATATTCTATTCTCTCTCCTCAGATGCTGTCAGGCCTACTGAGATTTTCCTGTGTTTTCTGATTTCGTTTCAGATTCCAGCATTGCAATATTTTGTTTTTATCTTAATGTTTACTTCACTGCCATTTATCTTCCAGGAATGCCTATCTGAAGAAGTTCTGCTTTTCTTTCCGACTGATCTCTCTCTCCAGCAGCACCAACTCGCCCTATCTCAAAGCTGCCAGATATATAGGAACACTACGTTGAAGTTCCCCTCTAAACCATTGAAAATCCTGGCTTGGAAAAATATCGCAGTTCCTTCACTGTTGCTGAGTCAGAATCGTGGGAGGACTTCCCTAAAAATACCGGAAACGCACGTACCCAACACCGACTGGGGCGGTTTAAGTGCAATTATCGACTGTCAATATACGTTAGCGTAGCCAGCGAAGCCAACGTCCCTTGAACTGATTAAACAAATACTCTCCACCCTATTGTTCGATATTGAATACTATAGTCGAGAAGGAAGAGAGTGCACTTGCAAATTAGTTTTATCGTTTACTGTCTGCATATTTACATTGACAGAATTAATTAGAATTGACAGTAGCTGGCTATAGAGGCAGAGTCGCCACTTTCAATTTGGGTCTTATTTTTACAGGTTAGACAAAGGCCAGATGAGAACATTGACGCCTACGCTACTCAAGCCTGCGAGAAGAAAAAGGCCCCTCCAAACCAAAACACAAGAAAGAGCACACCATCTATTCTCAGGCAGGACTGACGGATTGAGGTGAAAGATAGTCAACTAGGTGGTCAGCGCCAGGTACCCGGGTTCAGTCGGGTAACTATTTATGTGGAGTTTGTACATTCATATTCTCCCCACGTTGGTTTAGGTTTCCACCGGGTACTCAGCTTTCCTCCTACATTCCAGAGATATGCAGTGAAGTGAATTACCTCTTAATTTCAGCGGATTAGCGGGGATTAGGTGGATTTAAGGGGATAGAACCTGGGTGGGATTGTGATGGTTGCAGACTCTATAGGTCGAATGGCACTGTATGGATTCTACGATATGACTATACATTACAACATATTGATTAATTGTTCAGAATCTGAGGGGATTGGTTTTGTCTTTATGGGACAGATTTCAACAAATCCTTATTAATTGACATTTCTCTTACTGACTTGGTTGGAAATAGCAATCGGGAGAGATGTTAATCAGGCTGCGGGCTCGTAATCGGTTTTACACAAAAATCAGAGTCAATATTATCCACGTTTCTTTTTCGGGTCTGCCTGGAATAATGCTTGTCCCAACTACGAAACAAGAAATTCTTCAATGACATGCGTAAAATATCTATTTTACAGACAAAACAAGACAACAGCCTGGCTCTGCCACAGTCAAAATTGACACCAGGAAAAAGGCAAACCCCAGACAAAGGGAGGAGAGCATCGTATATTCCCAGGTACATCTTAGGTCATTTACTGTAATGGCATCAATATTATGTAATACCACACTGAGATGCAGGAAATAGGAAGGTTCTTGTTTAATCTACCAACTGTGCTCTGTCGGCTGATTTCAAACAAGTTCGTCATTTTTGCCTCAAGTCCCAGAGATCACGAGATTAGTGGGAATGGCGGTAAGGCGAATGAAAAATGTGACCCAGAGCCTTCCTCCGTGAGATAAGCAGGGCACTGCGACTATCGATGTTCAGACAATTGGGCCTTAAATTAATCTTGTGTCCTATCAGCTTTCCCAACTGCCTTAAAGAGCAGCATGGAATTACTTTTTTTTATTTTAGTCAAATAATTAATCTGTTTTCTTCAATGAGCTATATTAACAGAAGAATTAATTTTACATGAAAGTTCAAATGGAATTTCAACAAGATTTGGGGGAGGGCTGCAGAAAAGGGAAAGGAAGCCAAACCAAAATCCGATTACAATCTGAAATTGGAACTAATGGAAGGAAATTCCATAAGTCTTTCGTTAAAATGTCAATTGTCTCAATAATGATTGGACGATGGATTTACAATGATATTAAATATTACTTTAACGGGCTAAACAAAGAGGTGGAGATAAGAAGCTGATATATGCCACTTTGCAGCTTGCTGATTCCAAGGACCCATCAAAACTTAAACAAAACAAACGCCCATTGTATGCTGAAGTGAATGTGACAAAGAAAGAAGTTGAGAATCTAAATACTGTTTGCAGGTGTAAGATATTTATGAGTGCAGGATCAGACTGTTCGATTATAAATCTTAAAATGCATCCATTGCTGTTTACATTGATTGCAGCCAGGCTAACTATCTCAAACATCACAACTGGCAGAATTGCTCGCTGGAATATTATAGAACAAATCCAAAATTGGGTGCTTTCCGTGACCGGGCAAGATTTCCAAAACCAGATTGAAATTGTCGACCAGTTGAAAATCTTCCAGATTTCAAATGTGCAGGACGATCTTCTTACGATATTAGCAACTAAGTGGCATCGACATTTTGTAACTTCAACTTGTGATCGTTCTTAAAATGCAGCGTGCATGGTTTGTATCATACAATTTCACGAGGAGTCACGAGAACTTCAAGAAACTGTCAATCAGTTCAACTTTTAAAAAATGAGTATTAATTTCCATTGTGTAACAAATTTAACAGTTGCTTTTCAAAGTCCATTGTCACCGAGTGACTATCTGAGGTGACAGCAATCATTCGCTGTAAATACTATTTGAATCACCATCTTTTCGCTCACAGGATGGAGACGGATGAGGAAAGCCTCTGTGCCCGAAACTCCATAAAATGCACTGAAGCTGCTTCCAAAATTATTCTTTAAAGTAGCCCATTCCATTAGAGAGTCAGACAAGCTAATCTGCATAGGGACACATACTGTTAGGGAGGAAAGATCACTAGAAGACACAGAAACGTAGAAGATGGGAGCAAGAGGAAGCATTTGGCCCTTCAAGTCTGCTCAGCCATTCATTACTATCATGGCTGATCATCCGACTCAATAGCCTAATCCTGTTTTTCTCCATAACTTTGTTCTCATTCATCCCAAGTGCTACAGAAGTATAGACAAGAGGCTGATTCAATAAATTATTTTCAATTACATTTAATGTAATGTGGTATTCAAAATTAACTTGAAAAAATAAATATGTGGTCCATGTGTTTGTATCACATCTGCACTAGATGAGCTGGAATGAGCTGGAGAGAATAGTACAGGCAGTTCCACTGTAATGTAGAAGAAATTGATTCCTTGTCACTCCCAAGGGAACAAAGCTCAGACAGAGACAAATCCTGGAGATCCAACAGGAAAAATGAGATAGCACAGGTATTCTGGCTGATGTCCATCTGCCTGTGATTCAGGGTTGTGCAGTTTTTACTGTGACATTGTAATATGTGTCAGATGGCTGAATCCAGTAAGATTTAGGCTGCAGAAAGTTAAGATTACTAATACCAATAGACTAAGTGTTTCTCTATAAAGTTATGGCCTAGTTATGGAGCAGCAAGTGGCAACTGGAAGATAAGTGTAAGCAGCCATTTATGCATTCCTTTTGGGTTGCCGAAGTTATCTGACACCAATGAGTCACCCCTGCAATATTCATTTCTGATTCCCGTGGCAAGTGGGACAGTAAAATTCCAACCTAACCCTATCCAGCTAGCATGTAAATAGAAGAGTTGCAAATCCTTTTTGGCGGCGAGTTTTTATTCCCAACGTTTGCACAATATGTATGATAAAATGGGCCAGACTGTTTCTAGCTACTACAGTCTCTGGGCAGGAATATATTTGCCAACCAGCCTAATCAGGAAGCAGAGGGAGCTATTGCACATGCACATATCTCTGTGTCTACATATAGGCAATTCCAACAGCAGAGGCCTGACAGCCACAGAGAACCGCCAGGCATCAATGCAGCACCATCTGCCACACCCCCCATTACAACCACAGGGGCCCATGGACAACCACAAGTCCCACATTGTCTGAAAATATGGCCCCCATCTCGTGCCTAGACCAATTCCACTCCCACTGGTCGCATGCAGAATGGCAGCGGCCCTCCCATTCCTTCCCCCTCAACAATCACAAAAGATTGCCAGTGCAGCCCCTGTCCCCCACTGCCAATCGCATGCAGACTGGGCAGCGGCCCTCCTTCTCACCCCCACAGATCACAGCTTCAGTACAGCAGTGGGCTTCACCATCATAGCTTTACAGTACACAGCAAGTCCCACTCTCTCTGTGATATGCCCCCAATCTGACTCCACCCCTCCAGGCCCCACCCTACTGGCACCGTCTACTTCAAGCCCCGCCCCCAAGGGCCTTCAGGCCCCATCCCCTTCAGATATTACCACCAAATGCCCTATTCCGCAGTCCCTGCCCAGCATAGGGCCAATCAATTCAGGATCTATCACAAAGGTCCCACTTCTTCATGTCCCGCTCACCATAGTTCCGCCCCCTTGGTGCCCAATGGGAATTGCCAATGTCCCAAGCATTAATGTGCAGAGCAAACTGGTAAAATCTCAGCCCCTGTTCTCCATAGACTGCCGTAGGGAAATTCATGATTGTAACTAGGGGTCGGGGCCTATTCTAGAGTGTGCCAGCAAAGCGCTCAGCGGATACTGCATATGCACCAATCTGCCAGAGGGGAGATTAGTGCATGGACATTGGCCTCTCCCAATCGTAGGCCTTCCCGGTCCCCCCACACGACTGCTAGCCTACCAGTCCGGCCCCCAAGGCCAGCTCCGATCGCTGCCTTATCCCTCCCCCATTAATACCATTTCAGAGTGGCAGTGTGTTCCCAACCACCACCATCACTCACCCCACCAGCATCTTCTGCCTTTCCAGTGTGTCCCTCCCCCTCTGGCCCCACCTCCTTGGCACTGCATCGTGCCCAATGGCCAAGCCAGCAATGCCTAAGGGGCATCCCCTCCCCTGACCTCCCAGGGGGGCCCTCTATGGCTTCATCCTCACCAGCAGCGTGAGCATGCCTTTTTCCCATTGGTGGGAAGCACTTATAAACCCCACTGGTGGGAAACTCTCCCGACACAGGGAAGACTCTAGTACACCCTGAGTCAACCATCCTAGGCCTGCTAATCATACTGAAATTGAAATCAATATGCTCACCAGCCCCACATATACTTCCATCATGGAGGAGATTATACCAAAAAAGGGCATGGGAGATTCATGGTGGTCCAGACACAGTGGGGCAGGAGAATCCCGATTTATGTTCTACCACATTGTGCTGGCAAAATGAAGTGCAGCACCACAAGATGGACAACATCAAAAAGAGTCAGAGTTCTAAATCTCTGAGTGTACAGAGTAGAGCAAGACATTCTTTTTAGTATGTGGATTGAGTGGGCAAAGTTATATTTGTCATCAAGAAGATTACAGTGCATATTCTCCTTGAATTGCTGTGTACATGATGATTCCAGCAGCCCTATTGTCTAACTCATCACAGGGGCAAATATCCCAGTCTGTTGCACTGTATGAGTAGCGCAGGCAGGGAGACATCAGTGGGAAGCCTATAGTGGGACTTTTGACTGGTGTCTGGCTGATCACAAGTCTCCAAGGCAATATTTTTGAAAGTAATCAGCCATACGCTGGAAATTGGTGCAAGACTGATTACCATGTTGAAGTTTCAATTTCAGAATAATTACCAAACCCAGAACAGTATTTTCTGGGCTCACTCGAGTCTCCCCCCACATCTGGAGAGGTTGTCTGTCCATATGCAGCAAGACCTGGAAAATATTCAGATTTGTGTTGATATGTGGGCAAGTAACATTCATATCACAGAAGTGCCAGAAATTGAACACATCAAGCAAGGGATATCACAACCTTCCCTTGACATTTAGAAACATTACCTAGTGGTTATCATTGACTGGAAACTTAATTGGACAAGCCATATGAAAATGTGCTTACAAGAACAGGGTAGAAACTAGGAATTTTGCAATAAGCACTCACTTTCAGGCTCCTCAAAGCCTTCCTGCCATCATTGAATCACAACTCAGGAATGAGATGGACTAACCTTGATGAATGTTACTTCAACAAGTGGGTCCACACAATCCAGGACAAAACATCACACTTCATCAATTCTCTATCTACCGCTATTTTCAATTTCATTCTCTCCACTACCAATGTACAGTGTCATCAGTGTGTATCGTATACCAGATGCAGCAAGACTACCTTCAACAAATTTTAATCACTAGACAAATAAGGATAGCAAATGCATGGGGAACATTCTTACCTTCTTGTCATGTTAAGTACGCAGTAGGATGAACTGGTAAGATTGTGCAAGAGATAAAAGATTGGATTCACTCTCGATTTCTCGCCACACGTGATTTTACCAAGCCCAGATGCCCAGCATGATCAGTCTTGCACCTTAAAGGGGCATTAGACTAATATCAATACTTAAATCTATTTTAAATAGCATCAACAAGGACTTGACATGACAGCCTCACTGGTAGGACCAAAAGCTATTGAGGCCCGCTGGGTGGCCCAGTGGAGAGGGGGTCAATGCCAAGGAGGCGGGCCCTGAGAGGGTGGGGAATAGAGAAGGAAGAGGGCCATGATGGGGAGTTGGGGGAGGGAAATTGTGCACTCTGCAATGGAGTTTTTCTGGGCAGGGAAGCTGTGCATTCTGAAAGAGCAAGAGGCGGGGAAGGAAGCTATTCACTCTGCAACGGCGTTCAGCCAGACCAGGGCCGAGATCTCAGGAGGCAATCAGTTTGGCAGGAAGTGTAGGTGGTGGTATTTTGGTCAGCATCATTTGCGCAATGGGTGTTGCTGATTGGCCAGAGAGGCCAGCAATATCTGGAGGGGGATTGCTTGACAGATCTCTCTCCCACAGAACGGAGAGGTCTGTTCATGCATAATTGCACCTTCTGGTGGAAGCAGATAACATTCATGTGAGTCTAGAATCCACCCCCGCCCCTACTGGCAAGAAACAGATTGTGCATTTTCTCTGCACAAAGTGATGTAAGGTTGCATTTTTAAACTCACCCAAAAAATGGATCTGAAAGTCTCCCATTTTCTTGATCATTTGGCACTAAAACTTTTTTTGATAAGGTTGCTCTCACGTTAACGTTGCCAGTTGCAGGTCTCCTTCCAAGACATATGGCATCCTGATCTGGAACTAAATCACCAGTCCCTTACTTCAGCTGGATTAAAATCTTCCTAACAGCACTGTGGGTGCAACTAAACCAAATGGATTGCAGCAGTTCTCAAGGGCAACCAGACATGTTATCTTGCTAGTGGCACTCACAGTACATGTGTTTTCTTTTACTTTTTATCTTTAACAATTTCCACCCATGGTTTTATGAATACATATCAACTGGAATTGAAGATCTGCCTAAAGCCTTATGAGTTCTTACAATTTGACATTTACTGTAGTGCTCACTAATTCTGAACATTTCAATTCTCTGCAGGTTAAAATTGCTCCCATATAAATTAAAATGAACTCAGCAGATATGGGAGCAAATTGGACAGGCCCATAAACCAGCAGTATGTAAGCAACAGACAGATAATTTGCATGCTTTAATGAGATGGTATGAAGCATAGAAATCATTCCTGTTCAGTGTAAGCAGGAAAGAGTTAGCATGTGAACCAATAGCCAAGATTCAATGTTGAGAACTGATCATAAACCATGTCAAAAGTATAGGACACTGGAGCTGCCTAGAAAAATAGTGTTCCAAAGACCAAAGCAAGATATATTTCATGGTTCTACCACACAAGTCAAAGCAGGAAAATCCAGCAGTTAATTATCCATAAAACTAGGTTTTTACAGCTACAACCAATAATAACTTGGAACTCAAAATAAACAGGGCAAAATACAATGAAGTGCACAAATTTCAATTAAAACTTCAAAAATAATGATGCTTTTCTCTACAAAATAAAGCAGAAAAAGCAAAAACTATAAATGAACAAGAAGTAGTTTCATCTTTAACAAAAATACACTTTTTGTCTTTATACGATGGTTTGGAGTTTAATTGGGCACCAATCAAGTTAGGGCAGGTTCTATAAAATGCCAATGGATTTTGTTTATGGATTGATTATTGGCTGAGGCTGATTGATGTCAGTTTGAAGATTTTCAGGGAACTTGGACCTACATGAATATAATGTTGTGTTAGAGATGTCAATAATGTTCAGTTATAAACAAAATTGAAACTAAGGATTTAAGAACAACTACGAAGCCCTAATACATTGAAAAATGAGAATATTACACAGAACATTAAATAAATATGATTTTTCATTGAAGTGTGAACAATGTATTTGAATATCAATGCGTTAAAGAATGAAATTGTTAAAACTGCAATGCAGTTTGGACTTGAGGTTAATCATTGTATTCAAAGCAGCAAACTTAACATGAACTGGAAGACCCCCCGGAGTCAGTTACACTTTCCATATAGAATTGATATTAAAGTTGGTGACCAGAAATAAATTACTAGGCCCAGCAATAAAATCATTAAACAAAATGTACTTGGGATAGGAATCCTGTGATGGAGGTTTTGCACCAATTAATCCCCAGTTTCAGTCCTTTTCCTTGATGAAGCTGTTGCATTTGTAGATTAATTTTTCATCAAACTCACAACAGCAAGTTGGCCTCATAATTGTTCATAGTGCAAGCACACTTCTATTGACATGGTAATTGGTAATGGCTGAATAGTTTTGCCTTGTATTTTGCTACAGACATGAACTGAAAACAGAACAAAGGCAATTGGGCTTCTGAAGCTTTGGTTCATAACAGGGCAAGGTGCGTGTGAACCAATGACATTTAGAGATTGAGAAATAAATGAAGGGCTGAAAAAGATGCAGAATTAGTATTAGCAAATTAGAAAAGGAAATAGAAATTAGATACAAAAATAATTTAAAATATAACTTTAACAATCATTAATTCAATGCCTAAGAAACGAGACTGCATGTTTTGAATTAATCACTTTAACTGGCTCAAACTTCTAAGTTGAACCTTTCAACCCTGGAATCAACCTAGTGCACCTTCTCCAACCTGCCCAGTGCAAGAATATCCTCTCTAAATAAAAAGGCCAAAATTATATGGTGTCTTCTAGTGTTATCTCAGAAATGTCATTTCATTTGTAGTCATCGCTGCATATTTCTCCAACCCTTGCAATAAAGGGCAATATTCCAAACATTCCTAAGCACTTGATCTAACTTCATATTAATATTTTGTAATTCACATATATTACCCAGATCCCTCAGTGCTCTGTAATTTCTGTCCATGTAAATAATATCCTGTTTTTCTATTCTTTCTACCGAAGTGGATAGCCTCATATTTTCTCATATTATATTGTATCTTCCAATTTTTAGCCCACTCATCTAAACTATCGTACAATTTTGCAGACTCTTTTCATGCCCTATTCACAATTGCTTTTCTATCTATCTTTATGTTATCAGCAAAATTAGCAGCAATATACTCTGTTCTTTCATCCATTTAGTTAACACAGAGAGCAAATATTTGAGTCCTTAGCAACAATCTTTTTGGCATTCAGTTAGTTCACTTCCAGCCTAAATATTTCTGATTTATTCATAATTTCTATTTCCTATTAGTTAGACAATCCTCTATTATTTTAAGTAATTAACATCACGACTTTGAGCTGCCATCTTGTACAGTAAATTTTGATGTGTCAACTTATTGAATCCCTTTTGAAATTCCAAATACACTCCATCAATTAGTTCCCATTTATCCGACCTGCTTGTTACATCTCAAAGTTTGTCAAACATTATTTTCTTCTAACAAATAATGTTGTCTTTGCTTGGTTGTACCATGAGTTATGAATGCTGTACTACTACTTCTTTATTGATGCATTCCAGCATTATTCCAATGGCAAGTGCACAGCCAATTTGTTCATTTTTTTCTGCTCTCCATCTCTCTTCTTTTTTGAATATCATAGAATCCCCACTGTTCAGAAGGAAGCCTTTCAATCCATTATGCCTGCACTGACAACAGTTTCACCCATACCCTATCCCGATAACTCCATTTATTTACCTTCTCAATAAGGGTCAATTTAGCATGGCTGATCAAACTACGCTGCCTATATTTGGACTATGAGAAGAAACCAGGGTACCCAGAGGAAACCCACGCAGACAGGTAGAATGTGTTAACTCCACACAGAGTCACTCGAGGCCAGAATTGAACCTGGGTCCCTAGTGCTGTAAGGCAGCAATGCTAACCATTGTCCTACTATGCCATCTTATCCACTTGGTTTCTGTAGAATCTAATGAATTTTGGAAGGTTCTGAATAATGCTTCAGCTATTAACTACAGCTGCTTCATTTAGAATATTAGCAATGCAAGCAATCAAATTGAGTCTTGGCATAATTTATTCTCATTAGTTTATCATGTATTTTTTCGCTGGTGATAATGATTGCATTGATTTTTTTTCCTTTCCTTTCTGCCTCTTGATTTTTAGATATTCTTTGGAAGTTTTTCATGTCATCTACTATGAAGACAGATACAAGTTACTTGTTCAAAGTTACTGCCACTTCCTTTTTCCAGTTAGTAGTTTTGCCATATTACCATGTAAGGGACCAAAATTTACTTTAGCTTCTCTTCCCTTTCATGTAGAATCTTTTACTGCCAATTCTTAGATTTCTTGCTAATTTGCCATCATATTTTAATTTCTCCTTTTTGATTTTTCCATTGCTGTTCTCTACAATTTTCACAAATACCACCACTAATTCTTGCAGAATAGCATGCTTTTTGCTTCAATTTAATACCATCATTAACTTACTTTGTTGCACAGGGAATGATTACACTTCTCTGGGACTCATCATTCCGCAAAGGAATACATATTTTGTTAAAATTATGAAATATCTACTTAAATGTTGCTTTGCTTGCCCACAAGCTTAACTTTTAAAATAGTTCCCTCATGACTTCATCTTCATACCTATATAATTGCTTTTATTTAAGTTTAAGCCACTTCATTGCTCCTTTTATGCCCAATGCTTGGCACTTGTATAGCTACTTGCCAAAAGCCTAAACCTGGATGTCGTTCAAATCTTCCCAATTGCAGACACAAATTTCTTCAGTACCGGAAGAGTTGTGGAAAGAGAAAAATAGTGTTAATGGTGATTTGATGGTTTTCATTGCTGCTGGAAGATGTTACAAATGAATAGCATTTAAGATAATGTATAGCCAGGCAAACTAGACGAAACTTGAAACTGTGAAATTAATTAATGTTTGCATGAGTGGACAGCCACAGTGAAAGATTCTGATTCAGTGGACAGGATTATACGACATCATCATGCCTCTCATCATGCCAGTTTTGTAGACAGGAAAATGTCAAAAAACGGGAATGGTGCCTGTTCCCCTGCCCATTCCAATTTTCCAAGAAGAAAAAATTGACGCGATTAGGACCCCGCCAAAACAGTTAAAATCTCAATTTGCATTTTTTTTTTGTATTCATAACGATATATTTAGTGAGCTTCATGCCCAATCGTTCCTACTCACCTGTCTTTACAACCTCATTCGCTGCAGCTGGATCGGGCAGGCAAACACCAAGCATAAAAGTCGCATTCAGGTGCTTGAGCAGAGGGTGAATCTCTGCTTTTAACTAGTTGGTGGTGCTTCGGGAAGTTGTTTCAAAGCAGCCATGTTGCATTTTGGGTTGAAGGGCCGACAGTGGTGTGGGGGCTCCAACTTCGACTTCTCAGGATGGACCTTGGGTCTTAGCGCAGACTCTAGATCCTAGTGGTAATAGCAGCAAACACTTGCAGGTAAGGGATGGACTGGAAACTCTCCGAAGTGACTGTGCTGCAACCTCAGGACATGTCAAGCAGCACTGTCTGTGACCACTACCGTTAGGGTTCTGGGTGTATATTTGTGAATGGTGGGGTAGTTGCGGGGGAAGGGCTAGCGGCGAAGGAGATACATTGCTTTCCGGAGGCGCTGCAGAGCCTGTGTTGCTTGGGGTCTATGGGGGGTACGGGGAGTACATGTTGCTGGGCTGGGGCAAGCAGAGTTCTTCAATCTCTCCATCTGCCTCTCCCCTTCCCCAAATCCCAGTCCCTGTTCCACTCTTCAGATCGAGATAGTTTTTGCAGCGGAACCCATTGATCTTTCAGTTCTTTTCGTTGTTGCTGGAGCTGAGAAGGAGCACGAGGATAAATTGCAGGCATAGGAATCCCTTACCACTTGCAGTAGAGGAAGATAGCTGCAGGAAGTGACCGCCATTCGTCCTTGGGAGGGGGGCAGGAGCAAGAGAAGGAGAGAATGGAGATCATAGTAATTCCAACTCAGGTGCCCTTTGAGCAACTATTGAACATCACGTGCCGCTGAGGCTTTGAGACATGCGACATTTTTGTTATTTTTCAAAACACCCACTCCTGGTGATTGTGAATGGCCTTAAACATTTACACTACGGGGTCTTTTCAGACTGTCAGTGGAGACCTTTGTGGCATTTCCCAATCATCAACCCACAAGTGTGTGAAGGAGATTATGGATGACCTATATACCCGAGCTGGCCAGTACATTAAATTTGACTAGGTCCTGCAGAGCCTGTGGCCATCGTGAGGATGCCAAATGTGCAGGGGGATGACTGCACCCTAATCGTCCTCAAGGTCCTGGTGAGAAATCCAGGAAGATTCATGAATAGAATTATTGAAATGAACAGTTGGTGTGAGACAATCAGCTGAATATCATGCACGTCTGTGCCAGACACCCTGGCAGCATGCATGACAGTTTTATGCCATGATTTATATTGTTTATATATGATTTATATTGAGAAGTTCTGATGTCCCAGAGGTATTTGAGGAGAAATCCATGGTGCAAGGGTGGCTCATGGGGGACTTGGATACCCGCTTGGGTCTTTGCTGATGCCAATGCAGAGTCCTGAGACTGATGAGGAAACACAATATAATGAGGCCTACATTGTCACCTGTTCAATCGTGGAGCAGTGCTCCTTAAAATGCAGTTCATGTGCATGGACTGCTCTGGTGGCGCCCTTCAATAGAACCCACCTAATATCATTCTGCATTATGGTCATTGCAGTGCCCTACACAACCTGGCACAGCAACAAGGAGACCTTTTGGATGTGGAAGGTGTGGAAGCCGACCAGCTGGGCATCATTGGGCAGGAATCCACGCAGCAAGAGGAGGATTACAACACCACCCAGGTGTTGGAGGGTTGGTGGCAGCAAGGGTCATTAATGGCCTGCATCCTCTTCTTTCCCATAAGCTCCAGTGCCTGTTTCTCAAAGGGGGTGAGGACTGAATCTTGGGCACATAACCCTCTCCTGGCGATTATGGGCATCCTTCTTCTGAGAGGTCAGAAGGAGACATGTAAAATCTGATGGCATGAGTCCTCCAGGGTACCGGGGTGGGGGGGGGGCGGGGTTGCATTCATAGGAAAAGGGTTGTGAAACTCTTGGAAGGGAGGAGGAATGTGCTTGGGGACAGTCAGGAACTGGAAGCATGCTGGGTGATCTTGGGTCATTTTTGGGAGGAATATGTTAGATGAGGTTAAACACCCATCCTTTCGCCTGGATTAGTTCATTCAGCTTTTTGTGGAATTGCTTCCCAGTTCTCTCGGCCAGTGCCCTCACACTAACATAGGCTGCCATCACTTCCAAGGCTGTGTTTCCACTCCCTTCCTTTGGAACAGTGCCGTGCTGGGGAGAAAGAAGGTATGCCATCTTGCCACCACTGCCCCAGCAACCTGACCAGATTTACTTCAGAAAAATGGGGAGCTGTCTTCCTGAAGCCATTTCTTCTTGCGTTGTCTGCTCATCCTTGGGAAATCTTGAATGGATTTTTCGCTTTTTAAGGCAGATTGGCTGCAGGCAGTTTTGGAAAGTCTTATACCAGTTGGAGCATTCCAGTGAGCTTAATGCAGTTTGCCTTGTTACCATGGCAGGAAAATCAAGTCTGCAATTACAAGCGTGCTGATAGAGGTGGGAAGGAGAGGGGGGGATGTGGGATTTGTGGCTTTGATGATCGGGGTAAGGGAGACAGAGGGTCATGACAATCAGCCATCGGGGCTGAATGGGGTGATGAGGAATCATGTGCAAGGAGGTCCAACAGGAATTGGAGAGGTAAGGGGGTCAGTAACATTGGGGCCTGGTCTCTCATGTCCATGATGGGAAGAAAAGATTGTAGCTGGCCTGGTGATGTTGTGCCAGGAGAGCTGTATTTTTTTTTTTGCTTTTTTCTGTGCATGCACAGTTTGTGGCTCCAACCTGAGCGCTGGCAAAATATGCCCTGCCCACTGCCTCTAGTGGCTAGATACGGTCTAGCCTGCTTTGTCAAAGAACAAGTGCATAAGATTGCGTGTGAAAACGTACTCAAAAATGGTTCAGGAATGGCCCCATTTTCAAGCTAGCTGGACACTTAGAAAAATTCTCATGAAATTCTGCCCAGCATTATGAATATTGGTACAAATTATATTTCTGTCCACCTTTCTAGTTCACTTCAGCAAGGTGATCGATAAGATCCCCCATGCAAGGCTTACTGAGAAAGTGAGGGGGCATGGGATCCAAGGGGACGTTCATTGTGGATTCAAAACTTGTTTGCCCACAGAAGGCAGGGAATGGTTGTAGATGGGTCTTTTTCTGCATGGAGGTCGGTCACCTGTGGAGTGCCCCAGGGATCTGTTCTGGGACCTTTGCTGTTTGTGATGTTTATAAATGACCTGGATGAGGAAGTGGAGGGATGGATTGGTAAGTTTGCCGATGACATGAAAGTTGGAGGTGTTGTGAATAGTTTGGAGGGATATCAGAATTTGCAGCGTGACATAGAAAGGATGCAAGACTGGCAGAGAAGTGGCAGATGGACTTCAACCTGGATTTATGTATGCTGGTACATTTTGGCAGGTCAAATGGGATGAAGAAATATAATATTAGGGGTAAGACTCTTAGCAGTGTGGAAGATCAGAAGGATCTTGGGGTGCAAGTTCATAAGACTCTCAAATTGGCTTCGCAGGTAGAGGATATGATTAAGAAGGCGTTTGGTGTACTGGCCTTCATCAATCGAGGAATTGAGTTTAGGAATCGGGAGATAATGCTGCAGCTTTATAAGACCTTGGTCAGACCCCACTTGGAGTACTGTGCTCACTTCTGGTCGCCTCATTACAAAAAGGATGTGGAAGCCATTGAAAAGGTACAGAGAGATTTACAAGGATGTTACCTGAATTGGGTGGCATGACTTATGGGGATAGATTGAGAGAACTCGGTCTTTTGTCCTTGGAGAGACAAAGGATGAGCAGTGACCTGATAGAGGTGTATAAGATGTTGAAATATATTGATTGGGTGGATTCTCAGAGGCTTTTTCCCAAGGCTGAAATGACTGCCACAAGAGAACATGGGTTTAAGGTACTGAAGAGTAGGTACAGAGGAGATGTCAGGGACAAGCTTTTCATTCAGAGGGTGGTGAGTGAGTGGAATCTGCTGCCGTTGGTGGTGGTGGAGGCAAATATGATAGAGTCTTTTTTAGAGACTTCTGGATGAGTGCATGGGACTGAATAGGATTGAGGGTTATAGATAAGCCTAGTAGGTAAAGATATGATCGATGTGACTTGTGGGCTGAAGGGTCTATTTGCACTCTAGTTTTTCTATGTTATATGTTCTAAAAGCTGTCTGTGCCTCTTTAACTCAATTTGCTCCAGGGGGCATAAAGGCTGGTGTGGTGCTTAAGCTAGTGAAGTTGTCTGACAGTCAGTCACTGCACCATGCATTGCTCCTTACTTCCAGCATGAAGGACAAAAAAGTAAGAATGTAGATTGAAATACCTTTTATGAAAGTTGTCATTCCTAATTTCTTTCTGTTGCAGACAATTGTATTTATGTCATGAATCTATGCCAATGAATACGCAATTCTGCAAATGAGTTAACCAGGGAAAACCGCAAACTTCTCCTGACAACTGTTTCATTAGCTTGAGGAAATTTGCAGGTTATTTTGAACTTTACTGAACTTTCTTGTCCACTATTCTACAGCAACTGGGTTTAACAATGCACTGGATATATATTAAAATGATAATAGCTAAAGAAAGACACAAAATGGATGAAATCCATCTTTAACTAGGTGTAAAAGAAGTGGCAGCTGAATGTCTACCAACATTATATCCCATCCGATTTATCAGCGGGTGTGTGGCAACCGTTGATGCTATCACACATTTTATATGTGCCCCAAAGTTGAATATCAAGCCAGAATTGCAGAAGCACAGAGATCTCAGAGGCTTATGGGTGGGAAGATAGAGTTGAATGAGATCTGGCAAGATGAAAAATTTTAATCCAAGGCATTCCCGGAACAGTGACTCATATTCAGCAGCATACTGGTTAGAACTGCTACCTCACATCACCAGTGACCTTCATTCGATTTCAGCCTTGGGTTGCATTTGTAAATTCTTCCTGTGTCTCTGTGGGCTTTCTCCGGGTGCTGCTTTCCTCCCCCATACCAAAGATGTGCAAGATAAGTGGATTAACCATGCTAGGTGATCAATAAAAAATATCAAGCTCCAAAATAATTGTTTTCCTCTCAACCATTCACCTCACCCCCAATCCTAGAAGTGCACCCTATGTTACACTAGATATTTTCCCAACCCGAATACTCAGCTCCATACGCTCTCAAATAAGATATAAAAATTAAGTAAAGAAACTCTCTCTAAAAGGATTCACATATTCTCCACATCGACCCTATCCGGCCTTTCAGTACTTGGTAAGTTTCAGTGAGATCTCCCATCATCCTTCTAAATTCCATCGAATACAGAGGTAGAGTCCTCAAATGTTCGTCATTGGTCAAGCTTTTCATTCTCTTAAATCTCCTCTGGAACCTCTCCAGGCCTGCACATCCTTCCTTAGATACGTGCTGAAAATTGCTCCTAAATATTGCTCCAAATGTGATATGATTGAAATCTTATGAAGGCTTAGCAGTATATCCATGTTTTTGTATTAATTCTGTATGAAACAAGTGGAGCAAAAAGATTCCTAGTACCTGAACAGCAACAGGAAGCCAACAATGCTGTTTTGTCGTAGTCACTAGCCAGTAATCCACATGAGAGAATATGCACTTCCAGATATAAAAAAAAATCCATCTAGAATGTTGGTTTAGCAGAGTTAGTAGCGTTTTAAGATTAAGCGTTAGTTTGACAGAATTTGTGTTCGTGTCTTAGCGTTCGCGATGAGTATTAGGGGTTGGGCGAGTGGTTGGAGTTAAGGGTTAGAGTTTCAGATTAGACTCCGCGATTTACACGGCCATTATCACAAGAAGTGTCTTTATAAAAAATGATCTGAAGAAATGTATGGGTTTACTCAAACCACAGCACTGCACGTGATGTCATCAGCTTCTGACAGATTTCTCCTCTGGCCTTTTATAAAATCACTCAGTCCGAACTACCTGGTGTCTTTTGCTTGATTGCATTCATTCATTCACCTTCTATTGTCTGACTTGCTTCCATGTATACTGATCCTGGGATTGCTTACACAGGTACCTTAATATTTAGTAGATAGAACAAATATTTAT
This sequence comes from Sphyrna mokarran, assembly GCA_024679065.1. Classification (NCBI taxonomy): domain Eukaryota; kingdom Metazoa; phylum Chordata; class Chondrichthyes; order Carcharhiniformes; family Carcharhinidae; genus Sphyrna; species Sphyrna mokarran. The sequence continues at coordinate 54,254,056 of JAGIQG010000004.1, read as the reverse complement.
ACAGTGATTTTGATCAATTGATTTATCTCCATTTATGGTTCTTTATTGTTCTTTTTAATTTCGTTTCTATATTTGTTTATCTGTACATTGAGATGTTTATTTTTGTGCTTATATTGGCTTTCTGATAGTTGTTGGGAATTCCACAATCGCCCAAATCCCGCCACTTAAAATTGCTGTCAGCAGAACAAATATTACTTTCTATTGCACACTCCCATTCTTCCAAGAGGAATCAGACATCATGGTTCACTGGTGGCGGTATGATGAGGACGAGTTTTCGGACGATGAAGAATCGAGCAACAGACAATCTAAGCTTTCGAAAAAAGGGAGAGCCGTCCTCCATCTTGTGAATGCGAGCTTCAAAGATTCTGGTTGCTATTACTGCTCCGTGTACTGTGGGGGAAGAATGATTGGGAATGGAACCGGCTCGGAGCTCCATATGTTCGGTGAGTTCCTGATGCTAATGGTGCCGGTGTCAGTTGTGCAATGAATATTTGCTAAAATACCAAAGAAATGGAGAAGGGTGTGGGAAGGGAATACCTGTCCACTTTTATGTATCCAGCGTCAACCTCAAGATACTCAAAGAGTGAGACCGTCGACTTACGGAGAAGCGTTCTACACGTGTTCCGCACAATGTGGTCAATCATATTATTTCCCTCCAGAACACAGGAGAGAAGATTTTCTTCTCTCAGTGGCAATGTGTAGAACCTGACTTTGTGGAGTGGTGCCGAACAGTTGATAGTGAAGTGGTGATTACAACTTCAGTGGAAGATTAAATCAGAGCTCTTAACGTTGGCTCTATTCTCTCTCCACAGATACTATCAGACTTGCTGAAATTTTCCAGCATTTTCTGTTTGTATTGATGCACACAAAGTCGATGCGTGCTAGATGTGGCCTGATGCTTGGATGAAATATTTCCTCTCGTTGTTTCTGTTCAAATATTTGTTGAACAAGTTCCCACAATTTTGCAGGAAGTATCAACCGTAGCGAATTTCCGCTGCGGAAAAGCGTTAGACAGGTCAATACAATTCAGTGAGAATTGGCATGAAAGTTTGTTCTCGAGATAGTAAAGTGTTGCTTTTGGAGCAACGTTATGATTTCAAAAGCACAATGACTTTTACAAACAGACTTAAAATATCACTGTTTATTACGGTTCCTCTCATCACTTAGACGGAGGCATTCTCTTGCTCAACTCCTCTAACCTCGGCCTGGAGGTTTCTCTTGTGCCCGTGCGGCTCTTCTAGCGAAAATTCTGGAGAGTCAAAGAAGATCAAATGTCTGGAAAAGAATAGAGTATATGAAAGTATTGCAATTAATTATTAGAACTAATATAAGCCTCTTCTGTTCTGACTGGAATGCCTAAATAGCTGAAGGGAGGGCAAAATTGGTACGAGGTTGGGTATATTTTTAGAAAACTGATGCGAACAGAATGTATTGACTGTTCTAAAGGGAACTGGATAAATATCTCAATGGGGCTAAATGGATTATTGTGGCAGAACAGAAACCAGAATATTGAGCTAAATGCATTCCTGCATCATTGTAAAGTAGCTTGACTCGAAAGCCAGACAAACATAATTCGCTAACCTGAATTCGCAGATTTATTTAAGCCAATTGCCAAAAGGATAAAGGGGAGAAGAGAAATTGTATTGCGCGGCAGATTCTATGATTTGAAAGTTATTAGCTGGAAGCAAGGCGAGTACATAATAATTCTCAAGGGAAAGTTGGATAAATACTTAAAATGGAAACTTTGGTCAGAAGAAGGTTCACTGGAGTGGGCCTAAATTTTTCATGGAGCTCACATAGAAACGATGGCCACAATAGCTTCTTTCTGCATTCCTTAGCTCGCTGACCATTTATATTACCAATTTTTAAAATGTTTCCATTAAGGACACCAGGTAATTTCTAGCTTCACGTTTAATAATATTTTAAAACGTTCCAATGAAACATGCTATTAAATAGCCCGGTCTTAATTTCGTGTTCTGAATAAAAATAATGTAAAAATTAACATTTCAATCAATAAAAAATGCTCTTTTTCCTCCCAAATTCGGCCCACTCCTTTGACAATCAGCTTGGTTGAGTCCAAAATCCGTCCACCTACTCCCCCGACTCTACTGTGTAAAACAACTAAGTTTTACCCCAGAAATCTCAATGTGACTTGGTATAAGGACGACGCGAAAATTGAAACTGGGAGCGAAGCACGGTGGAAATGTTTTCAGCACTCTTAAAGATATGGTGCCAACACGCAGCAGAGCGAAATACAGCTACTAAGTGTTTCATGTTTCTCTTCAAACTCCAATTATAACTTGAAAGATACTGTTCATTCATCCAATTCAGGAAAGTTATCCCATTTGTCATTTGACTAAGATACAAACACGTGGATAAACACTTTAACATTTGACCAATTCATCTTTTACACGAGGATTCATTGTTCAACCTGTGAATTGTTTCATGATGGTATTTTACTTTGAATTAAAAAAAAGAGATTTACATGATTGCATGATCCCATCAGTCTCTGGGGTTTTTTTGCTGTTTGAATTGAACTTAATACCCCTGAATCTTACATTTTCGATAGTCTTTTGCAGATGCTGCTGAAGTCACAATTTTTTTGTTGCTGCCTCGACATTTAGCATTATTTTATTGATAATAATGGTGCTCGTGGTCATCGCTGGGAATTATTTTAAACTGAGGTACTGTCAAAGGTGAGATACACCATTATTACCAGAAGGCATTATCGTTTTGCAAAGAAAATACTGGTGTAAGCCAACAAATAACTCTGTATCAATCCAAAGGCAGTGAAAATTAATCTTCTTTGAAGGTGAATATTTGAGCCACAGTTTACAAATTGAAAGTAATGGAATATTATCCGAGGATAATAGCCGGTATAGAGCTCCATGGAATATATCTCCAAGTTAACAATGCCTCGCAAAGGCAACCAACTCCTCGGGTTAGCCTTGGTTGGCGTAGACGTAAATATATTTGGAAGATATCTATGTTCTGGAGAAAGAGGGGAAACGGTTTAAAAAGTATCTTGTTTGAGGCAGAAATAAAGAGGAATTTCATACTTAAGGGACTTTGATCTTCGTAGCTCTTCTACAGAAACCACGGAGGTTGGTCATTGAACATGTTCAAGGCTCAGTTAAACAGATTTTTGATGAAGAGGGAGTCAAAAATTATGACGGATTGGAGTGGTGGGGTGATGGGTGGGTGGTAGGACAGTGGAGATAAGGCCACAATCAAATCATCTTTACTAATAAAGGTGGAGCAGCTCGATGAACCGAATAGCTTAGCCGGCTCCAATTTTCAAATAATTCTATAGATGCTTTAAAGTAAACCATTTAAGATTTTAACAGATACAACAGAGGTAAATTATCCCAGTAATTAAAGGAGAGTTCGTTTTGGAGCTAATTATTTGTTTCAAAATAAATTCAAAATGAAAAAAAAATGCATTGCCTTTAATGATCGCTTAAAATCTGAAAACCTTTTACAGCCAATGAAGTAGTTTGAAGAGTAGTCTTTATTGCAATATAGGAAATACGGCAGCCAACTTGCCCACAAACAACTATATGATCATGGCCAAGGGATCTGCTTTCCTGATTTAGGCGGAAGGTTAAATATTAGCCAGAACACCAGAGATTGATGTCCTGCCCTTCTAAATCGTGCTCTTTTAAACAATTTCTTCCACCTCGGCTTAATATCTCATCTTTAAAGACATCAGCTCCGACTGTACAGTACACACTCAGCGATCAGTTTTGATTTTGGTACTCAAGGTGTTTGTGTTTCTTGTTTCAAAAAACACAATAACTGATAGCCTTGTTGTCAAATGTTGTATGTGGAAAATGGCGAGATCTTACATTCCATACTTGGAATATGCTAAAAGATCAGTGGGTAGGGCAGTAAGACCTCGCTATTTTTTCTTATCCAGTTGGGTGAAATCAGCCGCGTCAAACACCTTGCTTAGATAGTTGGTGATTCCTCTTCATGTGTGGAGTTCAAGCTAGTGTTAGGCAGTAGTGTTCCTTCCACCTGAGAGCAAACCCTGTACACACTCAGAGATAGAAATTAGTTTTGCACAGTGTCAAGTTTTGGGATATAAACAAATCGCTGACTCGTCTTAAATTCGGCCGGATTGACTCTTTTTCATTGAAAGAAAGTGGAAAAGCAAATCAGACGAAATTCAAAATCAATTCGCTATCGCGAGCGTTACACCATCAATAAAGATGAATTTGTACCTCTTACGGTTTAGACTTATTCAAAATTGCTTTGTCAGGTGAGATATCAGAGTGCGGACTTGGAAGGGAAGCTTATCAGCACATTTGGAAGCGGATGGATAAATTGTTGAGGATTAGGAATTTGCAATAATCAATGGCACTAATCGATATTTCAATCCACTGTTAGTATCAAATGTTATGCTTCTTTAGCAAGTCACACGGGAAGCAACTGTCCTGAGCATGACAAACTGTGATGAAAATTATCACAAGAGAATTGCGAAATCGGTTTTCTATGCGCGGTATGGCTCTCAAATCTTTCTATATGATGGGATCGAATTGGACGTTGTGCGACAGAGTAATAGAGAACTCTCAGCACCTTTAATATCTCTCCGAAGTTTTATTTCAATGGGATTTGGAATTTAGTTTAATGGGAATAAAATTTGAAAAAGAATATAAAAGGTTTTATAATTCACTGTCATTCACCTTACACTATCGCATGAAGTCAAGATCTAAACATTGCTTTCTGTATTCACTGACTGTATCACAACTATTATCATTTTTATTTTTATCGAGATACGATCGTTCCTTTGTGCAAGAGTTTGTAGCCGAACTTCAAAATATTCCTTTAATAGGACATCCATCGTACTTGAATTGATTTTTTTTTAAAAGCTAATGTGTCATGCATGCAAAATCGCGAGTCTACTCTTATATCCCGTCTCATTGCTGTAGATCCGATGTGCTATCTTATAGGCCTTTTGTAATGTCACAAGGTCAATATCTGCCTCCTTTTTCTCCTGAAAGGAAAACAGTAAAATTAGTTTACTGCGAATATTATCTTATAAATGAACTTCTAATGATACAATTGGAAGTACGAGAAATTTGGAGCCCAGTTATATTTAAATTAGGATCTGTGGTGTTCAATATATCTGTAAGGACATTGCTAGCGAAAAGAAATGAGGCGAGGTTGCATTATTTTCTGATATTTATATTGAAATTTTTCCATTCTTTTTATTTCGTGTAAAAGTTTATCTTCCTGTTTTAATAAACGTATCATTTGTTGTTTTAATTAGAATTATAGAATTCCCACAGTGCCAAAGGAGGCCATTTGGCCCATCAAGTCTGCACCTACCACAATTCCACCCAGGCCCTATTCCCATCACTCCACACTTATACCCTGCTAAATCTCCTGACACTAATTTGACCCTGACACTAGGTCACCACCACCTTTTCAAGGGAAATTAGACATGGACAATAAAAATCCTGGCCTAACCAGTAATAGCACGAATTTCTATTTTAAAAACCTTGCTTAGATCATACTTGAAGTGATGTGTGAGAGTTCCAGGTCTCCATATTACAAAAGAGATACAGAAAAAATGTGCAAAGAAGCCAAAAAGGACAATACCAGAAATGAAAATGTAAACATATCAGTAACAGTTGAACACTCTAAGACTCTCAAAGATCTGATTAAGATTTTAGAAATTAGTAAAGGGTAGAGTGAGATAAAATGTTCCTAGTTGTGAGGGAGTGCAAAACTAGAGGACAAAAGATAAACAAGTTATTAAAAACATACAAAAGCGAATTCAAGAATTTAAACCATTTAATTATAAGAATGTGGAGAGTGCAAAAAAGGAGTAGTGCAGATGAATTGCATTGAAAGGGAAAGTTTGAGTGAAACAAAGAAAAAGATTGCTAATATATCTAATGAAAAGTTGCAGAATGGGGCTCAGCAAAGTATTGAGGTAAAAGATGTCTCTAAGATCAAATGTGAGTCAAAATACAGCAAGTTTATTCAAAGACTTTGGGAGATACATCTGGTACCTAACAACAGTTTTTCAGGCTTCGCTCCAAGCACAAAATAAAAGCACATACTTATACACGACCGCCCCCCCCCCCCCCCCCCCCCCCCCCCCCCCCCACATCCCTGCGCCCCGTCACGTACACATCTTCTCATTCTCAGCAAGTTCCCATGCTGTGGGTTGTCTTCCATCGTGGAACATGGCTGCCTCGGTGTTTCTTCATGGTTATCTCAAGGCTGCAATGGTCGATGGTGTGATACAGGCCAGCAAAACAAGTTAAAATTAACAGGACCAGTGTAACAATTTTATGTTCATAAGTTGTATAACATGTAATGTGCCAGTACGTAACACATAAGCAGTACATAATGAATATACATGAATATATATATATGAATATATTTTTATGGCATGTCAGCTTCACTATGTTAGGCAAAAGTCCACAATATTAAAGACACAAACATAGATACGAGCTGGGTCAACTATGTTTCTGAACTGGTATCATGAACTTGTGAACAACAGCAAGGACAGGTGCAGTCTTATTGTCTGTGACACACAAAAATTAGTCTTGCATCTGTCCGGGATACATGAAAACAAGTCGAAAACAAGTCTTACAATACTTACTAACAATGTCCAAGTATTACAAAGTTCATTAACCCATTCCCTACTGCAAGACCAAAAATGTCAATAAATATAGAAACAAAAAAAATTGAAGCAGAAGTAGGCCAAAGGCCCTTTGAGCCTGCTCCACCATTCATTTTGATCATGGCTGATCATCAAATTAAATATCCTGATCCCCTTTCCTCCCATACTCCTTGATCCCTTCAGCCCCAAGAGCTATATCTAATTTCTTCTTGAAATCAGGCAATGTTTTGGCCTCAACAACATTTTGTGGTAATGATTTCCATACATTCACCACACTCTGGATAAAAATATTTCTGCTGAGCTTAGTTCTAAATGGTTTACCCCTGATTCTCAAACTATGACCCCTAGCTCTAGACTCCCCTGATATTGGGGACATTCTTTCTGAATCTACCCTGTCTAAGCCCGTTAGAATTTTACAAGTTTCTATGTGATCCCTTCTCACTCTTCTAAACCCCAATGAATATTATCCTAATCAAATAAGTTTCTCATATGATAGGCGTGCCATCCCTGAAATCAGCCTGGTAATCCTTCATGTACTTCCTTTATAGCAAAGACATCCTTCTTCAGATAAGAACACCAAAACTGCACACAATAATTCATATGTGATCTCACCATGCTCTATACAGCAAAACATCCCTACTCATCGTTGTTGCAGAGTATATAGTATTTGTCTCTTTGCCAGCCCAGCCCAAGTTATTCCTGCAATACTTTACAAGCGCATGCCCAGGCACCTCTCGCAATAAGGCCAACATACCATTTGCCTTCCTGCCTGCTGCACCTGCTTGCTTACTTTCAGTGACTGATGCACAAAGGTTCCAAGATATCTTTGAGTATCTACCTCCACCCATTCAAATAATAATCTGTTTTCCTATTATGCTACCAAAGTGAATAACCTCATATTTATCCACATTATACTGCATCTGCCATGCAGTTGCTACACACTCGCCCTCTCTAAATTACACTGAAGCATCCTCTTCACAGCTCACCCCCCCCATCTAATTTTGTATCATCTGCAAATTTGGAGATACTTTGACTCTCCCAATCTACATGCAGATTAAAGTCAGCAGACACCACTTGGGCCAAATGGTCCACTCTCTGAGTTGTACTCTATATGTGATTTTATGTAATGTGAAACAGAACATACAGGAAATATTCAGGCCATAAACTTACTATTGCACCTCACCAGTCAATGAATGAGACAAGGTGTCAGATCAAAGAGAGCTGAGACATCAGGTTCACATCCAATTCCTTGCACCTCACAATCTTACCTGTTGTTGATATTGGACAACATCAGCCTTGTACCTGAAAAGGGCAAGAGGCTGATTGTGATATCTAAATTCAACGCAACATATAATTTAATTATAAGTGAGCCCAGCACAGAATTGTCTGGCTCATTTACCTCTGTGATTTTGCAAGGATCACATATGGTCCCCATCAATGGACGGCCTCACCTGTAGGACCGAAGACCATTGATATCCCACTGGGGGGCTGCCCCTTGGGCACAACCAGCTTTGCACTGTTAGCCTAGCACACTGGCACTGCCCACTACACATGTCACACTGCCACACTGGCAGAACCCATCGGGCATATAAGGCGTACAAACTTACTTCCTCCAAGAATACACCCAATCTCCTTTTTAAATTATTGTTCATTTTCATTTCCAGCACCTTCGTTATAGCAAGTTGCAGGAATTACCATTCACTGCACAATACAGTTCTTCCTTGGATACCCCAGCATCCTTTTCCCAAAACCTTCGTCTGTGCCCTCAGTCTTTGTTCTGTCAACTAATCAATACAACTTTGTTTAATCTCTTTGATCTATACCTATCAAGCTTGTATATCTCCATCCGACCTCCCTTCCATTTCCAATTCTCCGAGAAGAACAATTGCAGCTTATCTAGCCTAACATTGTAGCTAAAATTCTGCATCCTTGGCCTGAGGGAGAGGGCCTATGGGAGGGGAGAGATGTTCATCTGCGGACATTCCCTCTTCCCCCGGCATTCCAGGCTCTAATGTGGAGTTCGAGCTTTCCCACCCTCGACCTCCCCTCTGTCCTCCCCTTCTGCCTTTTTTAAAATTGGTTGTATCGATGAGCCTTTCATTTGGATTTTTTAAGATGCCTGGGCATGTGCTGATAAAGTATTGCAGGAATAACTTGGGATAGGCTGGTAAAGAAATAAATACTACGCACCCTGCAACAAAGATCGAGGGGAAACACGCTGGTACTGTGCAACAACGATCAGACGGAAGACACTTTGCAACAGCAATCGATTGGAGAGACACACTATTGCTCTGCAGCTGCAACTGGAGGAAGAGGATCACGCTTCCGCTTTTCGGCAGCAATCGATTGTAGAGACATGCTCCTGCTATGCAACAGCGATCACGGGGACCAAGCCGCTGTTTTTCAGCCGGCGATTGGCCGGTTCGTGTGTGGGGTGTTGGAGAAGAACGGGCCGTGGAGCCCTACGATAGGCCCACGCGGGAGGGATTAGGCGTCTGATGTTGAGGATGGTGACGATCGATCCGGTTAGAGAGCAATCAGTTTGCGCAGGAGGGGAATTGGCCAATCAGCCTGTCTATAACGGAGTGGGGGTTGTGAGGCGGGTGTGGAATCAGCCATGTAGGCCAGCAATAGCGAGGGCAGGCAGTGAATGAAAGATTTCTGTTCACAAGGCATAGAGATCTGAGCATACTCAATTGCGCCCTCTGCTGCTCTTTACCGCCTTCGACAAGTTTAGGCTCCACCCTCACCCTCTGATGGCGAAGAACAGGTTTGGCTTCATTATTTTTGATAGCGTGAGGTAAGTTACAAATTTAACTTGCCCAAAAAATGGCGCAAATTTCTCTTGTTCTCACGTTTATTTCGGTAAGATCACCTATGCCCCCCCACAACCCCACGCAAGTGTCTCCATCAATATCAGTCAAATGAAAAAAAACAGGTTAATGGTTCAGTCCTAATACTGTACGCAAACTGAAAAATAAAATTGAAGTTACAAATGAAAACTCAAATTTGCATAATGGGCACCACGGTGGCATAGTGGTTCGCACTGTTGCCTCACAACTTGGATCACTACCTGAGTGGAGTTTGCATGTTCTCCTCATGTCTGCGTGGGTTTCCTTCGCGTGCTCTGTTTTCCTCCTACAGCCTGAAAGACCTGCTGTTAGGTGCATTGGCCAGAACAAATTTCGTAATGTAGCGACTAGGGGAATTTCACAGTAACTTCATTGCAGTGTAAGCCTTACTTGTGACTAATAAACTAATAAACAACTCCTTTCGAGCAGAGAGAAGTGTTTTCCAAAAGTCTAACCAAAAAGAAAAATGCACTCAGTAAAAGAAAGATGCTTTTTCTTTTATTCTTTCAGAAGATATGAACATTGATGTTTAGACCAGTAATTATTGTCCACGGCTAATTGTTCTTGAAAAGATAATGGCTAGTAGATTTCTTGAACTTCCATAACCCATGTGGAAAATGCACATTTGATCAAAGGGGTGGCTATCAAGGACAATCATAATTGAGGAGAGGGAATGGAAAAGCAGAAAGGTTAAGAGAGAATTTTGGAGCATGTTGGCTAAAGCAATAGTGGACTCACGACTGTATAATGTATTATATTTCACAGATAAGAAAATGAAGAAATTTGGGAACAATTAGCTGGGCAAATTGCCAAGAGTGGGAAGGACAAAGTATTTATTGCACGAATTTAAATTACGATGAGAAATTAAAATTCCAGGCACTGGGGAAATGAGATTTAATGTAGGTCAGCCAGGTTAGTGATGAAGTTTGGTTTGTGATAAGATATGTCAGCTGAGATTTGGATGAGCAGAAGCAGTTTGTAAGTTCAAATTTTTTGGGATAGGGAGAGACAGCGAGGAACATCTTGGTTTAATTTATTAGGTCATTATGAGATGCAGAGATGTAAATGGGTTGGCAATCTCTTTTACATTTTTCTGTATTTTTCACATGCATCAACTCCCATTGATCAATGATGTGTCAACATTATTATTTTTTTTTTTTTATTAAGCAACACAGCACGGGAAACAGGCCCTTCGGCCCAACAAGCCCGCGCCGCCGTCATACCAAATAGTAGCAAATACATTATCCTATTTTAATATTCCTATATAATAATATATATATTATTCCTAATATGGAAAATTTTCACCATAGGGACAATTTGTTACCCAATCAGCCTAAGAGCGAATTTTTGGGTTGTGGGAGGAAACCGGAGTGCCCGGAGAAAACCCACGCAACCACGGGGAGAACGCGCAAACTCCCGCAGACACCGGCCCAATTCCAAGTGTCTGCACAGCCACATCGATAGTCTCTGAGCTGTCATGGTGCCCTTCAGATGGTCCACATAAAGCACTCATTTACGACATGAGGTACCAGGCAACCCATGAATCAACATCCAAGAGCTGTACCCGCACCACCTGCCGAATGCATGCTCAATGTTGGTCAAGTATGGACCGAATTACCTGTGGAAAAAAAGCCGTAGTTAAACAGTCCTAATATATCCCTCTATCTGCATACTGCTCATGTGGCTGTCCAAGAGACCCTTAAACAGCCCCAGCGTGCCTGCTCCCACCACCTTACTCGGCAGTGCATTCCACACCCCCTCTACCCTTTGTGTGAAAAACTGCCCTCTAATATTCGTCTTATACATAGCCCCCTCACCCTAAGGCCATGACCCCTCGTCCTATCCATTTCTGAAGGTGGAAAAAGTTTACCTCCATTTACTCTATCTATACCCTTATAATCTTATACACCTCTATGAGATCCCCTCTAAGCCGACGTCTTTCAAGGGAAAACAACCCCAGTCTATCTAATCGTTCCTCATAGGACAGTCCTTCCATACCAGGCAGCATCCTGGTAAACCTCCTCTGCACTCTCTCCAAGGACTCCACATCCTTCCGATAGTACGGAGACCAGAACTGGGCGCAGTATTCTTTTAGTATACCTTTAGTAGGCTTAACTATCTTAGCTGCAAGGGAATGCTTTGTTGCTCGTCCATCTAAGTATATGGTGACAGGAACTGAATGCAATACTTTAATTCTTGCCCAACCAGACTGTTAAAACTTCAAGAATAGCCTCTTTGCTTTTGTAATCAAAAGCTCTATTTATGAAACCCAAAATCCTATATACTCTGCACACTATTCTCTAAATACGTCCTGGATAGGAAACTCCAAGTATTTCTGTCACTGCTTAATCTTCAGAACTTAATCATAAAGTCAATGGTGGCTTTTTCTATCTTTTCTGTCAAAGTGCATCACCTCGCACCTTGGCATTAAATTCTTTTTGCCCCTAGTTGGCCCACTCATCTTGACTATCTATGCCCTGTTGTATGAGTTTAGTATTATTCCCATGGTCTACCAAGCCTACAATGTTGAAATTTAATTTCAGTATCCTAGTATACATACATATATAAACAATGTATTATTTTTCCTTAAGGCAGCTTTTTACTTGGGCTAATTAATGATCCTTGTATTCCATGAACATCAATCTCTGAAGACAAGCTTTCACATGGTAATTTGACACGTGCTTTCTTAAATTCTACACAGACAATTGTCATCTCATTCCCTTCATGAATCAGCTCTGTTATTTCATCAGAAAATTTCAATCAGTCAAGCATGATCTGCCTTTTACATATCTATTTGGCTCTTTTAAATTCACTAAGTGCCCGTTAAATTTTCATTATTATTTCTAACACTTTGTCCACTTCTAATGTTAACTGGCCAGCCATCAGTTCCTAGTCAGACCCTTATCCACTCCCTTGAATAAGGATGTCATGTCTTCTACTCAGCAATTTTTTAGCTCCTTCCCTGTGTCTGGGAAAGTTTCAAGATTATGGCAAGGCCTTCTGCTATTTTTATTTCTACTTCCTTCAGCAATCTGGAGGAAAAGTTATTTAGATGAAGCAAAATCAGCACCAACAGCATTTGCAGTATATTCTACCAATGAGTTTTCACTGCCTTCGTTCTCTCTACCATCTCCACTTCTATTGAGGTTTTGTCAATATTTTCTTCTTTTTAAACATGAAGCAAAGTATTCATTAAGTACACACAGATCTAAGCACACATCATTCTAATAGGCCTCGAATAGGCCCCATATGATCTTTTACTATCTGCTTGCTATTTACCGGCCAATATAAGACCTTTGAGGGCGCTTTCCTGATAACTAACATTCAATGCTTATACTGTCGCTTTGTCAGTCTTATTTTCCTTGTCACTTGCCCTCTCAATTTCTTGACGTGTTATGAGTATACAGAACTCTTTCGTGGATGTTGATAATCACCTAGAATTGAGCATTTCAGCTGCTAGGAGAGGCTCGATAGGCTTGGATTTCTTTTCTAAAAACAGAAGAGACTGAAGGAGGTTATCAATGAGGTGTGTAAGATTATCATGCGTTTGTGTAGGGTGAATAGGAAGTAGCTTTACCTCTTGGTTGATAGGTCAATCATGGGGGGACATAGTTTTAGTGTAAGGGGCAGGAAATTCAAATTGGATTAAAAAAAAAATCATGCCAAGGGTAGTGGAATGCAGGGAGATAATCGAGGCTAGAAATTTTACAACCTTTAAAAAGCATTTGGATGACTACTTGAAACATAATATTCAGGTATATGGGACAAGGGCTGAAAAATAGGATTCACTCAACTTCAGTGGTACCTTTTGTCTGTGCAGACTTGATGAGCTGAAAGGCCTTTTTATGCTGTGTATGTATTTGTATCTGTGTGTGCTTAAATATACCTATGTGTATGCTTGTTTGTATATGTGCAGATCAGATGCTGACACCCATTGAACAATCGCCTGATGACTACTGATCTGGTCCGCCAAAACATCTATTGTAACATTTTCATCCGTGTTTTCAAATGCCTCCAGGATCTTGCTCCTCCATCAGTTCTGGCCCTTTATCCATCTCAATTTTGATCACTCGGTCTTGCCTTAAACTATGACTGTAGAATTCCATCCCAAAACTACCCAATTCTTTCTTTTCCTTTAAATCTGACCTCTTTGACCAAGCTATTGGCTGCCTGTATCTCACATTGCTTAGTGTTAGAATGTGTTCCGTAATACAATGAACAAAGAACAACAAGCATGGGAAACAGGCCCTTCGGCTCAACGAGCCCATGTCGCCATTTTAACAGCGTGAGTTCCACTTCCACCCATGGCCCTTACCTATGTTTATGGAAATCCACATTAGAAACCAGATTGGGGAGACAATTTAGAAACAATTTGTTTCACCAATCAGCCTAAGAGCACATCTTTGGGGTGTAGGATGAAACCAGAATACCTGGAGAAAACCCACACAAGCACAGGAAGAATGCGCAAACTCCCACAGATACTGGCTCAAATCCATGTATCTGCACAGCAAACAGTGATAGTCACTGAGCTGTCGTGTTACCCATCAACTGGTTCAGTTTAAGCATACACTAATTACGTGAAGCACTAGGCTATTCTCAAAAAATCCAACAGCAGCCCTCGCACGACCCATTGCGTGTATGCCCCTTGTTGGACAGCAAGGCAGACCGAAGCACCTGTGGAATAAAAGAGAAAACATCAATAACATGCACATCTTATGCAATTCCCAGGAATATCCCAAGGCTCTTGATCCCTATTTAAAACAGTCTTTTATATTCCTCCATCTCTATTCTGCTCATGTGCCTATCTAAGTATCCCTTAAATAACTCTAGCGTGCCTGCCTCCACCACCTTACTTGGTAGGGTGTTCCATACCCCACAACACTTTATGTGAAAAACCTCCCTCTAAAGTCCAAATTATACCTTGCCCCCCCTCACCCTAAGCCCGTGGCCCCACGTAATATTTGATTCCAACTTAGGAAAAAGCTTACCACTGTTTACTCTATCTATACCCTTCATAATCTTATACACCTCTATTAGATCTCCTCTCATTCTCCGTCTTTCTAAAGAAAATGCCCCTTGTTGCACAGCAACCTTTCCTCGTAACCTAGATCTTCCATACCAGGATGGTATGGTAAACCTCCTCTGCACTATCTCCAGGGTCTCCACATCCTTCCGATATTGAGGCGACCAGAACTGGACGCAGTACTCCAAATGAGGTCTAACCAATGTTCTATACAATTGCAACATTAAACGCCAGCTCTTGTATTCTATACCACTTCCTATAAAGGCTAGCATACCATAAGCTTTCTTCACAACCTTCTCCATATGTATTGCCACCTTCAAAGATTTGTGCACTTGCACACCCAGGTCCCTCTGCATTTCTATACTCTTAATAGCTTTACCCTTTATCATATACCTCCCCCCTACATTATTTCTCCCAAAATGCATCACCTCACATTTATCAGGATTGAATTCCATCTGCCATTTATCTCCCCAATCTACCTGCCTATCTATGTCCTGCAGTATTGCCTGACACTGCTCCTCACTGTCCGCAAGTCCAGCCATCTTCGTGTCATGTGCAAACTTGCTGATCACACCACTTACTCCCTCTTCCAAGTCATTTATGTATATTACATATAGAAGAGGTTCCAGTACTGAGCCCTGCGGCACACCACTCGTGACCGACCTCCAGCTAGAAAAAGACCCTTCCACTACTACTCTCTGTCTTCTATTACCAAGCCAGTTACTTATCCGTCTAGATACCTGTCCTTGTATTCCATTAGTCTTGACCTTTTCAACTAACTTCCCATATTCCCTGTGAAGCGCCCATGTATACCTTACTGTTTGAAGGTCGTTTGATTGCGTGTTATTGTTGAGGGTGAGCGTGTGTTTGTGTAGTTGTCTTTTATGGCATGCGTTTGCCTCCCCTTCCATGTTTCTGTTCCTTTTTAAATACTTATTTGTAACGTGTTGCATTCTGATGAAGGCCTTTCGCCACAGAAACATCTATTTTAAATGCTGGTTCTGACGTGCGATTGCTGTTGCTCAGCCGTGAACATTTGCAACTTCTATAAAAATACATTTAATCTTGTAGCTGATTTCTTTATTTAGCTACGCATTGCACTCACGGAGAGAATGGAACTGCACGGCGATTCTGCCAATGGCATAATGGAAACACTTGTGGTTAGAGGTTACGCTAATATCAGGCCATGCAAGTCTCACAGTACTTGCTATTTTTGGTTTGGTGGTCTGAATTTGAGAAATTTTGCTAAAATGTCGTATCTGACATCCAAACATTTCCATAGATGTTCTGCGAAACCTATGTTTAGCAATTCCGCACATGCTGATTCTGAAAAATTAAGCAATCACCCTGATATCAACTAAGTCATCATTAGTGTTAGTATTCTGTCCGAAGGTAGGTCCTTGGCTCACTAATCGCTAGTTTTGCCATTGTAACAGGATATGGAAAGTGAGTCGCATTGCCGTCTTCTCTCACTTTCAATGCTGAGGACTCAGCCGTTTCGAGCAAGAATAATCAACATTTCGATTCATGCGCAGATGCAATCGGGCCGACTGAGCTTTTCCAGCACTTCTAGCCTTAAAGTATCAAGTTTATTTCAGCCAGAAACCTATCGAGTCCATGCTGTAGGTGTTATTTTGAACTACATCTAACTCGCTGGCCAACTGAGTTAACGAGCCTTATCAGCTAATAATCAGCCTGCAGTATGAAATTAACTAGAAATGTGCATTTTTTACTGAACAATTATTTGACTTGTTTTCATAGCAATCACTGTAAAAATGACAAGGTCCGGAGAAATATCTCGCTCTGGGCAGTCCCCCCAATATGAAATAGATTGCATCAAGTGAGGGTTTGTTTGGGGAAATGGACGAATATGCCCAGCTGTTCTCGAGTTATCGTTCAGAAAGCTCACATTGGGCGTATTATGGTCCAGTGTTTTGGGTTATATTTCTCAAAAGAAGGATCGTCTTGTTATGGCAGAATATAGTAAACTCATAAAAGAAACAAACGTTTTTTACCGCATTTCGCGACCTCTTGAGGCCTCAAAGCGCTCTGCAGCTAATTTTCGACATATTATCATTGTTGTAATATAGGAAACGTATAAACAATGCCACGCACAACAAAGACGCACAAACAAAAACGTTATAAAAACAGATTATCTATTGTAGTGATGTTGTTTGAAAGGTAAATATAAGCAAGGACACAAGCAATATGTTGCGGGGCGGTGTTAAACGTTTATATTCAGGTTCATTGAACTTCTCAACGCCACGTTGCTATTGTAAGGCATTCATTGAAATCAAGCACATTCCCACATGCATGGTAGGCAGGATAAATAATATGATGCAGAGTCGTATGATGAGGAACCCGTATCTTCTTTTCATGCACACAATTATCTTCTGTAAAACAAGGCAGACAACGGGTAATTACCAATGTTCTCATGTACCTCATGTATACAAAATGGAACAGGCCATTTAGCCAATCGATCCTGTTCCGCCATTCGACAAGTTGACCAGTTTGTGTTTCGAATTCCACATTGTCATCTATATTTGATTCCTTTACCTGACAAGAATATATCTATCTCTACCTTAAATATATCCAAATGGTCCACAAATGTATTCAATGACCCACACACTACTTCCTCTTTATTGATTGGGCCTCATTTTGTGCGAGGAGCGAGCATGAGGCAAAGTTTGTAAGGAGCATCCAGGAGGGCTTCTTGAAACAATATGTAGATTGTCCATCTAGGGAAGGAGCCATATTAGACCTAGTATTGGAGAATGAGCCGGCTAACTGGTTGACGTTTTGATAGGGGAGCAGTTCGGGAACAGTGCCCACAATTCAGTAGGCTTTAAATACTGATAGATAAAGATAAATGCAGTCTTCGAGTGAAGGAGCTAAATTGGAGGAAGGCTAATTACAACAATATTGGGAAGGGACTAAAGAATGTAGATTAGGGGCAGATGTTTGAGGGCAAATCAACATCTGGTATATGGCAGGCTTTCAAGTGTTAGGAATTCAGGGCTAACACGTTTCTGTAAGGATGAAGGGCAAGTTTGGCAAGTTTTGGGAACCTTGGAAAAAGAGAGATATTGTGAACCTAGTCAAAGAGAAAAAGTAAGCATTTGTCAAGGCTAGAAAGTTGGGAACACATGAAGCAAATGGGAAATACAAGGAAAGTAGAAGGATAAAGAAGTAAGGAGAGTTAAAGGGGGTCATAAAAAATTATTTGCTAGCAAGATTAAGGAGAACTTCAAGGCTTTTTATTCATATATATGTATATATATAGAGAGAGAGAGCGGGAGAGAGCAAGAGGGTAGCCAGGAAAAGGTTTGGTCCATTCGAGGACAGGCGAGGGAATCTATGCGTGGAGCCAGAGGAAATGGATGAGATACAAATTAGTACTTTGCATCAGTATTAACCAAAGAGAAGGATAGTTTGGATCACGTTGAGATTAAAAAGGAGGTAGTATTGGGGTTCTTCAGAAATGTTAAAGTAGGCAAGTCCCCAGAGTCTGAAGGGATATATCACAGAATACTGAGAGAGGTAAGGGAGGAAATTGCTGGGGCCTTAAGAGAAATATTTATACCTTCACTGACTGCAGGGGAGATCATGATGTGAAGATGCCAGCACTGGACTGGGGTAACGCAAGAAGAGCTCTCATAACACCAGGTTAAAATCCAACAGATTTATTTAGTAGCACAAGCTTCTAGAGCACTGTCCTTTCAATGGGTGAATACCGTGAGTCCTGATGAAGGGGCAATGCTCCAAACATTGTGGCTTGTGCTACCAAATAAATTGTTGGACTTTAACCTGGTATTGAGAGACTTCTTACTGTACATGGGAGGTCCCAGAGGATTGCAGAATAACTAATGTTTTTCCTTTATTTGAAAAGAGTAGCAAGGATAATACAGGTAACTACAGGCTAGTGAGCCTTACATCAGTCACAGGGAAATTATTGGAGAGAATTCTTCGAGACAGGATTTACTCCCATTTGGAAATAAGTGGATATATTAGCAAGCGACAACATGGTTTTATGAAGGGGACGTTATATTTCACGAACTTGATCGAGTTTTTCAAGGAAGTGATGAAGATGATTGATGAGAGTAGGCCAGTAGGTGTTGTCTACGTGGACGTCAGTAAGGCCTTTGACAAGATCCCTCATGGTAGACTGGTGAAGTCTCACAGGAACAGAGGTGAGCTGGCAAGGCGAATGCAGAATTGGCTTGGTCATAGAAGACAGATAGTAGCAGTGGAAGGGTGTTTCTGAATAGAGGGCTCTGAGAACTGGCGTTCCTCAGGGATCAGTGCTGAGAGCTTTGCTATTGAAATATATATATAAAAATCATTTGGAAGAAAATGTAACTGGTTTTATTAATAAGTTTGCAGATGACACAAAGGTGTTAGATTGTGGATAGCAATCAGAGGATACAGCAGGATATAGATCAGTTGGAGATTTGGGCAGTGAGATGGCAGATGGAGTTCAATCTAGACAAATGTAAGGTAATGCATTTTGGAAAGTCTAATACAGATGGGAAACGCACAATAAATGGCAGAACCCTGAAAAGTATTGATAGGCAGAGGGATCTGGATATACGGTACATAGGTCATTCAAAGTGCCATTGCAGGTAGATAAGGTCATCAGGAAGGCAAACGGCATGCTTGGGGCAGAGTTTAAAGGAAATGTACAAGACAAGTTTTTACACAGAGGGTACCTGGAACTCACTACAATAGTGAGTTTTAAGGGGATCTTGACAAATACATGAATAGGATAGAAATAGAGGGATATGATCTGTGGTATACAAGCGGACTTTATTTCAGTTGGGCAGTGTGGTCCTTGCAGGCTTGGAGGCCCAAAGGGCCTGTTCCTGTGGTGTAATTTTCTTTGTTCTTTGTTTTTGATCCCACTACCACCTCCTTCTCAGGCAGGGACTTCCAAAGTTGCACAACTCTTTGAGAGAGAAAAAAAACTAATCACTGCCCTGAAAGGGCGACCCTTAATTTCAAAACAGTGTCCCCTAGCCCTGACCTCATCCAAACGAGGATGCAATCTCTATTCCCAGCAGTGGAACGTCTATCCATTTTTTGGAATCCAGTGGAGCCCGGGCTCTGGGTTTACATTAGAAGTGGGAGTTTTATTTTCACAATGAGAAAAGCATATTGCAAGCTGTTGTGGTATCAATCACGAACGTTCGACTGAACCATCATAATGTGTTTGACAAACATTTGATTCACTAACTTCCAAGAATGTCGAAAATTCCAAATTCTCGTCATTGTTTTGTTTTTTCAGCTACGTCTCCGTGATGAAAGATAGAATTCATGTGAAATACAGCACTACATCGCTCTGTAATGTCCCGATGTTCTTCACATTAATTGCTTTTGAAATAGACCAACCTGGAAACACATTTTCTAATCGCAAGATCCCATTAATAACACTAGAAAAATAAGAAACAACTTGTACAATAACTCCTCAGAGCTTTCTCAACCATAAAGTACTTTTGAAGAGTTTTAAGCTGTTGAAATCTGGAGAAAGATGACAGACAATTAGCAAAACGAAAGGTCATATAAAAAGCAATGTGATAACCAGCAATTAGTAATGCTAGTTGGGAGGAATAATGTTAGCCAGGACCACGGGAGAACTCTATGGCAATCTATCTGACAAGATGCAAAGATCCACAGTTCGTTGGGTCTTTGTAAAAAGAACACCTGCAGCAATAAGGGCTTGATCAGTACATGGGAAATAAGCCTTTTCAGGTGTGACAGTAACGCTGCAAAGTGAACTATAAACTATCAAAATAGTGACTTAAATGAAAATGAAATATAAAACTTTTTATCGATGATTCTTGTGATCCATTTCCATATCCTTTACTATTTTGAATACCTAATACTAAATTAGCCTCTCAGGTTGTATCTGAGCCGAGTAACACTGTGGAAGACTTAAGGACATAACAATGCAGCGGAAAAAAAGACAACATTGAGTTTATTCCAAGGGTTCAAACACTCCTCCATCTGTTATAGCTACCATCACACACTGGCTTCAATAAACAATTCAGTGCTTTTTATAGATAGGTTTCAAGCTACAGAGAGGATGGTGCGATGTGTTGCACGTCAAATTTATTGAAAAATACTCATTACACGTAAAATTTGAAGAAAAGAAAGTTTATATAGCGCCTTTTTTGACTTTGGGACCTACAAAGCGTTTTACAGTCAGTGAAGTACATGTTGGAGTATAGATACTGTTGTAGGAAATGATCCACAACTTGTGCATAGCAGAGTCCCGCAAAATACTGATATTCACCAGGTTTATTTCAGTGATGTTAGGTGGGTTTTAAATATTAGCTATGAAATCGAGAACTTCCTACTCTTCCTCCAGATATCCTATGAACTTAGCAAAAACAGCTCTTAATAAAACGTTACTCAGCATTCACTTTTGAATTAATTGACATCTTCACTATAAAACAAATGCTTTATTCTGGGCTAGGTGATTGAAAGAAGCACAGTTCATGGAAATGCAATGATATTTGCAAACATGCCCCCAAACTACTAATAAAAGTAATTTTAATTCTCCACCTTGCTCACATGTTGAGCTGTTGGTGAGCGGCCTGCTGTATATGTTCCATTGAAAACTCAATGTAAGCTGCGGGAACAGATTCTCATCTATAGATTAGGGACTTTAGAACCTTCCGGGCTTAACATTAAATTGAATAATTTCAAATACTGATCTCCTATTTTGTTCCTTTTCTTTGCATATCTTGGAGTTTCCTGTTTTCGGACAGCACCTTCAGGCACACCTTCCGCCTTATTTATTTTTCTTGTCTCCTATGGCAGTACACGATTAACTCGCCTGTCTTTCAGTCTCCCCTGCGATCCACTCCACTCTCCCTTTGCTCAAAACATATTATATTGTAACCGTTTTCCAAGTTCTGTTAAAAGATCACAGTCATGAAATGTTACAGATTCTCTCTCCAGAGATGCTTCCTGGCCTTCTGAGAATTTCCAGCCTTTCCTGTCTTTATTTCAGCACCCGCACGTTTTGCTCTTGTAACATTTGCGAGCAGTCAGCAAATGTCACACGACAGAATGTCAGGTATGAAATATTAGGTTTCAGACCAGTTATTATCTCACTGAATGGTGGAACATGCTGAAAGAGCTAAATGGCCGAATTTGTTCTGATGTTATTAAGCATCACAAGAGCGACATCGCAAGATCAAGTCAGCATGAACCCACCCAAAATAGACCTGCCAACTGTAATGTGATTCATTTTTCTACAGACATTATAAGGTCAATATTTTATATTTAATTTGATGTTTCCAACATTTAGTATTTTAATCTCATCAGTCCCAAAGTACTATTGCATGGGAAGTCATTGATGTCTAATCTGTTATTGTTCCTTTCACTGCTGCCGAACCTGCTGGAAAATTTCCTAATGGAAATTGTCATGCAGTTTTGTTCTCCTCCCGATGAATTTCAGTGGCGGAAAACATCACAAACAATTGTGACGCTCATTCGCGCCTGTGCGAGGAGATTGTCCCGTACTCCAATCATGTCCATCGTGAACTCCTTCAGAAGTTGTTCACTGACAGTTGCTGCGTAAATAGGACTTTCGTACTTAGTGATAAAGAATTAGTCAATTATTAGGTTTCAGTAAGGGAAGACAATTCAAATAAGCAGTATTCTTCGTCAATCAATGTCACTATTACAATTTACATTTGTGAGTACATTTTAGTGGTATAATTGTCACCACTGTATCCCTAATTAGCTCTTGTATTAGATCACTTAATTTTATGCTCATGACCAATATTTACCACTTTTCCTAACGGAGCTGAAGATGGAACTCTGAGGCTTGCCATAATCTTCTGAAGAGGACAATTAGGGATGGGCAATACTCTTGGCCTTGTAAGCGATCCTCACAACCCATGAGAAAACGAAAGGGAGAGAATAACTCACATTTTATTTGTCTCCAAGATGAAGGCGATGTCAGTGAAAGTAGTGGTCTGGGGCGTATGGACAATATCTTGAAAGTGATAGCACAAACTGGGCTTGTAGCATACAGCAAGCAAGTTGTACTCAAACTTTTAACATCGCTAGCTCAACCTCAGTCTGGAGTGTTCCGTTCAGACCTGAAGGTTATAAAGGGCTTCAATAGATACAGATTTATTGGAATGATTTAAGGACTGAGGAGGGTCAGCTAATTCACAGATAAGGTGTTGGAGGACAGCCCGCGCCTGCGCCTGGGGGTTAAAAAATGCGTTGCCCCAAGAATTGCAGCAACAGCATTGCTCTCCGAATGGAAATCTTTGGGCTCGCAGTTAGAAAGGGACCTCCTACTTTCCAGATTCTTACACACAATTACAACGAGGACCAATGCGCCGTTTCGGTCAGGTGATACCCCATGTAATGATTTCTCCGTTTCATATATTTATCAAAGAAATCAATTTCCTACTCAAACCATTCAGGATATCTCCTCCTGAACAGAAATTATCCATGTCATTTTTTGTTCACTTGACAACATGTCGATGAGAGTTACAGTTCAGTACATAGCTCTTCTGAGCCTGGTTTGGCTAGGTAACCTGAGTTCTTACTTTGCCGTTTTAGAACAGTTTAAATTGTATTTTACGCCTACAGCTGTATGCATTGTAAAAATAGATGCTGTCCTTCTCCAATGTGACTGCTGGTGTCTCTTTTTTTATTTTCCTCTGTTAAGTTATTTTTCTTTCTAGTTATCAACATTCTTTGCTGTTTGTTTTATAGCCGCTAAAGTAACTTCGAGCAAAGTGGATCAGTTCCCTAAACACTTGATGGTTGCCAGGGGTGACAGTGTTTCCATGTTCTGCACATTTCCAATGCTTGAAAGCGCTCCTGAAGTTTCTTGGTGGAAGCGGGGTGAGGAATCTGTTCTGGAACCAGACAACAGAAAGAAAATTTATTTAAAGAAGGGCAGTAGTTCATTCGAAGTTCTGAATTCGAGTGTTGCAGACTCCGGAATGTATCACTGTTCAGTAAAACATCAACATAACAAGATTGGGGATGGAAGTGGTTCCCAGCTTACTGTGTACGGTAAGTGTCAAACTACCGGGAAAAGGTACTTTTCAGCTATGTGTGATTTATGTTATTTGAACTTCTATCACTAGATGAAAACCTGATAATGATGGATTCGTTTTACACTGCTGGAATTTTCTTTTCCCTTGACCTTGATTTAGAACGGCCCTCCCTCGATTCCCAGTCGCCCACTTTGTGCCATTGCTCAAGATCAATTTCACCCGCTCTCGTCCTCGTAACATTTCACCCAATGTGTGCCTTGTATGAAGTTACAATTATTATTGCGCCAAAACAATGAAATGGGATTACTATCGCAATCTCAGTTTGCGATTAGTCGATGGGACGAGATGATCAGAATCCCTCTCACCAAAATAACGGCGCCGAAGTGAGACACTGGGGACAATTTTTGTACAGAAGCAAACTGTTTCATATGCTTGGAACCTGAAATAAAAACAAGTCATTGAACATCAATGGACAGAGTCAAGGTTTCAGATCTACGACCTTTGATTGAAACAATTTTAACACTGCCGAAATTAACTAATTTCTGCAACATTAATGACCATCTTATTCATCCCAATAAGGTGCCTCTTGCATCCATTCAGGCGAAAACTCGCCTTCTTCCAGTCATGAGTATTCCATACAGAAAGTAATTTGTCAGTCCTTGCTCAAAATTGCAATCGAATAGTCGAGTTGTACTAAATTTGCAATGCATATCAAGGGAAATAATTCGTGGATTTCAAGAGAATCGAACTAAGTCGGACAAATGGACCAGACATGATGTAAAGGAATGGAAGAGTAAGCTAGTGGGGCCGAATGGGCCCCTGTTTCTATATCCGCAATTTGTATTTTGCATTTGTGTCCGTTAATGATTTGGTTAATGAATTTCTCTTTCCACAAGGGATTCTACAAACTAGTAAGAGCGGGTATGTTGATCTTGTCCTCAATGCTAAAATCCACCCTTAGACCTTGCAGGACAGTTAAAGTGCCCAAGGCCCAAGTTTGCACCTCTGGGTACATCCAAAAAGACTTTCTCTGATCCACTCACAACCGATAAAGAGAATATCATCGAACATTTCTATGAACGTCTGAGGTCCCATATTTGTAATTTCTATGCACACTGTGCATAGAAATGTAGAAGGAAGTTGAGGCAGGAGACCGAGAGAACACTGACTTCTTTCTGGCCAGACTGAATTCTGTCGCGTTTAGTATGTACCTAAACAGATCCTTGGGAAAATAATGGAGGAATTCTGAGGCTTTGTTGGGAATAAAGACTAACATAATGCGTGTGAATTACTAATTGCTGTTACTACAATGTCGGCAAAGTAGAATGTGAAATAAAATATATTAAGGAGATTGATTATAGTATATAAATCTATATAAACTTAATGAGGGAATTTACTTCTAATTAAACAGTGAACGAGCAGACACAATTTCACAGCAGTAAATTTTAAATGTGGGACTGATAAGAGAGAAAATTGTCCAAACAAAGCGTGTTCAAGGTCCCCCATGCAAGACGCCTTGAGAAGGTGAGAGGGCATGGGATCCAAGGGGCTTTGGCCTTGTGAATCCAGAACTGGCTTGCCTGCAGAAGGCAGACAGTGATTGTGGATGGGTCTTTTTCTGCATGGAGGTCAGTCACCAGTGGAGTGCCCCAGGGATCTGTTCTAGGACCCTTGCTGTTTGTCATTTTCATCAATGACCTGGATGAGGAAGTGGAGGGATGGGTTAGTAAGTTCGCCGATGATACGAAGGTTAGTGGTGTTGTGGATAGTCTGGAGGGATGTCAGAAGTTATAGCGAGACATAGATAGGATGCAAGACTGGGCGGAAAAGTGGCAGATGGACTTCAACGCGGATAAATGTGTGATTGTCTATTTGGCAGGACCAATGGGATGAAGGTGTATAATATCAAGAGTAGGAGCCTTGGCAGTGTTGAGGAGCAGAAGGATCTTGAGGTCTGGGTCCATAGGACTCTTAAATCGGCCCTGCAAGTGGAGGATATGGTCAAGAAGGCATACGGTGTACTGGCCTTCTTTAATCGAGGGATTGAGTTTAGGAGTCGGTAGGTAATGCTGCAACTTTATAAGACCCTTGTCAGACCCTACCTGGAGTACTGTGTGCAATTCTGGTCACCTCACTCCAGGAAGGATGTGGAAGCTATTGAGAGCGTGCAGAGGAGATTTACAAGGATGTTGCCTGGATTGGGAAGCATGCCTTATGAAAATAGGTTGAGGGAGCTAGGTCTCTTCTCCCTCGAAAGAGGAAGGTTGAGAGGCGACCTGATAGAGGTTTATAAGATGTTGAGAGGAATAGATAGGGTGGATTCTCGGAGGCTATTTCCCAGGACTAAAATGGTCGCTACAAGAGGACACGGGTTTAAGGTGCTGGGGGACAAGTACAGACGAAATGTTAGAGGTAAGTTTTTCACTCAGAGGGTGGTGAGTGAATGGAATCGGCTGCCGTCAATGGTGGTAAAGGCGAATTCGCTGGGTCTTTTAAGAGACTTCTGGATGAGTATATGGGATTTAATGGGATTGGGAGTTACAGATAGTTCAATGGCCTGATAGGTACTGATATGATGGGAACAACTTGTGGGCCGAAGGGCCTGTTTGTGCTGTAGTGTTCTATGTTCCAATAGACCAAATGAAATTGTAGAAGGGCAAAACCTGTGAAATTATATAACACTTGCATTCTGAGTAAAGTTTTTTTTATTTGTCTTCACTCTGCATGGATGTTGTGATCTACACACCCATGAAGAAATAAGAATAAAGCCCTTTCCTGATTAAAAATACGCTTTCGCCCTCGGACGCCCCTCTGGGAACAGTCCCTTTCTGGATGTTACACGATCGGAAACACCTTTCATAGAAATGTTCTTTAATAAAAGCATGGATTTTTACATATAAATAAAGTAATATCCTGTCTGGAACCTTTATAGATATTGGGCACACTTTTTCAAAATTAATTTATGGAAAATTGACTGGACCAGCATTTATTGCCCCTCCTTAGTTGCCTTTAAGAAGGCGGCGGTGAGCTGCCTTTTTGAACCGTTGCAGTCCCTGGTGTACATATATTTCCGAGTCAGGATGGTGAGTGACTTGGATGGAAACCTCCTTGACTCTTGTCCTCCTAGATGATGGTCGTTATAACTTGGAAGGTGCTGCCTAAGGAACTTTGAATTCCTGCAGTGCGTCTTGTACATTTCAGTTACGCATATGTTCTCAATATCGATTGTTAAAATAAAATATGTTTCACAATACATTAAATATTCGGACAATTGATTTTTAATAAAAATGTTTAATACAACCACGACTCTTGCAGAAAAATGTGAGAGAATTCCATGGATCGTACCTGGTTTACCATAGATTCGAACAAGGAATCTCACTCAGGGTCTCTGCTGCAAAAACTAGTTTCATCCTAGGAGCTGTGTTTCCATTCAGAACAGTGACATGTGCTTTATCAGTTGTCACCAGGTTTGGGCGATTCGTCTTCGCAATTTGCAATACTTCGGAACAATTTGCTGAGCGCGGTGAAAAAAGAATAAAATAAATGCAGACAGGAGTTCATTTAAAAAAAACCCACTGGATTGATAGCACGGACAATTATTCTCACGTTAGGAATGTAACAACATAATGGAGGTCGATGAATTAGCATGTGCTCTATTAATTGTCCTTACATTTTCTCTATTAAAGTTCCCCCAACCCCCCTGAAACTCATTCAGGTCGGAGGGATTTCAGCGACTTTTCTGAGATTCGAGTGTAAAACGGCCGCCTTTTACCCGGAGGATTTAAAAATCTCCTGGCGAAGAGATAGTGTGGAAATTCTGGCCGGAATACAAACTGTGAGAAACAAGACAGTGGATGGTCTTTTTGAGGTCACCAGTTCTTTGGAAGATGCACAACCTGTCCAAAGCCCAATAGTTTATACATGTCTGGCATCCCATATTTCCCTTAAGGTGCCCGCCAGTGTCAGCTATATCGCCATTCAAGGTAAGATTTAAAACATTTGCAGCAGTGAACGGGGGAAATGCTCCAACCTGTAGTTATTTATTGAACATGTAGCTGGGCAGATGTTCAAATTCGAAATCATAGGGTGAATGTGGACCTTATTCAATCTCAATGTCACATCAACGGGAATAAATTTAAATAATAAGGTAGTTTGGAACCGGAGAAGGGAAAATATTTGCTTGAAAATATCTGGGTCGGCAGGTTGATGTGCGAACTGTTTAAGACTGAAAGATCTTTCCGCGCCAAATTCTTGCCTTATGACGTAGGTAAACAGATCGGTTCTTAAAGATTAAATTTTATATCATGCAATTATAGCATTTCAATTCAATATATGGTAGTGTCTTTGTTATCATGACGGTGGCAAAGTGATTAGCACTGCTGTCTTAAAGCGCCAGAATCTATATTCAATTCCAGCCTTTGGTAACTGTGAGGAGTTTGAACATTCTCCCACTGTCTGCTTTGGTTTCCTCCGGATGTTCCGGTTTCTTCCCAAAAAGATGGGCGAGTTAGATTGATTGGCCATGTTAAATTGAGCCTTAATGTCAAGTAGATTAGCAGGGTAAATATGTGCGACTACGGGATAGGCCTGGATAGCATTGTTGTCTGTGCAAACACGATGAACCAAATGGCCTCCTTCTGCCTGGGATTTAAAATATAAAATAAAATAATTTGTTCTCAGAAATCTACATCCTATACTCAGAAACCTCCCTCCTCTCCGGCTCTGGCTTCTTTAAGACTGTTCTTGAATCCCACCACCACCTCTCCTGCTCTCACTTGATGTGAGTCGGTATTCAGTTTTGTTTGATAATGCTCCGTGAAATATCTTTCGAGGTTTTACCGCGTTGAGGATGCTGTATAAATGCAAATTTCATCTGGAGTACACATCTGGAGTTTTGTCTTCTTAAGAAAGGATGTAATTTCTTCAGAAGAAATTTCATTGCACTGATTCCTGGAACAAAGATGTTACGGGATGAGGGAAGATGGGGCAGGTTGGGCATATATCTATGAAGTTTAGAAGAATGGGGGTGATCTTTCAGAAACATAGATCCTGAGGAGACCTGACAGGATGGTTGCTGAGAAAATGGTTCTTCTTGTAGGAGCTAATATTAGGGGACACTTTAACATTAAGAGACCTCCCATTTAAAACGGGGCAAATATTTTCTCTCTCTCAGGACATGGTCGGTTTATAAGAACATAAGAAACAGGAGCAGGAGTAGGCCACCCAGCCCTTCCAGCCTGCCCCGCCATTCAATAAGATCATGGCTGATCTGTAGTGATTCAGTACCATTTTCCTGCTTTCTCACCGTAACCCTTAATTCCCTTGTCAATCAAAAACCTATCCACTCTTGACTTGAACAAATTCAGTGAGGAAGCCTCCACCACCTCATCAGGCAGAGAATTCCAAAGATTCGCCACCCTTTGCGTGAAGAAACTCCTCCGCAACTCTGATCTGAACCCTCCCCCCCCCCCACCCCAATCTTGAGGTTTGCCCTCTAGTCCTGCTATCTTTGCCAAGCGGGAAGTGTCTCTCAACCTTTACCCTATCCATCCCCTTCGTTATCTTATACGTCTCTATAAGATCCCCTCTCAGCCTTCTAAACTCCAAAGAGTACAAACCTAGCCTATTCAGTCTCTCCTCATAATCCAACGCCCTCATCTCCAGTATCAGCCTAGTAAACCTTCTCTGCACCCCCTCCAAGGCCAATATTTCCTTCCTCGAATGTGGCGACCAAAACTGCACACACTACTCCATCTGCAGCCTCACCAGCACCCTATACAGCTGCAACAGATCCTCCCTACTTTTATATCCTATTCCCCTAGCTATAAAGGCCAACATTGCATTCACCTTCTTAATCACCTGCTGCACTTGCATACTGTGTTTTTGCGATTTGTGCACAAGGACCCCCAGGTCTTTCTGCACCGTTGCATGCTGCAGCTTTTCACCATTTAAATAGTAATCCTTCCGACCATTATTCCTACTGAAGTAGAAAACCTCACACTTGCTAACATTATACTCCATCTGCCAGGTCCTCACCCACTCACTCAACCTATCCAGGTCCCTCTGCTGGCTTTCCACACCCTCCTGCAATTTGCTTTTCCATTCATCTTCATGTCATCAGCAAATTTCGTCACCCTGCACTCAGCCCCTTTCTCCAGGTCATCTATATAAATGGTAAATAGTTGAGGCTTCAGCACCGAACCTTGGGGCACTCCACTTGTCACCAGCTGCCAATCAGAATAGCACCCATTAATATCTACCCTCTGCTTCCTATTAGACAACCAATCCTCTATCCAGTCTAACACCCTACCCCTGACTCTCTGCACCTTAACCTTCATAGAACATAGAACATAGAACATTACAGTGCAGTACAGGCCCTTCGGCCCTCGATGTTGCGCTGGCCAGTGGACCCTCTAACCTAAACTATTCCAAAATTCCATATGCCTATCCACCGAATATTTGAATGCCCCCAAAGTAGGCGAGTCCACAACTGCTGCAGGCAGGGCATTCCACGCCCTCACCACCCTCTGTGTGAAGAACCTGCCTCTGACATCCGTCCTATAACTACCACCTCTTAATTTAAAGGTATGTCCCCTCGTGTTGGCTATCACCATCCGAGGAATGGTGCAATCTGCAGCAATCTTTTGTGAGGCACCTTATCAAATGCTTTTTGGATATCCAAAAACACCACATCCATTGGTTCCCCTCTACCTAATGCACTAGTCACTTGTTCATAGAACTCCAATAAATTAGTCAAGCACGACTTCCCCTTAACGAATCCGTGCTGCGTCTGCCTGATCAAACAGTTCGTATCCAAGTGCCTCATTATTCCTGCTTTGACGACAGATTCAAGCATTTTTCCGACTACAGACGTGAAACTAACCGGCCTATAACTCCCTGCCTTCTGTCTACTACCTTTTTTAAACAGTGGCATAACATTAGCCATTTTCCAATCTTCCGGCACTTTCCTGGAGTCCAGCAAATTCTAAAAGTTAATTACTAGGGCATCCACTATCACCTCTGCCATTTCCTTGAGGACCCTGGGATGCATTCCATCTGGTTCCAGGGATTTAGCTGCCCTCAGCCCCGTTAGCCTATCAAGCGCCACCTCTCTAGTGACTGTAATCTCATCAAGGATCTCATCTCCTACCACCCTTCAATCCTTAATTTTGGGCAAGCTATTTACGTCCTCCTCCGTAAAGACCGACACAAAAAACTTATTCAAGATCTCTGCCATATCCCTATCATCCACCATTAAACCACCCCTCTCATCCTCCAAGGGTCCTACATTAACTCTGGCCATCCTCCTATTCTTTATATTATGGCATTCTCATTGAATATTTTTAAGGTTGAGTTAGATAGATTTTTGATTGACAAGGAAGTTAAAAGTCACAGGAGATAAAGAGGAAAGTAGAATTGAGGCCACAATCAGATCAGCCAAATAGAGGAGCTGGGTCGCAGGGCAGAATGGCCTCCTCCTGTACGTGATTTGTATTCAAGTTTCTTTTGCTATCTCTCAAAAACAACGTGCTCTGGTAAGGCTAGGGATGATTACTTAAAGATTGAAAGTTTTTGCCGCTTTTTGTGATATTGCGCAGTAGTTTGGTGTAGCACGTCAAGCTGAAAGAAATGAACATTCCCTCATTCTTACCAATGAGAAGCTTATTGCGTCGTTATGGAATGAAACGTGTTTCCTCCATAAATTGCATTACTAACGTGCAGTTTAAGTGATTTGATAAATGTGATCCTTGTTTAGCTACAACACACAAGTGAAAGCGGTCGAGATCCACTGATAGGAGCGATTATTCTGAGTGACACGTTTGCACCTGTGTATGAGTTTCTTATTTCAATCATTTGTTCTTGTAGACAGCGATGTCAACCTTCCGCTCATTTTCGGATGTGCAGGCGGCGCATTGGCTATTTTACTGTTGATAATTATTTTGACGAGGATCAAATTAAAGGCTTGTAAGTACCTTTAACATTTCGCTGCATTCTTTTATTTTCTCATGCGGGGTTACGCTGTTAAAAAACATAGATTCATTATAGAAGAATAAAGAGCACTTTGCAAAATCATTAAAGAACGAAGGTGATATCACACGAGTGTTATGTGATTGAGACTTGAAAATGGCTACTTAAAGCGGATTTTGAAAATTTGAAATCGCCAAAGTGTTATCGATTCCCTATCACGTCCTTCTCTCCATTGTACGAAGACTTGAGTAGACGTTGTGTACCGCGGGTCATTGCGGATAATGAGAAGGTAATGCACAGTACACTGCGATTGATGCTGCTGAAGAACTTCAGCATTCTGGCTTCATTACTTTACACAAATTTGTTCAGCGTCAAAAGCATGATGTTGGTTTCGCTTGTGCACTGATTCAGTTGCCCATGTCTTTTTCTTTTAGACGATAATAAAGATTCCATGGAAGCAGCTTAGAGGGAAGAACAGGTCGGGGGAGAATGTCTTATTTTGTATTACAAAAACGTGGCGTGAGGGGATGGAGATGAGTGCGGGGTAGCAGTAAGAAGGAAATTCTATATTCAGCCGGGAAGATACCAATTAGTTTTAAAATAACATAAAATTATGGTAGCTGTGCCTCCTCTTTTTGAAATAAGTGCCTAGCGAGTTCCACTCTCATGCCCTTTATCGACAACGGACATTTTTTAAATGTTTCACCAATCCCCTTTCTGAAAGTTTCTATTCAATACGCTTCCTCCAGTCAGTCAGTCAGGGCATTGCAGATTACAACAACAACTTGCAGAAAAATGCTTATCTTCCCCGATTATCAATATCCGAATACCCTGGTTACCGAGCAAAACCACCTAGAGTAACAGCTTTGCCATGTTTGCTCGAACTAAACCACTGAGAATTCTTCTCCTGCTGTAAGGAGAACAATGATAGATTCTTTACTTTCCTGCACATCACTGACGTCCCTCAACCCTGGTAATATTCCAGTAAATCTCCTCTCCAAACCTTGACATCCTTCCCAAATTGCAGGTCCCGGAGTGGAACGCGATTTCCAGTTTAGGCCTGGCTAGTTTGAAAATATCGCTTGTTCTACACTCTATTCCTTTATGTTAAGAACCAGATAACTATTCAATTTAGAACAATTATATCCTGTTGATTCCCCTTAAAAACTTAAACTTATTTCAAAATAAGGATATTTCCAGATGTAAACATTATTCGCACAGGTAGACAGACTAGGCAGGTCCCAGGTTTTGGTGTATTGGCTAAGCCAGACTGGAACACTGGTACCTTAATTGGCCTGAAACCTTTCCAGAGTGCATAGTGGTGCATGGAAGTCGAGTAAGGAAAGCGGAGAGAGAGAGAAGAGACACTAGGAGTGAGGGTTTGCCAGGATTCAGGCTATTGATTTCCACCTTGGGATGGAAGTTTCTGGAAGTGAAAGGAAGACAAACGTCAGGCATCATAATCAAGTCTTCCAATAGGTTGCAATAAGAACACAATGGTTGCTTCAATGAGGTGGGGGGCGGCGGTTGGAGGTAATTGGGAAATTAAAAATGTATATAATTTATTATATAATTATTAGTGGTGTTCCAAATAGCGACAATTTTAAATGCAGGTAAATTTATCAAATGCTCTGGGTTCCATATTTAGAACATTAGCCAAAAACTGAACTAGACCAGCCATATGTCTGCATGGCAGCAAATCAAGCGCAACTATAAAACGGAAAGGAAAACTATATAAAAAGGACGAGAATAGCAAAAGACTTCCTTAGAGGAAGAGACTAGGGAATTAATAATGGGAAACATGGAAATGGTAGTGGCACTAAGTCAATATTTTACCCTGGTTTTCACAATGAAGGAGGCTAGAGCCATACCA
Source organism: Sphyrna mokarran (assembly GCA_024679065.1). Lineage (NCBI taxonomy): Eukaryota > Metazoa > Chordata > Chondrichthyes > Carcharhiniformes > Carcharhinidae > Sphyrna > Sphyrna mokarran. The sequence goes on along the minus strand of JAGIQG010000004.1, from coordinate 54,220,662 downwards.
GTATTAACAGGTAATGCGGTGATGGTTCAAAAGGAAGAATTTGAAATAATCACCTTCACTAGAGAAAAGTACTGAGGGAACTATTGGGATTATAGGCAGACAATTCTCCAGGGCATGATGACTTACATCTTAAAGGGAGTGACAGCAGAGATAGTGGAGCTATTGGTTTGAAATCCCAAAATTCCCTGAATTCTGGAAAAGTTCCAGTAGATGAGGTGGAGGAGCCAGGCTACATTGTCCATACATGTCTCAGGATGTGTATTTAGGGATATTAGCATGGTAAATAAATGAAGTTACGGGAATAGGAATGGGCGTGGGCCAGGGTAAGATGTCTATCAGAGACTTGGTGCAAAATCCATGGACCAAATGGCCGCCTTCTCCAATATAAGGATTGTAGGAGATTGGAAAATGGCTAATATAACATCTCTGTTCAAAAATGTAGAAATATAAACGTAGAAAACTGTAAGCCAATTAGTTTGACATCTGTCATTGAAAAATTGCTGGAATCCATTGTTAAGGAAGTAGTAAAGGGACGTTTAGAAAATCAAAACACAATCCATCAGAGTCAGTATGTTTTTAAGAAGAGTAAATCATTTTTAACGAACCCTTCAAAGATGAGATTGTTACTGGAGATTCTATAGATACAGTATATCTGGACTTTCAGAATGCATTTGATAAGATGCCACACAAAGTTAATATAGAGGGTAAAATGGGGTTAGGCGTAATATAATAGTTTGGATAGAGGATTCACTAACCAACAGAAAACAGAGTGGGAACAATGGGCCTTTTTCAGTTTGGCAAGCTGTAACTAGTAGTGTGTCACATGGTTTGCTCCCTCAGATAAACGATTCTGGGGAATGGGTAGGAAGATGCAGATGAGGCTGAAATGAAATCAGCCATGATCATATTGAATGGCAGAGCAGGCTGGAGATGCTAACTTGCCTATTCCTGCTCCTAGTTGTTGTGTTCTTATGTTTATTATATTCTTACACAAACATTGCAGCTGCAAGAGCAGGCAAGAAGTTAAGAATCTAGGAGTGAATATCTCACTTTCTGACTCCCCAAAGCAGGTGCACAATCTAAAAGGCACAAGTGAGGAGTGTGATGGAATACCTTCCACTTGCCTAGGTGAGAGCAATTCCACAACACTCAAGAAGCTCGACACCATCCAAGACAAAGAGGGCATTTGATTGGCAACTGACCACAAAGAAAATTTCCTCCAGCACCGACACACAGTGGCAGCAGTGTATACCATCTGCAAAATGCATTGCGGGAACTCATTAAAGCTTCTTAGATAGCACCTTCCCAACTCACGACCACTGCTATCTAAAAGGACAAGGGCAACAGATATACGGCCCAAAAGTTAAAAGTAAAATACTACAGATGCTGGAATCTGAAACAAAAAAAATGCTGAAAATCTCAGCAAGTCTGACAATATCAGTGGAAACAGAATAGAGCTAATGTTCTATTCTCTCTCCTCAGATGCTGTCAGGCCTACTGAGATTTTCCAGTGTTTTCCGATTTTGTTTCAGATTCCAATATTGCAATATTTTGTTTTTATCTTAATGTTTACTTCACTGCCACTTATCTTCCAAGAATGCTTAACTGAAGAAGTTCTGCTTTTTATTCCGACTGATCTCTCTCTCCAGGAGCACCAACTCGCCCTATCTCAAAGTTGCCAGATATATAGGAACATAGAACATAGAACATTACAGCGCAGAACAGGCCCTTTGGCCTTCGATGTTGCACCGACCATTATAAAAAGCAATGACCCTCCAAACTAAACCATTCCCTTCTCTTCCATAAACTTATCAACTAACCTCTTAAACGCCACCAAACTTGGCGCATCTACAACTGCTGCAGGCAGGGCATTCCACTCCCTAACCACCCTCTGGGTAAAGAACCTACCTCTGATATCCGTCCTATAACTATCACCCCTTAATTTAAAGCTGTGTCCCCTCGTGCTAGCTTTCTCCATCCTAGGAAAAAGGCTATCACTGTCCACCCTATCTAAACCTCTAATCATCTTATATGTTTCGATAAGGTCTCCTCTTAGCCGCCTCCTTTCTAACGAAAACAACCTCAAATCCCTCAGCCTCTCTTCATAAGACCTGCCCTCCATACCAGGCAACATCCTGGTAAACCTCCTCTGTACCCTCTCCAATGCCTCCACATCTTTCTTATAATGTGGGGACCAGAACTGCACACAATACTCCAAGTGCGGCCGCACTAGAGTTTTGTACAGTTGCAACATGACGTTGCGGCTCCGAAATTCAATCCCCCTACCAATAAAAGCTAAGACTCCATATGCCTTCTTAACAACCTTATCGACTTGACTGCCTACTTTCAGGGATCTATGCACAAATACACCAAGATCCCTCTGTTCATCAACACTATTAAGAATCCTACCATTAGCCCTATACTCTACACATTTATTATTCCTGCCAAAGTGCATTACCTCACACTTTTCCACATTAAACTCCATTTGCCACCTCTCAGCCCAGCTCTGCAACTTGTCCAAGTCTCTCTGCAAATATCACGATGAAGTTCCCCTTTAAACCACTCACCACCCTGGCTTGGAAAAATATCGCAGTTCCTTCACTGTCACTGGGTCAAAATCCTAGAAGTACTTCCCTAAAAAACCCCAGGAAAGCATGTACCCCACACTAACTGGAGTGGTTCATGATCAATTATCGACTGTCAATATATGTTAGCATAGCCAGTGAAGCCAACATCCCTTGAACTGATTAAATAAATACTCTCCACTCTATTGGTTCGATATTGGAAACAATAATCCAGAAGGGAGAGAGTGCACTTGCAACCTAGTTTTATCATTTACTATCTGCATATTTATATTGACAGAATTAATTAGAATTGACAGTAGCTGGTTATAGAGACAGACTCACCACTTTCAAATTTTATGTCTTATTTTTACAGGTTAGACAAAGGCCAAGTGAGAATATTGCCCCCTACACTGCTCTGAACCTGAGAGAAGAAAAAGGATCCAGCATGCATGGTTTGTATCATACAATTTAATGAGGAGTCGCTTGAACTTCAAGAAAGTGTCAATCAGTTCAGCTTTTGAAAAATGAGTATTAATTTCCATTGTGTAATAAATTTAACAGTTGTTTTTCAAAGTCTGTTGTCACCGAGTGACTGCCTGAGGTGACAGCAATCATTTGCTGTAAATACTATCTGTATCACAGTCTTTTCCTCACAGGATAAAGAGGGATGAGGGAAGCCTGTGCACCTGAAACTCCATAAAATGCACTGAAGCTGCTTCCAAAATTATTCTTTAAAGTGGCCCATTTCCATTAGAGAGACAGAGAAGCTAATCTCCAAAGAGACACAGGTTCTACTGTTAGGGAGGAAAGATCACTAGAATACACGGAAACATAGAAGATAGGAGAAAGAGGAAGCTATTTGGTCCTTCAAGTCTGCTCCGCCATTCACTTCGCTCATAGCTGATCATCCAACTCAATAGCCTAATCCTGTTTTTCCCATAACTTTGTTTTCATTTGTCCCAAGTGCTACAGAAACATAGACCAGAGGCTGGCCTAATAAATGATTTTCAATTACATTTAATATAATGTGGTATTCAAAATCAACTTGGAAAATGAAGTATGCGGCTCACATGTTTGTATCAAATCTGTACTAGATGAGATGGAATGAGCTGGAGAGAACAGTATGGGTAGTCTCACTGTAATGTAGAAGAAATTTATTCCTTGCCACTCCAAGGGAACATAGCTCAGACAGAAACAAATCCTGGAGATCCAAAAGGGAAAATGAGATAGCACAGGTATATCTGACTGATATCTGCCTGTGATTCAGGGTTGTATAGTTTTCACTGTGGTGTTGTAATATATGCCAGTTGGCTGAGTCCAATAAGGTTTAGGTGGCAGAAAGGTAAGATTAATATACAAATAAACTGAGGGCCTTTCTATAGAGTTCAAAAACAAAACTATTATGCATTTGTGAGAAATGCACAATAAATGGTGGAAAATATTGATTTTGAAATTCCAGAAGGCTACAACCATCCATTCCCTGCTACAAATTAACAGGCTATTTATAGGCCAGCAAGTGGCAACAGAAAGAGAAGGTGTAAGCAGCCATTTATATATTCTTTTTGTGTTGCCAAAGTTACCAGACACCAATGGTTCGCCCCTGAATATAGTCCGCTGGCGGGTGGGACGGTAAAATTCCAACCTCAATCCATCCAGCTGGCCTGAAAATACCACCCTATAACTATATTTAACTCAGCACACATGGCAGCAAATTGGACAGGCCCATAAACCAGCAGTATATGAGCAACAGCCAGATAATTTGCATGCCTCAATGACATGGTATGAAGCATAGAAAGCATTTGTGTTTAATGTAAGCAGGAAAAAGTTAGCATGTGAACCAATAGCCAAGTGTCAATGTTGTGAGCTGATTGTAAACCATGTCAAAAGCATAGAAAACTGGAGTTGGCCAAGAAAATTACTGTTCCAAAGACCAAAGGAAGATACATTTCATGCTTCCACCACACAAGTCCAAGCAGCAAAATCCAGTGGTTAATTATCCATAATATTAGATTTTTACAGCTACAACCAATAACAACTTGGACCTCAAAATAAACAGGGCAAAATACAATGAAATGCACACATTTCAATCAAAACTGCAAAAATAATGATGTTTTCTCCACATGATAATACAGAAAAAAGCAAACAATTATACACGAAGAAGAACACCTTTTTAAAGAAAATACACTTTTTGGCTTTATAGGATGGTGTGGAGATTAACTGGGTACCAGTCAAGTCAGAGCAGGTGCTATGAAATGCCAATGGATTTTGTTTACGAATTGATTATTAGCTGTGGCTGATTGAAGTCAGTTTGAAGATTTTCAGAGAACCTGGACCTACATGGCCAACATCATGTGTCAGAAATGTCAATAATTTTCAGTTATAAAGTAAATTAAAACTAAGGTTTTAAGAACAACGAGGAAGTTCTTGACACATTGAAAAATGAGAACATTGCTGGGAACATTAAATAAATATGAATTTTCATTAAAGTGTGAAAAATGCATTTGAACATAAATGCGTTACAGGATGAAGTTATTTAAAACTGCAATGCATATTTAGGACTCGAGATTAATCATTGTGTGCAAAATAATAAACCTGACTTGAACTGGAAGACCCCCAGAGCCAGTTACACCTTCCTTATAGATTGGTACTAAAGTTCTTCACCAGAAATAAATTACTAGGTCCAGCAATAAAATCATTAAACAAAATGTACATCGGATAGGGATTCTGTGATGGAGGTTTTGCATCAATTTGTCACTAGTTTCAATCCTTTTCCTTGATGCAGCTGTTGCATTTTCAGATTAATTGCTCATTAAACTCACAACAGCAAGTTGGGCCTCATAATTGTTCATAGTGCAAGCACACTTCTATTGACATGGTAATTGGTAATGGCTGAATAGCTTTGCTTTGTATATTGCTATAGATATGAACGGAAAACAAATAAAGGCAATAGGGCTCCTGAGGCTTTGGTTCATAACACGGCAAAGTGTATGTGAACCAATGACATTTAGAGATTGAGAAATAGATAAAGGACTGAAAAAGATGCAGAGCTAGAATTGGCAAGTTAAAAAGGGAAATAGAAATTAGATGAAAAAGAATTTAAAATATAACTTTAACAGTCATTAATTCAATGCCTAAAGAAATGAGACTGCATGTTTTTAATGAATCACTTTAACTGGCTCAAACTTTCTAAGTCGAACCTTTCATCCCTGGAATCAACCTAGTGTACCTTCTCCAACCTGCCCAGTGCAAATATATCTTCCTTAAAAAGGGAGGCCAAAACTATATGGTGTCTTCTAGTGTTATCTTGCTAATGTGCTTGCAGTTGTAGCCCTTCCTGCTTATTGCTCCAACCCTTGCAATTAAGGGCAATATTCCAAGCATTCCTAAGCACTTGGTCTAATTGCATATTAATACTTTGTAATTCACATATATTACCCAGATGCCTCTGTGCTCTGTAATTTCTGTCCATGTAAATAATATCCTATTTTTCTATTCTTTCTACAGAAATGGATAACCTCATATTTTGTCCCATTATACAATATCTTCCAAATTTTAGCCCACCCATCTAAACTATTGTACTATTTTGCAGACTCTTTTCATGTTCACAATTGCTTTCCAATCTATCTTTATGTTATCAGCAAAATTGGAAGCAATATATTCTGTTTATTCATCCATTTAGTTAATACAGAGAGCAAATATTTGAGGCCTCAGCCACTAACTGGCATTCAGTTAATTCATTTAGAGCCTGAAAAGCTCTGATTTATTCACACTTTCTGTTTCCTGTTAGTTAGTCTATCCTCTATCCATGTTAATGAATTAACATTAAGACTTTTGGGCTTTTGTACAGTAATTTTTCATGTGTCAACTTATCGAATCCCTTTTGGAATTCCAAATACACATCATTTAGTTCCCATTTATCCGACCTGCTTGTTACACCTCAAAGTTTGTCAAACATTATTTTCTTTTATAAAATAATGTTGTCCATGCTTGATTGTATCATAAGTTTATGAATGCTGTACTACTACTTCTTTATTGATGCATTCCAGCATTATTCCAATGGCAAGTGCTCAGCCAATTGGTTCATGATTTTCTGCTCTCCATCTCCCTCTTTTTTTCAATATCATAGAATCCCCACAGTTCAGATGGAAGCCTTTCAACTCATCATGCCTGCATTGACAACAGTCTCACCATGCCCTATCTCCATAACTCCATTTATTTACCCTGTCAATAAAGGTGAATTTAACATGTCTGATCAAACTAAGCTGCCCATATTGGACAGTGGGAAGAAACCAGGGCACCCAGAGGAAATCCATGCAGACATAGGCAGAATGCTCTAACTCCACGCAGAATCACCTGAGACCAGAACTGAACCTGGGTCCCTGGTGCTGTGAAGCAGCAATGCTAACCACTGTGCTACCATGCCATCCCGTTCATTTGGGCCTCTGTAGAATCTATTGAATTTTGGAAGGTTCTAATTAATGCTTCAGCTATTCACTACAGCCGCTCCATTTAGAATACTAGCAATGCAAGCAATCAAATAGAGTCTTGGCAATATTTACTCTCATTAGTTTACCTCGTACTTTTTCTCTGGTGATAATGATTGCATTGATTTTCTCCCTCCTTCCTGCCTCTTGATTTTTATCTATTCTTTGGAGGTTTTACATGTTATCTACTATGAAGACAGATACAAGGTAGTTGTTCAAAGTTACTGTCACTTCCTTGTCTCCAATTATTAGTTCTGCCATGTTATCCTGTAAGGGAACAAAATTTACTTTAGCTATTCCTTTCCCTTTCATGTAGAATCTTTTCCTGTCTATTCTCATATTTCTTGTTCATTTGCCATCATATTTTAATTTCTCCTTTTTAATTTATCCATTGCTATTCCCTACAATTTTCACAAATATCACCACTAATTTTTGCAGAATGGCATGCTTTTTACGTAAATTTAATACCATCATTAACTTCTTTTCTTGCACAGGGAATAGTTACACTTCTCTGACACTCATCATTAAGCAAGAGAATATATATATTTAGTGAGAATTATGAAATATCTACTTAAATGTCTGCTTTGCTTGCCCACAAGCTTAACTTTTAAAATAGTTCCTTCATGACTTCATCTTCAGATCTATATAATTGCTTTTATTTAAGTTTAAGCCATTAGCTTCAGACCAAGTTTTCAGAATCTAAAGCCAAATTCAAAGTTCTACATGTTAGGATAACTCTTTCTAGAAAATATTTACCACAAGGCCATCAATAAATTTTATCTCATCACATATCATCAGCTTTAAAATAGTGTGTTCCCTGATTGTTTCTAAGAACAATACATTCTTGGACCAATCACAAATGCACTTTATGAATTTGACCATAAAACTACAAACGTCAATTTAATTTTCCCAAACTATAAGGTGATTAAGATCACACAAACTATAAGATGATTAAGATCATACACGATCTTGTAAACCTCAATTATTTGTTGATGTACATTCTGTTCTATACTGTAGCTATTGTAGGTAGGCCTATAATCTATTCATACCAGTGACAGATTACATTTTCTTGTCTCCATCCAGACTGGATCTATGTCTTTATCTTCTGAGCCAACATGATTTCTCACAAAATTTAACTAATGATTTCTCACAACTGTACTAATCCGGAAACATAGACTGCAATTCTCCCATCGCAGCCTGCAACTTTTCTATTGGGTCAAACTTTAATTCTTGTGAACAAGGAGAACTCCCCCTACCCAACATGGAATGGCCAGAGCAGTTCTGAGTTCACAAAGAAACAGTTCAGCAGTTGTAGACAAATACACCAAATCAGGACGAGAGATTTTTCACATCTTTTATTGACATACATATTTTCCAATTAAATCTTGGCTTTTCACCCATTCTTCATTTGATGAAACATTGACTTTTGTTAATCATTAATTTGCATAGCGTATCTTCATATCTCGTCTTTGGTATTTGTTATGGAAAAGATCTGACCTTGCTCATCTTCTGATGAGGGCCAAAAAGAAAAATGTTATGGGGCCTATGAAAAAATAACAGAGACTGACTCCCTTTGAAAGTTAGTTAGCTGATAAACATTTTCCACTACTGCACAGAGAAAGCATAAAACTTTCATTTGAACACATTAACTTTCAGACAATTTAACTTTCATACCATGAAACTTTGATCTGAACATTTTAACTTCCACACTTTGAAGGTTTAACTAGTACAGTTGACCAAGAAGAACCAGTGGATGTGGCTTATTTAGACCTTCAGAAGGCTTTAGACATGGTCTCAAATAACAGAGTACTGTGTAAAGTTAAAGTGCATGGAATTGTAGGCAATGTCTTCCAATGCATCAAAAGCTGGTTAGCAGACAGGAAGCAAGGAGTTGGAATAAATGTGTCTTTTTCTGTTAGCATGTGGTGACTATCAGGTTACTGCAGGGATTTCTGCCATGACTCCAACAGTTCACATTATATATTAGTGATTTGGAAGAGGAGACTAATGCACTGTCTTCAAATTTGCAGATGACACAAAGTTGCATGGAAGGGTGAGCTGTGAGGAGGATGCAGAGTTGTTTCCGTGGGATTTGGACAGGTTAAGTTTAATGGTACATGCATGTTAGATGCAGCATAATGTGAATAAATGAGAGGTTATCCACTTTGGCAGCAATAATAGGAAGACAGATTAATAAACAAATGGGTGTAAATTTAATGATGCGGATAATCAAGGCTTTGATGTACTCATACATCAGTCACTGAAAGTATGTGTGCCGGTACAGTAGGCCATAAAGAAGGCAATGGCATGTTGGCCTTAATAGCAAGAGAATTGAGTATTGGAATAGAGATGTTTAACTACAATTGTACTGGACTTTCGTGAAGCCACACCTGGAGTATTGTGTGCAGTTCTGGTATCCCTATCTAAGGAAGGGTGCTCTTATTAATAGAGGGAATACAACAAAGATTTACCAGACTGATTCCTGGGATGGCAGGTCTAACGTATCAGGAGAAACTAAGTTGATTAGGATTACATTCACTGAAGTTTAGAAGTGCGAGAGAATATCTTCTAGAAACTTATAAAATTCCAACAGTGTTTGACAGGGTGGATTTATAAAGAATGTTCACAATAACAGTTGAGCCCACAACTAGGAGGCATAGTTTGAGGAACAGGGGTGAGGAGAACAACTAGGAGGCATAGTTTGTCAGAACAGGGGTGAGGAGAAAATTCTTACCCAGAGAGTAGTGAATGTGTGGAATTCACAATTACAGAAAGTAGTTGAGGCCAAAACTTTGACTTTAAGAGGAAATTAGATATAGCTCTTGTGGCTAAAGAGATCAAGGGAAATGGGGGCAGGGGCATCAGTAAATGGAATTTGATGATTAGCCATGATCATTATGAATGGCAGAACAGGCTCTTAAAGACCAAATGGCCTACTCCTCCTTCCAGTTTCTATGGTTTGATGTTTCTACTCTGGTTATCAGACATGTCCCTTCACAAGAGCCAAAACAAATAATCTGATTTTAAAAAATGTTAATGGTTGGATCAAAATATATTTTAAAAATTCACGTTTGCACCTGACTTTCATCTATGTATGAAAACAACTGGGTGGTGAAAGATGACAAAGAGAATTGTTCAAGGCATTGGCTGCAGAATTTAATGACTTAATAGTCCACTTGCTCATTGTTTAACCATTTATGTAATTGCTAGTTCGCAGGAGTAATAAGTTCAGAGTCAGCAATGTGTCAAATTAAGGCATCTAATAATTCAAAATATGTTCTGGTAGAGCATGATAAGGGAGCAAATGATATTTAAATGACAATTTGTTAGGAAGACGTGTTGACTGAGCTGAAGTAACTGAGATTTTGGATGTGAAGATTCACCAAGTAACACTGTCAACAGACATTTACCAATGGGAAGTGGATAACAATGGGGCATAGAATTTCAAGTATTAAAATAAGAATGGTAAAAGATCAAAAAAGAAGATAAGGATGAGTGGCAAATTTTATTTTTAAAAAGATGAGCATATGTATGAAATGTCATTCAGAGGGACCTCAAAGACAGATAATACAATTAAGAAAAGATCAAAAGGAAAAAGTGATACATCATGACAGAATTTATCCTATTCAGAAAACTGGTCAAATATCACAGCCACACACAGCAGGAAGTTGTGTTCAACTTCAACAACACAAGCCCCACAACAGAAGTGCCTGTGGAAGCATCTTTCAACAGCCAGTTTGTCTCTATTCTCAGCCAGAGGTAAACCCACAAGAAATATATGTGCTGGATGTGGTAACTATTGCTAGATTTTGCTTATAGTTTAAAAGTTATGCAATGTTGTTTAGAATGGTTTAACCGTAACATTAGGAAAATAGAGGAATTTGAAGATGGATCAGTTAAAAGGCACTGTGATTGGCTATTAATGTAGCTAAATGTTTGGTTTTTAGCTGTCTTTTCGTTGTGTATATTACTGTTTAATAAACATTTATTTTGATTGTTACGATAAGACTGCTGTATTCTACTCTGATTTTCACACCTTTCTACACATTAGAGTAAATTGCAAAAACAATTAGTACCCAGCATTCCAGGTTTCCTTTCTAGGATTTGGAATATCCTAACAATTTCCATCAACTAGGTTCTTTACAAGTAGAATAAATTCTGCTGACTTTAGCTAAGAGCCTGGAAGCCCAAACGTTCATTCCAAGGCTGCCATTGTAACTGTAAAGCCTGCAAACTGTGCATTCAGAAAAGAAGGTATAGCTGATTCACCTGGAGTGATTGTTATCTTACAAGCTGCAGTCCAGATAGTTTTTCTAAGAAAGGGCATTTTCATTCGTGGTCACAAATGATGTTTCAAACATATTGCCCATTTCATAAGCCCCTGACAACAAATTTGCCATTTAAGCACTTTTGCCCTTCAAACTTACTGTTTTCCATTCCAATAACAATTCCTCCACAAGGGAGAACCACTTAGGGAGCATTTTTGAGTTATAATATGATGTGGATCCTGGAAATCTGAAAGTAAAACAGCAAATGTTCTGTTGGTTGCATCACATCTTTGACTCGTTCAAGGGATACAGCAAAACAGGCATTAATTATCCATCCCTAATTTCCCTTGAAGATGATAGTGAGCTGTTTCTTAAATCATTGCAGTCCATATGGTGAACACCTGAAGAGTGTTCCGGGGTGATAGTGGGAAGGTGTTCCAGGACTTTAGCCCAGGGACAGAGACGAATGGTGACATGGTCTGAGACCAAGATGTTGTGTCACTCAGAAAGGAAAGTACAGGTCTGGAATTCCCATGCATTTGCTGCTCTTGTTCTCCAGGTGGTCAAGGTATAGGGCTTGGAATTGATCGTGACATCCGTGCGGACTTGGTGAGTTGTCCCATTGCATTGTGTAGATGTTTTTGCTCTTAGGACAAATGATAGAGGAAGCGAACGTGTGAAGTGATGGATGGGGTTCCAATCAAATGGACGGTTTTGTCCTTGATAGTGTCCAGCCTCTGGAACCACATTCATCCAGCCAAGCTCCATCATAAAATTAAGTTGTGTATAGTAGATAATGCAGATAATTTGCGGTGTCAGGTGGTAAATTACTTGCGTTAGAATTCCCAGCCTCTCATCTGTTCATGTATTTGCAAGGCTGAGTCAATTAGTATTCTTATCAATAGCAATCCACAATAGAGTTGGGGGTTGCTTTAGTGCTGGTGACAGGGGGAGGGGGTTATTAGGCCACGGTATAGCCCTTGAAACTCAGGAATGATGGGTTGATTCTCTCGATTTGTAAATGATTATTGCCTTGCACGAGGTGTGGTGCAAATGTCACTTGCATCTTATTAAGCAAAGCCCAAAGGTTTTGCTGTTCTTGTCTTATATGGACACGTATTTCTTCAGTGCCTGAGGAGTTGTTAATAATTTTGTACGTAGTGCAATCATCAGCAAAACTCCCCACTCTACACGTGATGTCACTGACCTCTGACCTATTCTCATCTGAATCCACAAAATCCGAACTATTGCATGTCATTTGTTGCTTGCATTCAGTCAACTTGAATTGTCCGGAATGCTTCAGATGTATTCTGATCCTGGGGATTGCACTGCCACAGATGTCTACTTTTATATTTATATTGGCTTTCTGATGGTTGTTGGGAGATTTCACGATTAGCCAAGTCCTCTTCACTTAAAATTGCACTCAAGCGAACAAACATCGCCCGATACTGCATCTTCCTGCACTTCCAAGAGGAGCGAATGAAAGACCCAATAGGATAACGAAGAACTCTTGGAAGACTAAGAAGTGAAAGACAAATCTTCTAAACAAGAAGTATGGAGAAGCCCTATTTCTTCATTGTGATTTTCAAAGAATCTGGCCATAAAGTCAGTATACTGTCGGGAAGTTCTGGATGTTTCAGGGATCAACTGTACAAAATATACTTGGTAAAATAACAATGAGTTATTGAAGACTGCGGGACTGAGACAACTGCATAGGTTTTGTGTCTAGTATCAATATCCAGCCAGCCTCGGAGTAAAATTACCGACTTACAAGCATCTATTTATGTTTACAACTTGTTATTGTAAAAGATTATCCATTTTTTAAAGGTAAGTGAATAATTAGGTTAGTTAGACAAACTGGATTACATTTGCGGAATCAACCTAGCACACTGAGTAAATGGAATCCTACGCTTATGGTCATTAGATTCTGTAACAGGATAAACTATGATTCAGTAACCAAAAGACCAAATTCAAGAAAATGGTCAAAAGAGAAAGACCAGAAGGGGAAATGCTACGATCCGGAATTCCCTATCTGGAAGAACAAAGAACAAAGAACAATACAGCACAGGAAACAGGCCCTTCAGCCCAACGAGCCCGTACCGTCATTTTAATATTATCAGTGCCCTCCTCTACCTTTGACCTTTGTCTACATCTATCGGGGAAGATTGAGGGAAGTCTAATTTAGGGACAATTTGTTACACTAATCAGCCTAGGAGCACGTTTTTGGGATGTGGGAGGAAAATAGAGCACCCAGAGAAAATCCATGCAAGCACGGGGAGAATGTGCAAACTCCCACAGACACTAGCCCAAATCCATGTATCTGCACAGCAAAAAGTGATAGTCACTGAGCTGTCATGTTGCCCGTCAGATGGTCCAGTTTAAGCATCCACTAAAGACGTGAAGCACGAGGCAACTCTCGAAGCAACATCCAAGAACAGCCCTTCGTACGACCCACCGTGTGCATGCCCCTCATTGGTCAACAAGGCGGACTGAATCACCTGCAAAGTAAAAGAAAAGACATCAATAGACATGCAAAAACTTAGACATGAACGGAATCCCCAGAAGCGCAGAAATAAAGCAAGTGAGCCATGAAATATGTTGGAAGGTCCATAGGAATCAATTGATTCCCAGGGACGTCCCAAGGCTCGTAATATTTAATTAGAAAAGTCTCCTGTATCCCTCTACCTCTAGTCTGCTCATGTGCCTGTCTAAGTAAGCCTTAAACAATCCTACCATGCCTGCCTCCACCACCTTACTTGGCAGTGCATTCCAGGTCCCCACCACCCTCTGTGTGAAAAACCTCCTCTAATATCCAAGTTATGTCTCACCCCCCTCACCCTAAACCCGTGGCTCCTCGTAATTATTGTATCCAACCTACAGAACTTTGGAGAAAAACCAATGGTGAGACCAATTATATAATTCTTTCAAAGAACCAACGTAGGCAACATGGGCTGAATGACTTCTCTCTATTGTTCTATAGCCCATTGGTTCTACTATACATATTTATGTCTAGTAGTTCTCTCTCTCTATTCAGAGGTCCATATAATTTCTAACTCCGTGATAAATAATGTTTGAAAACGAAGAAATTTTAAAAACTCCAATGAAGCACGAAGTTAAATGCTTTGTCCTAAACATATGTGCCAAACTATAAGTACTGAAATAAAATGGTAATCAATATTCAAAAAAAAATCATTTTCCCTCCTTCCCAAATTCGCTCCATTCATCCGAGGATTGACTCGATGGAATGTAAATTCTGTCCATCCTCTCAGCGAGTTTCCTGGAAAAACAGCATGAAAATTGGACCTGGGGTCAATACTACTAAATAGTGAAGCGCAGATGGAATGTATGAAGCACCTTAAGATATGGCATTAACGGGCAGAAGTGGCTCCTCTTTCTGTTCAGATCCGAATTTGTAAATTACAAATGTTCACTTCTTTTTCGGAAACTCTTGTTCATTTGTCCTGTTGCACAATCCAGTAACTTTTTTTGAGAACCATATTAGCATTTGAAGTTGCTATATTCTTTTATTACATTTATGAAGTATTATCTGAATGTGATCTGTTTCAGTTGGCAGTAATTTGATTTTTTAAAATCTGTATTTGTATTAAATGTCACTACACTGATAAGTTCTGATCCAGTGTATTCCTGGTATTCTCGCTGGATGTAATGATATTAACAGCCTTATATCTCTACTGTTCTTGATTTGCAGGTGCTGCCAATGTCGTTATCCTCTAATGGCGCTCGGTATTGAGTGAGTCTATTGGTAATAATTGTGCTGATAGTCATCCTTGGGCAGTATTTCAAGCTGTGACAGTGCCAAAGACAAGCACACGTTTATCACCTGGGCGCACATCACTTTTCAATTCAAATCTTTACAAAAGGCGTGCAAATTCACATTAACAGACCGGAGATGAAAATGTTCTTTGAAGGTGAACATTTGGACCACAATTGAGAGTAATGAGATATTTCGGAGCAATATCCGGTGCACAATTCCGACAATTATTATTCCAGCCCAGCATCAATTTGCGGGAAACAGCGACCTCATCTGGTCAATCTGGGTTAGCAGTGTTGTGAAGATATTTGGGAGAAACTCCCTGTTCCTGTGGAAAAGAAATGTAAGATTTCGCTAGAAAGAGCTGCTAGATATTTTTCTTCAGTTTTAACGAGTAAAGTACCAACGATCTCGATTACTGGGAGTGATTCGTAATTTTTTAAGCTGAATTTGCCATATCCATTTGCAGACAATTTCTGAAGTGTGGCCATTGCCGTGATAAGGAAATGTGTGCACAATAAACACCCCAAAACCTTATTTTTGAGATGTTGATTGAGTGATGAAGTTGATCAGGACACTGGCGATAACTCTTCTGTTCTTCACCAAACTAGTGGCATGATGTCTTTAACGGTCAACCACGAAGGCAGATGGGACCGAGGTTTAACATCGCATTGTGGAGACAGCACCTCGGACAATGCAGCACTCGCTCAATACTGCACTGGAATGTCCGTCTAGATTCTTGGTAGCCATGTCCTAGAGTACGGCTTGAAAACACAACTTTCTCAGGCAGAAGTGAGTGTTACTAAGTGAATAATGGCCGAAACTCGAAGCATTGTAAATGAGTGAAAAAATGGAAGCTGAAGGGAGACCCGATCGAGGATATTGAAATTATGAACAGCGTTAATAGGTTTGACGTAGAGAAAATGAGTCCACTTATGAGGGAATCCGAAACCTGAGGATAGAAACATACAATAATATAAATACATCCAATCGAAAATTCATTAGAAGCTTCTATATATCGTAAGTGGTAAGAATATGGAACATAGTAGATATAAGGATCATTCAGGGCAATGCTGTAGACACATTTAAGAGAGAAGCCTGAAACGCAAATGACGCAGACGGAAATATGTTGGTCGAGATAAATGAAAGAGAGGGAGAGATGCATAAATGCCAGCATATACCAATTGGGCCGAATAGTCTATATCTGTGCTGTAGACTTAGTGCAATTGTATGTAATGTAAAAGAGAACATGTTGGAAATGCTCAATGGGGCAAATCGCCATCTGTCAAAAGAAACAATAAGCTAACCCCTCAATCAGAACACTTTGTCATAGAATCTTACAGTGGAGAAGGTGGCTATTTGGCCCATTGAGCCTGCACAGACACAATCCTACCTATTTCCATAACCCCACATCTTTACTCTGCTAGTCCCCTGACATTAAGGGGCAATTTAGCATGGCCATTAACCTAACCTGCACACCTTTGGAGTGAGGAGGAAACCGAAGCACTCAGAGGAAAGCCATGCAGACACAGGGAATTGTGCAAACTCCACACTGATAGTGATCTAAGACTGGGATTGAACCCAGGTCCCTGGCGCTGTGGGGCAGTAGCGCTAATGACTGTGACACCATACCACCCCCATAACATTAGCCAAAATCACAAGAGAGAGTGCAGTGACATCACAACACCACCAGATTTGGAAAAGTAGAGGAAATCTTATATTTATACGTATGCATTTGAATTAGAAATGTGTATTAAAGAGTTTCCAAAATATCTAACCAAAAAGAATAATGCACCCAGTGAAAGGAAGGAAAGATAGAGAGGGGACAAAATATGACCTCCTCTTGGGAAATAAGGAATGGTGATGACAGAAATGTTAACAAGAGATCACTTTGGTCTTAATTATATTAGTTTTAAGATAACTAAGGAGAATAATAGGCTTGGTCCAAAAGTTAAAATTCTAAATTGGGGGAAGGCCAATTTCCATGACATTAGACAGGAACTTTGAAAAGTTGATTGGGGGAGTTTGTTGGCAGGCAAAGGGATAACTGGTAAGTGGAAGGCTTTCAAAACAGTGTTAACCAGGGTTCAGGGTAAGCACATTCTTTTAGATTGAAGGGCAAGGCTGGTAGAAGTAGGGAACCCTGGAATGAGCTGTGAGAGATAATAGTAGAGATGGATACAAATTTGTATTTTAAAAAGCATTTAGACAGTTACATGGGAAAGATAGGTAAAAGAGATATGGGCCAAATGTGGGCAATTGGAACTAGCTTAGTGGTAAAGAACTGCATGGCATGGACAAGTTAGCCCGAAGGGCCTGTTTCCATGCTATGAACTTCTGTGACTAAGTTTGATCGAAGATGTGGCTCTAACAGGTTAGGAGAATTGGCCATGTTAAATAGTGCTTCAGAGTCCCAGGATGTGTGGGTAAGTGGAAATAGCGGGGTAAAAACATGGGATTATGGGACTAGAAATGGTGATAAACGCTGATCCGGCCAAAGATGCAAAAACAGTGTAAATGAATAAAACATAGCAGTGGCTACTCTTCATTGGCTGAAAATTTTTGGGGGGCGTCCTGAAGTCATCCTGCCTTGGAGAACGCTTACCTGAAGATCAGAATCCAAATGTCCGTGACCGCTGAAGTGTTCATCAACAGGAAGGGAACAATCTTGCCTGATGATGCTACAACAACAGATGAAAGAACATCGCTCGACAATCACCAGGCAAGATTCTTCCCTTCTTGCTGGTGAACACTTCAGCGGTCATGGGTATTCAGCCTCTGATCTTCGGGTAAGCATTCTCCAAGGTGGCCTTCATGACATACGACAGGGCATTACAAACCAAAATCTAAAACTGATGTCTTTGTAGTCATCATCAGAACAGAGCAAATTATAAATAGGAAGAACTTACAAAGGATACCAAATGCATATAGGATTTAAACTCACACATGCAGACCACCCATACCGTCACACAAGTAGAACAAGTGGTATTTATAATGTACCTTCAAGGAGTAAATTAACACAAGAACATTAATCAGTATTAAAACACGTTTTAATACTGAGCAATGTTGGTGACTGGCAGACTTTAGAGGAAGTAAGAAGCCTCAAAACACCAGGTTAAAGTCCAACCAGTTTATTTGATAGTAAATCCACAATCTTTCAGAAACACTTGAGATGATGGCCAAATTCTGCACACATGAAGATGGCCTCAACATGGACCTTAGATTCATGCCGCACTATCTGTAATCCCCATGACTTGCATGAATTTGCAACATCTCATTTACTGTCCTGTCTGAAGACAATACACATCTCTTTAACCTATGCTTAATGCTATCTCCACTCACATTGCCTGCATCTTTAAGACTTGAATAACAGGATGGTTGTAAAGACTTGCATTCTAATCAGTGTTCTATAAACTGTATGTGCTTATACATGCCGTTCTCTGATCAGAACTTTCCACACACCTGATGAAGGAACAGCGTTTCCGAAAGCTTGTGGGGTTTACTATCAAAAAAACTGGTTGGACTTTGACCTGGTGTTTTGAGACTTCTTACTTCCTCCAAATCCTGCTAGTCACCAACATTGCTCAGTATTAAAACGTGTTTGATAATGTTCTTGTGTTAATTTACTGCCTTGAAGGTACATTATAAATACCACTTGTTCTACTTGTGTGACTGTGTGGGTGATCTGCATGTGTGAGTTTAACTCCTATTTGCATTTGTTATCTTTTGTAAGTTCTTCCTATTTATAATTTGTTCTGTTCTGATGATGACTACAAAGACATCAGTTTTAGATTTTGGTTTGTAATGTGTGATTGTTGTTGCTCAAGTGAGAATCTTTGTAACTTGTCTATATAAAATGTTTCTTCTTATAGCTGATTTCTTCAGTTAGATAATTATATACCACAATGTGCACTGGTAGCTGGAGCTAATGGGAAATTACAAGAACTGCACAGCAATTCTGCTCATGGTATAATGGAAACACTTGTGGTTAGACGCTGCCCCCATTTAGGACCTGCAAGTTGCGCAATGCCTGTGTTACTCATTCAAAGTTGAGATGCAGAATAATTTGAAACATTGATTTGAAACCTCGCATCTCTCAACAAAACATTTGTAAAATGTTTTGCAATCCTCGGTGTGCTGATTCTGAAAACTGAAATGCGAACCAAAAATCTTGAAATCAGCTTGAATGTTAAAATATGGTTAATTTTATGGAAATGTCACTGTTTTTCTGAAAACATTGTGTACAGCCTGCTTTATTTTCAGCTATAATGGATAATAACATTGTAGCAAAGTTTGTAGATGATGCAAATTTAGATGAAGATACAGGTAGTATTGAGGAGACAAAGAGGCTGCAAAAAGACTTGGACAGGTTAGGAGAGTAGACAAAGAAATAACAAATGGAATACAATGTGGGAAAGTGTGAGGTTATGCACCTTGGTAGAAAAAATAGAGGCATAGACTATTTTCTAAATGGGGAAAGCATTCAGGAATCAGAAGCACAAAGGGATTTGGGAATGGTAATTCGGGATTCTTGTAAGGTTAACTTGCAGGTTGAGTTGATAATTAGGAAGGCAAATGTAATGTTAGCATTCATTTCAAGAGGACTGGAATACAAAAGCAGGGGTGCACTGCTGGGGCTTTATAACACTCTGGTCAGACCATATTTGAAATATTGTGAGGAACTCTGGGCCCTGTATCTAAGGAAGGATGTGTTGACCTTGGAGATGGTCCAGAGGAGGTTCATGAGTTTGCTCCTGGGAATGAAAGGCTTGATGAATGAGGAGCATTTGAGCACACTGGTCTGTACTCAATGAAGTTTAGAAGGATGAAGGGGAATTTCATTGGAACGTATAGAATACTGAAAGGCCTGGATAGGATGGATGTGGACAAAATGTTTCCATTAGTAGGAAAGACTACAATCCAAAGGCACAGCCTCAGAATAAAGGGATAACCCTTTAGAACAAAGATGAAGAGGAATTTCTTCAGTCAGAGAATGATGAATCTGTGGGATTAATTGCCACAGAAAGTGTGGAGGCCAGCTCATTGAGTTTATTTAAGACAGAGAAGATAAGTCCTTGATTGTTAATGGAATCAAAGGTTGGGGGGAAAGGCAGGAGAATGGGGTTGTGAAACATATCAGCTATGATCAATGGTAGACCAGACTTGACAGACTGCTCCCATATCTGTGGTCTTTATGGTCAGAACTCAGTAAGAATTTAGCAACACCAATTATTAATCCAACCGATTTATTTGATAGTAAAAAAGCGAGCTTTCAACACTCTTGTGTCTTCCCCAGGCAAATGCAGTGTTCTGGTCTCCAATAGCACACATCAGCACAGACAGTCAGAGATTGCTGATTAGAATGTGAATCCTTACATCTAACCTGCTATTCAAGTGTTAAAGTGGCTAACAATGTGTGTGAAGGGGATCCTGAGCATTGTTAGAGAATTGTGTATTTTCTCCAGACAGCACAGTAAGTGAGGCTTTCCGCCAACCCGGAGTACTTCTCCGGAGCGGAGAAGCTGCGACATCTTCTCCGGAGTCTTCAGCGTATCATTGGTGACGATGAGCGTCTCGCTGGGGCCATCCCTACCCCCCCACTTCTTGCTTTCGGGCGGCCGCGCAACCTCAAGCAGATCGTCGTTCGCGGCGGACTGCCCGGCCTTCGGGAGAGCAGTGACCACGGTGCCGCGCGGCCCTGCCACAGCAACCTCTGCGGGACGTGCCGGATCGTGGACGTGGACGACATCATCGAACGTGAGGATACCGTTCGCCGGGTGCACGGTGCATGCTCTTGCAGCTCGGCCAATGTTGTCTGCCTGGTACGTTGCGGGAGGGGATGTCCCGAAGCATGGTGTATTGGGGGGACCATGCAGACACTGCGGCGGCGGATGGGTGAGCGTCGCTCAGCGGTCACCAGGCAAGGCAGTTCCCTTCCTGTGGGCGAACACTTCGGCAGTCATGGGCATTCGGCCTCCGACCTGCGGGTGGATGTTCTTTGGGGGGGCTTTCGTGATACGTGGCGACGCGGAGTCGCTGGGCGGAGACTGGTGGCCGGGCTCCGCACACATGAGGACGGTCTTGGCGGGGATCTTGGCTTCATGACACACTGTCTGTGGCCCCCGTAACTTGCCTGGGTTGGCGGAAAACCTCACTTACTGTGCTGTCTGGAGAAAATACACAATTCTCTAACAATGCTCAGGATCCCCTTCACACACATTGTTAGCCACTTTAACACTTGAATAGAAGGTTAGATGTAAGGATTCGCATTCTAATCAGCAATCTCTGACTGTCTGTGCTGATGTGTGCTATTGCAGACCAGAACACTGCACTTGCCTGAGGAAGACACAGGAGTGTTGAAAGCTCGCTTTTTTACTATCAAATAAATCGGTTGGATTAATAATTGGTGTTGCTAAATTCTTACTGAGTTCTTACCACCCCAAACCAACACCGGCATCTTTACATCATGTCTTTATGGTCTACAGGCCATGTTTGCAAAGTCTAAACCGAACGTCTACTGTTAGATGTGATTTTATGACTTGGCAGTACTTGCTGAGCAATTATGGCTGTGTATATATATAACAACCAAAAAAATTAATTAGCCAAGTTAGTACTGTTTTACACATGTTACTTATAACCTCCATTCAAATTCAGGGACAGGTTCTCTGCAAACAAAATGAACATGCTCTGCATCTTTCTGAATTGTCTGGAAGCATGCAGCACCTATCGTTCCCAGTTGCTTTCTTTATGACAATATTTTGGCCAATCAGAGTTGACTTGTAAAGCAATCTCCTGTGGCATTTTTTTTCTGTTGGTTTGAAATATGATATTCTTGCCTTTGACCTGATGGGTACAAGAAAAAAAAACTTCAACAACATATTCCTTTTTAGTAGTATAAATATATCTGATCTAATCCTGCACAGTGCAGTAAAATGCCCAAATGATTACTCACAACAGCTCCAGTTAAATTAAGAAGAACAAAGAACAAAACAGCACGGGAAACAGGCCCCTCCGCCCAACAAATTGGTAGGGTTTGTTTTGCACATCAAGACCATTGGAAAAATCACATACAGAGGCTGCGTGATTATAATTTTCCAGCTGATATCGCCCTGCTGAAAATAGGACGGAGAATTTGACACTGAACCAAATCTTTGTTCGCTGCAGCGGATCAGGGAATCCGTAGGTGCGACTGGCATTAAAGAAAAGAAAGCGAGTGTTTACAAGCCTTCCATACAAACTTCCCAGAGTGTTTTAATTAAAGATGTACATTTCGAAATGTAGTCACTGTTTTTGGAAATAGACAACAATTTGTGCAAAGCAGAGGTCCCCCAAACAATACAGATAAGTAAGAGATATTTTCCGGCATTCATGCCAGTGGGATTTTCTGGTTTTACTGCAGCTAATGGCATTTGGTTGAACACCACATTTACCACCTTCACTTGCAGGAACAAGGGCCGAAAAATTCCGGCCATTTACTTTAGAGCGACAAATGATAAATATTGTATGGAAGTCTCCTCTTATTCCAATTATCTGTTGGGTTATTTGCATTCACCGCTGGAGAATGAGGGAGTCTTGCTCTAATGTCTCTTCCAAAATAGAGCATCATCTGTCACGCAATTCTTTATCAACGCTGCTAGAATTTGTGTTGACCTTATTGGAGTAGGAATTGAGCCCATCATCTTTGGCACATGGAGAAAGTATTAAAGTTAAAGTTTATTTATTAATATCACAAGTAGGCAAACATTAACACTGCTTCCTTCTCACCTCCTCCGTTCACTGCTTTCCTCGTCCGATTTTCCTATTCGCTGCCCTTCTCACAGAACTAACGAGAGAGACTCTTGTTCCAATGTCATTTCACATTACATGGACAAGGCCATATGATTCAATCTTCAGGAGTATATCAATCTCTCTGTGACTCCTGACTTTTTCCACAGAAGCCGGGACCTCTTTATTCCATTTCGAATATTTGATATTTAATTTCATGTTTCCAACATTCATCAATTTTGTTTTCATGATTCCCGATCTTCTGTTCAATGAGAAACTATGGTCTATGACATATTACTATGGTTTACTGACCACCGCAGGCGCTTCTAATGGAAAACGTCATGCAGCATTTTTAGAATCCCGACTGTCCGGTAGAAGGCCATTTTGCCCATCAAGTCGGCACCGAATCTCCAACAGAGCAGTTTACCGCCCCCCCCCCTCACTTCTGTAACCCCACATAATATTCCTGAATTACACACTTGGGGCATTAAGGGCCAGTCCACCGAAACTTTGAATGTGAGAGGAAACTGGAGCACCTGGAGGAAACCTACGCAGACATCGAGAGAATGTGCAAACTTCACACAGTCACCCAAGGCTGAAATCGAACCCGGGTTCCTGGCGTTGAGGCCACAGTGGGTTAGTTATAGAGGCACTGTGTCACCGTGCCGCCGCTTTCTTCTTTTTGAAAAATTCAGGAGCAGTCACGAGAAAGATCACAAACAATTATGACATTCTTGAGCTTGGCGTTCTGGAGCTGTTCCAATGTTGGCCATCATAATTCTTTTATATTTTAGTTGTTCCTTGTAAATCCCCGCGGGATAATAGGTTCCTCTATAGGGGCGAAGCGTTGGGCAAATATTGGATTCAGTAAAGAGAGGACAGTTGAGGCGGACAATTATTCTTCACTAATCAAGCTGCTACCACGAATTCCCTCCTTCAGAACAGACCGGTGTAAATATAAATACTATCTATTCTACTTCGCTATCATATTGCCTACGGCAAGATTGAATTTGCATTCACTGTCACCAAACAACAGAAGTAATTGTATGGCTAACCCGCCCCTAATTAGCTCAGATTTATATTTACTAAAGATCTGCCACCTTTGCTACCCTCCATAAATGTAGAACTTTGAGGAGAAACTGAGATAATCGCAATTTACTGATTGCAAAGTGAAAGGAGATTTCAATGAAAGTAAAGATCTCGGGATGAATATGTGATATTTGAAAGTTTTGGAACAAATGAGGAAACTATTGAGAACACAGGACTTCTTCTTTGAGAGAAGGATGCAGTAAGGAAGCTATTCTAAACCTTCATAAACCAGCAGTTCAGTCTGAGTTAGACAACTCCGCTCAAGTTTGAAGGATGTCGGGATTTAGAAAGGACGCAGATTTGTTGAAAACTTGCCAAAGTTGGGGACTGGGATTAGGTGGGGAGACCGGAGAAGCTATGGCCGTTCTCCTTAGAGTCCGGAAGGTTAAAACGAGGCTGCATTGGACCTTAAAGTTATGAACAATTTTAGAAAAGTAAGAAGTGTTCCCAGTAACACAAACATCGCGAAATAGAAGACAGATTTAAGGTGACTGGCAAAAGAACCAGAGCTTTCGGGTATACAAGTGAAAGTTAATCACAGTCTAGTTTCATCCTGTTCTTACCGAGCCTGCAGCTGTTATAAACGGCAGCGAGGAACAGGATTCCTGGCTGATTTTCTCCCCTGATTCAGATCGACTATCTCGACAAAAAAGCGGATTTGAAAACTGCAACCCACCACAAACTGAATATCGCGAATAATCGGCCTTATTTTTAGTGAGGCATCCTTCGCCTTTGCAACCAACTTGACAAAGGTCGAGTTAGTTTTCTTCTCCTGGCAATTCCATCTGCGGGAATTATCCAACACACAGCAAAAATTCCTTCCTTCCGAATAAAGTTATATTCGACTTGAAATTTTAACTGGTTTGCTCCCTCTGCAGATACTGCCAAACCTGCTGAGATGTTTACAGCGCTTTCTGGCTTTTTCCAGGTTTCTGGTTTCCGTGGGGGTATTTTGCTATTGCAATTCCCACGACAGTCACTAGTTGCGCATCAGGTCTGCTGGTTTGTAAAATGAAAACATGTAGAAATAGGGCTAAAATTTTATGTCCGGCTTCGTGAGTTAAACTTGGCCTCAACAACTTTGGAATTAATATAATAAGTCTCACAACACAAGGTTCAATCCAGCAGATTTATTTGGTATCACGAGCTTTCGGAACGCTGCTCCTTCATCAATTGAGTGGAGTGCAACTAATATAAGGAGATTGTTAATCTGAATGGTTATTCCAGTGATTCTGCTACAAGTCAGATGGCTGGAAGTTGCTTGAGGTCCGATCGCACTCAGTTCAAAGTACTCAGGTCTAAATATTTGCAGACTTTATGCTCCTACAGGAAGAAGAATATCTCAGATGAAGTGCTGAAGGGCCGTCCGCAGCGGGCATCTTTATTTTCAGGATTAAGTGAAGAATCAAAGTCTGGTATTGACAAAGAAAGTCGGGGACGAAGTGTTCCGAAAGTGGCTGCAAAAAAATTGATCTTTAAGTGATAGTCTTCCAGCGGCAGTTAAGAGGTCAGCTTCTACTGCGGATCTCCTCTCCCCTCCTGCCCCCCCCCCACCTCTCCCCAGACCCCGCACCAATTCAAACGAACGCAATACGCTGTTTCAATCATGTGATCTCTCATGTCGTGGTCACACGTTTCTTATATTTAATGATGGAATCTATTACTTACGCAAACCATCGTCGATAACATTGTCATTTGCAGTAAGTAGCCAACCAAATGCAACATGTGGATACAAGTTACAGTTCACTACATGGTTCTTCTGGGCGTGTTTTGGCCAGGTATATTTCATTATTAGATTTCACAACGGCAGGTCCTAATTTAAAATACCTACAGCTGTTACGCACTGTAAAATTGGATATTGTGCTTCTCTAATTCGATTGCTTGTTTTTATAATTTACTTCTCTCAATTATTTTTATTTATCTGTTACATCACCATCTTTATTCCTTTCCTGACAGCCGCCAGAGTAACTTGGGCCAAAGTGGTTCAGATCCCGAAATACTTGAAGGTGAACAGAGGCGCGAATGCTTCCATACTCTGCACATTTCCCTTATTTCCAGATATGCCCAATGTTCGTTGGTGGAGACGTGGAGAACAATCCTTTCTCGAACCAGACAATAGAAAGCGATTTAATACGAACAAGGGAAGTAGTTCGTTTGAATTCCTGAATGTGACTTTTGCAGATTCCGGAGTGTATTATTGTGAAGTAAAATATTTAGAAAAATCTATTGAAACTGGAACTGGCACCCAGCTTACTGTATACGGTAGGTGTAATTGTAAACGGGAGGATTTCAGCTCGGCGCCATATATGCAATTTGATTTTTTATCATTGGAGGAAAAGCTGCTTTTAACGAATTATTTTTAGAGAACATTGGATTGTTTTCCACTGACCTCGATGTATAGTGGATATTTTTATTTTGAAATTAAGCAATGGAAATACATAAAATAACCTCAACAGGTCAGTTCTCTCTGTGGAGGGAAACAAAGTTAACATTTCATGTCGATGATGAAATGATCCGAAACGTTAACTCAGTTTCTCTACACAGGTATTACCCGACCTCTGAACATTCTCGATATTTTCCGTTTGTATTTCAAATGCCCAGCTTCTGCAGTATTTTGCATTGATGTTGTAATGAAATGTCAGGGTCTGATTCTTTCTCGCCACAATGGTGTCACAGTTGAACAATATAAGCAATCTTAACACCTCCCAGCTCAAACCTTCTTTAAAACTTCAAAGATCATTTAATTTACACCAAAGAGGAAGGAATATTGGCGGCGTGCGGGGTGAGAACTACACGGAGTAAACATCACTCCCCTCCCCCGCACCACCCCCACCTCCTTGCCCCGCAAAGGTGATTGCAAGAAGAAGATTTCGAGAAAAGAGCGGTTATTCACTGCATTTCAGTTTGTTGAGGGCCCTTCCGAAATGCTCTCTCTGCCAAGTTAGTTGATCTAACCAGGAAGCGAAAATGAATCGGGATCCCCTACATTCACTGCTCGCGATTGAAGCTGAACAATATGATAACAATAATAGGTACTAGACTGTAATTATGTTCCACTCAAAGAATCCTTGCGTTCTTTTGCCAAACATCTTCTGGTTGCCGATTCTGGTGTCACAGAACACTTTTTGCTTACTGACTTTATCAAAATTGACCTCCTCTTAAAACCATCAGGTCTAAGAACAATCGTAGCTCTTTCAGTATATAACCTAAGTCCTTTGACCCTGATTAACCTCCAACAAATCTTTCCTGAACCTTTACTCTTAGTGCCTTCGCGATAAATACAGGTGAAAATTCCCACCACTACAGCAACAAATATTTCCGAAATCAGCTTCCTTTTCCGCCGGCTGTTCGAAATTGCCGATGTAACACTTTCTTTACGTCATTGCCTTAAATTTGCGACGGCTCAATTTTTGCTCAGAACGAATTAAGTCGGACAAATAGAGTTAAGTTAGAGATCAGGCAGAGCCATAGAATACCTACATTATTTAGCCCATCGAATCTGCACCGACAACAATCGCACCCAGGCCCCATCCCCCTAACCCTACGTGTTTACCCTGCTAAACCACCTAACATTAAGGGGCGATTTAGCATGGCCAATCCATCTAATCAGCACATCTTTGGAGTGGGAAGGAAACCGGAGCATTGGGGGGAAACCTACCCAGACAAGGGGAGAACATGCAAATTCCACACCGACCCGAGGCCGGAATTGAACCCCGCTCCCTCATGTCGTGAGGCAGCAGTGCCAATCACTATCACCAAGGTTGGCAGAGTACAATGAGTCGGGCTGAATGGGCCCCTGTTCCTGGGATAACAGTTTATATATTGTAGTTGTGTTCATGAGTAACTTGTCTGAAATTCCAAGGTTTTTCCACAATGCAATTCTACAATCCACTGAGAAGGAGGATTTTGATCTTTCCCTCAGTGCTGGATTCCACCCCGGGTCCTGGACTTTTCAGGACAGTTAAAGTGCCCGATGCCCTTGTTTGAACCTCTGGGATACGCCAACTGGATTTTCTATGATACATTCACAACTGGTGAAGAGGGAATGGATAATACCCAACGTTTCTATACACCTGGTATATGTAATTCATTACTTCTGTGTACAGTCCCCATGAACAGAAGGAAGTTGAGGTAGAAGACTGATAGCGCGGACAGATAGAGCGATTCACATCAGAAAATTGTGACTTTGGACTGTTCGAAGCAGAATCTTCTCCAGACAAAATGTGTTCAGCAGATCGAGTAAAATTGCAGGACAAACTACCCAGTCAAATAAAAGCAAAATACTGCGGATGCTGGAAATCTGAAATGAAAGCTCAGCCAAAGCAGCTGAGTTTACCCAGCATGGCCTGTTTTTATCTCTGGAATTAATCCCCGGATGTTGTGAACTATCAAAAATTATCCTGGCTTGCAAAATACTCCAACATTCGCATCTCGCCCTCAGAAAAATGATTTGTTGAAAGATGCACGATCTGAAACCTCGACCACGGGCATTGAAATGTTGTGTAATCAATGGTAACTCATGGGTTTTAATCTATACATATAAGTATATTTTGTCTGGAGCCAAATTAGAAATCGGAGGTGCTTTGATTTCACGCATCTTAATATTAATCAGTAAAACAAAATACGTTTGGAAACATTAAATATTTGAAGTGGGTCATGTTTCAAACGAACACAAAACGTTTAGTACCACAATGATTCTTATAGAAAAACCCGAGTAGAACCCAATGTTCGTGCTGACTGGTTGGTGCTCCCTGTCTGATATATTCGGACCGGAATCTGAATGGAGGTCACTGCTGCCGAACACAATCCCGTGCCAAGATCTGCTGGTTTAATTCCGTAAGAAGTCTCACAACACCAGGTTAAAGCCCAACAGGTTTATTTGGCAAATATTTATTTATCTGGCAAATAATCATTTATTTGGCAAATAACCTGGTGTTTTGAGACTTCTTATTGTGTTTACTCCAGTCCAACACTGGCATCTCCACATCATGGCTTTAATTCCGAGCACTTTCTCCCCTGATTGTAACCATGTCTGGGAAAATGATCCGCTTGCAAAAAATGCGGCAATTTTTGTTGAGCGTCGTATAACATTATATAAAATAAATGCATGCCCGCAGTTTAAAAAACGCGACAGCATGATAACTATTATCACAGTATGAGCGTAAAAGCGTATCGAGGTTCGGCAATTGAGAATTTATTCTTTTCAGATCAAAAATGATTTTTCCCCCTGTTAAAAGTTCCTCCAACACCACTGAAAATCGTTCAGATTGAAGATAATTCAGCGACTTCTCTAAGATTTGAGTGCAAAACGGCTGCATTTTACCCGGAGGATTTAAAAATCTCCTGGCGCAGAGATGGTGTGGAAATTCTAGCCGGGATTGAAACTGTAAGAAACGAGACAGTGGATGGTCTTTTTGAGGTCACCAGTTCTTTAGAAGAAGCACTACCTCTCCAGAACAGAGTCGTTTATACATGTCTGGCATCTCATATCTCCCTTAAGATGCCCGCCAGCGTCAGCTACACTGTCAATCAAGGTAAGATTCTCAACATTTACCGAAACGAGCAGAGATAAAGACTGCGATTTGTATTATTTATTATCAATGTAGCTGGGCAACTGTTCAAACTCGAATTTACAGAATTATTGTGAATTTTGTTTAATCTCAATGTCACATTAATGTTAACGAATTAAAATGATTAAGATATTTTGTAGCTGGAAGAGGGAGAACATTTTCCTGAAACGGGAGATTGTCGGAGCTAGAAAAGTGTTGCTGTGAAGAGAGATTCGATAGACTGAGATTATTTTCCTTGGAATAAAGAAGTCTGAGAAGGGGCCTGATAGAGGTGTACACAATTATGAGGGGAAGAGATAGAATGGACAGGATGAAATCGTTTCCCTTGACGGAGAATTCTAGAAACAGGGATCATAGATTTAATACAAGTGGCAGAAGGTGTAGAGAAGACGCGAGGAATTTTTTTTTATACAAAGGGAGATGGGGTCTGGAATTCGCTGCCTGAGTTAGAACAAAGAACAAAGAACAAAACAGCACGGGAAACAGGCCCTTTGGCCCAACGAGCCGCGCCGCCACCCCGATGTTCCCACCTCTACCCACGATCCCTGTCCATGTTTGTAGATCTATGGACTGAAAACCAAATTTGAGACAATTTAGGGAGAATTTGTTTTGCCAATTAGCCTAAGAGCACATCTTTGGGATGTGGGAGGAAACCGGAGCACCCGGAGAAAACCCACGCAAGCACGGGGAGAATGCGCAAACTCCCACAGACACAGGCCCAAATCCATGTATCTGCACAGCACAGCGATAGTCACTGAGCTGTCGTGTTGCCCATCAAATGGCCCAGGTTAAGCGTACACTAACGACGTGAAGCACTAAGATACTCTCGAAAAAAAATCCAAGAGCAGCCCTCTCACGACCCATCGCGTGTTTCCCCTTGTTAGACAACAAGGTGGACCAAAGCACCTGTAGGATAAAAACAAGTATATCAATATCATCACCTATTTACACACTTCCCAGGGACTCCCAAGGCTCATGATCCCTATTTTAAATCAGCAGAGACCCTAAACTCTTTTTTTAAAAAAGTAGCTGGATCTGCACCTTAAGTAAGCCGCAGGGCTATGGGCCGGAACGCAGGAAGGTGAGATTAGAAAGGACACCTGGTGTCCATGAGCTGCTATGGACAAAATGAGCCGAGTGGCTTTAACTTTTCTATGGTTCTTTGGTTAATGTGCTTATTCCTCGCCGAGTGAAATAAACATACACATAAAAATGATCAGTTTCGGTAGTCACTTTTATATCCCGAATATTTTATTTGGATGTATGGTAAAATCATTATCCCCACGCAGTGCCTTCCGCTGTCTGAATCCAACTCCCGCTCTGAGTATCCCCGCCTTTCCAACTCTCTCATTTTCCACGCTCCCTGAACTCTACCCCCCAGCTGTCATCATATTATTTATGTAGTTTGATTGTGTTTGATAAAGCGCGTTTGGGCATTTTGGAATGATAAATGCAAGTTGTTCTTGTTACCTACTAAAAGCTGCAGTCGGTGTTCTCGGGCTGACAGTGCTGAAGAGTGAAAAACTTTGCTATTCTTTATAGCCACTGCGCGTCTGTCTGGTGTGGCACAAGTATAAGTCCCTTTACTCTGAACGAAAAGCCCTCACGTCTAGAGAGGTATTTCCTGCGCCTTTATAGTTTCCTCCACAAATTGCGTTACTATTGTTTGGGACACATTATGATCTTTTTATCGCTACTGCCTGTGGAAATAAAAGTGTCGGTCCCCACACAGAGTAAATGGATACAATTACAGGAAAGACAACTTTGCACCGCGTCCTCCCGTGCTACACTCAAGATTGTGTATAAATCTCGCTGTGTTCTATAGTTTCTTATTTCAATCATTTGTTGATCTTGTAACTATTTCAGAAATCGAATTTAAGCTCATTTTGGGATGTGCAGGTGGTGCACTGGCTGTTGTACTGTTGATAATTATTTTGACGAGATTCAAATTAAAAGCTTCAGCTGGTAAGAAGTTTTCTTATTTCACCGCAAACTTTTATTTTGTTACGCCCAGTTAAACTGTTAAGACATAAACAGCGGGTGAATAGTGCTCCATTACAAGGAATAAAGAGATCCTGCTGCATCTTTAAAGAACAAAGTTGATGCCTCAAGAGAGTTGAATGTGGCAACGCAAATCAATTTTGAAATGCAGATGTTCAATTTTCAAATTCGAACTGTTCAGTCAATTTGTACACTTTCTTAACGTTCCGCATTTTTAAAAATATCAGGACCTTGTAGTGTAAACATTCTTAAGTAATTTCCTGCGACAATGTAAAATGGTTGATATGGAACTGGCAAACTGTTTTACATCTACCCCTGACGGTATTTCAATCGCAATTTAGCGACTCTCTTATCACATGTTTATCATTATCACGCTAAAGGCAGTGCGCTCCATTGGAGGTGCATCACAATGTTCCAATTTTCAAGGCTCCTTCCTTTTGGCAGTAAAAGTGTTCATTTTGCTTACATTCAGAAAGTTACTCAAGTTCAATTTCTTCTTTTCTCTAGATGTCAAAAGAAATTCTGTGGAAGCTGGTCAGAGTGATGAGGAGGTAAGAAGACAATGTTTTTATACTCCAAAAAGAGGGAATAGGGAGGAATAAAAATAAATATTGCAATCAATCCAATAAGTAGTTAATTCATTTTTTTTAATCTTACAAAAGAATGAAAGGTTGGTATCAATCAAAAAGTCATGATGTGAAGATGCTGGCATTGGACTGGGGTTGAACTCGCACCCACCTGACGAAGGAACAGCCAGTTCCGAAAACTAGTGGCGTTTGCTACAAATAAACGGATTGGACTTTAATCTGGTGTTGTGAGACTTCTTACTGTATTAATCAAAAGGACAAAGGATGGTAGTGCCGGGTGGGGGCATTGTAACTAAAACAAATGGCAGAAGAACTTAATTAACTAAACCATAATGTCATTATCAGGGCACAATCATGCACCCCAGCCCCAGTGGTGCCCATCAGCCTGAAATGTGTCAGTAGACATAGCCTGCTCCCGCTCCAAAACCAGCTTGCTGTGAACGTAGCCGCAGTGAAGGGGCAGATGACCAACTCGACTGCTGGCTGCCTGAACCTCTTAACGGCCAACTTGGCCAGGTCCAAGAGGTGGTCCTCCTCCTTCCCTCTGCCCACTCACTTCTGCATGGGTGAAGGTTAGGAGCGTTGAACTGAGGTGCATCAAAAAAAATAAGGAGCAGCCCCGAAGTGAAGCTATTCTCTCTGTGCCACTTAGTTGAGATAATTATTCAATTAGCTTAATTCCGCACTCATTACATATGATCCTTCATTTTTGTTTATATAAGGAAATCTGCGCCTGCTGCCCTCCCCCCTCATTTTTCCAAGAAGTGTATACCAGACAACAATATCTACCTCTGATGGTTTTGATGATCCAAAGTCTCTGTCTCTTGGACATTGAAACAACACAATTGAAAACACTCCCTCCTTATTTACTCGTCAAAATCTCTGCCAATTTTAAACACACTTTCTCTTTCTCTGTTGTGAGGCGAACAATAATAGATTCTCTAGTCTCCTCAACATGAGTCCCTCTTTCCAGTACAATTCTAGTAAATCTCCTCAACAACTGCTCCCAAGCCTTGCATCTTTCTGTTACAATCCCAATTGATGCTGCTACTGGAAGGGAAGGTCCCAGAATAGACCCTCACTCAAAAGACAGTAACTTTTACATTTTATTTTAGAAAACGTCGATGAACTGAATCACAGGACTGTCAATTAGCTTTTAACAACAGAAAATCTTAAGGATGATGCAGGTTACAAAATACATCTTAGGCTAGAATATTCTCAATAAATACATAATCCTTGGTAACGCAACAGGCTACCTGTGGTCAGATAACACCCACTCTGAAATCCAATGGCAGATGCCACCAAATCAAACTTCTATGTTATTTTCTATATTTTTCCTATATGTTTTCTTTTCTATATTTCTCCTCAAATCTCCCAGATGCTTATTATGCTTGAGCCAACTAATATCACTGGACTCCACTCTCAGAAAATAAATAGTCTCACAACTATTTAAAGTTTGATAGCATGAGCTTTCAGAATGCTGTTCCTTCATCAGGAGAGATTCACCTGATGAAGGGGTAGTGCTCCAAAAACTCCATGAGCTCATGCTACCAAATAAAAGCTCCACAAGCTCATGGACTTTAACCTGGTGTTATGAGACTACTTACTGTGTCTACCCTAGTCCAATGCCGGCAACTCCACATCATCACTCTCAAAAAGGCATGCCTTAAAATCTTCTTTCAAACAATGCTTTCCCTCAACTGTTTCTAGGAAGGATTCACTTCCAGGGTTTTCAACTATCCTTTCAGTAACTCATTTGTCTTGAACAGCCACGCACTTTTGAGTTTTCCATACAATCTCTCAGGGATCAAACCACCAATTGCTTCACAATTGTTTCACCTATTACTTCACAGGTTGCAAAAAGATAGCACCAATCCTATGATTACTTCAGACCTTTGATTTCTCTCTAAGCAACATTATTCGGTCTATACTTTTCAACTCTGTCTTTAACTTCAATAAATAGTTTAATTGTTCAGTTTCTTTCAATCTTGTTCTCAAAACTTCAGTTTTCTGCAACCTCTCTTTTCATTCTCTGGTTTCTAGAACTAACTGTTTTTTAGTTTTTAGAGCTTGCATTCTTGCCTATTACTTCATTGTTTTGTTTCTGGCAGAGCTGAGTGAGCTGCTGTCTCTCTAGCTGCTAAGATCTATCTGCCATGGGTTCAGTTAAATTAAAAACATAAGGACTTTTTCCCTAAAGACGGCCTAGCTGCTAAACAAAAGCTCAATCTTTCTTCAAGCTCTTGCTTACTTTTCATACTGTAAACTCTCTAAGCACAATAGAAACAGTTTAAAATGAAACCAACACTTCTCCCCACCCCTATACATGTACGCACCTTTGTTTAACAAGAATCTAATGAGAGTTTTATGTTTTCTTACACAGAAACATTAAATTAAACTCACATAAATCTATACCTTATTTCTAATATCCAACAATACAGACTGAGATCACTTGAACCTACCCCCTGCTTTCTAACACTCCCAACAATATTGTTCCCAGAATGGGGCATGATATACCAATGAGAACTCCCTACTTATTTATAATATTTTAGCATCAATTCCTTCTTTTTTGCCTGCATGTTTTTATTGTTAAGGGTGGCACAGTGGTGAGCACTGTTGTCTTACAGCACCAGGGACCTGGGATCGATTCCAGCCTCGGGTGAATGTATGGACTCTGTCTGTGTGGGTTTCTTCTGGGTGGTCCAGTTATCTCCCCTCGTCCAAAGATGTGCAAGTTAGGTGAATTGGCCATGTTAACTTATCTCTTCGTATCCCAAAACATGTAGGTTACGGGGATTAGTGAGGTAAATGTGTAGGGTTATGGGGATAGGGTATGGGATGGGCCTGAGAAAGATGCTATGTTGAGATTCAGTATAGACTTGATGGGCTGAATGGCTCTTTGTACACTATAGGAATTCTATGAATTATAAGGGCAAGATAAATATTAGTATTTATTATGACATATTCTTCCAACTGATAACATTTTCATAATTCAAATTGTTCCAAATATAGGAGGTTTCTATATGCCAAGGTGCTTGATTAACACATTTTGTATCATAATCAGAGGTATTAGAAAGATGTCTGGTGCTGAGAATTGTAAAAAAGAACAAAGCAATAGTGCAGGTTAAAGATATGAGTGATGATAGCCACAATTTGACAGGAACAGAGCATACAAACATAAGAGTGCAGGAACAAATATGATCAGAGTAGAGAAATGTAGTAAAAAGAATTGATTGTGTTTGCATGCAGTCAACAAGCTAAATTAATTGATGGTACTAAAAATTGGGTTGTAAAGCAAGTTCTGTGCAGGACACAAAGTCTGCAAAGGGACATTAAAGGTTTAACTGAGTGGTTCAAAATTTGGCAGAGAACGTATAATGTGGGACAATGTGAGGTTATCCTCTTTTAATTCATTTATGGAGTTTGGGCATCACTAGATGGAGTAAATGGACAAAACAGCTGAATTCCAGAGGTGAAGTAGAGTGATAGCCCTTGACATCAACACTACATTGAGTGTGGCATCAACGAGTCCTAGCAAATCAATGTGTATCAGGGGCAAACTCTCTGCTGGTTGGGGTCGTACCTGTGCATAGGAAGATGGTTGTTGTTGTGGAGGGCCAGTCATCTCAGTTCCAGGACATCTCTGCAGGAGTCCCTCAGAGCAGTGCCCTAGAACCAACTACCTTCAGCTGCTTCATCAATAACCTTCCTTCTGTCATAAGGTCAGACGTTGGAATGTTTGCTGATGATTGCATAATGTTCAGCACCATTCACAATTCCTCAGACACTGAAGCAGTCCATGCAACAAGATCTGGATAATATCCAGGCTTGGGCTGACAAGTAGCAAGTAATACTTGTGCCACACAAATGCCAAGCAATGACCAAGAGTTGAAAAAAAAACAAGGCAATAGGGCAGATTAAAGATATGAATGATGATAGCCACAATTTGACAGGAGCAGAGCATACAAACATGAGAGTGCAGGAACAAATATGATCAGAGTAGAGAAATGTAGTAAAAAAAATTGATTGTGTTTGCATGCAGCCAACAAGCTAATTTAATTGATGGTATTAAAAAGTGGTTTGCAAAGCAAGTTCTGAGCAGGACACAAAGTCTGCAAAAGGGACATTAATGGGGTAAGTGAGTGGTTCAAAATTTGGCAGAGAATGTATAATGTGGGAAAATGAGAGATTATCCTCTTTTAATTCATCACCAATAAAAAACACTGCCTCTTGATATTCAATGGTATTACCATCACTGAATTCCCACTCTCAACATCCTCGGGGTGATCATTGACCAGAAACTCAAGTGGACCCACCATATAAACACTACAAGAGCAGGTCAAAGGCTACGAATACTGTGGCAAATAACTCATCTTCTGACTTCCCAAAAACTATTCACCAACTACAAGGCACAAGTCAGTAATGTGATGGATTACTTCCCACTATCTGGATGGGTACAGCTCCAACAACATTCAAGAAGCTTGACATCCATTCACTGCACCACTGAGGCTCAGTAGCAGTATGATGTTGTATCTACAAGATACACTGCAGCAATTCACCAATGATTCTTTTTCAGCACCTTCCAAATCCACGACCACTGCCATCTAGGAGAAAGATACATGGGAGCACCAGCACTACAAGTTCTCCTCCAAGGCATTTACTGTCCTGGAAATATATTGCTGCTGTTCCCTCACAGTTGGTTGGTCAAAACCCAGAAATTCCCTCCCTTATGGCATTGTGGGTCAATCCACAGCACATGGATTGCAGTGATTAATGAAGGTGGCTCACCAATTGTTTTCTCAAGGACAACTAGGAATGGGCAATAAATGCTAGCCAGCCAGCGAAGTCCATATTTCAGAAATGAATTTTTTTAAAAAAAACATAATTTGCTGACCATCTTTATTTGTCCTTGAGAAAGTGATGATAAGCTGCCTTCTTGAACTGCTGCAGTTCCTGAGGTGCACCCACAGTGCTATTAGCAAAGGAACCACAGAATTTTGACCCAAGGTCAGTAAAAGACTGGCATCTATTTCTAAGTCAGGATGATAAATGACTTGGAGGGGAACTTACAAGTGGGGATATTTGCAGATATCAGCTGACCTTATCCTTTTGGACGGTAGTGGCTGTGTGTTTGGAAGGTTGTGCCTTTGGAACCTCAGTGTGCACCTGCAATGCATCTTGTAGATTGTTTGAGAAAGGGTACCAATTAATTGGGCTGCTTTGTCGTGAATAGTGGCCAGCTTCTTCTTTTGAAGCTGCATTTATCCAGGCAAATGAAAAGTATACGATCATACTCCTGACTTTTGCTTATAGATGGTGGACAGGATTTGGGGAGTCAGGAAGTGAGTTACTTGCCACAGGATTCTTAACTTTTATCTTGCTCTAGTAGTGACAGTATTTTTATGGCTAGTCCAGTTCAGTTTCTGGTCAATGGATATTGATAATTTGGGAATTCAGTGATGGTAATGTCATTAAATATCAAGGGGCAATGGACCATTCTTGTTGGAAATGGTCATTACCTGGCACTTGTGCAGCATGAATATTAATTAACCACTTGTTTACCAAAACCTGGATGCTGTCTGGTTCCTGCTGCATTTGTGCATGGACTCCTTCAGTATGTTAGAAGTTGCAAGTAGTGCTGAACATTGTGTAGTCAAACCGATATTTGATTGAATGGGTGTCATTGATGAAGCAGCTAAAGGTGATTGGGCCTAGGACACTACCCTGAGAAAGTCCTGCAATTATGTACTAGGGCTGAGATGATTAATCTCCATCTTCATTTGTGCCACATAAGGACTGATGCATAGGAGAGATTAACTAGTTCAGGATTGTTTTCACTCTAATTCAGATAAATGGGGGAGGAGGGAGGGGGAAAGGAAGATGGTGAATCTCAGAGACTTATGAAATTCTAGGTAGCTGTAGCTGTAGGGAGGATATTCCTGATGCTGGTGGTGGAATCCAGAATCAGGGGTCACAGTCTGAGGATTCAGGGTATACCATTTAGGAGAGAGGAGACATTTTTTCACCCAAAGAGTGGTGAGCCTGTGGAATTCATTACACAGGAATCAGTTGATGCCAAAACACAATGTATTCAAGAGGCAGCTAGATGAGGTTAAGGTTTAGGAGAAGAAAGCAGGATTAGGTTATTGAGCTAGACAATCAGTTATGATTGTGATGAAGTGGGTAGCATACTCCAAGAGCCAAATGGCCTCCTATCTTCTATGTAGTGTTGAACAGTAGAATATCATTTAAATAGTTTGAATGGAATGACAATAAATGCCACTCTACCACATTTCTTAACGACACAGAATTTCTTCTTAGAAGATAAACAGGGAAATGGAGTTGAGACTGCAATCAAATCAGCCATTAGTGTACCGAATGGTGGAGCATGCCAAATAGGTCAAATGGCCTAGTTTTACTCTTATTCTTTACGTTGTTGTGCTTTTATCCCCAGCTCTGCTGTCCTAGCTGATTCAGATTGGCTGCAGGTACCTGAGTTGTTCTGCACACTACATGTCTGGGTGAAGTAGTGGAATTGAAGATGTCTACTGCAGGATGGAATATGAGTAAATAAAATTAAGTAAAAAGGAGACAATTGAGAAAAGGGGGAAGAAAGGATTTGTTTGTATTATTCATAGGATAGTTATTTGTGATATTCAAGATCATCTCAATTATAAATCTAGGTAAATAATATGAAATATTGAAAAATCAATGGCTAGTGTGTAATGGTACCCTAATGTTATCAGTTGCTATCTACAATATTTACATTCTCAGTTCCAAATGATAGATGACTGTCTACCAATATTCCATTTTTTCCTTATCCTCTCTGCAGGTTCAAGAGGAACCAAATAAGGAAATTGTTGCCTATGCCCATCTAAATTTGAAACATAACAATGGATCCTCCAAACAGCAATATGAGACAGAGCACACCATCTATTCACAGGTTGGACAGAGGAACTAGGACCAATTAATATTTAAATTATTTTCATTCACTGTTATCACAATTATTACTGAAACTGCACAGGGTGGTTTGACTTTCAGACTCATTTTTATTCTATACAATAAAGCACCAGCATATCTCCAACTGATTTAGTTGGGAAAAAAAAAAAGAGGCAATATAAAAAAGGGCATTGGACTCTGTTCCAAACCACAAAATAAGAAACTCACCTAACAACGTCCCTGTCGAAACCAGCACCAGGGAAAATACAAACCCAAACAGAGAGAAGAGCACCGTATATTTCCAGATACAGCTCAGATCATTAATTGAAAGACCCTCATTGTTAAGTGGTACTACACTGAGCTGCAGTAATTGGGACAGCCCCACATTGAAATCAACCAACTGATGGTGTTGACTGATTTCAGCGAGCATTCATATTTGTCTCATGACCAGAGATTGGGGGGGCAGTGGGTAAATAGGACTTTGGAACATTGCCCCAGAGGACAGGGGGTTGGTAGATTGGCAGGGCTCATTCAAAATTCAGTCTTAATCCCCAGTTGTAACACCAGCATTTCAAATATTTTGCTGGGTTTCAATAACAACCAACCAAGTATTAGAACAATAACAGTTTACAGATATTCTGCACAGCATAGTGTCTACCTGCACTCCTACCACATGATCCCATATGTAGCCATATCACAATATCCAAGTAACGACCAGTCTGCAAGTATGAAATTGATTTGTCTGCTATTTTAATTGAAGTATGCATCTGCTTTCTTAAATTGGTTATGAAAGCAGGGGAATACAGAGATCAAACACGATACAAATACGATTTGGGGGAGGAACTTTGAAGAGGTGAGAGATCCAAAATGAAACCAATACAAACAATTGTCAATGATACCAAACTTGGAGCAGCAAACAAAGGATGAGTTTTAATGGGCTGCTTCAGGACTAAAACTAGCAGA
The DNA here is from genome assembly GCA_024679065.1 of Sphyrna mokarran. NCBI lineage: Eukaryota > Metazoa > Chordata > Chondrichthyes > Carcharhiniformes > Carcharhinidae > Sphyrna > Sphyrna mokarran. The sequence continues at coordinate 54,180,661 of JAGIQG010000004.1, read as the reverse complement.
ATAGACAGATAAGTGGCAAAATGCAATCTAAAAGACACAAGGTGCTGGACTTTGGCAGAAGGGATAGGGATAAACATCAGGTGTACTGGCACAGCTCTAAAGAGTGTGCAGATCTGGGAACCAGGAGTCTGTGTATCAACCTTTGACAGTGCTAGTGCAGGACATCACAAGAGAGTGTTTAGTAAAAAAGTAAATTGTGTCTTTAGTATACCTAACCTACAGAGCTTTAGGATAGAGGGGCTATTGGGCCTAGATAATTAGTACATGCTTACATGGATTTCATTGTTCCAATATTAAAGCTTTATAAAGTTTTGGTTAGGCCACAGATTTTGCAGCCTGCTCAGGTCAGCACACATTAGTATGTGTGGGACCCACAGAGAAAATATAACAATGGTTCTAGGCATGGAAAAACTAGTGTTTCTCTCCTTGGAGCAGAGATTCATTGTGGTGTTTCCATTAGCTGATGGAACAATGATATTTTTGGACAAGGGACATGGAAGACGGGTGGGGGGTTAAGAACAGACTGTAGATAGGTTTGTGGGCTGCCAGGGAGAAAGAGTGAAGCAGAGACCAATAATTTCAAAAAGGAAATTTAATGGCCACTTTTCTTCAACATGAAAAAGAAAAGGGGACTAAATTGCTCCAAAGAGCTCTTTAAACTTCATGGGCTGTTCTAATTAACTGACTTGAAATTAGAGAAAACTTCATTACAATCTTTTTAAAAACCTGATTGCCTCAAATAATGAGCTGATGAGTTAACAGGTATTAAATATTGCTTTCACAGACTAAAGCAAGTGAAGATAACAAGCTGACATACACCACTGTGCAACTTGCTGACTTCAAGAAAACATCAAAATCTAAACAGCAAGATAAACACGTAGAGTATGCAGAAGTGAACGTGACAAAGAAATTGAAAATCTAAAAATGCTCAATTTTGGGTTGTTTTAATAGATGTAGACCCAGATATTTGATTCCTCAATTCTTCCTGAAGGCAGATCTAATCTATAGCACTGATTTGACAGCAAGGAAACAAGTAAGTCTCAATCCACTCCAGAGTTACACCATTGATACCCTTCTGAAAAGGCATGAGCTATTTAATCCTCTAAAGAGTCAGTTGCTCTAATAACATGCCATTATGTTCAACCCCAAATGGATAGTGCTGGTAGAGGCTCCAATTAATTTCTATTGGATGGCTGATCATGTGATGGAAATTTCTCCTGTTCTTCTCGTCTACCATTGGTGTATATTAAGGATTCACAAGTTACTCAACTTATTTAGCAACATTTCCTGACCAACCTTTCTTGACAAGCAACTCCTGGAGTCAGACTTGAACCCAGAGCTTCTGTCTCAGAAGCAGGTACCCATTGTGCCACAAGATCTTCTGATTTTTGTTCATTAACCATACAGTTTCATTTATTGCAATTAAAGTACAGAATAAATGGTGAGAATCCACAAAGCCAAGATGGTAAAACAGGAGAATTGGTCACTTATCCAATGGAACAAGTCTAATATCAGGTGCTTTTCAATACCAAGAAAACTTTGTAAATATTTTACTTCTTTGGGTAGCATGTTATAAATTTGCTCAAGTTTGAAATGCTATCAATCAAGTCATACAGATTTTGTAAAGTCAGTTTATGATAGTTCTTAAAATTGAATTTCCATGGTTTGAGATTAGATCTGAAGATTCCTTATAGAGCACTATATTCCAATCAATTCAACGTTAATAAAGTATGTGTTTAACAATTAACTTTTAAAATTTTGTTCTGTTTGAGGCAACAGCAAACGTGTTGTAAACACTAACCATGTGGCATAGAATAATTCAATGCACTACCATTCTGCAAAATTCAAATTGTATAATAGAACCCAAGAATAAGTTATCCAGTTTCAATAGAGGGACAGATAAACTTATTGCCCACAACAACATAATCCTACCTTTTTAAAAAAAGCACAACTAGGCTAGTCAGAATACTATACAGACAGCAACTACAAAAAAATTGCTTCATTTTTGTGCTGCTCCCAGGGGAGTATCAGTTCAGTTAGTCAACCCCAAAGATCCAACAGGGTCAAGGAAACAACTTAACTAAACAGACACCAACTGTGCTGTCATAGAATAGTGCAGGAGGCAGCCAATCACGATCCCACTCAGGACCTATCCCATAACCCTACTAATCCTCTGACACTATGGAGCAATTTAGCATGTCCAACCTAACCAGCACATCTTGTGTGAAAGAAAACCAGAGCATCTGGAAGAAATCCACAGACATTGAGAAAATGTGCAAACTTCACACAGTGACCCATGCCAGGAATCACATGTAGATCCCTGGCACAAACAGTTGTGCTAACCACTGCAATTTTCTTTGCAGTGATATAAAAGTGTGCCAGCTGGCTAAACACATTAGTGAACCTTATGCATAAGCATTGTAAATCAATTAATTCCTATGTGTCAGAATATACAGGAACCATGGTCAGGTTCCATAACTAAGAATAGAGGGATTGTATACACAGATTATGAACAAAGAACAAAACAGCACAGGAAACAGGCCCTTTGGCCAAATGAGCCCACGCCGCCACCTTGATGTTCCCATCTCTACCCATGATCTCTGTCTATGTTTATAGATCAATGCATTGGAACCAAATTTGCAAGACAATTTAGGGAGAATGTGTTTTGCTAATCAGTCTAAGAGCACATCTTTGGGGTGTGGGAGGAAACTGGAGCACCTGGAGAAATTCCATAGGGGTACTTTGCTGAAAATGGAAATCAGCTTTACATTTTTATTTGGCGGTTGGGGGATGGAAAGGTGATAAGAAACAGTTGCCAAGGTGATGAAGATGGAGTGAAACCACAAAAGGCATAACCAACTGTTTATTTATTTTAGGTTGTCAAAGCTGTAGCAAAACCAGTGATAGTCTTATCAAATGCTAGCAGGACTATATAAAGTCAAGTGCTGCACACTAAAGAAATATTTTTTGAAATCACTCCCCCACTAGTGATGGACCCATTCTTACCTTTACTATTCTTACAGTTCTCTCCTGGTACCAACCAATTTTAAGGCAAAACATTGTATAAACTGCAACATTTTCAGTGCAGTTTCATTATATAGAATTACAGCAATCCAAATGACAGTATTATTAATTGCATCCTGCATCTGCCAAAGGTGATGTTCTAGCATTCCATTCTGCCAGTGCAACACTATGGACATACAGCTTCAAGACAGGCAAAATACTATTTTGAAGAAGAAGTGTGGATAATACAGGCAAGGACTCATTTATTATCAAGGTTACAGTGGGTATTGAACTACTACAGTCAATAATGATTCTAAAATTCCCATATTCTAACTTCCAGATTTCTTGCTAAGAAGGAATTCAACATCTTTCCCATGCAAAATTAGTAATAAGTGAGCTGTTGTCCCACCAACTGGAAGCTCAAAACCCCTAGACCTGCATTTGGTTCATTACCATTCAGAATTACAATTTTTTTTTTTAAATACCCAGGCTAATCAATATTTTAAGTGCAGTTCAAATTGCTTTATAGTTTTGAGACTTAAAAACTTAAGATCCGCAAACAGCTTTATACTGCCCACAATCTGGCATTTACTGTAGTTCTCACTGACTGAGCATTGCAATTTTCTGAAGATTAAAATATTTCACAATTTAAATCATACTCAGCAGACACTGGGACAAATTGGACAGACCCACAAACCAGCAGCAGTCAGGTCATTTACATACCTTAATCACATGGAATGAGCTGAAAACATTACTTTGTAAAACAGATAAGTTAAAATCTCAACCCATGAGTTCCAGATCTGATTATAAACAAGACTAAATATGTATGAGATTTGAGTTGGACAGCAAAAGAAGCAGTGAAATACTTTCTATCACAGAACTCAAAGCCACAAAATCCATTCAGTGAACTGCCAATCCTCTAATTGAGTGCTACATCCCATTACAAAGTCAAAATGATCAACGGTGAAATCTTTCTAGAATTAAAACCCTCAGAAAAGTTATTTTTATCCATTTAATCAAGTAGAAAACGCAACAATTACACAAGCAGAAAGAAACATTTCTTTAAAAAAATGTGCCAGTCAGTTCTTTGCCTTCATTCAAGGTAGAGTTGAACAGAAGTAACAGCCAAGTCAGGGCAGGTGCGACAAAATGCCATTGGTTGGATTTGAAGAACTGATCAAGTCTGTGGCTGGTAGAAGCCACGGTCAATGTTCAGGGAAACTGGACTTAGATGGTCACCATGATGTTGTCTGAGGTATTCATAAACTTCAGTTATAAATAAAATTAAACCTAGAATTCAAAAGAAATACATTGAAAAATGTAAACATTTACTGTAAAGAAATGGATTTTCTCTTCAATATAAAGAAAGCAATTAATTACAAGGACATTAATTAAATCATTTCAAGAAAGCTGCATTAGTTTTCAGGCTGCCCAATTGTGTGCACTAGAGCAGCTGATGTAACCCACATTGGAATCCCTCAGAATCTGTTATACTATGCTAACAGGGAGGTTTTTAAAGCAACAAATTCTTTGCAGACAGATGCCCTTTAGTAAAAGGGGTGTTCTCCCTCAGCTCACGTGAACATCCCAACTTTTGACTGGGGCAACATTCAGGGGAGAAGAAATGATTTGATTCACACTGCTTATGCAAAAATTGGCTAACTTGATATTGAAGAGCTATTCCCAAAATTATGAATTGCCACAAGTGACTGGACAAAGCACATCACTTCATTTGTGAAAGGTCAAATTCCCATGAGATTTTTATATTAGCAGTTCATTAACTGACCACAAAATTAAACCTAATAATTTTTGATCACACAAGTACCCCTTTAATGAATTTTTCCCCACATGTTCAGATTGGACACAACCCACCCCATTTCTCAATCCTTATTTCTCATATGATGCACTTTACTTTGTTGTTTACAAGTCTCAGAAACACCCCCGTTCTCTTAACTATTGGCAGTTGCAGCAATTTACAAAGCAAAATTTTTCACCTGAAGGTCCAATTAACTATACACACAACACAAATGGGTTGAATTTGCTAAGGCAGGGTTTCTACAGGAAGATTCTGGATTATTTAAAAAGGGATTTCCAAATCAGAATGTCTCTTCAGTTTCACACTATTTCCAGGACAGGGCCCTTCGTAGAAATTTAAACAAATAGCGTGGGGCATAAGAGAGAATGCCCTGTATTCAGAGTTCAATTCTAGGTCTGCCATGACACCACTGAACAGTGGAATAGATTTCCAGAGTTAAATGGCCCACTCATTTCCCTAATGTAAGTAGGGCAAAGAGTTTAATTTGCTCAAATAACAGTTAGCTTGTAAATAAAGCAGTGTTAACAAAGAAAAAGCAACATGTCACAATATTCCATGTAGATCCCCAGTAGGACCCACTATCTGCATCTTACTTTTAAGATGCAAATGCATCAGTGTAGATCAGATTCAAAATTGGTACATTTATTGTCTGCAGTTAAGGCAACTGCCATAAAAAGCCAATGCAAAAATAATAGAACAAATTAGTGCTGATCCCTCTCCTGAGCCTTTCCCTCAAAGTTTTAAGCAGTCTGTATATCTTAATGAAGTAGTGTAAGAATTATATTCCTTTATTACCTGCTCAAAAGCTGAGGAAGACTGGAGATGATAGGTCCATAACCTGGAGCATTGTCATAAAGCTCAAATAAGGGTGCAGCAACCAACTTGTAATTCTTTGGCACTGCAAATAGGGCTGTAATCAAACACAGATTAGACACCAGCAGAAACAAAGCTGTCTCACAAATACAGAAATGACATCTATTAAAATAGCTATCCTAGTTGTTTAGCTAGTAAATAGAATAGCCTAAACTTGGCAGGAAAACAGCAAGTTCAGAACACACCATTCAGGTTCATGGGCAGATCATAGAACACTTACAGTGCAAGAGTCCATTTGAGTCTGCATCAACTCACCAAAAATGCATCTTTTTCAGGCCCTATTTTCATAATTATGCCTTCACCATGGTTAATCCACCCCAACCTATTGGAGCATCTGGAGAAAACCCACAGATGTGGGGAGATTGTGCAAACTCCACAAATAGAACTCAAAGCCAGAATCTAAACCTGTCCCTGGCACTGAGGCAGCCATACTGACCACTGAGTTGAATGATACAGCACAATCTCACCTTTCCCCATATTGATTTCCTTTTGCCCAAGAATTAGTCTAACTTCTTGAGGATAAAATGCTTTGACCTCAATTGCTTTGTGATATAAATGCCACAGGCCTTCCTCTTTGCATGAAATTACTCATTTCAGTCTTAAAAAGATTTACCCCATATCTGTGGATTATGATCTGTGGTTCTGGACTCCCTCCCACAACAATCAAGTTTTTATATTTTAAAAAAAATTTAAAGAATTTTATAGATTTATGAGATTGCCCTCCCTCATTCTTCTGAACTCCAAATATAATCCTACCCAGCTCAACTGCTCCTCAGACATCAGTCCCACCATCTCAGGAATCAGCCTGGTAAACTTTTGTCACATTCCCTGTACAGCAACAATGTCCTTTCTCAGACTAGGAGGCCAAAACAATATTCCAGGAGTGGCTTTCCCCAAGGTCCTGTATAATTGCAGCAAGACATTCCAGCTCCTTTACTCAAATCCTCTCACTAAGACCAGCATACCATTTCCTTTCTTTCAGTGACAGTGTTAGGAGGATACCCAGATCTTATTACACATACCTCCCTCTCAATTTACAACCAGATAATAACCTGCCTTCCTATTTTTGCTATCAAAGGTATAACCTTAATTTATCCACATTATACTGCATCTACCATACATTTGCCCACCTCATTCAGCTTATCCAAATGATGAAGCATTCTACATTCCTCAGCTCATGCTCCTATCCAGCTTCATCTGTAAATGGGGAGATATTGTACTTGGCTCCATCTAAATCCATTAATTGTGACTAATTAGATCCTTGCACTGATCCCTGTGATACCCTGTGTGCCATGTAGAAAGAGATCTATTTCTAATGTCTCCAACAAGTTTCCTATTCATCTCAATACATTAACTGCAATCCCATGTATTTAACTACAAGTGTTCTGAAAATGGAAATAAACCACAGCCACTGGCTCCCCATCAACTATACTAGTTACATGCTCAAAGAATTCAAGTTGATTTGTCAAGCATCCTTTCCACAGTCTAATTCTGCCCCTGTTTCCAAGTATTGTTATTTTAACCTGGACAATTGAACGTTTTTCCTCTACTGACATCAGGCTCTCTCTCGTAATGCATGGTGGCAGTGCTTAGCATGGCTGCCTTACAGCAGCAGGGACCTCGGTTGGGTCACTGTCTGTGCAGAGTCTGCACAGGTTTCCTCCAGGACTTCCACTTTCCTTCCATTGTCCAAAAAAATTTGTTAGGTTTGGTCATGCTAAGTTCTTCCTCAGTGTTCAATATAACAGTACCACACAGATCAGTGTTAGGAGCCCAACTATTCACAATATATATTAATGAATTTAGGTGGAGCCAAATACAACATCTCCAAATTTGCACATGAGACAAAGAGGGATGGGAGGATGAACTGAGAGATGCAGAATGCTTCAATGAACAGGAACCAGCTTGTGGCAACTAGGGGATTTTCACAGTAATTTCACTGTTATTGTGACACTAATAAACTTAAAAATCTGTCTTCGGGTACCATACTTTAAAGAGGACATTGACCACCACAGACCTTTACATTCATCTGGCTCAAGGGATGTGTGTGTGGATCATCTTCATTCATTCAAATTTCAAAGGCTTAAAAATATAGTTTTGTTTCTCACTTTTATCACCTGCATTCCCCATTCAAAGCTTCTCAATCATGTTTTTCTTAGGTGCCCAGGATATTCCAACAGTCTCTCTCTCATTTTGGGCAGCAGAGTTCTTTTGGTCTCATTTAAACTAGCATCTCTTCATTGTCCAACATAGCCAGAGATTTTCATTATTCATCTACAAAAAAATCCTGCAGTGCTTCACTGATGGTCCAACATGCACTTCTTATGACAGTTATGTTATAGTACGCCAGGATGCTCAACTTAGTTTTCACAGCTAATTTGGAGTTTTGAAATGCATCTTCAACAATTGCATCCTTTGTCTTATTTCTTGATTGCACTGATTTTCTTTTTGGACACTGCTAGGCATTTTTACAATTTATCAGCCCTTCTCACTTCCACTGAATTCAATCCAAAACCTGCCTGTTTCTCTTCAGGGTCAGTAATAAGAACAGAATCATTGGTGCATATTAAGGTTGTAACTGCCAACTAATTTCAGCAAGTCAAGAATATTTTCACTATATAAACCAAATTAAAAAAAACATTTTTGCCTGACTCCTCTTCAATCTTTGCACAAAAAAAAATCACTTGAATTGTTCTCCACTATTATGGCTGCAGCTTGTTCCCATTAAAAAGATTCATCATCAATATTTTTGAGGCTAAGGTCAAGAGACTCTAGCATGTTCATCAATTCTTCACATTGCACCTTAAAAGCATCTTTCTATAATGAAAAACATGAATACACGTTTTCTACATCTCAGAAAGCTAACATTTCTCCTTCTATCTTCTACAAAGAAAAAAAACAAGTGCTGAAATTTCTGGTTTTAAATCTTGCTTTTGGCCCGATGCATCCAATATGAAGTTCTTTGAAAGGCTAGTCATGGCACAAAACAATTCCAGCTTCCTGAACTACCTGGATCCACTATAGTTTGCTTACCACCACAACAGGTCCACAGCAGACACCATCTCCCTGACGGTGCACTCAGCCCTGGAACACCTAAACAACAATACCTGTGCAGACTCTTATTAGCTATAGCTCAGCCTTCAACATCATTATCCCCACAAAACTCATCTCCAAACTGTGGCTGGGGCAACTCTCTGCAATTGGATCCTGAACTTACTAACTCTCAGACCACAATTAGTAATGATAGTTATCATCTCAAAGAACTTGGTGTTGCCTAAGTGTGTAGATTAAGGTAGAGCAGTTGATGTTGTATACATGGATTTTAGTAAGGCGTTTGCTAAGGTTCCCTTTGGCAGGCTCATGAAGAAAGTGTGGAAGTGCAGGATAGAAGGAAATTTGGCCGATTGGACAAGTAATTAGCTATCTCAGAAGACACAGAGTGATGGTGAATGGAAAGTTTCCAGAGCAGTATACCATAGAACAGTGCTGGGTCTTCTGCTATGTGTTATGTGATTTTTATTAATGACTTGGAAGAGGGGGCTGAAGGATAGGTCAGTAAATTTGCTGATGATACCAAGATTAGTGGAGTATTGGATGAGGTGGAGGGCTCTTGTAGGCTGCCAAGAGAAAGTGATAGGATGCAGAACAGGGCTAAAAAGTGATAGGTGGAGTTTAACCATGAGAAGTGTGAAGTGATTCATTTTAGTAAGACAAACTTAAATGCAGATTACAGGGTCAACAGCAGGATTCTGGGGAATGTGGAGGAAGCAGAGTTCTAGGGGTTCATATCCACAGATCTCTGAAGGTTGCCACTTAAGTGGACAGCATCGTGAGAAAGTGTATTAACAGGGTGTGAGTTTAAAGAACCGTAGGGTTATGCTGCAACTATAGAAGACCTTGATGAGACTACATTTGGAATTGTGCGCGCAATTCTGGTCATCTCATAAGGAGGATGTGGAAGCATTGGAGAGAGTGCAGAGCTTTACCAGGATGCTGTCTGATTTGGAGTAGGTCTTATGAGGAAAGGTTGAGAGAGCTGGGGTGTTTCCTCTTTAGAGCACAGCAGGATGAGAGGTGACTTGAGGTTTATAAGATGAGGGGGGATAGATAGATAGAGCGAACATTCAGACTATTACTAGGGGGCATAACTATAAGGTTCATGGTGGGAGATATGAGGTATGTCCCAGTAGCTTCTTTATTCGGTGACAGGGGTACGGAATGGTGTGATAGTCAAGTCAGACACTTTAGGAACTTAAGCAGTTATTGAATAACTGGAGCACATCAGAATGATAGGGTGTGGGATAGCTTGATCTTAGTTTCCGACAAAGCTTGACAGAACAAAAAAAAAAAAAAGAGGGCAGAAGAGCCTGTATGTGCTATGTTTCATGTATCACCTCCTCCACGATCATCCTTATTGGTGTCCCTACCCCTATGACCATGTGGCCAAATTCCCCTCTAATTTGATTTTCAAGTTTGCTGATGACCACCATATGGGTCAGATCTCAAACAATGGTGAGACAACGTATAAGAATGAGGTAGAGAATCTAATGAACTTGACTGTCTGAATGCTCAGATGATGTTTGACATCTGAAGAGAGAACTGGGAGAAAAATGTGTTTGGTTACTTGGCTTTGAACTTTATGGGGGGCTTGATCTTGAATTGGAATATGGACAGACTGGCACAAACCCAATCCTGATAAGACATTGACATGAAGATGGATTAAGGGACGTGCCCATTTTGATTTGAGTGCACTGAAATAGCTTAGCAGCTTTCCAGTCAAATATACAGAGAAGATGAGCAATATAAGATAGTGCCCAAACATCTAGATTTTTTTTGCTGCATTTCTTCAGCATTTCAGAGCAGCTCACTCATGTGGAACAATCTTTGCAACAATATGCAGTATTTGCACCATTGGTCACATTGTGTGCTTAAACTCTCCATCGACAAAGATTACAGCACAACACATTACTTTTTTTTTAAGGAATGCAATGTATCCATTTATTCAAGTCTTCTGGGATTTCCCATGTCAAATTTTATTAAAAATTAGTCTATTCCATATCTTCCAAACTTTATTTGCTGGGTGATTTCATCTGAGCCTTCAATTTTACTGTTTTTCATCTTAATGTTCTTTCCTCTTGTGATCTTTGTAACATTGAGACAATTAACAAGAACACAGTCTTGTATTCATTCAGTCCATCTTACAAGCATACTTGTGTAAGTTACGGAAAAGGGACCATGTTTCTTTTTGAAAAATCTGCAAGATACATACCCGAAACGTCCTGTAAGCTCCCTAATGTCTTTAAAAGCACAGACTGAAAAACAATGCCTATATTTTCCAACTAGGAGGGGTTAAGTGATCATGGTACTGTTGGGACAAAAGGGAACTAGCAGTGTAGGGGATAGTATAGTCGGAGGGATTAATAACATTCTCTGCAGAAAAGTGCATGAGCCCAGATGGCCATTTTGCCTGCCTTGTACTAGGATTAAGGATATCTGCTCAGGAACTCAGTGAGATGGGGAAAACTCAGTTGTCATGGTCAACAAGTACCAATATAGGCAGGATCAAGAATGGCATTCTTCACGGACACATGAAAATTTAGGTACCAAATTAAGAAGCAGAACCTCAAGGTTTGTAATCTCTGGAATAATTACCTCAGCTGTTTGCTAATTGCCATAGGATGAATGAATCAGATTACTGGTTCAAAGACAGGTCTGGGAGAAATGGGTTCCAGTTCTTGGGGCATTGGTACTACACTGGGGAAAGAGATTTTTATTGTTGGGATGGTCTACATCTGAAATATGCTGTGGCTGGTGTTCTTGCAAGCCATGTAATTAAGTAGAGGATTTTAAATTAAATATTGGGGGTAAGAGATTAAATTTGGGAAGATGTGCTAAGTCTGAGAAACAGGGCAAAACAGAACACTATTTTATGGGAAATAAATGAAACAGATTGTGACAGGAAGGGGCAGAGTACAAATCTTAGATTTTAGGTTATTAAAAACTAAAAGATAAAACAAAAAGCTCTATATTGGAATATAGCATTCTGAATGTGCACAGAGAAATAAATAAGTACAATTTGACACTATAAACAGAGACATGGCTGGGGATCTGAATGTTAAAAGTTCAGGGTATTTAGAAAACATAGGAAGCTAACAAAAAAAAAAAGGAACGATGGCTCTGTTGATTAATGGTGTTATTAACAGAGGGAGGACCCAAGTTCAGGAAACCAGAATGTGAAAACCATTTAGGTCAAGATGAGAAACAATAAAGGCAAGAAACCATTTGTGGAATGTACAAGGCTCAACAGTAACATGGAGCATAAAAGAAACAATGGGAGTTTTTAAGAAAGGTGTGGTATCAATCATGGGAGACTTAAAAAATATACAAATTGAAGTAGCCTAGTTGAGTTCACTGAACATTTTTGCATTAGTTTCTCAGAACAGAATATTCTGGAGTCAGAGAATAAAGTCTATTAGACATAGTATTGTTATAGACTATTAGAAATGGAAGTAATTAATGATCCCATAGTTAAAGTGACCCTTGGTAGTAGTAACCATGATATTCAGTTTGAGAGGAGTTGGTTGAATACTTAAATAAGGGTAATTACAATGCCATGAAAACTCAGTTGGCTAAAGTGAATTTGGTAAATTCAATTAAAGATCAAAGATCAATCAATAGAAATCCAGTGGCAAATATTTAAGGGAATGTTTCAGAATAGAATGTTTCCTACAAGAAATTCCAATGGACAGACTCATCATCCATGGTTAATTAGAAAGATTTAAGATACCAAATTGATAAGGAAAACGAGATAGCAGATGGATTGAAGACATTTTGCATCATTTTTCATTGGAGGGTATAAAGAATATCCCAAAAGAAACTCAGGAAACAGAAGGGGGAAAAACTCAGGAAAATTATAGCCACCAGGGAAGTAGTATCGAGTAAATTGTTGGGTGTTCTCAGCTGAAAACAGCCAAGGTTCTGACGGATTTCATCTTAGGATCTTAAGAAGCATCTAGTGAGATAATTAATGGTTTGGTTTTAACTTCAAAACTTCTTAGAGTCAACAGGTTCCACTAAGGTAAAAGGCAACAAATGCAACTTCATTGTTCAAAAAAAGGACAGGAAAAGTAGGGAATTGCATGCCAGTTCACTCAACATGAGTTAGAACATAGAACATTACAGCACAGAACAGGCCCTTCGGCCTTTGATGTTGCGCCGACCAATATAAAAAGCAATGCCCCTCCAAACTAAACCATTCCCTTCTCTTCCATATATTTATCAACTAACCTCTTAAACGCCACCAAACTTGGCACATCTACAACTGCTGCAGGCAGGGCATTCCACTCCCGAACCACCCTTTGGGTGAAGAACCTACCTCTGATATCCATCCTATAACTATCACCCCTTAATTTAAAGCTGTGTCCCCTCGTGCTAGCTTTCTCCATCCTAGGAAAAAGGCTATCACTGTCCACCCTATCTAAACCTCTAATCATCAATGTTGTTGAGAAAATGTTTGAAGCTATTATTAAAGGCATAAAAGCAGAGTACTTTGATACATTTGAAGTAAATCAGGCAGAATTACATTGCTTGTGTGAAATGGAAATCAGGTTTAACCAATTTATTGGAGCTCCACAGAAGTAACCTATGTTGTTGATAAAGGGGAGCCAATGGATGTACTGTACTGAGGCATTTAAGAATGCCATATCAGAAGGTTAACTTTTATTTTTCACATTAATGTTTAAGGGAGTAACATATTGGCATAAATGATGATTGACTGATTAACAGAAAAAGGCATAGGCTGGCAAAATGCAAGAAATGGTGTGTCACAGGGATCAATGCAGAAGTAGCAACTATTTATACAAAGGATTTGGGTGACAAAAGGTAGGCAGGAAAGCAAGCTGTGAAGAGGACACAACGTGGCTACAAAAATACACAGGTAAGTGGAGTGGCAAATGCAGTATAAATGTAGGAAAGTGTGAAATTGTCAATGTTGGCAGGAAGAATCATGTAAAATGGCAAAATTGTAGAAGGAGCTAGGTTGTTTAAAAAGGGTCAGAGGGATAACCCAGAGAACTATAGGCTGGTGAGCTTGACCTCAGTTATAGGTAAGCTAATGGAGAGGATTCTCAGGGACAGGACGTATGAGCATCTGAAGCGCTGCGATCTGATCAGGGATACGCAGCATGGCTTCGTTAAGGGGAGGTCGTGCCTTACGAATCTAGTGGAATTTTTTGAAGAGGTGACAAAAACGGTTGATGAAGGACAAGCTGTTGATGTCGTCTATATGGATTTCAGTAAGGCGTTTGATAAGGTCCCTCATGGTAGGCTGATAGAAAAGGTGAAGGAGCATGGGATACAGGGCCAGGTATATAGATAGGTTGAGAACTGGCTTGGGAGGAGAAGACAGCGGGTAGTAGTGGAAGGCTCTTTTTCCAACTGGAGGTCTGTCATTAGTGGTGTGCCACAGGGCTCTGTACTAGGACCCCTTCTATTTGTGGTGTATATAAATGACTTGGAAGAGGGGGTAGGTGGTGTGATTAGCAAATTTGCTGATGACACTAAGATGATTGGATTGGCGGGTACTGAGGAGCAGTGCCTGGCAATACAACATGACATAGATAGGCTGGTAGATTGGGCAGATAGATGGCAAATAGAATTTAATCCGGATAAATGTGAGGTGATGCATTTTGGCCGGAATAATGTAGAGGGGAGTTATAGGATAAAAGGTAAAACTATCCGGAGTATAGAGATGCAGAGAGACCTGGGGGTGCAAGTTCACAAGTCTCTGAAGGTGTCAGTACAGGTGGAGAATGTGGTACAAAAAAGCGTATGGTATATTAGCCTTCATAGGAAGGGGTATAGAATACAAGAGTAGGAGTCTGATGTTGCAGGTGTATAGAATGTTGATTAGGCCTCATCTGGAGTACTGCATCCAGTTCTGGTCGCCATACTACAGGAAGGATGTAGAGGCCCTGAAGAGAGTGCAGAGGAGATTTACCAAGATGCTGCCTGGTATGGAAGGGCTGTCTTACGAGGAAAGATGGAAAACACTGGGGTTGTTTTCCCTTGAAAGACGTTGGCTGAGAGGGGATCTTTTAGAGGTATATAAGATTATGAGGGGTATAGATAGAGTAAATGGTGGTAAGCTTTTTCCACCATTAGAAATGGATAGAACGAGGGGTCACGGGCTCAGGGTGAGGTGGGCTATGTATAAGACAAATATTAGAGGCCAGTTTTTCACACAAAGGGTAGCGGGGGGTGTGGAATGCACTGCCAAGTAAGGTGGTGGGAGCAGGCACGCTAGGGTTGTTTAAGGGTCTCTTGGACAGCCACATGAGCGGTCTGCAGATAGAGGGATATAGCAGGACTGTTTGAATATCAGGAGGACCAAGTAGTAGTAGACTATCTTTTAGTTTCGTCTCGGGAATGTCTTAGTTTTTTTAGCATGTTTAATTAAGTCTTATTTGTTTCCGCAGGCAATTCGGTCCACCTTGTTGACCAACAAGGGCCATGCATGCGGCATGTCGTGCGAGAGCTGCTCTTGGAGGTTGCTTCAGGAGTTGCCGAGTGCTTCACGTCGTCAGTGTATGCTTAAACTGGACCATCTGATGGGCAACATGACAGCTCAGAGACTATCGCTGTTGCTGTGCTGACACATGGATTTGGGCCTGTGTCTGCGGGAGTTTGCGCGTTCTCCCCGTGGTTGCGTGGGTCTCCTCCGGGTGCTCCGGTTTCCTCCCACATCCCAAAAATGTGCTCTTAGGCTGACTGGGTAACAAATTGTCCCTATATGGGAATCTTCAACAATAGGCATAGCCTAAAGTCAAGGATATGTCATTAGGACAGTGGTGTGGGTTCGTTGGGCCGAAGGGCCTGTTTCCCATGCTGTGTTGCTCTTTGTACTGCATTAATCATAATGGAGGTCAGCAAGTAACTAGAAAAGCTAATAAAGTATTTATTACAAAAACAGTCAGATACCAAAAGTAGGGAGGCTATTCTTCAGTTGAACCAAGCAGTAGTGACCATACATTTGGAGCACTGTGTACAATATTAATTATGTTAAGGAAATGCATTGGAAGCAATTCTGATAAGGTTTACCAGACTAGTACCTCTGATGGGTGGGTTGCATTCAGATGATTTTAGAACAGATTTGTATCTACTGGAATTATAATTAGAGGCAACTTGATGGAAGTAGAAGACTCTGAAAGATCTTGACAAGGCAAGAGGATGTTTCCATTAAGACAATCCAGGATTAGGGGTCATTTTTTTAAAAAGGTTACCTATTGCATTTTGTTTTAAGGGACAATCACCACACTTGTTTAAAACTAAAAGGCAAAGCAAAGTGTTTTTCTGCACAGAATCTTTGGAACCATCTGCCTGGGGGCATCAGAGAAGCAGAATCTTAGATTTAAGATTACTACCAAATGAGGCATGATCTTACTAAATGGCAGAGCAGCCTCAAGGAGCTGAATGGCTTACTCCTGCCCCTATTCATAAGTGTTCACAGGACCTAGTTGTTCAAAAATTCAAGTGATCAGCACAACAGCCAAATTATTAATTTGCTATGAAATGCTTGCAGGAAGTGAATGCTACTACATTCATGAGCTTATTTTGAAATTGCAATTTTTATCTTAACATCTTTAGGCAACTACCAGATCGCACGTGAAAGCAATTGCATACCCAGTGTACACAGTTTCATCACATACCTTTCTCTTGAAGTTGCACTAAGAATAGCTTCTTATGTTCTTTGGGCTTGGTAATGTGAGCTGGAATATAGGGATACTGAAGGAAATGAAAAAATGTTAATGGAGTAAACAGTTTGGGCTAGAGATCTCAGTTAAAAAAATGTTTATGACAGACAATTAAACTGAGAAGCATGCTGCTAGATGTATCCCTTTCCATAATACAGAGATAATGAACTAATACCCTCTCAATGGTGGATAAAAATCTCATCAGCACAAGTGGTTTTACCAATCGTGCCTCTTCAGTCTGGTTTGTACCAAAACTTATTTTAAGATATAAATAGCAGAAATAGTTGTAACAATTGCTCTCAAAAACACTTCTGCTCAACATATGATGCCATATTAACTTAACACCAAGACTTAAAATAATAGCCGCAGAACAATTTCTATGAACATGTTGCTATCATATGGGTGAATGGCATTGCAGAAACATTCATGATTCAGCTGAACATTTTGAAAAATTCTTGACTGTGCAGAAAATAGATCAAGTCACCAAATGAAGAGGCCAGGAAAACAGCTTAAGTAATCCATTTAGTCAATAGTCAACCCTAACAGAAGGCGGCAAAACTGGGTTTTAATGCCTGTTCTTTACCAAATGCCACATGAATGGTAGCAAGAAATAGGCTGTATGTGGCTCAGAGGGAAATAGGTAATTATCTGAAAGATTTCATTCCAGATTGCTTACAAAAATTTGGTTGTGTAGTAAAGAGAAAGAAGGGAGTAATGAATGTACTTTTGTGACAATATGTCAGTCACATGGTGAAATGTGAATGAAGAGAAACTGACAGTATATAGTGACTGGGGTGGTCAAGACTGATCTTAGTTTGCATTAAACATACACACCACTGAATTATGAAGGAACCTATGTGCAGACTCAAATATCAGACAGGAGGGAAATGCCAAGGAGACAAGTGCATGAAGGCAACCACCCAGGACAAGGGATAGAATAAATGCAATATAGCCTGAAAAAAAAAAATCAATGCTAAGGAGTCAAAGATGGATTGGCTATGCTAAATTGCCCCTTAGTCTCTCAAGTTGCATAGGAGAGATGAATTAACCATGGAAAATGTTAGGGTTAGTGATAGGGTGGGAAGGGGGCCTGGGTAAGAAACACTCAGAATTGGTGCAAATGATGGACTGACTGATTGGCCTCATCTGCACTGTAGGGATTCTATGAATCAATAGATGACTAAATATAAGTAAACTCCACTAAAAATGCAAGTAATTTAAAATATTTTAGAACAATTACTATTAAAAGGGGAATTAGTCAGATTTACGCCTTGCTTCAACTAGACCCCATTATCTGAACTGCTGAGAAAGACTTATGCAAGTAACTGGAATAGATGAAAAACATCAAAAGTTCTTTTCAAAGAAAAGGCAGCTTGAGGATCTCAAAGTGTAGTATAAGAGACTAAGCACATCAATTCAGTACTTGCAGCTAAACAAGTTCAGATCCATTGCTTTTATGATTGTGTACTATGCAGCTGAACTCGTCTACCTGCAGAGCTCCAGCAAGGCCAAGTTGAAAAACATTAAGTTGAGCTTTAATTGTTTCAATATCTTCAAGAAGCCAGAAGGTAACAAGCCTATATTCCCAGAGCTTCACATTTTACAATGACAATGCATCATTATTCATTTTATATCAGTGAGTCATCTCCAAAATCTGCACTCAACCCACCTGAGGGGGTTCAAAGTTCGGTCGCCACCAGTTCCCAATGCAATCATCAATGACCCAATCTTGCTGCACACCATCCTGGCGGCCTAAGATCTGTGGAAATGACATTTGAAATGTTTTTCCTCCTCAAAACCTCAATAGATGAGTTACATTGGAACATCACACCTAAGCCAGAAAGGTACTACCTTTATTGGATTTGTTCACCTTCACCTCTTCCCCAGAAAATGTTAATAGTTGTACAAACCCCAACACATTCAATATTGATTTAGCCTCTAAGCAAAAAACTATTGAAGATTCTCTTATACTTCATTCTCTGCCTCTATTATTCACATTGTTTAAAATGGTCCTTTCACCTGTATTAACCAAACAGTATATACTAAGGTGCAAATTAACTGTTCATGGAAACAGACAATTTTAGAGCAGTCAGCAATTTTCCATAAGCTATCTGCAATACAGCCAGATCTACACAAAGCAACACAAGTCAACAATACAGCACTAATCAAGTTCAATTTAATCTTGTGATTTGAGGACAGTACCAAAGACTAAATCTAGTCAGACTTTGACCAGTGCATCTTTTAGCATATACTTCACAAGAAGTGAGCATACAGTTTCCATACCTCTGTCATTAGACGTTTCAGACCCTCTACTTCATCTTCACCAGGATTCAGCTCTCCACCAGGCCTAAACCCCACAAAAAAGCAGAGAAAGATTGTTAAAGTCAAAAGAATGAAAACTAGGAGGCAGGTTAAAAAAAAAAATGGGTAAACAGTTTACCAATCTTGAAAACTTGAAGGCAGATTAGTCATTCTGCAACTTGGGAAAAATAAACTCATAACCACTACATTAATTTTGATTCAATGATGCTTTACAATGAAACTTTCTTAAAGTCTATCTCCTTCAATAGTTTACTGATGCCAAAGTTATCCACTATCTCCACTTACTGCTGAGCTAGATAATTGGCCTTAGCATGCTGGTTTGGGAGAAAAAGATAAAAAGGGTTCAATTTCCTGCTCAGTAACTGATATTATAGCTTGGTACACTAGGTTTGACAAGGACTGGATTCAGCTGTGCTATTTGTTGTGGAAAAACTAATCGTTCCTGCTGAGAGTGAGCACGTCATGTACATAATTTCACTAACACGAAGTTAATGCCTGCAGGAAAGATACATGTTATATCCATCCTAGTGTACTTACCACGTAACCAAAGTCTCCATCAAGTTGAAACATGCCAATGTCTTAGCAGGGAGCATTTTCCTTACTTTGAAAAACTAGTAGCCACAAGGAACATTCCAATCAGATTTATCCTAGACTACAGCAATCTTTTTGGTACAACAGGGGTTTCCTACTTAGGATTGCTGCTTGGGAATGTGATGTGGTGGCCATTATGGAGACTTGGATGTCTCAGGGACAGAACTGGGTACTTCAGGTGCCAGGATTCAGACATTTCAGGAAAGACAGGGAGGGAGGCAAAAGAGGTGGCAGAGTTGCACTGTTGATTAGGGACTGTGTCATGGCTGTAGAGAAGGTGGATACCATGGAGGGACTGTCTGCTGAGTCTCTGTAGATTGGAAGTTAGGAATAGCAAAGGGTCGATAACTTTGCTGCGTGCTTTCTATAGGCTGCCCAATAGTGACAGGGAAGTTGAGGTGCAGATAGGGAAACAGATCCTGGAGAGATGTAGTAATAGCAGAGTTGTCGCGATGGGAGACTAATTTCCCAAACATCAACTGGAATATCCCTAGGCTAAGGGGTTTGGGTGGGGAGGAATTTGTTAGGTGTTTTCAGGAGGGTTTCCTGACACATGTGGATAAGCCTATGAGAGGAGAGGCTGTACTTGACCTGGTGCTGGCTAATGAACCAGGACATGTGATGGATCTCAGTGGGAGAGTATCTCAGAGATGGCAATCATAATTCTATCTCCTTCACGATAGCATTGGAAAGAGATAGGATCACGCAGGCTAGAAAGGTGTTTATCTGGAATAAGGGAAAAATATGAAGGCATCAGGCAGAAAATTGGACAAGTAAACTGGAAGGAGGTGCTCTTGGGGAAAAGTGCTGAAGGAAGATGGTAGATTTTCAAGAAATGTTTGTGTGGAGCTCTGCACGACAATGTTCCAGTGAGACAAGGAGGTTTTGGTAGGTTGCGGGAACCGTGGTGCACAAAGGTTGTGATGAACCTAATTAGGAAGAAAAAGGCGTACAAAAGGTTCAGAACTAGGTGATGTTAAGGATCTAGAGGACATAAGGCTTATAGAAAGTAGTTTAAAAAGGAAATTAGGACCCCTCCTGGCTCTCATGAGAAGGTCATGGCAGGTGAGATTAAAAGGAGAATCCCAAGGCATTGTACAAAAATGTGAAGAGTAAAAGGATGAGAGATGAAGGGATAGGACCTACAAAAGGTGAAGGGGGAAGTCTGTGTGGAGCCAGAAGAAATGGCAGACGTGCTTAATGAGTACTTTGCCGCACTATTCACAGTGGAAAGTGATCTTGGAGGTTGAACTACAGATTTGCAGCAGACTGAAAAGATTGACTAAGTGGATGTTAAAAAGAGGATGTGTTGGAATTTTAAATTCTATCAAGATAGATAAGTCGCCAGGACTGGGTGAGATGTACCCCAGGTTACTGTGGGATGTGACGCAAGTGATTGCAGAGCCCTTGGCGATGATCTTTGTGTCGATCGAGACGGGAGAGCTTCCAGAGGATTGAGGATGTGGTTGCTATTTTCAAGAAAGGGAACAAGGATAGCCTGGGAAGTTACTGACTGGTGAGTCTGACCTCAGTGGTTGGTAAATTGATAAAGAGGATTCTGAGGGACAGGATTTGTGAGCATTTAGAGAAGTTTAGTATGATCAGAAATAGTCAGCACAGCTTTGTCAAGGGCAGATCATGCCTTACTAGCCTAATTGAGTTCTTTGAAAATGTGACTGAACATATTGATGAAGGACGCGTAGTGGATGTGGTTTACGTGGATTTCAGCAAGGCGTTTGGTAAGCTCTCCATGCAAGATTTCTTGAAAAGGTGAAAGGACATAAGATCCAAGGGGCTTTGGCCTTGTGGCTTGCCTGCAGAAGGTAGAAAGTGACTGTGGATGGGTCTTTTTCTGCGTGGAGGTCGGTCACCAGTGGAGTGCCCCAGCGATTTGTTCTAGAACCCTTGCTGTTTACCATTTTCATAACGGACCTGGATGAGCAAGTGGAGGTATGGATTAGTAAGCTTGCTGACAATACAAAGGTTGATGGTGTTGTGGATAGTCAGAAGTTGCAGCGTGACAGATAGGATGCAAGACTGGGTAGAGAAGTGGCAGATGGACTTCAACACAGTTAAACATGTAGTAGTCCATTCTGGCAGGACTAATGGGATGAAGGTGTACAATATCAAGGGTAGGAATCTTAGCAGTGTTGAGGAGCAGAAGGATGTTGGGATAAACAACAAAGAACAAAGAGTAACACAGCACGGGAAACAGGCTCTTTGGCCCAACGAGCCCACGCCGCCGTCCTAACGTCCTAATGACATATCCTTGTCTTTAGGCTATGCCTATTGTTGAAGATTCCCATATAGGGACAATTTGTTACCCAATCAGCCTAAGAGCACATTTTTGGGATGTGGGAGGAAACCAGAGCACCCGGAGAAAACCCACGCAACCACGGGGAGAACGCGCAAACTCCCGCAGACACAGGCCCAAATCCATGTGTCAGCACAGCAACAGCGATAGTCTCTGAGCTGTCATGTTGCCCATCAGATGGTCCAGTTTAAGCATACACTAACGACTTGAAGCACTAGGCAACTCCTGAAGCAACCTCCAAGAGCAGCTCTCGCACGACATGCCGCATGCATGCCCCTTGTTGGTCAACAAGGTGGACCAAATTGCCTGCGGAAACAAATAAGACTTAATTAAACATGCTAAAAAAAAACTAAGACATTCCCAAGACGAAACTAAAAGATAGTCTACTACTATTTGGTCCTCCCCATATTCAAACAGTCCTGCTATATCCCTCTATCTGCAGACCGCTCATGTGGCTGTCCAAGAGACCCTTAAACAACCCTAGCGTGCCTGCTCCCACCACCTTACTTGGCAGTGCATTCCACACCCCCCGCTACCCTTTGTGTGAAAAACTGGCCTCTAATATTCGTCTTATACATAGCCCACCTCACCCTGAGCCCGTGACCCCTCGTTCTATCCATTTCTAATGGTGGAAAAAGCTTACCACCATTTACTCTATCTATACCCCTCATAATCTTATATACCTCTAAAAGATCCCCTCTCAGCCGACGTCTTTCAAGGGAAAACAACCCCAGTGTTTTCAATCTTTCCTCGTAAGACAGCCCTTCCATACCAGGCAGCATCCTGGTAAATCTCCTCTGCACTCTCTCCAGGGCCTCTACATCCTTCCTGTAGTACGGCGACCAGAACTGGACGCAGTACTCCAGATGAGGCCTAACCAACGTTCTATACACCTGCAACATCAGACTCCTACTCTTGTATTCTATACCCCTATGAAGGCTAACATACCATACCCTTTTTTACCACATTCTCCATCTGTACTGACACCTTCAGAGACCTGTGAACTTGCACCCCCAGGTCTCTCTGCATCTCTATACTCCGGATAGTTTTACCTTTTATCCTATAACTCCCCTCTACATTATTCCGGCCAAAATGCATCACCTCGCATTGTCCGTCTATAGGACTCTTAAATTGGCATCACAGGTGAAGGATGTGGTCAAGAAGGCGTATGGTGTACTGGCCTTCATTAATCAAAGGATTGAGTTTAAGAGTCTGTAGGTAATGCTACAACTTTATAAGACTTTTGTCAGACCCCACTTGGAGTACTGTGCGCAGTTCTGGTCGCTTCACTACAAGGAAGGATGTGGAAGCTGATGAAACAGTGCAGAGGAGATTTACAAGGATATTGCCCGAACTGGGAGGCATGCCTTATGAAGATAGGTTGAGGGAGTTACGTCTCTTCTCCCTGGAGAGACGAAGGTTCAAAAGCGACCTGATAGAGGTTAATAAAATGTTGAGGAATAAATAGGGTGGATTCTAGGAGGCTATTTCTTAGGGCTGAAATGGTCACTACGAGAGGACACAGGTTTATGGTGCAAGTACAGAGGAGATGTTAGAGGTAAGTTTTTCACTCAGAAGGTAGTGAGTGGAATTGGCTGCTGTCGGTAGTGGTAGAGGCAAACTTGCTGGGGGTCTTTTAAGAGACTTCTGGATGACTACATGGGATTTAATGGGATTCAGAGTTACAGATGGGACTATGGCCTAGTAGGTATGGATGTGATCAGCACAACTTGTGGGCTGAAGGGCCTGTTTGTGCTGTAGTGTTCTATGTTCTATCCCTACCTCTGGGCTAGAAGGTCTAGATTCAAGTCCCACTTCAGGGTCCAATGACCATGGAGGTGCATTCAAAACATGATTAAACCAGTCAACCAAATGATGGAAGGTAGGAAAGACCAGGAATGTTTTAGTCAGCTGCAGCACAAAAGCAACAGCAAACTACTGCAGTATCTCACCAAGTATAATCGTGGACCAAACTAATCCAAGTCCACTGTTGTCTGTTAGAGGGATTCAAAATACCCTGGAACTGAGAGACTATTAAAACAGAGTGGATAACTTAGGATAAGAATCTCAGACAGGGGCCAAAATGCATACATTTTGGCTAAAGGCACACATTTCTCAAGCATCATGCGAAGTACTCAAGTAAAGCGAACCACATTCTTTATAATAATGCACTCAGAAGCATAGCTCTTATCAACCTGGGCTCTAGATTATCCTCATGAATAAGTATTCATCAGCCAAGGATGAAGCTAGTAATCCCAGACAGCATAATGAATAGTGTAAATGGAAAACCCTGATAGGATAGTAAGATTTTTAAATTGTTAGACATTAAGACACTGACACTACTAGCATTAAAATGATTTTAAAAAATAGGTTAACAAACTAACAAAGCAGTTTACATGCATATGAAATGCAATAAAATTTAAACAAGTGATTATGATTTAAAAACTCATGCTGATATTTTATTAATGTATTCATTTTAACCAAAGGCAGATTGCTGCAAAGTGTCATGGTGAAAGGGCATTAGGGAAAAGCCATATTCTAAGAGAATGTTATAACTTTGAGAATGTTAGTTATATCAATAGATTTTCTGATTGAGAGAATATTCAGAACACTTCATAAAATTTGATTAATTGGGTTTATTCACTGCCCAGTTAAGATACATGCATGCACAGACATGGAGTTATTTGTTAATCTGGTTTAGCAGTGAACGTAGAGAACTTGTGGGAACATAACCATTGAACTTCAGGGCTGGCACCTGGATACTAAGGGATACAGGAAATTGTGTTAGTCAAGACAGGAGTTAGCTTTGAGATTCTATAGACTCAGGCAATGCCATTATGCCAGAGGGTAAAATGCAATTGCTTAAGATTCAAAACAAGTATTATGATTTATGTGTATTGAAGAGGAGTGAATTGGAAATGTCATGCAGCTCTATTTTAGAGCTACCTGACCCTTTGATTTCTCCTAGCAGTTCTTGTTCAAAATAAAAGATTATGTCTTTAGGCTGAGGTACTGGTTTCATGAGTCTTGTATTGTCTGAGATTTTGAATGGTACCCAGTCACCTTAAAAACACCAAACATTAAACCAGATAAGGTGGTCTGAAGGTATCAATATTGGCCATAGGAAAATCACCGTTTGCACACTGTCCGAGATTAAATGTAATTGGCCTAGTATATGTACATTTACTATTAATGATGATGGGTTCATATCTGGCCTGGGAGCAAAGATGGGGGATGGTTTTTGGAAACTGTTTAATGATATTGCCAATATGGTGCAACTTCAAATAATTGTTGGAACGTCCAGAATTTCTCACAGCTAATACATTGGTTAATACATATATACTCACGACAACAGTATCCTGCTGAAAGACATTTATTGACCAAAGTTGAGTTCAATACATAGCCTCTGAAAAAACCTCAAAACGTCCTCTGAGATGAAAGGAGGACAAATCTTAGTATAAGTAGTACATTTCCTCCTACACCACAAAACCTACATTCTCATGCAAGAAATCAAATTGAGAACAGATTACATCCAAAACTATTAGAATAGGGTAATACTAACTGGACAGGTTGAATTCAGAAGACATTAGTAACTTACTCACTACACCTTGTTGCATAGTGCACAGCACTCTTACAGGGCAAATGAAGGGACATACTATTCAAGATTACAGTTAAAGTTAATTCCATCTGTACCATTTGGAAAGACTTCACACAATGCAAAGTGATAATACTGCTAACATGTCATACACAGCCAACATGTTTTAACATGTTTTCTGGCATTAACCCCCATCTGATTATGGGTTAACTATCAAAATCCATCACCTTTTCACAAATGACTGACCCACTATTTTTAGTATAGTACTGGGAAATAAATTGCTGCCTTTGACCCCCGCTCTCCTTTCTCTCCCACACCATTGATGGGTGAGCAGCACGGAACATTTTATAACTTAACAACTGAATGCTCATTAACCTTCATTAAATTTGCTGGTGGATTGGATGAGAATTTTCAAATTTTCAGTTGCATGTCCATCCATGGTTCATCCTTCCATTTTCAAATCTTTTTTCCCTACTGTAGAATCCTATGCAAAATCCTTGACCACTTCCATCACCCAACCATTTCCTTAGCTGACTACTGTTTATGTGCATAGACCTCGAGCTTCCTCCTGAAAGTTCACTCAATGCCTTTTAAGAGCTTCCTTAAAAATTTAACCACAAAGCTTTGGTCACCTGCCCTAATGTCTCTTCCTATAGCACTGTGGCAAATTTTGTCTCAGCAGTCTCTTCAGACTGGTCATTGGATGTTCTTTACCACTGAAAAGGAAACAGTAATCATAAAAGTTGTTCTGTTAATTTTAAGAGAAAGGAATACAAAAATAGCTCCCCTATAGCACAATGCAACCAATAACATTCATCAAGTGCACATCTATGCAAGTTTAATCAAGGTATTGTCATTCATACTCACAGCTTAAAGAAGGTTGTCCCCAGCTGCAGCAGCAATACATGAGGCAGTCTGTGCTCATGCACAATCAGAACACCCTCCACTGTGCGCCTCATGCCAATCTTCTCAAATTCCTCCCGCATCCGCTCGAATCGAGCGGCAACAGAACAGTCCTTTTCATACAATGGTTCTTTGGTACCAAAGGTATAGTTAGTCAGGGGATATCTGAAAAGAGATTTGCCATAGAATAGTTATACATTGCAATGAAAATATAAAGACTCTATCCAGAGACAAAGGAGTAAACAAAAATATTTTTGAAGCAGGGATGAAGTCAAATTCAACACTGGCCCAGATAATCCTTGGCAGAAGTGGACAGACATGTCACCTCCATGAAGACCAAAGGATCCAGATCCATTACATTCACAATGCAAAGGAGATTCAATATGATCACAAATCATAAATATAAAATTTTTGATTTCACAAAAAATCTCCAAATACTTAATTCTTCAGCCAGGTTTCACTGCAAAAAAGTACTAATTATACTGCGCAAATAAAATTTAACAATTTCCATTTGCTCAAATCAATAAGGAGCCAATAAAGTTGAAGGAGTGACTTCCCTGTTCCTGGTGGAATTGTTTGACAGAGGAATACAGATCAGGATAAAGAGAATTGAAACCCCTCACCAGAGGCAGGCACCACTTCATTTTTTTTCCTAATGCCTTAGCTGAAGGATGGAGCTTCTGACAATGTAGTGTGCTCCCAAAGTGCTACCCTAAGTTTACCCAAATGCAATGCAAAGTGAAACTCAATGTCTGAGCTAGTGCTGTCAAACAAACCAAGCTGATAATTAATGGGAAATCATTCAGAAGCTTGAGCCCAAAAGTAATATACAAAATAATACAACACTCCAGGTATAGTCTCACTAATGCCTTGTACAATTCAGCAACATTTACTCTATACCTTCAGCAACCAATGCTGAACAGGCTCAAAGGACTGAATTTGCCTGCTTCTGCTCCTAATTCCCATGTTCCCAAAACCCCATTTGCTTTCCTTATAACTGCTGGACCGAGATACTAGATTTCTGCACTGAAGCTTCTCTCCATAAATTGGCTTCCTATTTTTCATCCGAACCAAACACTTATTCGCACTAAATTCTAATCTGCCAAATATTGGCACATTCATCAAATTTATCCATATCATTTACTATCCCATCTATTGTAGTGTCATCTACAAATTTGGCTTGGTACATTCTATCCCTGTATCCAAGTCATTATTATAGATTATAAATAGTTGGAGGCCCAACTTTGAGGCACTCCAGTATTACATCTTGACAACCAGTAAAAGACCCATTTATCCCAACATTTCTCTGGTTATTAGCCAGGCCTCTATCCAAGATAATGTATTATCTCTAACCCCATGATCTGATCTCACGTATTAACCTTTAGTGCGGCACCTTAATGCAAATTCAGATATACTACATCCATAGGATCACCATGATCCACTTGCTTAGTACATCTCAAATAACTCCAGCAAATTAGTCAAATATGACTTAACCATCTGTCATAAAACAATGTTGACTGATGGATCACAACAATTTTCCAGTAACAGTGGTTTAAGCTGACTGGTGTGTAGTTCCCTACTTTCTACCTCCCTTCATTTTACTGAATCTGTACAGTGCAGGAAGAGACCATTCTGCCCAATGAGTCTGCACCAACCACAGTCCCCCTTGGCCTATCCCCATAACCCTTTGCATTTACCCTGGCTACTCCCCCGACACAGGGATGACCAATCCATCAAATCCACAAATCTTTGGATTGTGGGAGGAAACTGGAGCATCCAGAAGACCATGGAACAGCTCATGGCAGGATCCAGCAGCTGCGGGAAGCTGAGACGGAATTCCGGGAAGAGCTGCTCCTGTGCCTCGCTCTTGTCCTGACCTCCCTCCTCCCCGGGCAGGCCACCTCTCCGAATTGTACGGCCGGACGCCTGGAATTCCGACCGGTGTTTGGAAGCGGCTTCAGGCAACTGAGCGGGATTGCTGGAGCCTTTGTATGATATGGTTAACCGATACCTGGACACCGTGCAGCCAAATCTCTTTCTAAGAAGTTTTCAAACCTTCACAACTCCTCCCTCGTCACTCACTGACTTATTATTGTCACGTGCATTGGGATGCAGTGAAAAAACTATGGTTTCTTGCGGGCTATGCAGGCAAAGCATACCGTTCGTAGAGTACTCGGGGAAGAAGGAAAGGAGAGAGTGTAGAATGTAGTGTTATAGTGAGGGTGTAGAGAAAGATCAGCGAGGTAGGTCCGTTCAAAAGTCTGACGGCAGCAGGGAAGAAACCGTTCTTGAGTCAGTTGGTGCGTGACCTCAGACTTTTGTATCTTTTTCCCGATGGAATAAGGTGGAAGAGAGAATGTCCGGAGTGTGCGTGGAGTTCTTAATTATGCTGGCTGCTTTTCCTGAGGCAGCGGGAAGTGTAGACAGATGGATGGAAGGCTGGTTCGCGTGATGGATTGGGCTACATTCACCACCTTCTCTTGCAGTCTTGGGCAGAGCAAGAACTGTAACAATTGGTGTTTACTTTTTTCCCCCTGGGGAATAAAAGGCTGAGGGGCGATCTTATAGAGGTCTATAAAATAATGAGAGGCACAAATCAGCAAGATAGTCAATACCTTTTCCCAAAAGTAGGGGAGTCTAAAACTAGAGGGCATAGGTTTAAGGTAAGAGGGGACAGATATAAAAGGGTCCAGAGGGGCAATTTTTTTCACACAGTAGGGAGTGTCTGGAATAAGCTGCCAGAGATAGTAGTAGAGGCAGGTACAATTTTGTCTTTTAAAAAGCATTTAGTGAGTAAAATGGGTACAGAGGGATATGGGCCAAATGCGGGCAATCGGGACTAGTTTCAAGGTTAAAAAAAGTGGCATGGACAAGTTGGGCCGAAGGGCCTGTTTTCATGTTGTAAACCTCCATGCCGACAGGGAGAATGTGCAAACTCCACACGATGATCCAAGCTGAAATAATTTTTGAAGGGTGTTATATTACAATTTTTCCAATCCACTGGGACCATTTCCACATTCAAGGAAATTGGGAATATTGTAACCAATGGATCCATTATCTCCAATGCCACTAGATCCTAGAATGTAGATCAAGCCCTGGGCTTGTATAGGTCTTCAAATCCCATTAGTTTGCTCAGTATTCTTTCCCCATTGATTACTTTTTCAATGGCAGACACTTATCATCTCAATACAGAAGTAATAAAAAGAGAGAGCAATCATAGAGACAAAAATACTAATTTGGTGTCTCTGCCATTTGTGTTCCCAACCACCAACTCCCCAGTCCCATCCTCCATGGGATCAACATCACTTATGCTACTCTGTTCCTTTTTACATATTTAGAATCTTTTGCTATCCTTTTTATATTTTGAGAGAATTTGCTTTCACAATTTACCTTTGCTCTTACTACTTCAGTAATTATTTGTTGATTTTTAAAAGTTGCCCAATTGTCCAGCCTACCACTGGCCTTTGCAACATGCTATGCCTTAGTTATCATTAACTTGTTTGTTTTCCCCATGTTATCATTAACTTATCCATGAATGTTTCTTCCCCCTCTTACATTCTACAAAGAAAAGCTGTATTTCAGTTAGGAGGAACTGAATATCATCTTAATTACCTGCCACTGTTCATCAACTGTCCTACCTTAGACTTCCCACCCAGTTCACTACAGCCAAATCTATCCTCATGTCTACATAATTGTCTCCAACTGCAGAACACTAATGTGGAACTCCAGCTTTCCACCTCTCAAACTGAATTTAAAATTGTAGCATGCTATGATCACTCTTCCCTAGAGGATCCTTAATTATGAGATTATTAAGGAATCCCTTCTCATTACATAGAATGCCCCAACCTCTGGATGGTCCCATATTGCTCCAAGAAACAATTCCTAATATATTCAGTGAATGCTCCCACAAGGCTACCCTTGCCTATTTGATTAAACGAGCCTATATGTTAAAAGCCCCAATGATTGTTGCTGTATCTTCTTTATAATTCCACCAATATTTCCTCATTCATGTGCTCCACAGCAGAATTGTTTGGAGGCCTAATTATTACTCCCAGCAAGTACTTTTTTCTCTTTGCTATTTCTTACTTCTAACTAGATTTAGCCTACATCTGGAACTTGTGCTGTTATCATTTCTCACCGAAGCAAGACCACCTCCTTTTCCTTTGTGTCTATCCTTCCCAAATACTGACTACCCTTTGATATTTAAATCCAAATCTGGTTTCCCTATAACTAGTCTCAGTAACTGGCACTAAATCATAACCACGTATCTCTATTTGTGCTGTTAAAGTATTCATTTTGTTCCAAATGCTTTGTCCATTCAGACTTAATTCAAAATCATTAAGTTTGTTCTATTATCAAAATTTCCCCACCTTTGCACAATTCCTTAGTATAATAAGACATCCTACTTTTTCCCCCTTTTATTTTCTCCGAACACTAGGACTCATCACTAACCTGCACTCCTACCTTCCTTTTTTTCCGTTTCCTACTCTCTTCCCCATTATTACCTTAAAGTCCTAGTTACGCAATTCACCAGGATTACTGTATTCTCTCCCCACAGATGTTATCAGACATGCTGAGATTTTCCAGCATGGTTTTTATTTCAGATTTCAGCATCCGCAGTACTTCGCTTTTTAACTCGAACTTCCGGTGACCTGAACCCAACATCCACTTATCAGCAGGAAATATTTGTCAGAGAAAGGGATGTTCAGTTCCATACTATGGTCAGCACTAGGAACCCGTCTGTTATTTCTTGTATTTTTTTCCCCACAATTTTCAAGCAATGATTCTACTTGCAGCTGGTTTACTCACAAATTGATGGTCCTCTCCAGAGTCAGTGGCTTGGCCTGCATGTACTTGTTCCCATACTGAGAAACACTGCGGGGCCAGCCGGCCTGTGAGCGACTCGGTGGAACCACCGACATGACAACAGAAACTGGGCTGAAAACACAGACGGCCACCGGCTCACGCACGGGGACACAGGCCTCAGCACCAAGATCGGGTTCTCGCACAAGGCAGCAGGACCAGACTCGCACTCGCACAGGAACTCAAACCTCAGCACTAGGATCAGGCTTGCACACAAGCCTTTAACAAGGCCACCTTCGCGCTTTAACCTGTTAACTGTACTTCCGAGTCAAAGATTGTTTCCGGGTCAGAGATGAGCACCACGCGTATCAGGTCCATGTGACATGCGGTCCGGCCAATCAGGGGAAGGCCTGCATGATGTTACTGTTTTGAGGTTTGGGTGCAAAGCGAATCAGTCTTTAGAAGTGACCATCAAGTTGCATTTTAGTTGCACACCATTCTTATAAACAGGCTTTATTCAGTGGGGTTTGGCAAACACAGTAGTTGCAGCATTTTTGTTTAGGCTGATCTTTCCTTTTAGTACAGTTCTGATAGAAAGGCTGCATTAGAATAAGTGACATGCATCCTTGGGATTACATTGGAACGAGATCCTGTTCTGTATGACTAAACAATCTCACGGTTTAAATTCAATGGGCATGTTTGTATAGGGTAAACAAAATATTCTTCAAAAATCATTATTTTTAAAAAATGGATGCTGAGCTAAAGAACTTTTTAACAGCTTGATCATTTGTTTGATTTGCTATTTGTGGTGCTTTCACTGAATATTAACAACTATGTTTATATACCACTCGGTTCACACAGACTACTTGCTGAACATCTAGACTCTTAAAACATGTCCAGTAATGGTACCAAGTTATGTCGGGTGCAAATGTAATCCTTCAAAATCTCTGTTATCCAATGTAATGGGTAAGTGGGAGTTTGCCCTTGTGGTAACACACTTACCAATCAAATTTTATCCTAAAGATTTACAGCTATTGTTTCTCTTCCAACTTCATACCATGACCTCCAAACTGCCTCAAGAATGTGCCTTGACCCCACTTATAGAGGTCATAGAATCGTTATGCCACAGGGAGGTCTATGGTCCACTGGGTCTATGCCTGCTGAATGTAGAGCAATCCAGTGAGTTCCATTCCCCAACTATTATATTTCGATATGAAACATAAAGAAATTGTGTCATAGAGTTTTACAGCATGGAAACAGACCCTTCGGCCCAACTTGTCCATGCCACCCTTTTTTTTAAAAAATCTCTAAGATGATCCCAATTGCCCAAATTTGGTCCATATCCCTCTATACCCATCATACCCATGTAACTAAATGCTTTTTAAAAGACAAAATTGTACCTGTGTCTACTACTTCCTCTGGCAGCTTGTTTCAGACATTCACCACCCTCTGTGTGCCCCTCTGGACACTTTTGTATCCCTTCCCTCTCACCTACTTTTGAGAAAATATATTGACTAGCTGATCTGTGCCCCTCATTATTTTATAGACCTCTATAAGATCATCCCTCAGCCTCCTACACTCCAGAGAAAAAGGTACCAGTCTATCCACTCCTTATAACTCAATCCATCAAGTCCTAGTAGCATCCTAGTAAATCTTTTCTGCACTCTTTCTAGTTTAATAATATCCTTTCTATAATAGGGTGACCAGAATTGCACACAGTATTCCAAGTGTGGCCTTACCAATGTCTTGTACAACTTCAACAAGACATTCCAACTCCTGTATTCAATGTTCTAACCAATGGAACTAAGCATGCCGAATGCCTTCTTCAACACTCTGTCCACCTGTGACTCCACTTTCAAGGAGCCATGAACATGTACCTCTAGATCCCTTTGTTCTGTAACTCTCCCCAACGCCCCACCATTAACTGAGTAAGTTCTGCCCTGGTTCAGTCTACCAAAATGCATCACCTTGCATTTGTCTAAATTAAACTCCATCTGCCCACTGGCCCAATTGATGAAGATCCTGTTCCAAATGGAGATAACTTTCTTCACTATCCACTACGCCCTCAATCTTAGTGTCATCTGCAAACTTACTAACCCATGCCTCCTATATTCTCATCTAAATCATTAATATAAATGACAAATAACAGTGGATCCATACTGATCCCTGATGCACATCGCTGGTTATAGGCCTCCAATTTGAAAAACAACTGTCTACAACCACCTTCTGTCAAGAAGCCAATTTTGTATCCATTTAGATACCATTTAGTATTATTAAAAAAATTAAAAAACTTAATCGGACAGGGACCTGCGTACAAATACACAAATTGCTAAATGTTGCACTAAAGATCAATTTGACTGTTCAAAAAATAAAACTACGATTTAATTCTCCAGGCAATCTAGACAGAATAGAAAAGTAGAGAGCTTATAATAAACTTATATTGAACCTTGATTAGATCATATTTGGAGTCCTGGAACGTGTATCAATGATTAAGATGAAGAACTAAAAGGTTGCATATCCAAGTTCACAGATGAAACTATGTGGAATTGGACTATGCAAGGGAGAGTGGAGTGAGTGACTGTCCTGCATGCTAAGGCCCGAGACAGAAATACAGAAAAACTATTTCCTCAAATGGGGAAATTTGGATCTAAGGGACATAATCTTAAAATTGGAGCTGGGCAATTTGGGAGTGAAATCAGGAAGTCCTTTTTCACATAAAGGGTAGTGAAAATTTAGTATCCTTTGTCCAAAAACATTTCCCTATTTTATCCAGCTGTCAGCCATACTTTCATTTGCAGACATAGGATCAAAGTTTCTTTGTTGCCTCCTGAAACTGAGCTCCATCACCTCAGCTGTCTCAACCCCTCAACTACTTTTGTGATACCATACTGTTTGTCAGATCTTCAGTCTCAGACGAACCTCAATTTTCTCCAGTTAAACTTGGGAACACTGCAGCCATTATGTCTTATCCCCTGCCACAAATGCCATCTCCCAATCCTGGCCATTGTCAGTTCAGACATAAAAGATTCCATTGATTCTTTTCAAATAAGAGCAGCAGATCTTCCACTGTGTAGCTAACATTTAGTGCTCAACAACACCACTAATAATTGCTGACTGGTCAGTCATTTGTGGAATATCACCTTGTGCATTATCAACCACTGTATTTGCCCAAATAACCAGTGAGTACACTTCAAATCTAATTTGTTTCTTTCATAACATTTGGGATGTTCTTTGAATGTGAAAGGTGTTCTTTATTTCTTTTCCAATAGAAATATCACTTCAAAGAAGGCAAATTGTTGAATGAGTATCACCAATGAATATCATTAACATTACTTGTGAGTTCTGGTTTTGGAGTGTCCTCCACAATCATCTGCAGCCTTTCTGCAATAACCTCACCATAGCTAGTTGACTCCTTAAAGGTTGTTTTACATCTTGCAGAGTGCTTTGGACCATCTATGTTGACTCCATAAAAGGCTCAGATTTCAATCTCCCCAATAGACATTTTGCAATGCAAATTTTCACTTCTCCAACCTGGGAATGACACAGTGACTATCTATTTTTGCTTCTTCTGTTTGCTTGTGATGGCATCACAAAATAACATCTATATTCCATCAGCATTTACAAATGTGGCTAACGATGCAATAATGACCACAAATATTGTTTTGTGATGTTGATTGAAGGATATTGGTCAGGATACAGGGGTCTCCTGCTCTTGTTCAAAATGGTATCTTTCGCATCCATCTGAACAAACAGATGGGACCTCAGTTTAACATCTTACCCGGAAGACAGCACCACAATGTAATGTTCCCTCAGTACTGCACTGGAGTGTTAGCCTTGATTTTTACAGACTCAAGTTTCCGGAGTGGGATGAGCCCAAAATATTGTGATTATGAGATGAGAGTGGTATGAACTAAGTAAGTTTACCAGTTGATGCTTGCAACATGTCATAATGCAGAGTGCTGTGAAGTACAAGATTCGAGATCTTTTACTTGTCACTGTGGAATGATTATAAAAACATAAGGACATCTATTATAGTATTTGCTGCATGACTTACACTAATGTAATAATGTACCATGTATTGGTATTAAATTTCAGTGGATGTCTCTGTGAGAGTGAAGAATTGAAAAAGGAAATACGGGAACATGTTGATACTAGCTCTGAACTTGGTGACATGTAGGTATTCTGATTTCACTTCCCCCTCTATGCTCACAGTAACTTTAATTTTTGTTGAATGTTGGTTGTTCAAAGATACGCAACAACCAAGAGTTGGTTGTTC
This sequence comes from Sphyrna mokarran, assembly GCA_024679065.1. Classification (NCBI taxonomy): domain Eukaryota; kingdom Metazoa; phylum Chordata; class Chondrichthyes; order Carcharhiniformes; family Carcharhinidae; genus Sphyrna; species Sphyrna mokarran. Next base: position 54,145,414 of record JAGIQG010000004.1, on the reverse strand, counting down.
AAAGATACACAAGAGCCTTCAACGTTCACTCGGATGTGGATATACTTACTATTGTGACAATATTCTGGAAGAAAAAATTAATTTTGATAAATGGTAGAAGCATAGACAGTATTTCCTGAGTTTGTGTAGTATATCATATGATTTATTGAATGAATTGTTTGTGTGCATACCTTTAAAATGTAATGATAATTAGCATTCCTGTAGCAAGTTGCAGTTGGAAGTTATATCCTTCTGTTGTGTGGCCATGTAAGTTAGACATTGAAAAAGCTATAAGTTGCCTATGTACTTTTAACGGGCAGCTTAAAGATTTCTAGGTGTCCAGACTACCAACAACTTGTCTTGTCCCCCCATGTTAACACTATGATTAAGAAAGCTCACCAATGCCTCTACTTTCTCAGGAGGTTAAGGAAATTTGATATGTGTGTATGATCCTCACCAGTTTCTATAGATATACCATAGAAAGCATCACTGCTTGGCATGGCTCCTGCTCTGACTAAGACCACAAGAAATTACAAAAGATTATGAATGTAGCCTAGTCCATCACACAGACCAGCCTCAGATGCATTCATACTGTCTACATTTCCCACTTCATTGGAAAAGTAGCCAACATAATCAAGGACCCCACACATCCCAGATGTCTTCTACCTCCTTCTGTCAAAAAAAATACGAAAGTCTAAGAATGTATACCAAACGACTCAAGAACAGCCTCTTCCCTGTTGCCATCAGTCTTTTGAACAGCCCTATCATGTGTTAAGCTGATTTTCTCTACACCACCGATCTGTGACTGCAATACTATACCTTGCACACTCCCTTTTCCTTCTCTTGCATTACTCTGTGAATGGTATGTGTAGTCTGCAGAGCATGCAAGGAACAATAGTTTTCACTGTATCCCAATACCTGTGACAATAATAAATCCAATCAAACAAATCAAATGTGTAATGTGTTGTAAGGAAATGCCATGAGGCATTTGGAATTCACCCATTTCTTAATAAAAGGTGCTCATGTGTGCCTTTATCTTAGCATATTTTCTCAGGTCATCAAACATTGTTTATGTCTGGTGCCATTTCCTTGAACATTGGAGTTACCTTCCAATCTTCATAGCATCTTCAAGCATTCAACATTGTTTGTGTAAACATGCTGCAATGGAGGATTATTACAGGTAATCTTTTTACCCATGACCTGAAACAATAGCACTACAGCAACATCTGTGGAAACAGGGTTTCCTTCACCAATGTTGCTCCATTTGGTCATGGAGAAATGTTTTCGGCTGAATTTAGTTTCTCCTGTCCAAACCAACCCTTTAAATATGTGCTGCAGCCTCTTAATTTGCTGCAGATGCTAGAAGAGTCATGGTCTTTGCTAAAAGTTTTCAATGGTTGATGAGTTGAATGTCAAGAATTTTTAAAGGGTAGTTACTCCTCAATTGGACGTTATGATGGAAATAGCCATTAGCAGCCTGTGTTGGTGTGTAGCTGGCCACATGCCACTCTTTTTACCAGGATGTCAACTGTGGAAAATTCATTCCTCTATCTCTCTGCTTGTCTGATTCTTTTTTTCTATTGTTCTCACTTAGTCTTTTTGTAGCTCAACCATTCCTTCTACTTTATCTCTCTTGCATTTCCTTCTACTTGAAAAAGAGAGAAACACAAGCGTGGGGCTGGGAGGCAGCAGAGGTCTCAAGGTCTTTCAGGTCAAACTAAGTAGACAAACTCAAATTAAGTTAGGACAAAGTAAAAGAGGCAGCTCCCCAAAAGAAAGGGGAATAGCCCGAACAAAAACAAAAGTACAAAGGAAACTTAAGATACATCAAATAGCAGAGGTCTCAGGCCAACGAGGAAATGGGCGACATGGCCAAGGTAGAAAAAAATCTCGAATCATGAGCAGGGATTGGAAAGAAACTCAGGCTCGAGGCTGGGAATCAGGGAACATACCATGTGTAACCACGTTCTGACTTGCTCTTCAAACAAGCAATGTAAGACGCAGATAGGTGATGAAATGGACAGACCTCGGGGCAAGCGGACAGCTGAATTTTGGATAAATTCACTGTTATTGAGGGTGGTAGACGTGAAGCCAGCCAGGAGACCATTGGAATAGTCAATACTTGGGATCAGCAGAAGATGAGCTGGGATGATATTAGCGATCAGCAATGATAAATTAAAACTAATAACTGCTTTAGCATATTATGGATCATTTTTGTAGCTCCCTGCTCAGTGTATTACCAAATGTTGTCAGTATTTTTGCCATTAGCCTCTTCAACGTGTTTTATTGATGACCCCCATGACGACCTGACTCGGTAACAATGGAGACCGTCTCCATGACAGCGCCGTCCGTACCTTCAGGATGTTCCGTGACCAGTGATGACATTTCATGCAGTCACTTCCGGTTATATCCAGGCAGCCCCTCCCCCTCCTCCCCCTGACGACGTCATTAGTATTGCTGGAGAATCAGCAGCTTGAACGAGAACGGGAAAAGGCCGGGTGGGTGGCTGGTTGAGAGTTAACGGGAGTGTCGTGGTCGTGCGCACCCCCAGTCACCGGGGTAACGGCAGCGTAGCCCGAAGCCCACTCGGTGCTGTTATGCCGCTGCTTTTTCTTGAGCGCTTCCCCTGGCCCAGCCTGCGGACCTACACGGCCCTGAGCGCAGCGCTGTTGGCCGCCAGCCTCTTCAGCGCATATTCCCATCTCAGCCTACCGCCGGGCCAAGAGCCTAACCCCGCCGTCCATCAGCCGCCGGACCTTAGCGCTTCCACCCCCAGCGACGCCATAAGTGGCGAAAGGCCGACCGAGGGCAGCAACGGCTTGGAGGATGGATCAAATGCCGCCCAGGATGGGCCCCCAGATCATGGTGAAGGCGACTTGGGATCAGCAAACCGACCCGTGTGGGCCGAAGGCCACGGTTTGGCACTGGAGATGGCCTGGTACTTGGTGTCAGACGGTTGGTGTGTTTGGGTAAGTGTTTATCAAGTGTCTTGCTTTACTTGGGGAAATCTATGCCACGAAAGAACTTTTTGCCCAGGTCCCTGTTTTTATGGAAGGGAATTATTTACTTAAGAAAAGGAGGAGTTTCCTTTGGATCGCTGATTAAAACGTTAACGGAAAAAACTTTTCATCGAAGAAGATTTTTAAATGTGGAAGTAGCTAACGGAATAAACGTACTGCTTCCATTGTCACTGGTTTGAGTTTACTGAACGTTCGGGTCATAATTCACTGAACCACCGTGTTTTCATAACGAACCGTCTTTGGAACGGGAAGAAATGCTTTGATTATCTACCCTTGGAGCATTTGTTTGTATTCTTTTCTTTCTGTAGATGACATCAAGACTGAATTTTCCCCGAAAACAACCTGCATGTTAACTTCAGTTGCTTAAATGAATAATGCAAGAGTCACTTAATGTATAATCTTTTGAAACACAAATATAAATCGACTTGCTTTGTACAAGATTTGACTCAACGAAAACTGACAGTAAAACCATTTTGTCACTAAAACTTTGTTAAATGTGTACCTGTGTAAGCTTCACGTTGCCTTATTATGAAGTGTGACTAAAATCGCACATATTTTAATTATGCTAAATGTTTTAGAATGTTCAAGAAATTAGGTGAAACGAATATGAAAGACTGGCGATTTATGATTAGGAGATGAAGAATTTCTGTCAGGTTGTGAATCTTTGAATTCTCTCTCCTGAAGAGACTGAGTCATTGAATATATCCTGAGCTGAGGTATATAGGTTCTTGAGGCCTTGAGCTATCAAGGATAATGTGAACAGGCAGATAGAGCTGAGGTCAGGATCAGATCAACTATGATCTTATTGAATGACAGAGCAGGCTTGAGAGGCCATGTGATCTACCCCTGTTCCTGTTTGTTTTGGCTTTGTGATGAGCAAACTTATAAAATACTCATCTGAAATAATATTTATCATCAAAGAGAGAGTGAAGTAAATTTGTTTGAACTCTTGACCCATTCAAGATATGTAGTTAAACGTTAGTGCTAGTACCATTGTTTTAGTGTATATGAGTTACTTCATGTTGGAATGCAGCATAACGTTATCAAAATCTGCTAATGATCAGAGCATGTGCCAAACAGAGAGGATGATACAATCGACTGTAAGAGGACATGGCAGAATTAGGTAAATTGCAGATAGAACTTGTACAGGGAATTATGAGGTGATATATTTTGACAGAAGGGATAGGAAAATGCATTATAAACCACAGAGTAATGTGTTCTGTTCTGGTTACCACACCAGAATATGAAGGTCCTTGAGGTGAGTGGATGTAGCAGAGATTTACTAGAATAGCTCCAGGGCAGAGGGAGTATAGCTTCAAGGTTAGGTTGGAGAAGCTGATCTCCTTGCAACAAAGGAGATTGAGGGGAGGCTTGGTAGAGATGTACAAGGTTATGATCCTTTTGGATAAGATAAAGAACTTCTGTTCTTAAGAGATTGATGGGTCAAGAAGCAGGAAACATAGATTTGAGGTTTTGGATGAGAGACTTTGGCAAATGTGACGAAGAACTTGTTTATTTGGAAAATAGTAATGACTTAGAACTTGCTGCCTTTTGAGGTTGGTGCAATTGGAGGTGGTCAATGATTTCAAAAGGGAAACTGGATCGGCACTTAAGGGAAACCTAAAGGGCTCTAGGGATAGAGCAGGTAAAGGAATTGGAATGCTCTGCATAAAGCTGGCATAGACTTGATTGACTAAATACAGCCCTTGGGTAGTCATGCTTCTGAGTTTTAGTGCTAAAGTAATTCTTGGTTGCAGCCACGATTTGCAGTTTGTGACAAGGGGCAGCAAAATAAATATTTCGGCTCTATTAGGTTAGTGATGATTTTCAAACCAAGCTCGACCCAAAAATATTAAGTTTTGTTAGTATGCATACATAATAAATTTGAATATTAGTATTCTCATTCCACATCTGAAGGTGGTGATTTATTTTTTAAGGTACTCAACTCCTGCCTGTTTGTCTATAGTTAGTCATACCTAAGCAAAATGAGTGATCAAATAGTTATCACAACCAAGCTTGACTCCATTATACCTCATGCTCAAACATGCATCCCCTCAATGGGGATTTGAAGAAAAATGATTAACATTCATAGTTTTGAAGAGTTTCTGAACATATGTAGGTTGGTTTATTTTTCACTTCTAAAACCACAGACCTGGACATTAGACTGCATGGAAAATAGGTAAACATTTAAACTGTTTATATCAATTAAATGGAAGGTTTGAAGATAGTTAATGACTTGATGCCAGCATATAATGTAAGGAATTGAAATTGGAATAATGTATACTTAGAAGAATGTGTAGTAGGTTATTAATTGCTCAGAGTTTCCCAATCTGAAGATGTAATCAACTAATCTCATCAAATTCCAAATGTTTGGTTAGAACTCACAGGTTATTTAAATGTCATACAGATCTTTTGTTAAGAAAGGCTTTGGCATCCGACTTTGAAAACATAACTGTAGCATCAGAAAGGGGTCAAAGACAGAAAAGGATGATTGTAATGCTCAGGTAATTTTTGGAACCAAGGTTGATAGGTGTAACGTCATATACTTTTAAAATATTGAGAAACATAGTTGCTAATGTATTCTACATGAAGGTTGTTCATCTAACTTGGACTGAGATTTTTTTTTCATTTTTATTCTAATTTGGTCAAATCAAGTCCAATTCAGAGTCTCAACAAGTTGAGACATTCCTTATCCAAGCTGACAAGACAGGGCTCTCACTACCTGTCATGGGCTTGATCTACATGATCCAAGCTGATTGGAATAGGCATAGCTGCTCCTCCAAGGCTTGATCTCATTTGCATCTTAACCAAAAGGCCAAGATCCGCTTATAAAAATTATTTCAAATGAAGAGCTACAATGTAATCTAATGATTTCAACCAAGCATGACATGTCGATACTACACTTGATCTTAGCCAAAAGGCTGAGGACTGAGATTGTTGTTTGAATGTTAACAAGCATCAAGTAATATTAGATGAACTCACCTCACCTCTCACCAGAATGTGTGATATATGGAAAAAATTCTTGAGAATCAATTTGATTCTGTTCTTCAAATGAAATAAAAGTAGAATACTGAAATAAAAACAAAAAATGCTGGAAAAATCTAATAGGTCTGGCAGCACCTCTGGTGAGAGAAACAGCATTCTGCTTTTATTTCTTAAAAATAAGTATTAGCAAATTTGTGGTTTATCTTGAGGAAGAATTGGAATGTGTTGTGTATATGGAATAGAGAGCATTTCATAAGTTGCCATTTTAGGCTTAAAATTAACTTGCGCAGCATGACAGTAAAATATCAGTAAGATGTTATCTAAAAGGAAATATTGGAGAGTTTTGGTGCAGCAGGATCTATAAAAAAAAATGAAACTAAGGTCAATGTTGGGACCATGGCTGTTTCAAGAACATGGTCTGCATGTTGTGCCTGATACCAATGTTGAAATATTAGATGGGATGAATAAGTAGGAGGCATGATAGTGAACTAAGTGACTTTAGGGAGATGTTGGATAAGTTGCTGAATTGGGCCTTATGAAATTTAGACAGGTGGAAAGAAAGGTGAGGAGAAATCAATTATGCTAAATGGTAATGCTTCAGAGAAGCAGACAGATAATGATCTGGGTACTTAATCTTTAACATTGGTGGAACAAGTTGTTGAAACTGCTTTGGGGAAAAAAAAAGCCCCTGAGATTCTAGGTTTGATATAAAAAGCAATTTTCAAAAAGGGCTGGAGAGTTGAAATATATGGTTCTCTCAGATATAGGTGGAATGAATCAAATGACCACTTTTTGTGCTGTATACTATGATTTAGAAAATAGAATTGAAAGTTTACAGTTAAGTATAAAGTCATACAATTAAATAGTGTATAGATAAAATGGTTTTTGTGGTGCTGAGGGAAGCATGTTAGTTGTGAAGAACAATTGTCTTAAGATTCAATGTTGGAATTTATTAAGAAGTTTCAATTACTATTGGTGATTAGGGACTATCTAACCAGAAGATTAAATAAATAGTCAATTATTGTTAGGTGGTAAGTGTGCAGAAAAAACAAATTTGAAGGACTAATTGGTCTTTCCCTTCTCATTGCTATTTTAGGTATCATAAGCTATTCCAGGAAAATGCACATGCAGTTCAGCCTGTCGGGTTTTATATAGCCTGCGTATTGCTGTGCTAAATTGAGCACTGCAATCCCGACAGTAAATGGAGGAAGTAATTGAGGTGTGAAAATTAATCCTTGGAAGGGTTGATCATTTTTAGTTTATTTGTTGCGAGCTGGTTTAATGATTAGATTAAACTGATTGCAAATACTATGTTTGGAGCTCCAAGATCAGTTTTGTTTGGATTTTCTGTTATTCAAGAATGCCACTAAGTTACTGTATACCCCTGTGATCCACAGATGGCAGAATAACTATCCCATTAAAAGCCATTATCATTGTGTTGTAACAGTTGTTCAGATAGTTTAAAACTATGAAAAATGTTGCATACCAGAGAGAACAACCCCTCAAAATGTCACAGTAAAGTCTCACAACATCAGATTAAAGTCCAACAGATTTTTGGAATCTCAAATTTTTGGAGTGTTGCTCCTTCGTTCTAAAAGCTAGTGATATCAAATAAATTTATTGGACTTTAACCTAGTGTTGTGAGACTTCTTGATATGCCTATTCCAGTCCAATATCGACACCTCTACATCACGGCTGCCCTCAAAATGGCTGTAGCTTTTGTGAATAAAAGATAGTTGACCTGCAGCTTTGCTTTTTGATATATTATAATCATTGTAAAACAATAACACTAGCTGCTTGCTGCATTGTTCTGGATGATGTACCAATAGCATGTCACATTGCTTTTGTAATATAATTCAAAGGCATTAACTAATGCTTATAACAATTACAAGCCTGTTGCTGCTATTGGAGGGTTTTCTTTTTGATCAACTGGTCATCTGAAATGGCTAGACATCTATCTTTCAATTTCTAAATTGAGAAATCTGCATGAAGTGTTTCTGCTCAGTCAATCACTTGTGCATGCTCTGTCCTAATTGGGAAATGCCTATTAACTGAGTCTGTCTAGAATTTAGGTACTGATTAGCAAGAATCCTGGCTTTAGCTGAGTGTTGTTCGGTGTGCTTGTTTTTTCAATGGCTAGAGCATGGTATGAAAACAGTAGTAAGGATATAGAATTTGTGATGGGCATCAAAAGTAATGGCATCAGACTCTAGTGTTCAATTGAATAAAATGAACAGACATCAAAGACTGGTTATTGTATTTTGAGTTGGAAATTTCAGGGGAAGAAATTCAATTAATTTTTGACTTTGTTTTGCTTGCAACAAATGCTGCTCAACCAACTCATATTCAGTTAGTGCTGTCACATGTCCCATTCAAGCAACAGTTTGATTGTAAAGCAGTCGTGGGCAACCGGTCCACGGGCTGTATGTGATCTATCAGTTTTCTGCATTCAACCCATAAGACATTTTGTTTGCCATTGATCAAGTGCAGAGTTGCCACATTCTGCTGGGTCTTGTTCCATGTAGCTTTTTCCGACCAGTATGACTTGAGTGATGCACGTGTAAAGCAAAGACAAGTAAAGTGAGGTAGATGCTAACAGCACACAACATTGACTGTGAGATTCATGCACTCCCTTTGCTTTGTTGTAAATAAGATTAAATATATTTAATGCAGACGAAATATTTCATAAGTTACAAAATTGCTTAATCGTCATATTGATATCAACTTTCAGCAGTAAAAATAAAATTAATATTTATTTATATTTAAATATTGATTGGAAGCAGAAGGAGTGCTTTGCTCTCAGTCAATCTGCAGCCCACTGAGATGAAGGAGGAACGCTCACTAACCTTGATTGCTCTTTACTGTCATAATAAAATATATCTGCTCTGGATTCTTGGCCCAATGTGGAGCATTTGTGGTTTCCTGCATTGAAATTTAACCCCGAAAGGTTTGATACATAACCAAATATTTTCCAGATGTAATACGAACATAAATATAGAAATAGGAGCAGGAGTTGGCCATTTGGTCTTTTGATCTGCTCTGGTGTTTGTGGTTGATCTTCTACTTCACTGTTTCCCTGCACCATTGCAGATCCCTTGATGTTTTTAATATATAGGAATATTTTCAATCTGTGTTAAACATTCTCAACAACTGAGCCTCTGCAGCCCTCTGAGTGGAGAGTTCCAAAGATTCATCATCTTTTGAGTGAGGAAATTCCTTCTTATTCCAGTGCTTAATGGACTGTCCTTTATTCTGAGACTGTCTCTCCTGGCTCTGGATTTCCCATTCAATGGAGACATCCTTTCTATATTTACCCTGTCGTGCCCTGTGAAAATTTTGTGTTGGAATGAAATCACTTCTCATTCTTCTCAACTCCAAAGAAGGAAGGGACTCTTTATTATTTTCTGTGTAGGACAATCCCTCTATCCTCCTGTAATAAAATCCAACATACCATTTCCCTCCTTAATTGCTCGCTGTACCTGCATGTTCACTTTCATTGATCATGAACAGGAACACCCAAGTTCCTTTTGTTAGGAGGTTTGCTTTTCTGTTGTGTTGGGCCGTAGCAAAATCTTTTTGAAAATTTAAATCTACTATATCAACCAGTTATCCCCTGTCTATTCTGCTGGTTATGTCATCAAAAGAAAAACCAACAGGACTATTCAACATGATTTCTCTTTCATTAACCCACTAACCTGCCATTATTTCAGTGTCCTGTTATCACATCCTTTTATTATAGATTCCCGTGTTTTCCTTGCTGATGACAAGCTGTCAAGTTTGAAGTTTTTTTCTCTCTTCATCCTTTTTAAATAGTGGAGTTCCATTTACCATTCTCAAATCTGCGGGAACTGTTTAAGAATCAGTAGAACTTTGAAGATGACTATCAATATACCGATTTCTGCAGCCACCTGTTTCAGTGCTCTGCGATGTAGGTCATTAGGTGAAGGGGATTTATTTTTTTAAAATCGTATTAATTTTTCTAGTAGTATTTTTTCTTATCTTGCAGCTAGACTCTTTACACTAGTTATAGTAGTCCCTTGATGCTCTATTTTTCAGAGCATTTTTAGCATTTCCTTTATGAAAACAAGCACAAAGGCTGGGATTCTTTCAAAACAAAACTAAGTGCCCAAATAATGAGACAACTTGCCCATTCTTTGGGTGCACTTACCTGAACGAATCAAAGTGCTCGTAAAGATTCACACTGGGAAGTGTGGAGCAGGCCTCATCTTGCTCCTTGAGGCTGGCAGCATAGCCTTGGGTGGGCCACTGCACATGTGCAAATCTGTCAGTGGGGAGATTGGCAACCTCTGACATGATGATGACTCCTCTCACTGCCATCCCGATCACTGGTCTCCTCTTAAATCTCAAACACCCACTCAGATCACTGTTCTCCGTCTTCTGAACTTTGGTCTCCCAACATCACCCACACCTACCATTGCTGAGCTTCTCGACCATTCTGAAACTTTCCCCTGAACCGCCCCATTGCCAAGCCAATCTCTCACCCTCCTACCAATTTTGTTGCAGAGTGGCAATGCATTCCAGTCTGGCCCCAGCCCTTGGTGTTGTTTAGTAGGCTGTGCAGGGGCACTCTACCCTTTGCCCCCAACATCCTTGGAGGGGGGCCTTAATTGCCTCTCACCCGTTGGTGGGATGAGGGCACCTATTCCCCATTGGTGGGATGGGGGCGCTGTGGGGAGCAGTTGTAAAGTTAGTCGGAACCCTTCTCGACATGATTCCAATATACTAGTTACCTGCACACCGATTTCCGGCATGAAGTTGATTACTCTGGAAAAAAAATGGGTCAGGGAGACTTGTAACCATTTGGACATAATTGTGAAAAACGTTGAAGGGTCCTTGCTGTTGTCTCCCAGCCTGCTACACTACTTGAGCAGTGCAGCAGGCTAGGAGAATTCCAGCCCAAGTTTTTTTAACATTTCTTTATTCTCCATTATAAATATTCATATGTCTGCTTGTAAAGGATCTGTGTTGTTTTTGCTAATTTTTTCGTTTTTACCCTTGGAAGCTTTTACTGTCGGTTCTATGTTTCTTTCCTTTAATATTTATCCTTTCTTGATCTTTTCCTTGGTCCTTTACAGATTTCTGAAATGCTTCCAATTCTTAGGTTTACGTTTTGTTTGGCAACTTTATGCATCTCTTCATTTAATACAATGTAATCCTTGACTATTTTATTCAACATGCTTGGAACACTTCAAATTCTGAATTTGAAAATTAATTCTGTAATAAGTTGAAATGTATGTGGCCCAATGAGCCCATTGCTAAGTGACATTTGTACTGTACATCATTCCTAAGAAAAACCAACTCAGTGGTTTGTTGGTAATGAGTTACAAGATTGAAATCAGCACCAGAACAATATACTGTGGATACTGGAATTCTGAAAGATCACTAAATTTTCATCAGACATGAAATGTTAATTTTGTTCTCTTGCCATAGATGCTGCTACATCTTCTGAATATTTCTAGCTGTTTCTGTTTTTGTTGTCATCAGTAAAAGTTTTTTATAAACTTTTTCAACCCTTCCATGACACTTATTTCAGTATGAATTTTTACAATACACATTTATTACCAGCATAAGTTACTGGCTTATTAACACTTCAGTTCCTGAAAGTAACTCCTTGCAATGTTAATTTTTATTGCTTTTTTTTTGAACAACTTTAGGCTGTGTGATTTGAATCATCACTTGTATCATCTCTTATGCTTGAATCTGAGTTGAATGCCTTCAGGATGATCCAAAAACAATTATTTTTTGTGAATAGATGCATGTTTTGGGTGGTCCTAAGTTAAGGTTTGAGCAGTTGCAAATGGAGTTTAGCCATACAAAAGGAAGACCTCGGATTTGTTTTCCAAATTCTGCTGCATTAACTAGTCTTAGTTATGTGGTAACATGGCTTTATAATTGCCCTTTGATTTAGAAGGAGAAAACTAGGGAGGCTTTCTGTTCCTTGATCATGATGCCCCCATTGGCACTGGATAAATTTTTTAAAAAACTGCCGGTCAAGTGTGTTTACAATCGAAGGAAATACGCTCAGGCAATTCTTAGCACTGATGAGAGAAGAGCAGAAAATCTCAATTTCAAAAAAGTAAGTTTTTTTGAATTAATTGTGATCATTAAATGCACACCAGGGAGCATTTTATGTAAAATAAACTGAGGTGGTGGTGCCTTAGTGCATGGTTCAGGTGTTGCATGCTTGAGTTACTTCTGATGTGACATTGCAGTTTTATTTTACATAATATTCCAGTCCCTAATGTATGTTCTACATAAACTGAGTTGTTTATTTCTGCAAAGCATAGAGCAGGTGTGCTGAGTGCACTTGTGCTTTGATGTGGTGAAAGGGATTGTTGGCACATGAGCTGTAGTTATTTTCTTTCTAAAAACAGTTATTTTGCTGTTTGACTCTGAGCGAAAGTAGGCTGTAAAACAGAAGCCAGAATTGGAACCTGGAGCCTGTTAAGGTGTGTCTGTGCTGCACGGTGCTGGGAAACTCCTTCAAATTATTGCAGGCCCACTCCAAAAATTAAGGCTAAAATGGGTTTTCTGGTGTACAGAAACATGGACCTGTCTCTGGAAAGCATCTTGTGCCCCAAGTTTATATTCAACTTATTCTTACTTTGCATTTGATCAGTTCATAGATTTAATCGTCTTTTCATTATCATTCTGATCCTGGAACTATTTTTTTGATTGAAATTTCTCCTAAATACCAGTATTCACCAGGAGCTGTTCAAACTTGTGTGGAAGGTGCTAAAGTATGTTGTTACCTAGAATATTTAGTGCCCATATCTCTTTGTGGAAGGCTCGGGGTTTTCTTCAAACAAAATGGGATTCTGAATGGACTTTTCGGAGGAAATCTGAAACAGATTTACCATGACTTAATGTTAACTTTGTGAGAAGAATTCAGTGGCAACAAATTACATTTGCAAACTGTTCAACTGAGTATAGAAGTAAACAAAGCTAGGATTGTGTTTTGGAGTTAGTGATCTAAAACTATTTAGAATAATGCAAAACTCGTAGGAATTTGTCCATTACAACAGCACTCAGCATATGCTTTTGTCTACAATGCTTATCACTTTCTTCCTTTCCTGATCCAATTTCATGCCCTCAGTTTCACATTTGCAAATACCATCAACTTCCCCTCTTGGTAGATGTATTTATCTCTTCCAAAACTGCCATGTTATTCTCTCCTTAAACCCACTATTATCACACTAATTCTCAAAAAAGTCATACCAATGTCTCCATAAAATCCTTAACATTCTCTGAAACAGTTCCCAAGTTTTTCAGAGATCTTTTACTCTTTGCAAGTTCAAGCTATTTTACATATGTATGCTACTCTTTGCAAAACAGGCAGCATTGACAATTTCTGTGCAGAAATTGTTAGAGAAAAATTATACATCTATATCTTAGGTATTGTTATTCACTCCATGTGCCTGACTAATATCAGAAGCCAGCACTTGAGGAGGTGGTGGCAAAGTGGTATTATCACTGGACTAGTAAGACGAAGAATAATGCTCTGGGGACATAGGTTTGAATCCCACTAGGTGACGAAATTTAAATTCAATAAAAATCTAGAATTAAAAGTCTAATGACTGTGAAACTATCGATTGTTGTGAAAACCCACCTGGTTCACTAATTCCTTTACAGAAGGAATTCTGCCTTGACGTGGCCTATATGTGACTGCAGGCACATAGCAATGTGGTTGATCTTTAATTGCCCCTTGAAATGCCTGAGCAAGCCACTCAGTTTAAATGTAATTTTGACTGACAATAACTGCTGGCCCACATGCCCTGAATGAATAAAACACTTGCATATCTCTGGCCTTTATGGCATCAATTTTATCAATTGCCACCTCAGGCTAAGAAGGAACTATGGAATTTTAATGCAATGCTTGACTTTGAGCTTGTTTCCCTCCCCTATGTCTGGATTGTTATCAAGAATGCTTTATTTTACTTTCAAAATATTGCTTAATTCTGCTCTTTTCCCACTTTGCCAAACTATTCAACCTTTTCATTCTAACCCTCACAGCTAGCCTTGATAATCTTCCAGTTGTAAATGATTCAAATGCCACTATCCACATTTTCGTCCATAGATTCCCATGTTCTATTATTTGTATTCTTTCCAAGGTCCAGTTTCTGTTAATTTCTCAGTAATTTGACTTCTAAATTTTTGTCCCTGCTTTTGAATTTCTTTGTGACCTCATTGTAAACTACCTTAATCCCTGCACTCATCTTTTTCTCTTAACACTTGGTTACTCTGACTCCTCTCTGCTCGCCTTAAGTTCCGTTAATGATGATCACTTATTTAACTACTTGGTTGGTGCCAGAACTCCCTGCCCACATCTTTTCACTTTGCCAACCCACTTGTGCAGATTATGTTCTTAAAAGCTCCTTTTTCCTTCATGTCCTTCCTCCAGTTTTACTTCCTTAATGGAAAGAATTATCTCTCTGCATGTGAAGGAAGAAAATAGAAACTAAATTTGCTGATTGTCATGTCTGCAGCTGTTTTTAACTTCTGGCTCCATGATAGCTATGTTTAGGTGTAGCCTGATGCTTGTACTTCTGTTTGTCTTTTGTGGTAGGCTCCCAACAGAAAGATGGAGTCTTGACATCTATGCCCCAATTAAAGTTAAATTTGTTTTTAATCGGTAGTTATTTTTTTCAATGGTCTGTTTTGCATGTTCTTTGCTCCCTTGGAGAATAGTGTAGTGTTGGTGATTTTCCAGATTGATGAACAACTGTTTTGAGCCACATGATACTCTTTGGCGAATGAGTCCTGAAGAGGGACTAGAAACCAGGAGACTTATAGTTCAAAAGCAGGCAAGCTACCAATTCAGCCACACTTAGTGGTAGCAGTGACAAAGCCCATAGGCTGTAAGCTGATATCTGCACTCACTGCAATTTCAGAGCCAGTGTTTATTTGGGACAGTTTCTGCTTCAGTTATGGACTTAAATTCAACTTGCTGGGAAGGGTCCCAGTTAATTGAAATTCATGCTCTGACATCAATTTATCGAGAAATAGGGAAATGTCAAAGTGGCTGGGGTGGGGGTGCGTACAAACAACATGCAGGGGTAAAATTAATTTTGGCAAGACAAACTTGAGTGCAGATTACAGGGCAGGGTTTTGAGGAATGTGGACCGACAGCTCTCGAGATTCATGTCCACAGATCTCTGCGCAAAAGGCGCCATCCAGATTTGTCAATCTCAAATAGCTGTGTGAATCTTCTGGTTTCTATAGCACAGCGAATCAGTCCCTTCCGCAGGAGCCACGTGGTGTCATCTCTGAGGGCACAGGAGATGATATTCGTTGACTGGTGGAGAAACAAATAGCGGGAGCAGCTCATGCTGCCCTATGACCACTATCACCAAGCTGCCTGCATTATAGGGGTGGTATTGCTGGAGTAGTGTGTAGCTGAGTCTGCATAACTGTGGTTATCTTGGCGTTCTAGACTACAGTGAGTCGAAACCTGGCTGATGGCCCTGCAGAAGTATGTAGAACCTTACGCTGTCAGGTGATTGTTTCTGCAGGGAATTTGACTAGCTGAGAATTGCCAACACGTTTCTGTACCTGTAAACCCGGTAACTTAAAGAAACTTTGACTAGACAGGTTCTGTCCTGAACCGGGGGGGTAGTTGAAGGCATTTGACCCAAGGGATGCGATCACGCCTATCAAGATAGCAGAAGCTTTACCAAGACCTCCAGCCCAGACGATCGACTTCGAGGGAAGATGTTTATACCCGTTACCTGGTGTGAGGCAGCGAATGGACTGTGGTGCCCCATCTCGTTTGTGATGATCACAAACCAGACGATGACAAAAAGATAGAAGGTTCGTAGGAACCTCTAAAGACTGCTGAAAGAGACATTTGGTCTTCCATGCCCCGAGGTATTGGGTGTGGTTAGACAGCAATCAGAGCAGCTCCCGGGTTGTGTGAGCATGTTTCATGTCATGGTTGCGTTCTCAGGTTTGTTGTATTGCTTGTTGTACTGTTGTTTGTGATACATAATAAAAACCACTTTGTAATTCAAATGATGTTATTGGGTAAACTGTTCTGAACAAACGAGCAATAATTAACATTCACGACTAGCGTTTCCAGTGGTGTGATTCAGTCTGCTTGTCTGCAGTTATGGTGGTTGTGGCCGTATGGTACCGAGATCAATTTCCCGTTTCCGCCCACGCCTAAGGGCTGTGATAACATCTGATGGATGATGCTCTGATTTCTTTCAGAAGTGCACGCACGCTGTTGACGAGCAACAATAAAACTCGGTCAAGATGCTCTCCTGAGTGTGTCTCAAATTGCCACTCAAGTGGCCAGAGCACTGAAGAAGGCTTATAGTGTGTTAGTGTTTATTAACAAGGGGTTTGAGTCATGGGGTATGCTGCAACTATACAGAACCTTGGTGAGACCACATCTGAAATATTGTGTGCAGTTCTGGTCACCTCGCTAAGAAGGATGTGGAAGCTTTGGAGAGAGTACAGAGGAGATTTGTTAGGATGCTGCCTGGTTTGGAGGGTAGGCCTTATGAAGAAAGGTTGAGGGAGCTGAGGCTTTTCTCGAGATATACAGGTGCCAGCATTGGATTGGGGTGGTAAGAACTCAGTAAGAATTTAGCAACACCAGTTTATAATCCAACAGAGTGTTGAAAGCTCGCTTTTTTACTGTCTTCCTCAGGCAAACACTGCATTTGCCTGAGGAAGACACAGTGTTGAAAGCTCGCTTTTTTACTATCAAATAAATCGGTTGGATTATAAATTGGTGTTGCTAAATTCTTACTGAGCTTTTCTCGAGAGCAGAGGAGGATGAGAGGCGACTTATTAGAGGTTTATAAGATGATGAGGTGTATAGATAGAGTCGATGTGCAGAGTCTCTTTCATCGGGTGGATGTAGCTGTTACTTGGAGGCATGACTATAAGGTTCATGGTGGGAGATATAGGAGGGATGTCTAAGGTAGATTCTTCACTCAGTGGTTGGGATTGTGGAATGCACCTGCTGTGATAGTGGAATTGCACGCTTTAGTAACTTTCAAGTGGTTATTGGATAGGCACGTAGAGCACACCAGAATGATAGGGAGTGGGATAGCTTGATCTGGGGTTTGGACAACATCGAGGGCCGAAGGGCTTGTATTGTGCTGTACCGCTCTGTTTTAAAATTTCAATCACTGGTCCAAACAAACATATGTTAAAGTGTACCTTTTGGTGGATGTTGCAGTCTTGGAACTCGATGTTAAAACTGCTGTTGGATGAGACTTTGGATGCAACTTCCCTGAATTAAGGAACTGAAACATTAAACTGAAACAAGAGTGTTTTGTTAAAGTTCATGATTGAGAATAATGCCACATATGTTGAAGGGACTACCTGAAAGTTCTATGAAATTTATATTCTTCATATTGCCTGTTTAAAGTATAATTTATACTTTCTACAAGTATAATTTGCCTGTTAATGTTGAATGTGATTTGATTCTTGCAGCAAAAGTTTTGGAAAATGAAGTCGTAACTGTTGGATTCTTCCATTGGCCTTGTTTGGGAAGTTGGGTTTTATTTTGTTACTGGTCTCTGTGGATCACATATTCACTTGGCGGAATAATTAAGGCTGACGTGAAGATATTCTATTGTTTCACCACATTTTAGAACTTTGCTTTGTGTGCTTTGCCCAATTCCCAGGAGAACTGAGATGCTCCCTTGCAATGACTGAAAATCTTAGAGAAGCCTCATTGAGTTACTCATAGACACTTCCTCTAAGCTGTGCAGTTTGCTTTGGCACAGCATGCACACTGTACCCTATCTACTGGAATGCTTTAGGAACTAAGAAGTTACACCATAGCAAAATTTTGGGTGTCTGTGAGAGGAGGGGAGAAACCTTTGCTAAGGATGGTGGAGTACAAAAATTTGAGATAGGTCTTAGAAAATTGCCATTTTGATTTATTTCCTGTCCATCTTTTGTTCCTTGCTTTCACCATTGATTTGCAGTTGTGAATATAAGAATGAGGATTGAATGTTTTGGGCAACTTAATAGTTTGGCTTTCGTAAATTTATTTCTAGATCTTAAGACAATTTTGTAAATAGTTTATTTACCATTGAAGCGATGGCCATAAATGTGTTGGTGGTTGTAATTAAATTAGTTGCTTGAGTGATCAGCAAAGTATTATATGGTTGTAAATGCTAGTGAAATGATTACAACAGTTTCAATGTTGAATTTGTGCTTTCAGCTTAAAATGTCAATTCTTCTACTTATTGCTTCGTAACTCAATGACATTTGCATGTAAAGTGGACTGCCATAGAAATATGGAGTTTTGAACAGGTGTTGCTACTAGAGTAGCCGGAACAACTTGATGTATTAGTTGATTTTATTTTGTCTTTGTTTAGTTTAGTTTTGCTTTAACCAACTACTAATTGGATTAGGAATTGGCTGGCAGATAGAAGACAGAGGGTGGTGGTTGATGGGAGACATTCATCGTGGAGTTCGGTGACGAGTGGTGTGCCTCAGGGGTCTGTTTTGGGGCCCCTGCTGTTTGTAATTTTTATAAATGATCTGGATGAGGGTATTGAGGGATGGATCAGTAAATTTGCAGATGATACTAAAGTTGGTGGTGTGGTAGATAGTGAAGAGGGGTGTTTTAGTTTACAGAGTGACTTGGACAAGTTGCAGAGCTGGGCCGAGAGGTGGCAAATGGAGTTTAATGTGGAAAAGTGTGAGGTAATGCACTTTGGCAGGAACAATAAATGTGTAGAGTATAGGGCTAATGGTAGGGCTCTTAATAGTGTTGAGGAACAGAAGGATCTTGGTGTATGTGTCAATAGATCCCTGAAAGTAGGCAGTCAAGTGGATAAAGTTGTTAAGAAGGCATATGGAGTCTTAGCTTTTATTGGTAGGGGGATTGAATTTAGGAGCCGCAGCATCATGTTGCAACTGTACAAAACTCTAGTGCGGCCGCACTTGGAGTATTGTGTGCAGTTCTGGTCCCCACATTATAAGAAAGATGTGGAGGCATTGGAGAGGGTACAGAGGAGGTTTACCAGGATGTTGCCTGGTATGGAGGGCAGGTCTTATGAAGAGAGGCTGAGGGATTTGAGGTTGTTTTCGTTAGAAAGGAGGCGGCTAAGAGGGGATCTTATTGAAGCATATAAGATGATTAGAGGTTTAGATAGGGTGGACAGTGATAGCCTTTTTCCTAGGATGGAGAAAGCTAGCACGAGGGGACACAGCTTTAAATTAAGGGGTATGAGTTATAGGACGGATATCAGAGGTAGGTTCTTTACTCAAAGAGTGATTAGGGAGTGGAATGCCCTGCCTGCAGCTGTTGTAGATGCGCCAAGTTTGGTGGCGTTTAAGAGGTTAATTGATAAGTATATGGAAGAGAAGGGAATGGTTTAGTTTGGAGGGGCATTGCTTTTTATTTTGGTCGGCACAACATCGAAGGCCGAAGGGCCTGTTCTGTGCTGTATTGTTCTATGTTCTATGTTCTAAAGGGTCATCCTGACTCGAAATGCTGGGTCTATCTTCTCTCCACAGATACTGTCAGTCCTGCTGAGATTTTAGAGCATTTTCTGTTTTTGTTCCAAAGATAATGGATGCTGCATGGGCCCCAATAATTGCACAAAACTTCTGAAAGCAGCTTCATTGCAAGTAAATAACTATTAAGCAGACCAGGTAGCTCTGCTGTCTGAAATTGAAATGTAACATTCTCCATGTTGTGAATTTCCAATTTATACTACCATTTTCTGCCCATCGTAATGAGATACAATCAAGAAGAAAATAAATTCTTGCTGCTCTTATATTTCCAAGTAGCTAGATCAAAAAATCATTTATAGTTAAGGAAAGGACAGTTTAAATTTGGGGCTATTAGAGAGAAAGCTGCTCAGTGTAAACAGGACAAATAACTTTAATATGAGACTAGCTTAGAAACCATATATCTATTTACCATGTTCCGATTTTGTTAGTCATTTTCATTTTAAATTTTAGATCTGGTGTTAAAATTTGCAAATGATATTTACTTGTTGAAGATGTTGATATAAATGATGGCAATGACACAATGCGGTGCAGTGAATATGTTAAAGACATCTACAAAGTACCTTCAACTATAAAAGCTGTATTGACAGTAGCAGTACTGCATTTCTGATTCATTTTGTTAAATTCCCTGGATTTCAGTGTGTTGTCCATTTCAGATTTGTATTTGGGCTCATGTCTTGCCAATAATTCTCAGTTGATGCAGCTATTTATGATGCAGTGGTGAAATAAAGCAACAGAATAAAGAGCTGTAAGTTGCTTACAGGTTGGCCGGCCAACCATTCCATGAACATTGTTCAAGTCTGATTGCCAGATCTACAAATTATGTAAATATTATTTGTAGCATGAAGAATTCATTTGATCAGATAAAGCCTGAATTAAGTATTACTCCAGTGACTTCTTTAAAACTATAACTTAGTGGAGTGAGAGCTAGGTAAGATTGGAATGAAGAAACTTCAGACTCAATAATCAATATTATAGGAAACTCAATACTGTGATTTTCATGTGTTTTTTTTTCCCAAATTACAATACTTCAAAACTTCATGTGTGATTTTTGTTTTTGTGCTGTGCTGCTGGATTTTAAGATGTTGTTTTAGACTTAAATTTGTGGTGAATGGAAATGTTAAACCCAACTCTGAGGAGTAATTAATGTTCATGCTTTTTTCTACATTTTCTCCTTTTCCACCACCCCATACTTTCTTCCCAGCTCTCCCTTTGACATTACACCCTTTCAGGCAGGGGTGATGTGGATCTGTTGATGACTACTGTGAATGCCTGTTTGGATGTGTGCTTGTGTACCCAGATTTGGTGAGGTTTAATTCTTATAACAGATCTCATAGTAGTACTTCAAAGAAGAGCAGAGGTGTTATCCTTGGTGCTCTGGACAATATTCATCCTCAAAAAAAATCATAAGAAACAGATTATCTAGTCATTATCACGTTGCTTTCTGTGAAAGTTTACTGTGTGCAAATTTCTTGCATTGCGATAGTGACTACACTTCAAAATATTTAATTGGCTTGTAAAACACTTTGAGCTGTCTGATCTTAAAAAGACTATGTAAATACAAGTCTTTGTGTTACTGCTGAGATAACAATTATAGTTAGGTGGGTTTCAGGACATTACTTTATAGCGTTATTGTTCCATTCTAATCCTTGACACTGAACGAACAACAAAGGGGTGAAAGAAAATGTAATTTGAATAATAGATTAATATACAAATTACTTACAAATTACTGAATTTTTTTAACCATCGTGCACCCCTGCAGTTTATTGATGCCTATGCCGCAGAACCATTCAGTTATTCTGCGCAAGGTGTTGTCTGATCAGGGAAGAGCACATTTTCTCCATCCATTGCTCAAATCTGAGACTAAAGGTTATTCTGCCATTGCATTGATTCGTGGGTTGAATGGAATGAGATGGCCTGGAAAGCAAATCTTCAATAACCCCTTATTTTGCAAGACCTCTGCTGCCATTAGGGGCAACATAGTAGTTAACATTGCTGCTTCAGTGCCAGGAACCTGGGTTCAGTTCCCGGCTCGGGTCACTGTCTGTTTGGAGCTTGCACATTCTCCCTGTCTGCATGTTCTGCCTGTGTCTGCGAGGGTTTCCTCTAGTGCTGCTGTTTAGAACATAGAACACTACAGCACAAACAGGCCCTTCGGCCCACGAGTTGTGCCGATCACATCTATACCTACCAAGCCACAGACCTATCTATAACCGCCCCCCCCCCCATCCCATTAGTTCCCATGTACTCATCCAGAAGTCTTTTAAAAGACCCCAGCGAGTTTGCCTCTACCACCTGCGACAGCAGCCAATTCCATTCACTCACCACCCTCTGAGTGAAAAACTTACCTCTAACGTCCCCTCTGTATTTGCTTCCCTGCACCTTAAATCTGTGTCCTCTCGTAGTGACCATTTCAGCTTGGGGAAATAGCCTCTGAGAATCCACCCTATCTATTCCCCTCAACATTTTATAAACCTCTATCAGGTCACCACTCAACCTACATCTCTCCAGACAGGAGTCCCAAATCCCTCAACCTATCTTCATAAGGCATGCCTCCCAATCCAGCAGCATCCTTGTAAATCTCCTCTGCACTCTTTCAATAGCTTCTACATCCTTCCTATAGTGAAGCGACCAGAACTGCGTACAGTACTCCAAGTGGGGTCTGACGAAGATCTTATAAAGCTGCATCATTACCTCCTGACTCCTAAACTCAATTCCTTGATTAATGAAGGCCAGTACACCATACGCCTTCTTGACCACATCCTCCACCTGCGAGGCCGATTTAAGAGTCCTATGGACCCGGACCCCAAGATCCTTCTGCTCTACAACACAGCTAAGACTCCTACCCTTGATATTGTACTCCTTCATCCCATTGTTCTTGCCAAAATGGACCACTATACCTTTATCCGTGTTGAAGTCCATCTGCCATTTCTCCACCCAGTCTTGCATCCGAACAATCCAATGATGCAGGGGTTAGATGGATTGGTCATGCTAACCATTGAGTGCCCCTTAGTTTGGGGCACTAGCTTAGGGTAAATGCGCATGGAGTATGGGCTGAGGCCTGAGTAAGATTGTGGTTGGTGTAAGCTCAATGGGCTGAGTGGTCTCCTTCTGCACTGTAGGACTCTACATAATTCCATTACCCAATTTGGAAGCCTGTTACAACTGATAATCACACTTGTATGAGGTTGTACTTTTCAAAATCAGTTCTAAATATGGTTGCTATTGCTAGTTTGTGTGCCCTTGTCTCACTGTCACTTAAGTTGAAGCAGTGTTTTGAATTATTTTCATTCTGTATTATCTATTATCTGCCATCTGTGATTCTGAAACAAAGTTTCTGACCTGTAATACTTGTAATTAAACACTTGGTTCTATTCTAAACCACTCCAGAGTTTGAAGATTATAATAATGTTTAAGTTTGTTCTGTTCCACCACAAATACTAGCCAGGGTTTAAATATTAACTATTATCTCAATTTTTCTGAATTTGTTGTAGAATAATTTAGCCGGTCTGGAATATTGCTGGTTTGAGTGAAGTCCCCCTTTATAACATTGTGATGGGGTTTAATCTTCTAGGTGTTGGTAAACACAGCCTGTTGTTTTCTCATGCTGGTTGGCAAGCTGATACAGTACATGGTCTTCGGGACACTGCGGGTCAGTGAAAGACAGGTAAGGCTTGTCTTTTAAGATTGGAGGAAGAAATTGATCTTTCGTTGCTTCCTTATATTTGTTAAGAGTTTTTTCTTTCATGTGATGTGACATTGACAAAGCTAGCATTTATTGCCCATCATAATTGTTCTTGAACTTAGTGGCTTGTTAAGCCATTTGAGAGCAGTTAAGAACCAACCACATTGCTGTGGATCTGGCATCACATGTAGATCTGACCAGGTAAGGACTGCAGATTTATTTCACTAAAGAACATTGGGCGTTTGAAATGATTCATAGCTTTCATGCTCATACTAGTGAGACTAGCTTTCTATTCCCGATTTGATTAATTCTCCCAGCTGCCATAGTGACTTTTGAACATGCACTTGAATTCTCCAGATGTTCTGAGAAAGTATTACTGAGGATGAATTGACAGCAAGCATCTTTCAGTTGTTGAAGTAACATTTGGGATGGTCATCATCATTAGCCTGGCTTCATCAATTATTCTTCATCCTTCAACATCAAAAGACTTTTCACTGGCCAGTAATTATTTAACGTCAGTTTTGAGTGATGCCATGCTCTAAATGTTAGTGGCAATGCACAGCATGACTTAATTTGCAGTGATAGAAAATAGCCAGTTCAGATCAGCAGCTGTTTTGCATGTGGACATCAATGCAAGCATCTGGCATTTCTTCTTCATGGAAGAAGGATAAAAATGCTCCAATGGAACCTTTAATATACCAAGGTTTACGTATGTGATTTTTGGAGTTGAAGTAATTCTACGCACTGGATTAACTTTTCTAAAAAAAAACTATCAGGTTCTATTTTACCACTTTGATTCAAAACTGTTGGGCAGACTTGAGACTGGGACTATTTTCTATGTGACTTTGAGATCTGTTCTTAGGGGCACCTTTACATGTTCTGCCTGCAAAAAATCAGCAATTCCAAATTGTGCAGGACAAGTCAGTAGATGGGGCTTAACAAGTCCAAAATCCTGCAGTTCTGAATGGTGTCTTCAACTGCATGTGCACAGAAAAATAATTACAGGATGCCACCTTGTTCCCAGGCAGAGTAATACCTCCCTCTGGCCACCACAGACATTGCTCCACTCCTCAACTTTACAGACCTTCCTATCTCCCTATCCCCTCCACCATCCAGACTGATCTCAGGAAGAGTGGCAGTGGACCCCAACCCCCACCCCCACCATCTCAGGCAGAGTGCTGAGCCTTAGGACACTCAGCATTTACCTCCTCATTAACTGGAACATCTGAATCGGATTTTTGTGAGGATGTCTGTTGCGCGCCGATTCTGGATGGGGCAAACACTGGGATAATGGAAGCAAGGTGCTGGTAAGATTGGATGTACAGCCTGTTAAATTAAATTCAATGCATGCAAATTATTTAAATAGCTGTTGGGCCCGTTTTAAGGCATGGACTTGATCACGGCCATTTTTGGGCCTTGTTAAAGAGGGAACTGGTGCAGCGGCGGACGTGGATTGCGTTGCTTGCCCCATACTCTATCAAGTTTTCACATCTGAAAATAGGTGCAACTTGATGGTAAAATTGGACCTTGTTTAAACAAAAGTTTATAAAAAATATTCAGGTTCTTAAAGAAGTTTTACCCACTGTTCTTAACTTTGATTTGTACATTAGAACTGTTGTATCCATCATGTAGCCTAAATACAGAACTCCAGCACTGTATTGCTTTGTGCCAACTTTTCTGATGTGTTGAGCATTGTAATTTTGATTGAATCTGGATCCAGTGGAATTTTCCATTCATGTGCTTCTTGTAATATGTGGAGCAGTTGATTAATCATAATGAGACAATGTGTGTATTCTCTCTTTGTCTCCATTTCTCTGAAGCACCTGAAGGATAAGTTTTGGAACTTCATCTTCTACAAGTTTATCTTCATATTTGGTGTCCTGAATGTTCAAACAGTTGAAGAAGTGGTGATGTGGTGCCTCTGGTTTGCTGTTCTTGTCTTCCTTCACCTCATGGTCCAGCTATGCAAAGATCGCTTTGAATATGTGAGTTGACACTTAAGCCTGCTGAAACAACGTGAACAATACAGCTGCGAGAGAGTATCCTACTGTTTACTGTAAAGGCTGCTCAATTTAAAATACAAGCCCATAGTTTAAATTGGAATGATTAACACACACCCTCTATCAGAAGCAATAACCTAAGCAAATTAGTGGATAATTGCATTAACACATTTACCTGAGGTTGCGCAAGGTGCCAATCGCCAATAGTATCTGTTGTCATCCCTAGTGTGGTAATGGTGGATGCAGATTTCTGTTTTAAAGTGAAGAGTAGACTGCCCTTTTAGGACAGGAAGGTGAAGGGAAATGTAACAATACATATTTCTGTTCCTGCTTTGGAGCTGTTGCTCAGCTCCAATCATAAGATTACGTTTTATTTATTTCATTTGGATTGGGAAACTCGAGCAAAGTTCCATCATATTTATATATAAATCTCGCACTTCCTGAGTAAATATTATCAACTAACTTTGGGATGGCAAAAAACTTAAATTGGGTGGCACAGTGGTTAGCATTGCTGCCTCACAGCATTGGGAATCCAGGTTCAATTCCTGGCTTGCGTGACTGTCTGGAGTTTGCACATTCTCCCTGTGTTTGTGAGTTTCTTCCAGGTGCTCCAGTTTCCTTCCACAGTCCAAAGATGTGAGAGTTAAGTGGATTGGCCATGCTAAATTAGTGTCAGGGGGACTAGTTAGTAAATCCATGTGGATAAGGCCTGGGTGGGATTGCAGTCAGCTTGTTCTCAGGCTGAATGACCTCTTTCTGCACAGTAAGATTCTAACTATAAATTCTTTGTAATGTTTGCTGAGCCTGTTTGTGGAAGTCATAAAATTTTATACATTGAAAATTAAGTTTCTTTTCATTATTGAGCTGCAATTTATATTGCAGTGTTTCAAAATGCTGAGTATGAAGTGTCTCGTGCACTGAAATTTCAATATTTTAAAATCTTGAAGTAATAAGATTATTGATTCATCTGATGCTCTGATCACAAGTAACATCTATGATATTTGCTCTGGGGGCTGAACTATTTTTCCTTTGAGAACTTTCAAAGTAGATTCAAACAGAATTGGCTGGAGTTGAGTTTAACCACCAAATGCAGTGTTAATGTGGGTGTTGGTGTGGATGGTGGGTGCTGTACCAGTCTCCAAAAAGCCCCAATGGGGTGTTGAGATTTCTATTGCTTTCCAATGATATTCTGTCTGAGACAAGGATTCTAGAATTTATGATGCCTCTTGGAGTAATTTGCCTCTGCTGACATTAAACTAGAGAAATTTGATTTTTTTTTTGATTTGGTTTTCTTACCCCATTGCAACACTCTCTTCTGATCCAGTTATCCTTCTCTCCAACTACTCCAATGAGTAGCCACATCCGTGTCTTGGCCCTGCTGGTTTCCATGTTGCTGTCCTGTTGCAGCCTGGCTGTGGTTTGCGCATTGGTTGGATATTCGCATGGAATGCATACACTGTCTTTCATGGCAGCTGAGGTAAGATGATAATTACTTTGTTCTTTGTGCAATAATCACAATATGGTGATACAGTAGTGATTGCTGAAGCCATAAGTTTTTTCCAAATCTTTTACTTGATACAATTTTTCACATAAAAACAACTCTAATAGATGAGCAGTGAACATATTATGGTGTCCTTTCCTGTTTTGTCTGCCCCCAATTTATCTGTACAGTGCTCTGTTGTGAGATCTCTAACCTCTTCTGTTTGTTCCAGTGCCTGGTTGTTACTGTTCGGACAGCACATGTTATTCTGAGGTAGGTAGAAGGTTATTTGGTGGGTGTGTCCTGTTAGAAAACTACAATGTAGAGTGTTTGCCTTGTAGCTGAATTGTAAAGCTTTTCTTGAATGCTTACTGGTGCAGGGTGTTTGAATGCCATTCTTCCTTGAGGTGGCATAGATATACATGAGTTTTACAGCAGAGCTTTTCTTTCTTGTGCTGATCCAATTGAACTGGAATTGTTCCATTCCCTTTGATAATTGTTGATTAAGGCCTTGAATAAGAAAATTGGCAAGCAACACTATTGACCTGTGTTGAATTAGCTTGTTTCAGCCATGTTGGTGGAAGAAATAGTGCCCCAAATCTCAGCAGACAATTATCCAAGATTGCTACTCCTAATAGTCACGCTTTATTTTAAGGAATTTTTGCTTGGTGTAGGTGCATGGTGATTGGGTTGGGCTCAATTTCCATAGTTGAAAAGCATGCCAGTACTCACTGTTCAGGTTCATATTGAAGGATAATCATCTGAGGTGTCATAGGGCTTCCATTGCTGGTTTAGAAGATTAGGGAACAAAAAACGTTATAGGCATTTTTTTTTTTTGCTGTTCTTCATTCACGTGCAAATAAGAACCTATCATTGATGCATAAACTGCTCCAAAAGTATCTAAATAGTAAAAACTGAGACTACAAAATAGTTTAGCCATTGTATTAATTTAAGGTGTATTTATTATTTGTTAGTAGTGTGCTCTGTGGAGATTAAATTTGATTCACTATCATACCAGTGGTTTTTTTTTGCTGTATGATATGTGTTACTATGGACTGGCTGATGCTTGATTGGCAAGTGCTTGATGTTATCACCGAGCATGAAATGTAAATGTTCAGTTCCTTAGCACTAACCTGAGGTGATTCTGGGGGCAGGTTACCTTCCACATATGCGTTTTGAGAGTTTGTTATTTAAGTAAACTACTCGGAATGTAATTACAGGAATGGCATTATAGTGGTTATGGTACTGAGCTGGTAATTCAGAGATCTATATTAATGAATGATCTACCAGTGAGAATTGATAGCCTCCCATGGGAGATGGGAAATTCAAATTCAGTTAAATTAATCTCGAATAGAAAGGCAGTATGAAAAATGAGCCCATGAAAAGACAGACTTGCTGCAAAAATGCATCTGGTTCAATAAAGCCTTTTAGGGATTTAGACTATTCAGCCTACATGTGACTCCAAATCCACATATTGTGGTTGATTCTTAAGTAACTTATGAAATAGCATAGCCAGCCACTCAGTTGCTACTGCCACCTTCTTGAGGGCAATCCGAGCTCTACAGTAATAAATGCTGATTTCGCCAGCGATGTCCATATCCGATGAATGAATTTAAAAAGTCACTGAAATGTAGTGTTTTGAATATTTGTTATTCTTTATGCTGTGGTGAACTCTTGCTGTATTTTACAGGTACTCCATCCATCTCTGGGATCTGAACCATGAGGGAACCTGGGAGAGTAAAGGCACCTATGTTTATTATACTGATTTTGTCATGGAGTTGAACCTGCTCTCAGTGGACCTGATGCATCACATTCACATGTTGGTGGGTAGTACTTAGCTCTGCTTGGACCCTAAACATAAGCATGCAGACCCTGTTTTGTGTTAAATACAGTTTCTTCTGCAGCTGATCATGGTTATGGCTTAGCAGTGGGATAGCTATCATCATACTACAGAACTGGTACAATACCATATCATAACCTCTTCAAGAACTGTGAATTGTTGAGTATATCAGCCAGCAACAGCTATCAATTGCAATCAGAAAAAAAATGAACAACAAAGAACAACACAGCATGGGAAACAGGACCTTCGGCCCAACGAGCCCACGCCGCCGTCCTAACGTCTTAATGACATATCCTTGACTTTAAGCTATGCCTATTGTTGAAGATTCCCAATATAGGGACAATTTGTTACCCAATCGGCCTAAGAGCACATTTTTGGGATGGAAGTTGAGCAATTTGAATTGCACAGTGACAGTTTAAGGCAGTATAGGTTGCATTTGCATTGCGCTTTATGCTGACCAAGTCAGGATCTTGGATTAAACCTGATTGTTTTCCCTTTTGTCAGCTACCTGTGTAGCTAGCTAGTTTTCATCTTGTGACTCAGGATGTTCGAGGTAACCAGTAGCGTTCCTCTATCGCCCTAGCTAAAAAGTGTTATTTCTGCAAAAGTCAGTGATTGGAACTGTGAGATTATCTGATCTAATCTGATTAATGTTAAGAGGCAGGACGGTCTTATCTAGATTAATTTAAGGCAAGAGAGAAATTGCACACATTCCAGAGATAAAAGATTGGCCTACACCAATCAACCTCCCATAGGAAGTTTCTTATACCTTAGAAAAGCATGCAAGTAAATTTGACACAGTCCTCATTATGTACTTGCCTGCATGTCCATTATCTGGAGGCTTAAGCTCTATTTCTCTAGGTATCTGTGCTGTTTACAAATGCTTTAAAAAGAGGACCTATATTTGCATGAGTGGCTTCTCTCGTAGGGATTGTGTATAAAGTATTAAGCAAAAGTACTCGAGAGAGATTTGTCCTCCCTATAAACGTATAGATAATTTATCTGAAGTAAAGTTTTGGCAATTGAGATATTTAATAACATTGTTATCTAACACTAAACCTGCTGATTGTCTTTTTTTAAATATTCCATCTGGTTATCGCTGACTACGGATTCTAAATATTAAAATTTTGAATGGAACTGAAAAGGTAGATTTTCTTTCTGCTCGTGGAAAGTTTTTTTTCCTGCTCAAAGATGCCCAAAACAAGAGGGCATAAACTTAACTTCGGGAGCTGGGCCACTCGGGAAAGCAGTTAGAACACATTTTTTCATGCGAAAGGTGGTTGAAGAATGAAATTCTTCTTAAAAACAAAAGGAGGTTTGAGCACAATTAGTAATATTCAATCTAAAATCTGTTAATGTTTCCTGGCTGAGGATATTGTTGGTTGTGGAGCTAATGTGGCTTCGTAGAATTAGAATACAGATCAGCCATTATCTAATAGTGTCAGAAAGGATTTCTTTCGTTGTCCAGTCTCATTATAATAGTAATCCATTGGTCTTAATTCAAAAGTAATGCAACGATTAAAAGTTCCGCTGGCCAAACTTGCATTAATTTGTAAACTTAAATGAAAGGCCATCCCAGGAAAGTGTCTCAATTTTACTTCAGTGTATTCCAAAGCACTTGTGTAAGAATTTGTTGACACTTTGTCACAATAGTTTGCTTGGTGTCTGTGCTGGAAGCACCTTATTTTAAGTTATTTCAAATACTGATTTGACATCAGCATTTTAAGTATTTTTTGTATCCCAGAAAAAACTGTGCAGCCTTGCACTGTGGGGAACAATATTATAATGACAGCTTTATATTCCCCTCCAGTTGTTTGGAAATATATGGTTGTCGATGGCAAGCCTGGTGATATTCATGCAGCTTCGCTACCTTTTCCATGAAGTGCAACGCAGGCTGAAACGCCACAAGAACTATTTGCGTGTGGTGGGCAACATGGAAGCAAGGTAAATATTTTAACTAGGCATTGTTAGATCACAGAATCAGAATCCCTGCAGTGCAGAAGGGAGACCATTTGGCCAATCAAGTCTGCACCACCCAGGCCATATCCCCATAACCCCTCATTTTATCCTGCTGATGCCTCTGACATTTGGCTTAATTTAAGATGGCCAATCAACTTAACCCACACATCTTTGGGCTGTGGGAGGAAATAGGAGCACCTGGAGGAAACCCACGCTGACACAAAGAAAATGTGCAAACTCCACGCAGATAGTCACCCAAGGCAGGAATTAAACCTGGGCCCTGGCATTGAGGCAGCAGTGTTAACCACTGTCACCCTTGTTGAGTTGATCTGCTAAAATTAACAGTGGGGGAAATCATCTTCAAAACTGTCTATTGGACCATATTGATTTCACTCCCCCCACCCCGTGCCAAACCATAGTCAATGACTTAAATAGCCTTGCACATTGACTTCTTTACTGGAGTTCTAGCTGGCTTTCTTCCATTGTTCTCAAATCAGAACGTGTCAAATGTGCTGTATCCTATGTTCTCAACTTCTATCATCCCCATTCTATCAAAGTGCCAATTGTTATCAGTGTCACAGTGGGTTAACTTCAATATTCTGTTTCAAATCATTCCATTCCTGCCTTGTTGCCCTCTAAATCCACCTGCCTTGTTTCCTTTGTCTTGTTCACCTGTTCACAGATTTAATAAATCCCTTGAAATCTGTACCCTTCAACCATGTCATTGATTTCACACAATCTCTTCTGCCATCATCTCAAACATTTTCAGTTTTACCTCTATTACATGTGCACTGTTTTGTAATGTGTCTTGAAATATCTTGCTGCCTGAGAGAGAACTACAGGAATGCTCATTGTTCCACTGCAGTATGAAAGGAAGTGGAAAGTTGATAAGCACAAAAAGGGTAAGGGAGAGCAAAGGCAAGGAAATACTCGTAAGAGTGTGGCCATTTTATCCTTTCAAGAGGATGTTGGTGTCATTGGTGGCTACGTGTTATCGATCATACATTTTAGCAGAAAATTGCAGCTCTGTGTGCTTTCCTGATATTTAGTCATACAGCAGGTTCACTTTAAGTACAATATCTGTGACCTATCCTATCATGTGCAGCGCAATTTCTGATGCAATAGTTGAGAATGCATAATAAATACAAATAAATTTGTCAAAAGATTCAATTTAACTCAAACACATTCACCAAATTTTATGTTTTCCAATAGTTAATATGCTTGTTACATCCATATTTACAATATATGTCAATTAAGATTTCACATAATCTGTATGATTTTTGATCACATTTCTGAGTTTGAAATTAGACTTCCAGCTTTCATTGACAAGATTGACATGGTTCAAGAACGTCACGTAGCAATGCGGTATGCTCTTTTCAGTCAATTTGTGTACTTGTAACTGGTAGCAGGGCAGTTGGTACATTTTTTTGAACAAAAATCATTTTTAAGAATACATGGTGGTAAGTTGCAGGGAGGATGTGGATCAGGAGCTGTATTATTATTTTTTCTTTAAAAGCATAACATTTACCCAAAATTGTGTAGGACATTGTTTGCACAGATCTATCAGGATTTACAACACTGATGCCATGAATTAACTCTTTGTTTGACAGGTTTGCAGCTGCTACTCCTGAAGAATTAGCTTCCAACAATGATGATTGTGCCATCTGCTGGGACTCAATGCAGTCTGCACGCAAACTCCCTTGTGGCCATCTTTTTCATAAGTATGTTATCCACCATTTTATAAAAGCTAATGGATTGGGCTGGGCAAGTTTTTGTCACAACTGTGGATAAGATTTTAAGATGTAATCTTTTTATTTGTCCTCATTGATTTATTTCTCATATGTTTCAAATCGGCCACCTCCGTCTTGTTTTGTGCCTACACCAAGAATTTGGGCGTTATTGCTGCTCAGTTTCTGCTCGTGTTGCTTGGATATATTTAAGGATGCAGTTGCTTTTTGTTTTAAAACCTCTCCTTGTTCTTTCCTTACATGGAGAGACCTTACCACCACTACAGTTTCCTTGGACTGCGTTATGAACACTCTGTGGCCAACCATCTATGGGTGTTACATCTATTGTGCATTAATTCTAATCGCTGCAGGTTATCATTGTCCCTAATGGCTCTGGTTAGATGGACTCTTATGTAACACTGAGCAAGGGGAGCAGTGGATTTGCTAAAGCTGTGCTCATTGCTGTTGGGGGAGGGGAGGAGTCGGTAAAGGTCCTTGTTCAGTGAGCTCCAACTATATGCGTATAACCTCATGGATTGGATTGCAGTGTTCTCATGATAAAATAGCTTGGATTTTAATGACTGAGCTTGCAATGATGATTTGTGATTACCAGTAGTTTGGAGCCTTTGGGGCCATAATCCACCTGGGATCATCACCCTGAGGAGATAAAAGGGAAGAAGCAAGGGTGGGAGAATTATTTTGGTTGTGGATTTTGCTGTACTTTGTAACTTACCCAAAAAGCTGTAAAGAGAATTTTTTCTCTCTAAATAGCCTGTTCCCATATATGTTACAATTGCAGTCTAAATTGGCAGTATATGTGTATGTATGTAGTATACAATTTATGCATATAAATATATAACTGCTTAAACATATAAAGGTGTGATTGTTACAGACCATGTTAGGTTTAGGTTCCAGAGTCTTAGATTACCAAAAAAAATGAGCTGATCTGTAATTTTGAAGTAATTTCTTAAGTAATTTATTAAGAGGATAGTTTAAATATAACATACAAGCTAAATAGACAAATAAAGCATAAAATCTGTGACAGTTGAGGATGGTTTAAAAATCCGGAGTACAAATGAATAGATCGTCATTTTCTGCAGCTGGGGGCTACAATCTTTTGTCTGTTCTGTGTGTAGCTGCCTTCTCTTTTCTGCTTCCTCTAAAGATAAGAGGTGCTACAAACTCTTTCTCTTGGTCTTCCTCTGAAGAAGCAAGGCCAGCATGGATTGTAAAATGCTTTCCTGTCTGAATTGATTTTTTTCCCTCTGCTCGAGAAAGCAATTTTTATTCTTAGGTTATTGTTTTATGTATGTGTCATGAGATTCAGTCTTACCAGGAATGTCTGTGCGAAAAACATCCTTCGCAGAGAAAGAAGGCCTCTTTTTTTACACAGTAAGCAACTATGCAAGCATATAATATTTATTACATTTGAGGATTTTATAAGGTTAGATAGCAATTTATTGCAACCATTATTTATATGTACCTACCTACACTCAATGGTGCTATGCAAACTTGTTATTACAAGTAAGATTACAAAGAGCCAGGAGGCTAAGGACAAAATTGCCATATGACTTGTATTATGCAGAACGTGTAAAAGGGGATGCAACAATTTTATACACAGGAATAAAATTTCAAAGATGCTGGAGGTAATGAAGTGGTAATGGGTAGTGACAGCCAACTCCACACTGTCACTTAAAGTATGATGAGATGAATCAAATTTAGTAGATGTACCATAATACAAGGCTGCATCTTTGGTTACTGCAGAATCTTGTTTTGACTTGGGTCTTGAAATAAAACATAGAATTTTTTAAAACATGTAATACTGTAACAGTTGAGAATGGCAGAATAATTGAAGATCAAGTTGAAATAGGATCATTTAACTATCTAAGGAGGAAATTGTTGACTTGTAATCCTATTATTCTAGTATGTGGAATATCTAAAAATCAATGTAATTGAGGTACTTGATTGGCTAACAAGGAAGAGTTTAAGTTGACTATCATAGACTTCTACAGCTATTGGTCTATTATATCAAAATGATTGCCACTTTCTTCCATATATCAAAGGCTGTCTTTTAAAATCATCAATTGCAGGTTAAGCACTGGGGCACCTGATAAATTGCTATATAAGCACAAGTTACATTCCTTTTCCAGAGACTACAGACAAGTGATCATCAATTTAAAGAAAATGAATTCTGACAAAAAGATTACAGAATCTTAAACTCAACTTTTAGCAAAAAAAAAGTTCCTAGAGTATTGGAGTTTTGGAATAACTTTAAAACAATGGAAATCAACAATGATAAGGGATTCAGAACACAGATGGATGTCAGATTAGCAAGAGTTGAGGAATGAATCTTGTGAATCATATGCCCTTTTTATCTTAATCTTTCTTCTGTTTTTTAAGGAATACCGATTTCATTATTTATAAATGCACAAATACCCAAGATCATTTATTATTATGCATTAATGTAGTCTACACTGATTATGTTGCATCTTTTTCAGTTTTATATTAATACCTCACGATCCAGTAAGTGACTTCATATCTAAGATGGGTTGGTTGTATGTTCTTTGTCGGGGTATTTTTAGTACCAATTGACTGTTCATCTGTTGTTATATTACCAGTTCCTGTCTGCGTTCCTGGCTTGAGCAGGATACCTCTTGTCCCACCTGCAGAATGTCGCTCAACATCAATGAAGACAACCACGCTGGTGAACCGCGACAGCGAGATAATCTTGATGAAAATATAGGGCCTGTACCAGTTGTGGAGGGCAGGCCACATCTTAACCATCATAACCATTTCTTCCATTTTGATGGTGAGCTGTTCGTGCTTAATAAGCATTTACAATAAACTTGTCTGCATACTTTTTTAACTGTTTAGTAGTTGCAAACGTATTAGTTACCATATATTATTTTAGAGATTGGAGTTATAGCAGTGACACTTCATTCTCAAAAATAACAATTTAAGTACATGAAATGAATCCTAAAAGAAATTGACTTTTTAATACATGTCGGTGGATGTGACATTGACCATATTCAAGAAAAAAGGACTGAAACAGGCTTCAAATAATTTTTGGAGCATTAGAAACTAAAGGTGTGAAGGGAAAGCTGGATGCTGTTTCAAGGATGGGACTATCTATTTATTGGAATTGCCAACTAGCCTGAAATGTTGACAGAGCCCTGAGGAACAGGTGACTGTCCCAATCTCCTCCCCTTCCTGGGCAAGAACATGATCTATAAGATAGTTAGAGCATTTCGTCTCCCAAGAATATTCACAATTGGAATGGAACACTCTGGTTCCCATTTATGTTTCTTGCATAGGATACAAGATGATATGCAGTATTGTATCTGTGTAACTTGACATGCGAACTGTATCTAAATTATGCAGGGAATTGTGATTGGGTGAAATGTTTTTAGAGGATTCACAATTGGCATTAGTAAAAGATTGGTACCCTGTGACTGAAGGTAACCACACACCAATATGAACAGTTTAAAAAGTAGCTATTACACCTGAGTTCATAAGTGCAATGGATGTATGCCTCCTTCAGCACCTTGCATATCGTTACATATTGAAAAGTTAAGTAGACCAGCTGTATAAATAATGACCAAATGTGCAGGTCAGAGGCTAGGAATTCTGCATTGCGTAACTATCCTCTTGACACTCCAAAGCCTGTCCTTCATCTATTAGGCCCAACTCAGGATGCGATGGGAGTACTCTCCACTTGTCCAGATGAGTGCAGCCCGGTGAACGTTCCAGAAGCTCGATGCGATCCGAGACAAAATAGTTCACGTGATTGGTGTCCTATCCACCATATTCACTCCCTGAACCAGTGTATAATGACAACAGTGTGTACCATCTACAGAATGTACCACAGTGATTCGTTAAGACTCCATTGATGGCATCTTCCAAATCCATGACCTCCATCATGTAGAAGAACAATGGTGTGGGTTACAGACCACTCTTTGATTTGCAACCATATCACCATTTACTTCACTCCCTGGGACAAATTCCTAGAATTCCTGTTCCAATAGCCTTGAATGTATGTAGCTCACATGAACTGGAGTGGTTCAAGGAGGAAGGTTCCTATTATTTTGAGAGCAGTTAGGGTCAGCAATAAATGCTGGCCTTCCCAGCGATACTTTTGTCCCATAAACGTTTTTTAAAATCACTGTGCATCCATAATGGAAACTTTTAGCTTGAAAACAAAAGTTCTGTTGCCTCTTCAATCATTTTCGGGATCCCAGCTTGTTTCTTGTATCACAGTAACTTGTTAATTACTTGCTGCCTATTTCTTGTATGTAATATAAATATTCTACAAACTTATAAAAATAACATTAGCATAAAACTGAATAAGATAATTAGAAATACGAGCAGGAGTAGACAATTGTTGCTATTTGAGAAGATCATGCCTAACCTAAATATGGCCTTAACTCCACTTTCTTGCATGCACCCTAATAACCTTTGGCTGCCTTGGAGATCAAAAATGTATCTAACTTGCACTTGAATATATTCAATGAAATCATCTCCACAACTCTGTACCTTGGAGAATTCAAAAGACTAATGACTCTTTGAAAGAAGATTATTCCTCCTTGTCTCTTAAATAGGAGATCCTTTACTTTTAAACTGTGTCCCCTAGTTTTAGATACCCACCACAAGTGGGAACATCCTCCCAGCATTTACCCTATCAAGCCCACTCAACATCTTGTGTTTAAATAAGATTGTTTCTTATTCTTCTAAACTCCAATGAGAAAAGATCCAATCTACACAACCGTTCCTCATTAAACAGCCCCTTCTTGCCTAAAATTGGTCTAGTGATCCTTCTCTGAACTGCTTACAATGTAAGTATATCTATCCTTAAGTAAGGGAACCAAAACACTTCACAATACATCGGATGAGGTCTCACCAATGTCCTGTACAGTTATAACAAGACTTCCCTACTTTTAAACTTCATCCATCTTACAATAAAGGTCAACATTCTAATTGCCTTCTGAATTAGATGCTGCACCTGCGTGCTAAATTTTAGTACAAGGACACCTAGATCTCTCACTGCTGCAGCATTCTGCAGTCTGTCTCTATTTAAATCTGCTTTTCTATTCCTTCTGCTAAAGTGGACTGTGACCCCATTTTCCCATGTTATACTCCATCTGACAACTTTTGCACTCACTTAACCTACCCATATAACTTTGCAGATTTTATAACCTCCTCATGACTTGATTTGCTATGTATCTTTGTACAATCAGCAAATGTGGCTACAATAGAGTCTCTACCTTTGTCCAAGTCTTGGCTGAGGTCTCAAAATTGATCTCTGGTAGTCCACTTGTTGCATTTTGCCAACCTAAAAGTGACTGCTGTTTGTTAGCCAATCCTTCTTCCCTCTCTCTGTGCTAAAATGTATCATCACAATATCATGAGCTGTTTTGCAGTAACTTCATGTGACGCCTTATTGGATGTCTTTTGGAAACCCAAATACACTACATCTACCAGGTCTCCATTATCCATCCTGCTTGTTACATCCTCAGAGTTCTGCTTTAATTTGATACCCTGATTATTGCTGTTGATACATTCCAGGATCTCGAATTGCCAGTTGGTTGCCCAGTTTCTCAGTGGAAGTAATGCATACAACAAATATCCTTGGTATTGCACAGGTGAACAATTCTCAGCTCAATGCTATGGTAAGTCAAATTGGAGAATACACACTAATATTCATTTGGTGGTTCAAAAGTGATTTTTTTTTTTTTTTTTTGAAGACATTTTGTCAAAGCTTAATGGTCTTTTACTTATCAGGACAATCGCAAGAGTGCTACTGTCTGGAGAAACAACCATTTACATTGTATTCTCACACACTTGTAATACAGTGCAAAGTTGTTTCTGTTGATAATGGTATTCTTGCAATTTTCCTGATGAACGCAAGACAGGAAATTTTGTATTTTTTTAGTAATAGTGTATTCTGTTAAAATGTCATTTATTTCCTCATGTAGCAATCAGTAACATGCCCAGAATCTCCGTGATGTTTTAGTGATATAGAGTAGATTGCTGTATGAATAGCTTACAATGTAGAGTCAGAAGACGTAGGCTTGTTGCTGGTGCTGTTCCTGTCATAGTAAATTCTTGATCCTGTTTCAAGGAGGTCTTCCACCTTCATCTCCCATCTTAGCAGACAGCAATATAAAACTAGAACTAAACTAGTGACAAAACAATGAAGAGAAATGGCCTGAAAACAGGTACACTCTCTCTCTGATTTTTGGTGTTTGCAATCTTAGTTAAGCAGTGTGTTATAGTATGGAGGATTTTTTTGTCTTTTCCATTTTCACATCAACTAAATTCCATAAGATTATAATTATTCCATAAGATTATAATTATTTTACTAACAATATTATAAAAGAAGAGTTGTGCACACACAATTGGCCTATTATCCAAAATATTAAGCCAAGATTTGGTACAAATAATGGTATCTTCCAGTCAACCTTTTGCTCAGTTTAGCTTTGAGTTGTTGTTTAAATCAATCTATGATACATAATCTATGTTGAACTCCTGCTGTTAGGACATCAAGGTGCATATTTGTTTTCTTTAATGTTTGAAGTGTTATTTTAAATTACAGATCTGACTGATTCTTTGCAGTGGTCTGTTGTTGAGCAGCTTCATATTGAGCAAGCCTGTGATATGACCACTGAGATGGAGAAGAATTTATCTTAATATTTCAAAAATGGCCTGTTTGTTTATTATCTTTAAGCCTGCTGTGATCAAGCTTTAATTACTTGTACAAGGAAATACTATTCAATTATTATTCTCCATTTGTATTAATTTGTTGCAATAGATTTATTTCTCAGTGGTGAAGGACTAGGCAGAGCTACAACAACATGTTGCCTTTCTCGATTGTGATTATTGCATTTCTGTCTACAGGCTCATCAAATCCAAGAGATGTTTCCCCAGGTTCCATATCATCTTGTCCTTCAGGATCTACAGCTAACTCGTTCCATAGAAATCACCACTGATAATATACTGGAAGGAAGAATTCAGGTTCCCTTTCCTCAACAAGTTAGTGTTCTTTTTGTTTTATATTTATTTATTTAAAATATTAATTTGAATTCCTGTTGTTCATTGCTCATCTCACTGTTCCCTTCAATGCATTTCAAAAGCGTCAAGAAAGTAGACCAGCACTGAATGGTCCAGCTGTGGAAGAGAATGATGGTCATTCAGGAAATTCAAACAGTGAAGAGCAGGTAAATCATATTTTGTAGTACATCTTGGTTGTATGAGATTTGGAATATTACTCCTCTGGAAGAGGAAACTCTTCAAGCATCTTATGACAACTGGAGAATATAATGAAAGTCTGTTTTTGACACATGAGGCCATGGTCTCTTTATCGCTACTCTAATGGTCAGTATTTCTTCAAAATTTCAGATATGCCACATCGTACAATGTTGTTCTTCTTTCATTCTATATTCTGAGTCCCACTATGTTTCATATATTCTTTTACAAGATTTGCCCTTGCTGACTGGCTTTTCACAATATTAGTAATGGAATTATCTTTTGAAACTCCTGTACTTTCACCAAATAGCTTTGTCATCTTAAAGAAAAAGACTGTCAAAACCTGGACATCAAATACTCCCATTCTTGTCTTGTCTCTGACATGTAATTCTCAGGCCTCTAAAAGCTAAGCTTGATGTTAGCCAGAACTAGTTAAATTACCTTTTTTTTGTAATTTTCAGCCTTGGTGGCACCTGCATTGTGCATTCTTATTCTTCTTAGTATTCCAGTATGTAAAAAAAAAAAAAAATCCACTTTATTTTTGCAATTGCAAGAAGTTGTGATCAGGCATTCTTCGTAAATGATTGAACCTTAAGCTGTTCAAATGTCTGCAAAGATTCTTGTTTACTAGTTGCAAAGCTTCAGCTACCCCCATTAGCCTTAAACAATCTATTGTGAAACAGTATCTCAACTTCTTCCAATCACATCTTTAATCTCAGACATTTCTTTCCTTTAGTTGATGTTCTTTTGGTATTCTAAAGTTTGGAGAATAATCCAGTTATATGTATACAAGACACTCCTACAGTCTTTCTGCTCTTTTCCTGCCCTTACATAATTTGTATTGTATTAAGCACTATCCAAACAAAATGTAGTTGATCTCAGTTTAATGTGTCAAAAGATATTAAAATTAGTGTTTGTGTTTGGAGAGTTTACATCCACTACAACTTGCAGGATATTTCGTATCACCTGAAAGTGACATTACTTTGATTTTGATTTGATTTATTATTGTCATATGCATTAGTATACAGTGAAAAGTATTGTTTCTTGCACGCTATACAAACAAAGCATACTATTCATTGAGAAGAAAACGAGAGTGTAGAATTTAGTGTTATAGCCATAGCTAGGATGTAGAGAAAGATGTTAATGCAAGGTAGTTCCATTTAAAAGCCTGATGGCAGCAGGGAAGAAGCTGTTCTTGAGTTGGTTGGTATGTGACCTCAGACTTCTGTATCTTTTTCACGGTGGAAGAGAAAATGTCTGGGGTGTGTGTGGTCTTTAATTATGTTGGCTCCTTTGCTGAGGCAGCAAGAAGTGTACACAGAGTCACTGGATGGGAGGTTGATTTGTGTGATGAATTGGGCTATGTTAACGACCTTTTGTAGTTTCTTGTGGTCTTGGGCAGAGCAAATGCCAAACCAAGCTGAGATATAACCAGAAAGAATGCTTTCTATGGTGCATCTGTCAAGGTTGATGAGAGTCGTGGCTGACATGCCAAATTTCATTACCCTTGTACAGGAAGTTGAACCATGAGCTTTTAGCTGCTGGGTACAAAGTTAGACCAATTCACGATGAGCTAGAAGAAATTGTTTTAGAGCACACTGGCTAAGTGCACCCAAGAATAAATCTGCAACAGGTTTAAAATGTGGAGCTTTCTAACAGTCCGAAGGATGTGCTGGTTAGATGCACTGCTGTGCTAAATTCTTCCTCTGCATATCTGAACAAGCGCTGGAGTCTGGCAACTAGGAGATTTTCAGCCTAACTTCTTTGTAGTGTTAATATAAGCTTACCTGTGACACTATTAAACAAACTTAAACATGTAATAGACTGGCATAACGTAGAATCATTCTTTGAAATTGTCACTGAATCTTTATTGGCACGGACATGGCTTGTTTAACCCAAGCTGTAAATAAGTAATTAAAAATTT
Source organism: Sphyrna mokarran (assembly GCA_024679065.1). NCBI lineage: Eukaryota > Metazoa > Chordata > Chondrichthyes > Carcharhiniformes > Carcharhinidae > Sphyrna > Sphyrna mokarran. The sequence goes on along the minus strand of JAGIQG010000004.1, from coordinate 54,104,064 downwards.
GGTTCCCTTGGATTTTAATAATTTTACCTTTTGAAACGTGGCATGGTAGTTAGTAATAGAAGATTTCCTTTCTTGCAAGTCTTATGCTTATCAGATGTCTAAGGCCCTCCAAAAAAAAACCTGAATTTCTAAAATGTTTTAATAATTCTTTTCAAAGCACCCTGCTTTAATTTGTAGAAAGTGTAAAGCTCAGTAAAACATGAGTTCACATGAATGTTATTTTGTACAGAATGTTAAATATTTACTTACTATTAAATGTTGTTTTACAAATCATTAATTCAGATTTACATGATTTTACTGCTAAAAAATACAATGTTGTTCAAAACGCCACTTTGCAGAAGTTCCACCCTGCTTCTATTTCTTATTTCTAATATGCTCTTTCATTGAGTTGGAAATGCTTTCACTCATTCATATTGAATTTATCCTACTTGATGTGAGCAGGACAGACGTGGGCAATTTTCCACATTGCCAATAAATGCCAATATTGGAGCTATACTGGCTAGGGGCATGGCAAGTTCTGGAGAACAGGTTTTCAGTAGTATTGCCAGGATGTTGTCAGGATCCATAGCCTTTGTAGTATCCAGAACTTCAGCCGTTTATTGATTTCACATAGACTGGTTCAAATTGACTGAAAATTATAATGCAGGAGGTTTTAGGAGGACATTGAGATGGATCATCCATTCAGTATTTCTGGCTGAAGATGATGAAGCCTTAGATTCATCTTTTGCATTGTGGTTTCTCCCCCATCATTCAAGCGCAGGGAAATTGGTGAAGCCACCTCCTCTGATTTGTTTAATTGTCCCCTGTCATTCATGACTGGATGTGGAAGACTGCAGACCTTGGACGTGAATCATGGGTTGTGGGATCGCTTGGCTTTGTTTGTTGCTTGCAAGTAGTCCTGTGTTGTGGCTTCACTCTACTGACATCTTTAAGGAATACCTGGTGCTATTCCTGACATGCCATCCTGCATTGTTTTTTGAACCACAGTTGATCCCCTAGCTTGATGGTAATGAGCGGCACAGTGGCGAAGAGGTTAACACTGCTGCCTCACTGCACTAAGGACCCAGGTTTGATTCCCAGCTTGGGTGACTGTCTGTGGAGTTTGCACGTTTGCACCCAGGAAAGCGTGGGTTTCCTGCTGGTGCTCTGGTTTCCTCCCACAGTCCAAGATGTGCAGGTTAGGTGATTGGCTATGCTAAATTGCCCCTTAATGTTAGGGGGATTAGCTAGTATATAGAGTTATAGGGATAGGGCCTGAGTGGGACTGTGGCCGGTGTGGACCCGATGAACCAAATGGCCTCCTTTTGCACTGTAGGATTCTACGATAGTCTGGAATCAATGCTTGGAACTCCCAGAGTGATTTCCTCCTGACTGTATATTGCTGTCATTCCCACCAGAGGCAGGACCCATTGATGCAACAGCATATAGCCAGGGAAAATGGTAGGCTGGGACCTTGACTATAAGGTATGATTCTGAGTATGTGATTGTCAGGCTATTGCTTGTTTAATGTGGGACAAGCTCTCCCAATTTTCTCTCAAGCCCCAAGGTTGTTAGTAAGGAAAACTTTGCGCTGACAAAAGGGCTAGATGTGCCATTGTTGCCAGAGCAGATACCAAATGCTCTGGTTTCATTTATTTTTGACTTTGCAGTGAATTGACTAGTTTGCTAGAACATAAAAAATTAGGAGCAGAATAGGCCATTTGTCTTCTTGAGCCTGCTCTGTCATTCAATAAGATCATGGCTGATAATTTTTGTGGACTGAGCTCTACTTAACCCACCTGCTCACCATTAATTACCCTTAATTGCTTTACTGATCAAAAAATCTGTCTATCTTTGCGTTAAACACATTCAACAAGGTAGCTTCATTTGCTTCACTAAGCAGGGAATTCCACAGATTCTCAATCCTTTGGATGAAGAAGCTTCTCCTCAAGTCAATCCTAAATCTGCTCTCCCTTATTTTGAGGCTATACCTTCTAGTTCTGGTGTCACCTGCCAGTGGAAACAACCTCCCTGCTTCTATCTTATCTATTCCCTTCATAATTTTATATGTTTCTATAAGGTCTTGTCCATCTCTCCTTACTTTTCTAAATTCTAATGAATACCGTCTCCTTATAAGTCAACCCTCTCAACTCTGGAATCAACCTAGGGAATCTCCTCTGAAACCCCTCCAGTGCCAGTGCATCCTTTCTCAAGTAAAAAGACCAAAACTGTGCACAGTACTCCAGGTGTAGCAGCATCTTAGACAGCTGCAACATAACCGCGCTTTCTTAAACTCCATCCATCTAGCAGTGAAGGACAAAATTCCATTTGCTGCCTTAATTACCTGCTGCACCCACAAACCAACTTTTTGTGATTCATGCACAAGGACATATAGGTCCCTCTGCACAGCAGTATGCTGCAATTTTTTTATGATTTCAATAATAGTCCATTTTGCAGTTGGATAATTTTACCACTGTGCCGCTCATTACCATCAAGCTGGGGACCAACTGTCGTTCAAAGAACAGTGCAGGACAGCATGTCAGGAGTAGCACCAGGTATCTCTTAAAAATGATTTTGATATCATGAATCCACAACACAGGATTACTTGCATGCAGTAGACACGGCCAAGCATTCCCACAACCCATGGATCAGGTCCAAGCTCTGCGATCCTCCACATCCAGTCATGAATGAAAGTTACCTAGAGAGTGAACATTGCTGAATCTGGTTATGAGAAATGAACTATAACTGATCAATGAACTTACTGTCAAATAACATCTGATAGTAGCAATCACACACTTTATTGGGCTTAAGTTAAAGATTCAAAATTACATAAGACAAAGACCGAAATAATAAACTGAGGAGGTGGCGGGGTGCTGATTTTCAGGGATGAGAATAGAAGTAGAAAAATTTACTGATATGTAGAAGTAATAGAACGTAGAACATTACAGTGCAGTACAGGCTCTCGATGTCCTGCAAATCTAAAGCCCATCTAACCTACGCTATTCCAATATCATCCATACGTTTATCCAGTGACCATTTAAATGCCCTTAATGTTGGCGAGTCAACTGCTTTTGCAGGCAAGACATTCCACGCTCTTACTACTGAGTAAAAAACCTACCTGTGACATTGGTCCTTTATCTATCACCCCTCAATTTAAAGTTATGTCCCCTTGTGCTAGCCATCTTCTTCCAAGGCTGTCACTGTCCACACTATCTAATCCTCTGATCATCTTACATGCCTCTAAGTCACCTCTTAACCACCTTCTCTCTCATGAAAACGGCATCATGTCTCTCAGCCTTTCCTCAAGACCTTCTCACCACACCAGGCAACATCCTGGTACATCTCCTCTTCACCTTTTCCAATGCTTCCACATTCTTCCTATAATGTGGTGACCAGAACTATTCCAGAGTGAATCACTTCACACCTTTCTGCATTAAACTCCACTTGCCACCTCTCAGCCCAGCTCTGCAGCTTATCTGTGTCTCTCTGTAAGCTGCAACATCCTTCTGCACTGTCCACAACTCCTCCAACTTTACTGTCATCCGCAAATTTACTAACCCATTCTCCTCCACCTTCATCCAAGTCATTTATAAAAATGACAAATAGCAGTGGCCCCAGAACAGATCCTTGCGGTACACCACTAGTAACTGAACACCAGGATGAATATTTCCCATCAATCACCACCCTCTGCCTTCTTGTAGCTAGCCAATTTCTGATCCAAACCGCTAAATCACCCTCAATCCCATGCCTCCATATTTTTTGCAATCGTTTTTTGCAATAATGGCGAACCTTATCAAATGTTTTACTGAAATAATACTGGAATGAACAGTTTGAAATATTTGAAGTGATGATCAATACATTTGATATCCCATTTTGAAAAGAGCAAACTATGTTGAAAACAAAAAATTAAGGCTAAATTAATTAAGGAGAGTAACATGGTGAACTTGATATTAGAAAAAATACAGTTAAGATGGAAAGGGCATAACTGAAACTTTTCAAACTAAGACAAAATAAAATCCCACTCTGAATGGATTGTATCTGCATATTTAAAGGAATTAAGAAATAGCAGATTTATATATGAATTATTTGAAATAACACTAAATAGGTGTAATCTATCTGGATTTCCAAAACATTTGTAGAGATATAGTTAATTCAGTGGAGTGCTGTAACAAAATGCAGGGGGACTTTAATAAGCGTGCAGAATGGATGTGTAATTGTCATTCGCAATAAATGAGTATGACTTAGTACATTTTGGTAGGAAGATGAGATCATGCATTCATTGAAAAGTAAATGTCTAAATGGAGTAATTAAAAGCAAAGTATGGAAGTCTGAAATTAAAACCAGAAAATGCTGTATAAACTCGGCAGGTCTGACAATATCTGTGGAGAGAGGTAGAGTTAACATCTCAAGTCTGACTCTTCAGAGTCTGAGTGGGGTTGAATAAAGTTTAAAGTTTATTTATTATTGCCGCAAGTAGGCTTGTGGCAATAATAAATAATGATGTTTACTGTGAAAATCCTGAGTCACCACATTCCAGTATCTGTTTGGGTACACTGGGGAGAATTTAGCATGCTAATGCACTTTACCGACACATCTTTCAGACTATGGGAGGAAACCAAAGCACCTGGAAGAAACCCACGTAGATGCAGGGAGAATGTGCAGACTCCACATAGACAGTGACCGAAGTTAGGAATCGAACCTGGGTCCATGGCACTGAGGCAGCAGTGCTAACCAGTGTGGCAAACAGGAATCTGGAGAACACACATTAGTAAAGCAGCAACACGTTTTAACGAGGCCATTTTAAAAAAAAAGCTTCAGAGTTAATTTCTGGAACAGAAGTAGTAGAGAATTGCTAAACCTGTATAAAACGTTGGTTAGACCAAAGAACAAAACAGCACGGGAAACAAGCCCTTCGGTCCAATGAGCCCGCACCGCCACCCCGATGTTCCCGTGATTTACCCGTGATCTCTATCTATGTTTATAGATCTATGGATTAAAAACCAAATTTGAGACAATTTAGGGAGAATTTGTTTTGCCAATTAGCCTAAGAGCACATCTTGGGGATGTGGGAGGAAACCGGAGCACCCGGAGAAAACCCACGCAAGCACGGGGAGAATGCGCAAACTCCCACAGACACAGGCCCAAATCCATGTATCTGCACAGCACAGCGATAGTCACTGAGCTGTCGTGTTGCACATCAAATGGTCCAGGTCAAGCGTACACTAACGACGTGAAGCACTAGGATACTCTCGAAAAAAATCCAAGAGCACCCCTCTCACGACCATCGCGTGTATGCCCTTTGTTAGGCAACAAGGTGGACCAAAGCACCTGTAGGATAAAAACAAATACATCAATATCATCTATTTACACACTTCCCAGGGACTCCCAAGGCTCGTGATCCCTATTTTAAATCAGTTTTCTATACCCCTCCATTCCCATTCTGTTCATGTGCCCATCTAAATATTTCTTAAATAACTCCAGAGTACCTGCCTCCACCACTTTACTTGGCAGCGCATTCCATACCCCCACCACCCTCTGTGTGAAAAAACTCCCTCTAGCATCCAAATTATACCTTACCCCCCTCACCTTAAGCCCGTGACCCCTCGTGCTATTTGAGTCCATCCCAGGAAAAAGCTTAATCCTGTTTACTCTATCTATACCCCTCATAATCTTGTACACCCCTATTAGATCTCCTCTAAGTCTACGTCTTTCTAAGGAAAACAGTCCCAATTTGCCTAATCTCTCCTCGTAACTCAGACCTTCCATACCAGGCAGAATCCTGGTAAACCTCCTCTGCACTCTCTCCAGAGTCTCCACGTCCTTCCGGTAGTAAGGCGACCAGAACTGGACGCAGTATTCCAAATGAGGTCTAACCAACGTTTTATACAACTGCAACATTAAAGGCCAGCTCTTGTACTCTGTACCCCTTCCTATAAAGGCTAGCATTCCATATGCTTTCTTCACAACCTTCTCCACTTGCTCTGCCACCTTCAGAGACTTGTTCACCTGCACTCCCAGGTCCCTCTGCGTTTCTATATTCTTAATAGGTCTACCCTTTATCATATACCTCCCCCCTACATTCTTTCTCCTGAAATGCATCACCTTGCATTTATCAGGATTGAATTCCATCTGCCATCTGTCTGCCCAAGCTACCAGCCTATCTATGTCCTGCTGCATGGCCTGACAATGCTCCTCACTATCCACAAGTCCAGCCATCTTTGTATCGTCTGCAAACTTGCTGATCACTTCACTTACCCCCTCTTCCAAGTCATTTATATATATTACAAATAGAACAGGTTGCAGTACCGAGCCCTGCAGCATATCACTAGTGACCGACCTCCAGCTAGAAAAACACCCTTCCACTATTACTCTGTCTCCTATTACTAAGCCAGTCACTTATCCATCTAGCTACCTGTCCTTGTATCCCATGAGTCTTGACTTTCTCAACTAACCCCCATGAGGGACTTTGTCAAACGCCTTACTGAAATCCATATAGATGACATCAACGGCTCGCCCTTCGTCGACCGTTTTCGTCACCTCCTCAAAAAATCTATCAATTCGTAAGGCACGACCTCCCCTTACAAAGCCATGCTGCATATCCGGAATCAGATCGCAACGCTCTAAGTGCCTATACATCCAATCTCTAAAATCCCTTCTAACATCTTCCCTACCACTGACGTCAAGCTCACCGGCCTATAATTTCCAGGGTTATCCCTACTACCCTTTTTAAACAATGGTACAATTAGCTGTTCTCCAGTCCTCTGGGACCTCGCCTGTGTCCAAAGAAGAGACAAAGATTTGCGTCAGAGGCCTAGCAATTTCACCTTGCACCTCCCTAAGCAGCCTGGGATAAATGCCAGCAGGCCCTGGAGATTTATCAGTTTTAATGCTACCTAGAAGCTCTAACAATTCCTCCCTCGGAAGGAAGTTGAGGGATGGATATTTTCCCTCAACTGGTCCACGGCTCCCTCAGAGATAGGAGCTGTTAACAAGCCCCTCTCCTTCGTGAACACCGACACAAAGTATTCATTCAGGATCTCCGCCATTCCCTCGCCATTCTAAACACAGTTCCCCTCTGTCCCCAAGAGGTCTGATTTTTTTTTTTTCCTCTAACCACCCTTTTATTCCTAACATAGGAGTAAAAAGCCTTTGGATTTTCCTTAATCCAATCTGCCAAACCTATTTCATGCCCCCTTTTTGCCCTTCTAACTCCTCGTTTGAGCTCCCTCCTACTCACTCTGTATTCCTCCAAACCTGTCTCTGTTCCCAGCTGCTTCGATCTATCATACGCCTCTTTTCTTCCTAACCAAGTCCTCGATATCCCTAGTAATCCACGGCTCTCTAATCCTACCTTTCCCATCTTTCCTCTTAGCTGGCATATGTCTTTCTTGCAACGTTTTCAGTATTCCCATGAAAGACTTCCACATGCCTAGCATGGACTTACCCTCAATCAATTTCCATAAGTTCCTGCCCAATCCGACCATAGTTAGCCTTCCCCCAATTCAGCACCCTCCCCCTACTATACTTGAAGTACAAACAATTTTCTTCATAAGAAGCACAGACACTGCAGAAAAGATTAATTAGAATTATACCAGAACTGAGAGGTTATACTATCAGCAAAGATTTAAACAAGCTTGGGCTGCCAACCTTTTCTAGAAAAGACTTTGATAAATTGATGGAGGACTTTAGGATAATTGAGATAATCAAAATCAAGATAATTTCCTTTAATTCAGAGTGCAACTAGAATCTGGAATTTGCGACCACAAGGAATAATTGAACCATGAAGCAGTTGTAACCAACTAGTGGCCTATGGGCCAGATTGTGTCGCCAAAAGCCATTCTATGTTATACCTGGAGCCACTGTTCAAAATGCTGATAAGTGAAGTTAAAAATTCTGAAAGGGGAGCCTCCAATCACAGGCTATTCTTTTCCTCTCTTTATTGCTGTTAGGCTTACAAATAAAAGGTGAGAAACATTGATGGAGCCTATTCTGGGGAGAGTTTGCTGTTGAGAATGCTCGCAACTAGTTTAGAGCATGGTGGAGGTGGAAGATAGGGGGAGGTGATTGGTTGAGCTGCTTTTCTCACTAATGAGCTCTTTTTTGTTGAGCTAATGCAATCTCATTTAGCTATCAACAAAGACTGCTTTTGTATATAATTGCTAATTGACCAAGTGAAATCTTTAATTATCAATGTGCCTTTTCTATGTTACTGTTCAGCACAGGCTAATGTCTTCCATTCTACAGAAACCTTATTATAAAAAAATAAAATTTAAACAAGTGTTTTACTGTTACAGGACTAACTTTTCTGGTCTTGCATGAATGTAACTGATTACAGATCACTAAAAATTAAACAATGTTCTGGTGTGTTTTATTTACATTCTCATTAAGTTTGCAGTTACTTCAGATTGAAACTAGTAGAGTCAGTGTTAATTCAAAAGTTAAATCATCATTACTTTAAAATTGAATCATATTTCCTTGCTTAACAGGCTAACACTATGAAGATAGATAATTAACACTTGGGTCAGTCTACTGAGCTCATTCTTTTTTTTATTTCAATTGAATTTTCTTAATTGGGCCTCCATTATACAGGAAGATCCTCTGCTCTGCATCTGCATAATATTTGATCAGATTTGAGAAGTTGCCATGTAGTGTGAGGCACTGACTCTCTGTCACCTATCCAATTCATTGACAATTCATTCAAACAAAACAGAAGTGAAAACTGCAGTTGCTCTAACGCTTGTGGTGTTTTAATGTTTTCTGATTATAGTTTTACTATAAATCAGTTTGAATGCCAGTGTACATGATTGTAACAGTGTCTTCTTTAAATCTTCAGACTGAGCATTCAGCCCTTGAACTTAGCCAAAGTGTGGAAGAAACATTTGAAGCTGGTGGTGAATTTCCACAAACTGATGTTCCGACTGAAGATTTTGAAGCTCGTGGAAGTCGCTTTTCAAAGTCGGCAGATGAGAGACAGCGAATGTTAATTCAACGCAAAGAAGAACTACTGCTGCAAGCTCGGAGGTAAGGGGCTACTACTTGGTGGGAGAAATTTGTGTTTTGGCCCTGATTGATAAGTAGGATATTCACTCACTATGGGAATGTCTGGGGCTTGTACGTCATGTAAAGGGTTGTGCAATTTTAGGGAAAAAAGAACCTAATTTGAAAATGTTAATATTAATTTGGGTTCTAACCTCATGTTTAATTGATATGATTACATCATTGTCTTAAGAAAAGGTGGTGATTGGAGACCTTGAATATTTTCAGCTGTTTTGAGCCATGTTTGACAAACCTCATTTAAAATTTTATACAAGAGTCTAAAGCAATGGAGAGTACAATGTCGAAGGATGTTACTTTTATGGTCCTGCAGAAAGCGTTTGCTATAATAGACCATTAGCTAAGCTTAAAGCTCATGATACTGAAAGTAAATTATTGACCTGATTAGGAAATTGATTGAATTTTCAGGATAAAACTGTCCTCTAGGGATTTATTCAACTAGTTATCCTGTATATTGATGACTTAGATGATAGAATAGAAAAAAAAAATCTCACTATCAAACAGCTGAAAGCACTGGATACTGCAAAAGCTATAGACTCTGACAATATTCCATCAATTGTACTGGAGACTTGTGCTCCAGATCTAATCATGCCGCTAACCAAGCTATTCTGGTACAGTGTATAATGTGAAAAATTGACCAGGTATATCCTATATACAGAAACATCCAACCTGGCCAATTACTGCCCTATGAGTCTATTTTTGATCATCAGTGAAATGATGGAACGAGTTATCAAAAGCACTATCACGTGACACTGGCACAGCAATAGCCTGCTCACAGATGTTCAGTTTGGGTTCTATCAGGACCACTCAGCTCTTGATCTCATTACAGCTTTGGTTCAGATCTGGACAAAGGAAATGAACTCCAAAGGTGAGGCGAGAGTGACTGCCCTTGATCAAGTATGGCATCAAAGAGTCCTAATAGGAAGAAAAGTGTCCACTAGTTGGAGTCATATCTGACACAAAGGAAGATAGTTGTGGTTGGAGGTCAACCATCTAAGTTCCAGGACATCACTGCAGGAGTTCCTCAGTGTAGTGTCATACGTCCAACCATCTTCAGCTGATTTATCAATGATCATCTTCCATTATAAGGTCAGAAGTGGTGGGGATATTTGGTGATTGTATAATGTTCAGTATTTGTGATTCCTCAGATACTGAGACAATCTCATGTCCAAATGCAGCAAGATCTAGATAATGTTCAATATTAGAGTGAGAAGTGGCAAAAAAACATCCGTGCCCCACAAATGCTAGGCAATGACTATCTGGAATAAGAGGATCTAACCATCACCCCATGACATTCAACAGCATTACCACTGCTGAATACACCACTTTCAACATCCTGGAGGTTACCATTGACTACAAACTGACTTGGATTAGCTTATAAATAATGTGGCTACAACAGCAGGTCAAAAGCTAAGAATCTTGCAGTGGGTAACTCGCCTCCTGACACCTCAAAGTGTGGCACACCATCTACAAGGCATAAGTCGAGAGTGTGACAGGTCAAAACAACCTGCTTGATTGGTATCCCTTCCACAAATGTTCAGTCCCTCCATCAACAAACTGCGGTGTGTACCATCTACAAGATGCGTGCTGCTCATAGCAGGATTAGATGTTCTTTGTTTATCTGGATGCCAGATAAGGAGTCTGATAATTTAGTTAGAGTGGATAAATTTCAAGAGATGGTGGTGAGATACGTGTGAATAAGGTGGTACTGAAGGTCAGTGTATAGGTGAGAAATAGTGGGTGGCAAAGTATAAATCCTTGGGGGCTACTGGAGTACTGGGGCAGGAAGAGAAGCCATTGCAAATGATAGTGATTCTCATTGAGTAGATAAAACCAACTGAGAGCAATCCCACCAAACTGGACAGGCTGCAGACAGATCAAGAAGAATAATAATGGAAAGGTACTTCAGGGAGGAGATATTGGCCTTGGAGGCAGTGCAATGTAGATTTATCAAACTGATACTGGGCTCCAAAAACTAAACTACAAGGAGAGATTGCATAAAATAACATGGCAGATTTTTGTCAATTTTCAAGGCAAAGCCTTGCTACAAGCTATAAAAGAACAATTGGCTGTAAAAGTAACAAAAACTAAACAGCCCTAAATTGTACCAAGCTCTATTGAACAGTAACTATACAAAAAGGACATCTAATCCTGCTATTTGTCACATCATAAATTAACAACTGTTTTTGTTTAATGAAGCTCAGTCTTTATGTTCAGCAATTGCATAACGTGCACCATGGACTTGAGTCAGTTAGACTGTATTCCAGTTTACTACAACAAGCAACTTTCTGACCTGTTTCCTATGTGTCATCTTTTTGCATTTCCAAAAATTGGACCAAGTTGTTCACAAGCAGAAATAAAACTATTACTTCAGTTAGAGGAAATCACAAAGCAGGCTGAAGTTCTGGGCTGTTGAGCAAAACTTAATTCATACCTAAGCAGTTCCTGTAATGCTAATGAAAGGCAAGCTAATGAATTAACAAAAAAAATGACAAACATCTTGTATTTATATAGTGCCTTTAATAGAGTAAATTGTCTCAAAACTTCACAGGAGCATTATCAAAAAGTTTTACTGAGTCAGAGGAAATATTAGGACTAATGACCAAAAATCTTGGTTAAAGGAATAGGTTTTAAAGAATGTCTTAGAGTCTTGTTTAGATTCATATGAAATAATTGCATAAAATTAACAGTAAAGATATCAAATAATTAATCTCAATGTTATACAACAACTTTCATGATCTTGGGACTTGCCAAACTGTTTTACAACTGATGCGTAATCATGAAGTGTAGTCACTGTTGTAAGAAAAATAGCAAGTAATTTGAACAAGTTCCAGATTCTAGATTTCATAACCTGTTGTCAATGAAAATTATTAGTTTGAAGAAGAATGATTTGCATAGGATAACTCTAAAATAAGCCTCATCATGTCATTGTTAACATAACGTAGGTTAGTAACATATTTTACTTGGAGTAGGAGTGGAGAAAGTGAGGAGAGTATACTTCAATAGTATTGATTTGTTTACAGATTTGAAACAAAACATATAAATGCACATACGTATTACAACAGTTCCTTGATGCCAAAGTAAATAGATGGAGCTGGTTAGGATGAGAAACTCACCATGTGATTTCCTGTGACCTTTAGCATGGACAATATTATAATTTTTATTAAAAAATTAGTTCTCACGTGCTGTTGAAGTGAATTGGAAATAAAATAATATTTTATTGGCTCAATGGAGTGCTGTTGTACTCCTTGGCAGTGCCTAGTGATCTAGCTCTATACTGCCTTGATCATATTTAAGAGCACATCAAATTTAGAAATCAGACCAGCTGTGTATCTAGAAAGGGGTACTAGTGTACAAGGATCCACAGTAGGAGATTATAGAAATTTTTGCTTATTATAACAATCTGTAAATTTATTTTCTCACAGACGGTACGTAAATAAGAACCAGAATGAAGCAGACAATTTATCTAATGGGGGCATATCTTCTGGACCACCTCTCAACACAGACTCTCTTACTTTGCGGCGTCGAACCTTGGCAGCTGCAGCTGAAAGACGTCTCCAGCAACGACAGGACTCCTAGTTCTGAGGAAGCAACACCAGGACTCTAGAATTTTGATACTTTCTGAACCACGTGTCTAACTCTTTTCTTGCAGCTGCGAGAACAGCATCCCAGAACCACTCTGCAAAGTCATGCTGTTGAGCTGGGAAGTTGAATTTTCATGTGCACTGTGGCTGCACCAACAGAGCTGAATCTCAACAGTATTTTGGGTGGGAAATGGCGTGGATGGTTATTTTTTATACAGCCTTTGTGAAAACAATAAACAGCTTTTTACCTGCAAAAAAAAAAACAGTAGCTGCAAGTGTCTGGAGGCTGCTTTTAAACTTTTCAACTGCAGAATATATGCAGTCTGCAGGTTTATCCATGATGGATTGTGAAAGGCTGGTTCCAAAAACTTATTGGGCACTACAGCATAGTGCCCAATCAGCAAAACTGTGCTGATAGTGATGTTGTGCGCCATAGTGTTCTGCAGTTAGCTTAGTTTCTTCTTGGTTTTCCCAATGTACAAGAAGCATGGAAAAATTTTATACCTACAGTATATCCTTGGTCAATTTTCCTTCTGTGGAAATTATATGCAATAATGTTTCTTCCCTACACAAAACTTCCATGCCTTTTTGGAACAAGATGGTTTTGAGCTGTTTCTGATTTTAGTTTGAATTTTCTGTTTTAAATGACTCCATATTATCTGAACTGCAGTTCTGATATTAAATTTGATGCTTCCCAGTAGTTCATGTCAGTACATGTCAGAAGGTGGTTGTCTCTGGCAGTTTCAAGTCACTTGTCATAGTCGTGGATTGATTAGCTTTTGCTATCTACTGAGTTATTACTCAGTTGGCTGGTTAGAAATCAAGTGTGATGGATTGGAGCACTGTGAAAGGTTACAAAATATTTAATTTTCAGTATTCCCACTAAGAAATTAAGCCTAGGGTTTTTGAATGGGTTTGAAAAACAACAATCCGTCTTTCGCAGAACTTACTACCTTTAAAAAGCGTGCTGGCCCCTTTACAGCCACATGCAATATCATAGTTTAATTCACATGACAAATTATCTAATATGTAAGAGGCAGATGAGAAACAAAAGCCACATCCTGTCCTCTTTCTTTGGAAAGTTGTTGTGTTTTGCCAGAAATGCCTTTATAATCCTAAATCTTGGGGATAGTTGGATGTGGTTTATCCAGCTATATGGTGTTTTATGTAGGAACCATGGTACTGATCATGTAACAACTTGGTGACTTGAGAGTTAATTTTAAATAAAGTATTGCACATTTGCTATAGCACTCAGCTTGATCTCTCTAATCAAATATGAAAATTAGAATTTGCTCTCTTATTCCCCCTGTATTAGCCAGTATATTTTGACTATGCTCTTTGATTTTCACTCGAGCGCATTATCTTAAATAATGCGTACTTACCATTAAATCCTACTGAATATTTCAGTACGTAGACATTCAGATGAAATGACTGCTGACTATATACTAAAATACTTGAGTGTACTTGTGGTCTCTGCTTCATTTGACTAATGCGTTTGGACACTTACCACAAAATAATCATTGCTACAGTTATAAGTAAGTTGTGGCATAGCATCATTACAAAAATCTTTTTGAAACCAGTAAATAAAATTTCAAATTGTCTTCATTTAACAATGGCCAGCTTTTTAAAAAAAAGTTCAACCAAAATTATATGGAATTTGAGGTTAATTTAATCAATTTTATTTTCATGAATACTCATGACTCTGACCTGTTTCCAGATACTGCACATGACTTGATCAGCAGGGTTGGCAACTACTTGATGCTGATAACGCCTTTACAGTAGCTTTGTAGATCTTTGGGGGGGGGGGGGGGGGAGATCCTTCAAGTATTAGTGCAATGTGAATGTTTTTACTTATTTTTGACTTTTTTATGGAAATCTAACTTGATGTAAATTGTAGTAGGAACACTTGTGCACTTGTAAAAGAGCAGTCTTTTAGAACCTTTCATATTGTGCTGAATTCTCCTGGGGATGGGTGAAAGTATAAGACTTTGTAAAAAGTCTTGCCATGATGCTTTTACTTTGAGAGTTTCAACTATATAGTTCATTTTACATTTTTAAGCACTATTACCATTTTTTTGTTATGAAATTATTTAAATAAAATGCATTTTCTGGTTTGTTCAAAATGAATATTGTTAACTTTTTTTCAAGCTGTTTCTCCATAAGGAGTTTATTTATATCAGATGTTTAATTGATCAGGTGTTCATACCTCACTCCATTCTTGGTACTCTCTGCAAACATATTTATCTTATGTAATGTAGTTCAACACATGCTGCAATAGGGTTTTCACAGGGTCGTTAATGCTCCAGTGCTGGAAAACAGTTTGCACAAAAGCCTGGCAATGATTGATTCTTCTGTTACTTTGTGCGAAAAGTAAGGATATTGATGCTGTGGAATACTTAAATTATTTTGGATACTTGAGGGAGTGTTTTATGGACAATGCTGGGACATACAGATCTGTTTTTGTTAATGTCTGTGATCTCAGGATGGCAGTGGAGGTGCAAAACGCAACAAAAGCCTAGAAGGGGAAAACTGCCATTGTGCTTGGTATTTCTAATTATAAAAGAACAAAGAACAAAACAGCATGGGAAACAGGCCCTTCGGCCCAACGAGCCCATGCTGCCACCCTGATGTTCCCACCTCTACCCGCGATCCCTGTCCATGTTTATAGATCTATGGATTAATAACCAAATTTGAGACAATTTAGGGAGAATTTGTTTTGCCAATTAGCCTAAGAGCACATCTTTGGGATGTGGGAGGAAACCAGAGCACCCAGAGAGAACCCACGCAAGCACAGGGAGAATGCGAAGCTCCCACAGACAGACCCAAATGCATGTATCTGCACAGCACAGCAATAGTCACTGAGCTGTCATGTTGCCCATCAAATGGTCCAGGTCAAGCGTACACTAACGACGTGAAGCACTAGGATACTCAAAAAAAAAAATCCAAGAGCAGCCCTCTCATGACCCATCGTGTGTATGCCTCTTGTTAGACAACAAGGTGGACCAAAGCACCTGTAGGATTAAAAACAAGTACATCAATATCATCATCTATTTACACACTTCCCAGGGCCTCCCAAGGCTCATGATCCTTATTTTAAATCAGTTTTCTATACCCCTCCATTCCCATTCTGTTCATATGCCCATCTAAGTATTTCTTAAATAACTCCAGAGTACCTGCCTACACCACTTGGCAGTGCATTCCATACCCCCACCACCCTCTGTGGGGAAAAAAAACTCCCTCTAGCATCCAAATTACACCTTACTCCCCTCACCCTAAGCCCATGACCCCTTGTGCTATTTGAGTCCATCCTAGGAAAAAGCTTAACCCTGTTTATGTAGAAGATTTTGCTGAAATTGTATGGATATATTTTGTGGACAAAGTTGCACTTGGTTAAAGTATATCCTGCTGTCAGTAATTTTCTGTTGCTTAATTAGACTGACTTAAACATAATCACCTAGACAAAATATTGAGGGGCACTGTAGAACAAGACCTTTTGAGAAGGGAGGGATGAATGGAAATTTAGGAGAAAATTTGCAAGCAACAATAGCAATTCTGATTAAAGTTCTGTCCCTCAGTGTCCTTATTAGTACTAATCTCAACACCACATTAGCATACAATTGTAACACTAATTCATTGTCCACACCAACTTTCCCATGGCCTGATGAAGTTTGAGTATGTCAAGTTAGGGAACCAACAATGTTAATGTCACTGTTTACAATATTTTTCTTGGATCTTTATAGTTTTTTCCAGTTTTCTTTCTCTTCACTGGTATACTCACTGTTGTATCTTCCATCTTAAAAAAAACTGATGTAGCTTTATCCTGTTGATCCTTCTGGCCTATTTCCATTGTTTTGGTGCAGAAGGTAGTCATTCAGACTGTTGTGACTGCAAACACACTCTGATTTTGCCATTCTACTAGCTTTTTCCACAATGTTGCATATTTTTCTATTCAAATAATCATCTAATGCCATCTTGAATGTCTTGATTGAAGCTGCCTCCACTACTCTTCCGGGCATTGCAATCCAGACCTGAACCATTCGCTGTGTGAAAGGTTTTTCTCAAATCATGTTTGCTTTTCCAAATCACTGAATCTTTGCAACCTCATCAATTTTTACAGATGAGAATAGCTTCTCCCTATCTGCTCTCCAGCTCCCTCATGATTTCAAACACTGAACAGTTCCAACTTTTCTGATCTATCTTCATAACTGAACTAGAGGGCGTAGCCTCAAAATAAGAAGGGGAGGCAGTTTAGAACGGAATTGAGGACGAACTTCTTCACTCGGTGGTGAATCTCTGGAATTATCTGCCTATTGAAGTGGTGTAGGCTACCTTGTTAAATACATTTAAGTCATGGGTAGATAGATTTCTGATAGACAAGGGAATTAAGGATTATGGGGAGAAAGCAGGAAAGTGGAACTGATCCATTTCAGATCTGCCATGATCTTATTGAATGGCGGTGCAGGCTGGAAGGGCTAGATGGCCCACTTCTGCTCCTTATGTTCTTATGATGAGAAATAGAAGAACATTTTTGGTAATTTTTTTTTTTCTGCACATCTTCCTAAAGTGTGGTGCCCAGAACTGCACAGAATAAACCAGGTAAGGTTTAAGTCATGTCCTGTTCAATGGAGGAACTCAAATTGTATGTGTGGCATGTTCCTGTTTCCATTCCTGCTATAGTCTTTTCAGTGGGGAGTGCAGTGCAAGTTTTAAGAATTCCATGGGTTAAGGCTAAACTACAAGGAGTGATAACAAACTAGGATTGTATTTCTTGGAACTTAATAAAATTACCTAAAGTTTTCAACAAGTTAAGGGATCAAATAGGACAGATAAACATTCTGCCAATAGGAGATCTGAGGCTTAGGGACATAGTCTAAAATAAAATTGAGTAAAACTAAAATATTTGCACAAATTTTGGCTGATAGAAGTTTGTAACTCTCCAGCAAATGGTATTTTGAATTCTTCTAGATGAATTCTTTGCAAATCTGAGACTTATAGTTATTAAATGAATGAATTAATTAATTGAGATGGAGCCAAGTACATCAGAAAAATGATCTGTTTCTCTTCCAGGGATTTTTTTTTGTAGCATATTTGCAGGACAACGAGTTGGTTTTATGCTGCTAATGCAGTAAATATTGGCCTCTCCTTTCGAACCTGGTGAAGATGTTACTGCAAGCTCGGGAGGTGGCCGCTGTTACTGTAGGTAACGGGAATAAAGCTCCGCCCCTGGGGCGTGACACGTCATTGGTTAGCAACAGAGGGACGCTGAGAGAAATCCAGACCGAAGAGAGCAGGGCCGAGAGAGAGAGAAATCCAGGCCCGGGAGAGCGGAGCCGAGAGAGAAATCCAGGCCCGGGAGAGAGAGAAATCCAGGCCCGGGAGAGCGGAGCCGAGAGAGAAATCCAGGCCCGGGAGAGCGGAGCGGAGAGAGAAATCCGGGGCCGAGAGAGAAATCCAGGCCCAGGAGAGTGGGGCCGAGAAAGAGAAATCCAGGCCCGGGAGAGCGGGGCCGAGAAAGAGAAATCCAGGCCGCCGAGCAACGGTAAAATAGATGGAGTGAGGGTGATGAAGACGATAAACTTGGGATTACTGACCGGGGCGGGGGTTGTTGATGCTGTGGATTCAGTAAGAGTCTGGCAACACCATTTGCAGTGTTCTGGCAGACCAGAACACTGCAATTGCCTGACGAAGACGAAAGTCGAAAGCTTGCAGATTTACTATCAAATAAATCGGTTGGATTTAAAATTGGTGTGCTAGACTCTTACTGAGTTTGTCCCAGTCCAACACTGGCATCGCTATATCATGATGCTGTGGCTGCCAGTGTTAGGAAGCACTCGAATTGCTGGAAATAGAGCGATTTGCGGAGAGATCCTCTGCTAGGATAATCCATAGGGATAGATCTAAGAACGTAAGAAATAGGAGCAGGAGTAGGCCATCTATCTCCTGAAGCCTGCTCCGCCATTCAGTAAGATCATGGCTGATCTGATAGTGGGTTCAGTTCCATTGCCTGGTCCCCATAACCTTTATTTCCCTTATTGATCAGAAATCTATCTAGCTGTGACTTAAGCACATTTAACAAGGTAGCTTCCACCACTTCAATGGGCAGAGAATTCCAAAGATTCACCACCCTCAGAAGTTCTTCCTCAACTCTGTTTTAAATTGACTGTCCCTTATTTTGAGGCTGTGCCCTCTAGTTCTTGTTTCCATTCTAAGTTGAAATAATCTCTCTGCTTCTACCCTGTCTAGCCCTTCATTATCTTATATGTCTCTAGAAGATCTCCTCTCAGTCTTTTAAACTCCAACGAGTACAGGCCCAATCTACTCAATCTCTCCTCATAAGCTAACCCCCCTCATCTCCAGTATCAAACTGGTGAACCTTCTCTGCACTCCCTCCAAGGCCAATATTATCCTTTTGCAAATAAGAGAACCAAAATTGCACACACTACTCTAGTTGTGGCCTCACCAGTACCTACCTGTACAATTGCAGCAAGACCTCCCTGCTTTTATAGCCCATCCCCTTCACGATAAAGACCAACATTCCATTTACCTTCTTGATCACCTGCAAACTGAGTTGCAATTCATGCACAAGGACCCCCATGTTCTGCACAGTAGAAAAATGGTAATTTTTCACCATTTAAATAATAGTCCCTTTTACTATTATTCCTTCCAAAGTAGATAACCTCACACCTGTCAACATTATACTCCATCTGCCAGGTCTTCGCCCACTCACTAAGCTATCCAAATCTCCTTGCAAACTTTCCACATTCTCTACGCAATTTACTTTCCAAGATCTTGTCCCAACATTTCTTGACTGACTATTCTTTTAGACTTTGATCACGTTCCTAAAACAGTTGTTCATCGTGGATATCGCAGTCACACAAATGTAGGAAAATATTTAAACTTGATAAGTAGTGTCAATAATATTTACATACATGGAAATTGTGTTCCCAGGGCAACCAATAACAAAATATCTGAACTTATAAGCAATTAGAATCCTTCCATGGTTCACAATTCAATATCAATGAGCAAATATTCATTTGATGCTTTAAATTAGACTCTAATTACACCCATCACCTTAACCCATAATAATCTATACTAGTCTATATACTAGTTCCTTTTCATAGCACAGAAAGAGGTCCTTCACCTCATAATGTCTGTGCAAGCCATCAAATACCAATCTATTCTAATCCCATTTCCCAGCACTTTGTTTGTAGACTTGTATGCCATGACATTTCAGATGCTCATCTAAATGCTTATTAAATGTTGTGAGGGTTCCTGTTCTTACCACTCTTTCAGATAATGAGTTCTAGATTCTAAGTCCCTCTAAATCTCCTGCTCGTTTCCTTGAATCTGTGCTTTCTGGTTGTTGATAGCACTGTGGCACTGTGGTTATCTCTGCTGCCTCACAGTGCCAGGGACCCAGGTTCAATTCCTTGCTTGGGTGACTGGGAAGTCTGCGTGCTGTCCTCATGTTTGTGTGGCTTTCCTCCAGGTGCTGGGAAATGGGATTAGAATAGATTGGTATTTGATGGCTTGCACAGACATTATGAGGTGAAGGACCTCTTTCTGTGCTATGAAAAGGAACTAGTATATAGACTAGTATAGATTATTATGGGTTAAGGTGATGGGTGTAATTAGGGTCTAATTTAAAGCATCAAATGAATATTTGCTCATTGATATTGAATTGTGAACCATGGAAGGATTCTAATTGATTATAAGTTTCCTCCCACAGTCTGAAAGACATGCTGGTTGGGTGCACTGACCATGCAAAATTCTCCCTCAGTGTATCCGAACAGGCACGGAAGTTTGGTGACTGGGAATTTTCATAGTAACTTCATTGCAGTAAGCCCACTTGTGACACTAATAAATTCATTTTAAAAACTTAAACTTTAAACAGGAAAAGTTTATTTCTATGTATCGTATCTATATCCCACATAATTCTGTACATCTCCATGAGGATCCCATTCAGTCGTCTTCATTCTAAAGAAAACAATCCCAGCCTGTCTTTATAGCTGAAATACTCCAGCCCAGGCAGCTTCTGCTGAATCTCCTCTGCACTCTTTCTGACGCAAACACTTCCTTCCTATGATGTGGCAAGCAGAACTGCATGTAATATCTAGCTGCATCTTATATTTATGCCTCAGCTAATAAAGACATACATCCCATGTACCTTTTTAATCACCTTATCTATTGCTTTGAGGGATCTTTGAACTTGCATTCCAAGGTTCCTCTATGCTTCCTAGTGTCCTTGATGGGCCAAGTGCATTCGTTGCATATTGCCTTGCCTTGTCTTGTTAGATATCCCAAAATGCATCACTTTATCTTTTTTGAGCTAAATACCATTTGCCACTATTCTGTCCAACAGACTAGCCCATCTACATGATTGTGTAATCTGAGATTTCCTCTATTTATCACACCACCAATTTTTGTGTCATCTGCAAATTTACTGATTGTACCCCACATTCACTTCTAAATCATTATTGTACACTACAAATAATAAGGGGCGCAATACTAATCCTTGCTGTACATCATTGGACACAAGCTTCCATATACAAAATAACCTTCAATCATTGCCATCTATTCCTGCCACTAAGCCAATTTTAGATCCAATTTTCCAAGATAGCTCTGGATTCCATGAGCTTTTTTGATCGGTATCCCTTATGGGATCTTGACAAAAGTCATACTGAAATAGATTGCATCAACTGAATTGCTCTCATCTATGTACCTAATTACCTCCTCAAAAAATTAAATCCAATTTGTCAAACATCATCTGTCTATGACAAACCATGCTGTCTATGTTTGATTAATCATTGCCTTTTCAAGTGGAGATTAATTCTGCCCCTCAGAATTGTTTTCAATAATTTCCCTACCACTGTAGATTCACTGATCTGTAATTAACTGATGTTTCCCTGCTTCTCATGAATAATGATACCACGTTAGCTGTCCTCCAATTCTTTGGCTCCTGTCCTGTGACCAGAGGGGGTTTGAAAACTAATCTTGGAGCCTGTGCAATCTCCTCCCTTGCCTGACACAGCAGCCTAGTATACGTATCATCTGAGCTTGGGGATTTACCCACTTTTAAATCTACTAACACTTCCTCCCTCACAATGCTAATCTGTTCAATTATATCATACTCCCCCTCACTGCTTTCTGTACCTACCTTTCTATATTGTTCTTTTCCATAATGAACACAGGTGCAAAATACATACTTAATACTTCAACCGTGTCTTTTGGCTTCATCCATAGTTGCCACTTTGGTCTCCAAATGGACCCTACTCTTTCCCTGGTTACCCTGTTGCCCTTAATATCCTTTTAAAAAATACCTTGGTATTTTTCTTTATTTTGCCCACCTGTGCTTTTTCATGCCTCTTCTTCACACTCCTAATTTTTTTTTTAAGTACCCTGCTACACTCTCTAGACTCCTCTGTTTTGAGTCCCTTAATCTGCCATGAACCTCTTTTTTTTCCCCCTTATCCAATGATATCTATTTCTTGACATCCAGGATTCTCTGGATTTACTGCTCTAATCCTTTACAAGAACATGTTAGCATTGTATTCTATTTCATTTTTGAATGACCCCCATTGCTGTAAAATAGATCTTCCTACAAGTAGCTTGTCCTAGTTAATTACCAATTAAAATTGGTTTTCATCCAATTCAGGAACGATCTTTGTCCTTTTCCATAATTACCTTAAATCTTATCAAGTTACAGTTGCTATAATTGAAATGCTCCCTCCCGACACCTCTACAATTCATAGAATCCTTAAAAAGCAGAATGAGGCCACTCGCCCCACAAGGCTGCACTAACTCTCCAAACAGGTCCTTTCCCAGACTGATCACCCCCCTCCCCCTTTCCCAGTCCTATTCCCATAATCCCGTGCATTTAAACGCACCTTTGTATACCAAGGGATACTTTAGCACAAATAATCCACCTAACCTGCACATCTTTGGACTACAGGAGGAAACCTATGCAGACAGGAGGAGAACGTGTAAACTCCACAATCACCCAAAGCTGGAATTGAATCTGGATCCCTGACACTGAGAGGCAGCACTGTTCACCATTGTACTACCATGGCCACAGATTGACCACCTACTCAGCTTCATTCACAAAAAATTAAGTGAAGTACTGCCCTTCACTTATAGGACTTTCTAAGTGCTGGGTCAAAACATTCTCCTGGATGCACTTCATCATAAGAATCATAAGAACTAGGAGTAGACAGTTTAGCCCCTTGAATCTGCTCCCATTTAATATGATTGTGGCTGATCTCATCTTGGCTTCAATTCCATTTTCCTGCCCTTTCAGCAAAGCTCTCCACATCCTTACTAATTCAAAATCTGTCCACCTCTTCCAATGGGATGGCACGGTGACAGTGTTTAGCTTTGCTGCCTCACAGCTCCAGGGACTTGGGTTTGATTCCCGGCTTGGGTGACTGTCTGTGCAGAGTCTGCATGTTTTCCCTGTGTCTGTGTGGTTTTCCTCCAAGTGTTCTGGTTTCCTCCCACAATCCAAAAGTCATGGTGGTTAGGTGCATTGGCCGTGCTAAATTCCCCCTCAGTGTACCAGGCGCTGGAGTGTGGCAAGTATGAGATTTTTGCAGCTTGTTTATTGCAGTGTTAATGCAAAATCCTGGAGTTCCCTCTGTAATGGCATTGTGGGTCAACCTATAGCACATGGACTGCAACAATTCAGGAAAACCTGCTCACCACCACTTTCTCAAAAGCTACTAGGGATGGGTAATAAATGCCACCCATGACCCACAAATGAATGAAAAAAAGAGGAAATATCCTGTCTGAGTCTACTTGTCAATCCCCCTTATCATTTTACACACCTCTTCTCTTCCTAAACTCCAGGAAATGCAGATCTAAGCTGCCCAATCTCTCTTCATAAGACAAATCCCTCCTCTTTGGGGTCAATCTAGTGAACCTCTGAACCACCTCCAATGCAATCCCGTTCCCCCCTCAAGTAAAGGGACCAAAACGATAGATAATGTTCTACATGCAGTCTCACTAATGGTTTGTACAGTGGCAGCAAGAATTCAATACTTTTATATTCTTTACTTTAGCAATAAATGCCACAATTTCATTTGCCTTCCTCTTTACCTGCTGTTTCTCTCCATTTAGATAATTTGCCTTTATATCTTTCCTACCGAAAAATAACCTCACACGTATCCATTTTAAATTCCATCTGCCAAATTTTCCCTATTTACTTAACTTATCCATATCCATTTGTAAATTTCTTGTTTCATTATTGCAACTTATTCCACCTATTTAAGTGTCATCGCAAATTTGGCTATGACATGCTATCCCTGAATCCAAATCATGATTATAGCTTTTAAATAGTTAGAGCCCAAACTCTGTGGTATCCCAGTCACATCTTATCAACCTGAAAAAAATCCATTTATCCCCACTCTCTGCTAGTTAGCCAGTCCTCTATGCAAACAAAAAATGATCCCTAATCCCATGCAAATCTTTTGTGCAGCATCTTATAAAGTGCCTTCTTGAAGTCCAAATATACTACTACAGAATCCCCATTATTCACCTTTTTTGTTCCATCTTCAAAAAACTCAGGCAAATTATCAAATATGATTTACTCTTCATAAAACCATGCTGACTCTGATGGATTACATTTTGACTTTCTAAATGTCCTGTTATTATATCCTTTATAATGGATTGTAACAATTTCTGAATGACAATGTTATACTAATTTTTTAAACGAAAAATTTCCTACATTTTGCCTCCCTCCCCTTTTTGAACAAGGATGTTATATTAGCATTTTTTCAGTTCGCTGGAACCATTCCCTCATCCAGACCCTCAGTTCATCAGCCTTTACATGTAGGACTCCTTGCATTAAAATAAATGCCATTCAGCTGTAACCATATTCCTTTTTGCCTTAACATGTCTTTCTTTGCACTGCCTTCCAGCCTGACTTGTTTTTTCCTTCTCTATTTAGTTGTGCATCACCCCTAACTATCCCCCTACCAAATTAGTTCAAAACCCCGGCCCTCAACAGCACTAACAAACTTCCCTGCAAGAATGTTGGTTCTGTTCCAATACTAAACTATATATGAATTCCTGTTGTATTCCTTCAGCTCAACCACTTGTCTTTCTTTGCATTTAACCAGTGGTGATTTAAACTGAAAATATAATGAGAATCTATTGAATAGAGTAATTAATAAATAAATGGATGAATAGTGTAAAGTCTGAGTTTTGGTTCTGCATCCTCTGGTACGATCAATAGGCCCCTGACTTGTTTGCCACATTTTTGATGTCATGAGATAATGATTTTGCTATTCTCTGGCAAAAATCTATCTTGCTTCTCTAAACACCTAATTTGCAAATGTATTTTGTGATTTAGTTATTTTGTTTATTATTATCATTGCTTTATCTAATTTGTATCTACAGGCGGCAGCCATGCTTGTCCCAGTTTTCACACTCAAGTTAAATCATAGAATTAACCCCCGAATGGTGACTGTGGGGAAATATGATGGCACACACCCCTGTCTAACCGCTGCTACCCAGGCTGGCAAGGTATGGCAGTATAGTCAAAGTATTGTTACTGTGAGGCTGTAATTATCAATTGGGACACAGGGTCTATAACAGCCAACTGTAGTTGAATTACAAGTCTTAGCTTCGAATGAAGATATATGGTGCTGTAACTAACAGCAACGGCATTATTTTGCAAATAAAACAGCGCACAATCTTGTTTAACCATTGCTGCTGTAATGCAACATCTCGAGCTATCAGACTTCTGTGGGAAGGTTGGTAACTGTTCACATGGGGCTATAACTATTGATACGAGCACTAAATGAGGGCCTGTAACTACAAGTAGGGGCACCAAATAAAGAGTTGTGGGTTTCAGCATAGGTATCAGCAATGCCATAAAAAAGAGGGAGCTACCAACAACCACAGCTTGCATTCATATTTGATCCTTTAATGTAGCATTTCACAGGCACATTGCAGAAGCATTAGAAAAATAATATGAATGACAAACCAATGAAGGAGAAATTGGGAGGGTAATCAGTCGAAGAGGTGAGTTTCAAGGAAGTCTAAAAGGAGCAGAAGAATTTACAGAAGTATTTACAGTGTGGGGCCTAGAGAGCCAAAGACATGGATATCAGTTACGAAGTGTTTGGGATGCAAAGGAAACAGAGATGCACAAGGGAACAGTGGCAGAGGAATAAGTTTGAGGAATCAATTATGGAGCTGACAGAGGCTTTTCAAAATAAAATTTATTTATTAGTCATAAGTAGGCTTGCATTAACACTGTAATTAAGTTGAAAATCCCCTAGTTACCACACTCCAGCGTCTATTCGGTTAAACAGAAGGGGAATTTAGCATGGCCAATACACCTCACCAGCATGTCATTTGGACTGTGGGAGGAAACCGGAAAAACACATGGAGAAAACATGCGACCCAAGCCAGGAATCGAACCTAAGTCCCTGGCATTGTGAGGCAGCAATGCTAATCACTGTGCCACCGTGCCACAAAAATAGAGAAAAGATGAGACTATATTAAGGATTTAAACACAAAAATTAGATTTTTATATTTTGAGACACTTGGAGACAGGTAGTCAGCAAGCATGGGGTGAACATTAAGTGGAATCTATTGTGAAGTATAAGTTTATAGAGTATATGGGATGGGAGACTGGCCAGTAGAGCTTTGGAATACACAGGTCTGCAGATGTCAAAAGTATAGATAAAACATCAGATGGACTAAATCAAAAGCCAAAGTAGAGATGAAAGTTGGTAGTCTTTATGATAGAAAGGATATTAAATCAGCATTAAAAATATACTTGATATTGTAAAAATAGAATCAGAATTGGTACATCACAGAAGGAGGCCATTTGGTCCTTGTGTCTGCTAGATGTTACTTTCACTCATTTGCCTTTTCTCCATAACCCTGTATTTTATTTTCTGTTTAATTAATTGTCCAATTCTCATGTCAAAGCATGCTTGAATGTACCTGCACCACACTTGCAGGCAGTGCATACAAAGATAATGGTAGCAATCTTCTCAATGGCTATCTGGGAGGAAATTGTTGTTCAACCTCGATTGGATGTTGGATAAGCATTTTGACAACATGGGCTGTGGAGGGTTCAAGAGAACAGAGGAAATACTGTTGAGATATGTACAGAAACTGACTTTGTATCTATGCATGGCGTTTTCAAGGGGAAGCATGTACATTAGGGAACCAAACCAAAGATGGATCTTTAAAGGACTTCAGAATGAATACTGCAAAGGCTAAAAGAGGAACCATTGCTATAATTACTCTAGCTATGATCAGGTTGAAGTCAAGCAAAGACAGTTCAAAGAAGCTCGTAAGCTGTTCAGACCTAACGGATTGAAATTCCACTGAGCTGGTCAATGGCAGAGACGTTGGAAAAAGATAGTACAGTCAGTTGAGTTAAAACTGCAGAGGTCAAGGAACTCTAAATGCCATGATCATAGTGACAGAGAATGTAATTTGTGACTTCCATTCGGACTATTTTAGTCCGTCAGCAGGAAAGGACACCTGATTAAACAGATTAAAATTGATTTGCAGGGAAGATGGACCTGACTTTGGGAGATGACAACATATTCAGCTACTTGAAGAAAGGGAGATTAGAGATGTGACAGTACTAAGAAATATTTAGTGTCATCAGCGCACTGACTAGGAGAGGAAGGTCAGCATTTTAGTGCAGAATCCACGGCCTGGCTCACTTTTACCACCTGCAACTCTGAACTCTCCCATTCTGACTTCTTGAACATCCCTGATTTTAATCATTTGGGGGCTGTGCCTTCAGTTTAATTTCTAGAATTTTCTCTCTTTATCGCTCCATCTCATTTCCCTACTTTCAGATATTCCTTAAAACCTACTCTTTTGACCAAGCTTTTGGTCATTAGTTCTGGTATCTCACTATGCAGGTTGATAT
This sequence comes from Sphyrna mokarran, assembly GCA_024679065.1. Taxonomy (NCBI): domain Eukaryota; kingdom Metazoa; phylum Chordata; class Chondrichthyes; order Carcharhiniformes; family Carcharhinidae; genus Sphyrna; species Sphyrna mokarran. The sequence goes on along the minus strand of JAGIQG010000004.1, from coordinate 54,076,542 downwards.
TGTGTTTAGTTTTAAAATGCCTCTATGAAGTGCCTTGCATTGTTTTATTAAGTTAAAGATGCTATATAAATAGAAGTTGTTGAGTTGAAGCATGTCAGGAATTCACAAAGTGGCCTGGAGAGGTCATGTAGAGAAATCAGAGAAAGTTTAGAGAAATATGTGGATAAGAAAAAGAACAGGATGTCGGGGTGGTATTCTGTTTGTTGAATTACTGGTAAACATGAGGCAGTTGAATGGATATTCTCAAATTTATTATCAAAATGTCAGAAAAAAGCTATAAAGAAAAGTATGATGGATTATGAGAGTGAACTAGTTCAGAATATAAAAACAGATAGAAAAAGTATCTACAAATATATAAAATGAAAAAGAGTGGCTGATATAAACAGTGATTCCTTAGAGGATGAGAAGGAAAATGTAATAACTGGAAATGAGGAAATGGCTGAGGCATTTAACAAGTATTTTATGTTGGCCTTCACAGTGGAAGACACACATAATATGCCAAAAATTGATGACAAGAAAGCTATGGCAGGTGAGGACCTAGAAACTATCATTATCACGAAAGAGGTAGTGTTGGACAAATTAATGGGGCTAAAGGTCGACAAGTCTCCTGGCCCTGATGGACTGCATTCCAAGGTACTAAAAGAGATGGCAGGAAAAATAATAATTGCACTAGTGATAATTTACCAAAATTTGCTGGACTGTGGACTGGTTCCTGCTGATTAGAAAACAGCAAATGTGACGCCATTGTTTAAAAAAAACAAGTAGACAAAAGGCAGGTAACTATAGGCCAGTTAGCTTAACTTCTGTAGTAGTGAAATGCTTGAATCTATCATCAAAGAAGAAATAATGAGACATCTGGATATAAGTTGTCCCATTGGGAAGATGCAGCATGGGTTCATGAAGGGCAGATCATGTTTGACTCATTTGGTTGAATTCTTTGAGAAGATTACATGTGCAGTGGACATTGGGGAACCAGTGGATGAGGTGCATCTGGATTTCCAGAAAGCATTTGACACTAAAGGCTGCTGCATAAGATAAAGGTGCACAGTGTTACACATAATGTATTAACATGGCTAGAAGATTGGTTAAGAAACAGAAAGCAAAGACTGGGGGTAAATGGATATTTTTCTGGTTGGTGATCAGTGACTAGTGGTGTGCCTCAGGGATCGGTGTTGGGACCACAGTTGTTTACGATTTACATAGAAGATTTGGAGTTGGGGACCAAGAAGAGTGTGTCAAAATTCTCAGATGACACACAGATGCTTGGCAGAGCAAAGTGTGCAGAGGATATTGAAAGTCTGCAAAGGGATATAGATAGTCTAAGTGAGTGGGCGAGGGTCTGGTAGATAGAGTACAATATTGGTAAATGTGAGGTAATCCATTTTGGTAGAATAACAACAAAATGGACTATTATTTAATGGTAAAAAAATTACAGCATGCTGCTTGCAAAGGAACCTGGGTGTCCTTTTGCATGAATCACAAAAAGTTGGTTTGCATATGCAACAGGTAATTAAGAAGACAAATGGAATTTTGTTCTTCATTGCTAAAGAGCTGGAGTTTGATAACAGCAAGGTTATGTTGCAATTGCATAAGGCCATACATGCAGTACTGTATATAGTTTTGGTGTCCTTACTTGAGAAAGGATATACTAGCACTGGAGATGGTGCAGTGGAGATTCACTAGGTTGATTCTGGAGTTGAGAGGCTTATGAAGACAGACTGAATAGACTGGGGATATACCCATTGGAATTCAGAAGAATGAGAGGCAATCTTATAGAAACACACAAGATTAGGAAGGGAATAGATAAGATAGAAGCAGGGAAGTTGTTTCCACTGGCAGGTGAAACTAGAACTAGGGGGCACAGCCTCAAAATAAAGGGAAGCAAATTTCGAATTGAGTTGAGGAGGAACTCCTTCACACAAAGGGTTGTGAATCTATGAAATTCTCTGCCCTGTGAAGCAATTGAGGCTACCTCATTGAATGTTTTTAATGCAAGGATAGGTAAAGTTTTGAACAGCAAAGGAATTAAAGGTTATGAAGAGCAGACAGAAATGAAGCTAATCCACAAAAAAATCAGCTATGATCTTATTGAGTGGCAAAGCATATTTGAGGGGCTAGATGGCCTGTTCCTGCTCCTAATTCTTATGTTCTTACATTTAGAAGTTTGGAAGGAGTTCAGATTTATCTGAGGTGAGGATAGATAGGTGGGGAAGGTGAGTTTAAAGGGATGGCTGGTAGGATTATCCTGCATGCACACGCCCCTGCCCCCACCCTGCCAAAAATTTGGAGAACATTACAGAGATGGTTACTGACAAAACCCAAAGGAGTGAATGGGATGGGATGAAATAGAAATTAGTAAGGTAACCCCTAGTGGATGTGATAGATGGAAGGGCTGATGATAGCGAAGGATGGAATTGCTGCTCATAAAGAGGCAGAGGTTGATACCTTGATGAAATCCATTAGAGAATGCCAAAGGAGGCAGACAGCATTGTCACGGACCTCATTATGGCAGATTCAAGCCTATAAGGGTTGAAAACCAGAGGAGTAGCGATGGGTGAAATAGAGATTGTGAAGACACAATTACCCAAGAGGGGAGAAATGAAAGATGGTAGTCAAGACAGATGATAAGTAGGGAAAAGCAGGAGACAGGCCCAAGAAAAAGAAAAATAAGATAAAAGTAATCTCACACATAGAGTAAGCTCTCGTTTGCAATATATGGGCATAACAGAAGATAAGAAAGACATACTTTGGTCATAAGTAATCTTTACTTTTACTTCTGGTACTTTGTATCAGTGACAACATTGAATGACAGGCTCTGACTATCACAGAAAACAGCAAATGAGAAGCAGTACCGATCAGGGAGGACACTGAGGTGAAGATTGGTAACTATTGGGAAAGACACTGGATAAAAAGAAATTGCTATCAGAGTACACTCAGTGAGGAGAAGTAACTGTCCGGAAAGGCACTGAATGAGTAGCTGTAACTATAGAAGAAGAGAGTGGGGTTTACAAAGAGAGGAGCTGTAACTGTCAGGAAGAGACTGAGTCACTGGGCATTGGTTAGTGCAATATAACTACCAATGCAGATATTGAACACCTTTTGGGTAAAAATTTCTCCCTGTAACATGTGGATGTTAAAAACTGAATGCCTCATTTTATTGCTGTTAAAACGCAAACTTGTTTTATTTTCAGCAACAGGATATAATTTCCACTAGTCACAATTTAATCATCAAATTAATTCTGATCAAAAGCATAGGATTTTATAATTATTCTTGTTGGCCATCATCATGTATGTTGTATTGAAATTCTGCAGTATGGATGTGCTGTATGTGTGTGAGACAGGGAAGTGAGTGACTGTTTGCAGAAATATAGAATTTAGTAACGAAAAGCAAAATACCCACCATGACCTTAAAGAGGCTTCCAAATTAGTCATTCTGCATCCACACTCTTGCTTCCATAATGTTGATAGTCCTCTCCCCATCAGGAATGAATGGTTATTACTTCTGAGTCTTTTACTTACCTGGCGGGGATGAAACCATGATCAGATAAGGGAAGAAGTTAGCCCATTCAACTTGGGATGTGGTGATGTACGTGATCATAGTTTGCCAACCTAGTGAAGAGTAAAGGATCAGGGTAATCAATGAGGTTAAATCGAGGCTTTACCTGATGCAATTTTTCAAAGCCACTTCGATCTTTTGGCTAAAATGAAACATTAGATCGAGCCAAGCAGGGGTGCAGTGCCTCACCCTCCCTGCTTGGGTCTTATTTGATCATGCCCAAGAAGGGATGCAATATCCTGTCAGCTTGGATCTTGTTTGTCCCTCACATGGGGGCCATGATTGAACTTGATTTAAATTGGCTTTTTTGATTAGTATTAAAGCACCAAGAAAAGAAAATCACTTCGTGGTCTTTGGCTAAGATCAAGCCTTGGATCAAGCCCAAAATCAGGTGCATAGCCTTTTCTTATCAGCTTGGATCTGGTGTGCCTCTCTTGTGGGGACCGTGAATCAGAATCAATTTGAATCGTTTTTTTTGGAGAAATCAAGGAGATGGCTTGCCTCATCCAATTTGTTCATTGGCTTTGTAACTTTAAGAATGGAGTAAAAAAAATTAAGTTAGTAGCTTTAATGATTTCCCTTCTATAAAATTGTCTGTTGTTGTGAGTAGCCATCTGCTGGTAGAAAGAGAATTGTAAGAAAATATGAGTATTTGCCAAGTGCTTAGGATGCAAGCCACCTTTGATTGATACGTAACATATGGCATTTTGGTACTTTGTTCTAATTTAGTACTTTGTACTTGTTACCTGCTAGATTTACTGAGCAGCACAAACAGTACTTGATTATAAGCAGATTACATACTACCATAGTGCCTAAGTACATGGAAAAATTAGCATTTGGCGAGTTTCATTATATTCTCCTTTAACTGTGCTGAATTTGCCATGAACCAAGTAAATTATTTTTACAAGATATCTTATAAAAGATCTTCTTTATCAGAACCAGTCTACAAAGAATGATACAGCAAGGAAGAAGATCATTGTGCTTGTGCCGGCTCTTTGGTTTCTGTTCGCTAGTCTGCTTTCTGCCAATTAGCTAATTTTGCAACCATAGTTCCTTTTAATCCTTTCAGCTTTAATTTTGTTAATAGATTTGACATGTGTTACTTTGCAAATCCTTTTTGAAAGTCCACATGCACAACATCAACCCGAGTTGACTCCTTCTTTTATTCAAAACCCGTGATCAAGTTGGTCAAACACAACTTACTTCCAATAATCTGTGCAGTCTTTCACTTATTAACACATACGTGGCACAGTGGTTAGCACTGCTGTCTTACAGCACTAGTGACCCAGGTTCAATTAACGACTTGGGTTACTGTCCATATGGAGTTTGCATGTTCTCCCCATGTGTGCATGGGTTTCCTCCAGGTGCCCAAGTTTCCTCCCAAAGTCTGAAAAATATGCTGATTAATTGCATTCATCATGCTAAGTTCTCTCTCACTGTACTTGAACAGATGCTGGAGTGTGGCGACTAAGGGATTTTCACAGTAACTTCATCACAGTGTAGGTGTAAGGCCTACTTGTAACAGTAATATTTTTTAAAAATTGTTCATTCATTTTGTCCTGAATAAATTCATTATCAAATATTATCTCCAAGAATTCTCCATCATCAATGTTAGGCTGACTAGTCTATAGTTGTTGCATTTATTTTTCCCCTCTTCTAAAATGAGGATTTCCTTTAGTAGCCTGGGATGCATCCTATCCTGATCCTTTGATGTTTCTATGCTTCAAAGACTGCCAGACTTTTAAGTGCATGTTTATATCCTTTGCAATATCATTGCTACCTTCGCTATGTTATCAGCATCCATTTCCCTAACAAAGAAATACATGCAAAATATTAATTCAGGTCCTCAACTGAAGCTAAGTCTTGACTTTGTAGTGTCTCTTTAAGACATTTAATAGGATTGTATCTACAATGCATTAAGAATGCAACTAGGGTGAAGCTTTTATTGTGAGTGTTGATTAACTATATTCACTACGTTTCATTAGGTTAGTCACAAATGATTGAATAAATCAAATAAGTAATCAGATCACAGGTCAAACATGATCTTGATGAATGGTGGAACAGGATCAAGGAGCTAAATCCCAAGACAGACTTATAGAGTCATAGAGATTTACAGCATGGAAACTGACCCTTCGGTCCAACTTGTCCATGCTGCCCAGTTTTTACCATTAAGCTAGTCCCAATTGACTACTTTTGGCTCATATCCCTCCATACCAATCTTATCCACATAACTATCTAAATGCTTTTTAAAAAATAAAATTATACCCTTCTCTACCGTCGCCTCTGGCAGCTCATTCCAGACACATTCAACCCTCTGTATGAAAAAAATATCCCTCTGTACACTTCAGTCTCTCTCCCCTTTCACTTTAAACTGATGTCTTCAAATTTTAGACTCCCCTACTATTGGGAAAAGATGTTGACTATCTACCTAATCTATGCCCCTCATTATTTTATAGACATCCGTATGATCACCCCTGAGTCTTCAATGCTCCAGGGAAAGAAGTCCTAGACTATCCAGCCTCCTCTAGTAACTCAAACCATTAAGTGCCTGTATCATCCTAGTACATCTTTTCTGCACTCTTTCTAATTTAATGATATCCTTTCTATAATAGGGTGACCAGAACTAAACACAATGTTCCAAGTGTGACCATACCAATGTCTTGTACAAATTCTACAAGATGTCCCAACTTCTGTATTCAGTGTTCTGACTGATGAAACCAAGCATGCCAAATGCCTTCTTTACCACCTTCTCCACTTGTGTCTCCACTTTTTAAGAGTTGTGAACAATGAATCTGTAGCATGTTATTCCATATAGTTATAGGACGGATATCAGAGGTAGGTTCTTTACCCAAAGGGTGGTTCGGGAGTGGAATGCCCTGCCTGCAGCAGTTGTAGATGCGCCAAGTTTGGTGGCGTTTAAGAGGTTAGTTGATAAGTATATGGAAGAGAAGGGAATGGTTTAGTTTGGAGGGGCATTGCTTTTTATATTGGTCGGCGCAACATCGAAGGCCGAAGGGCCTGTTCTGTGCTGTAATGTTCTATGTTCTATAATTACTTATTCCATTTACCTGCCTTTGTCTCATATTCCTTAATGGTTATTGGAAATGTATTAATTTAAAATTAACAATTGACCTAGCATGAATTGCTGTTTATAGAATAGAAAATGTTAAATTGGATAATTTGAACCAAGAAAGATATTAGATGATCATGGAAAGTGCTGGTTATTTTTCAAGGTGTCACACCCCATTTGACTTTTTCAGCCTACTGTAATGGATTTTATATTTCTTATCACACTTGTACTGGTAGATTGATAGCTTTGTTTCCTTGTTCCTCCCTCTTCCCAATCCTGACATTTTAATGTAGTAATCCACTCCTTGCTAGGGAAGAAAGGCATTTTCCCTTTAGTTTGAAAAGAAAGTGCAGAGGTTTCATGTGTAATGTAATTTCCTATAATAGACAGAAAGTTCTGTAATCTAATTTTCTCCTCTTTAGTTATGATGCCATTTTTCAATATTTGGTCATAGTTGCCCTTGGTGATACATTGTTTATTGCATTGCTGCTGCATTTTATCCAAACCCTTTGTATTGGTTTTTAATTGGAATTATTTAAAACAAATCACAATTGAATTATGATTTTGGTGCTAACAGTAACTGCTCTAGTTATCTATGAGATATGTTAGAAATGCAGATCACCTACGGTTAATTGTGGAGAGAACTTCAAGAATAAATGTGAATAATATTTCACACATTTATATTTCTGTTATGCTGCAGAAATCCTAACATTAAACAATAATTATTCGGGAAATTGGTATTAATTTTATTCTAATATTTTTACATTTCAAATGCTTCAGCTACATTATTCTACAATGATATTGGAAAAATCTTAGAAAGATATTTATATTTACAATTGTATTTAATCAGAAGACATAATTTTTTTGTGCTATAAGTAGCATTGTTCACTGTGAATGGTAACTATTGATATGTTTGATTTAGGTTTTTATCCACAATCCCCATACCCGCAGGCAGCGCTTTGCCCCTAACCAGTTATTACAAGGTGGCCTGGATTCTGATACCTCCCTCCTGAACATAAACCAAAGTGTCAGCTGTCTAACTGCAGGAATACTAAATTCCAGAGATGGCCATGACACGTTGCTTGTAGGCACTCAGACTAACCTGCTGGCATATGATGTACATAACAACTCCGATGTCTTCTACAAAGAGGTAAGGTTTTAAGTAATCACATTAAGTCATAGGGAGTATATTCAACATGCTTTAGGCAAAGCCTTATTTAAAGTTCCTGGATTTTTTGAACATTAGATAATGTTGAGCTCATTTTTGCCACTGGATGGTGCTGTAATATTGTGTTCAAAAGAAAATCTTTGCCCTGACATATTGCCTAATCAGTTCTGATAACTTGAAAACTGACCACAACTCTGCCATTAAAGGTACCAGCATTACTTTTAAGCTCATCAATTTCTCAATGCCATATTTTTTCCATATTTGTTGGCTTTTTTTTTTGGATTCCTTTAAAATACCTAGCCACCAACAAGAATACTACCTTGATATGGGTGGATATCAGATTCATTTGCATTTAAGATAGCCTCAACCTAGTGACAGCTTCTAACTACTTTCTTAAACTCAACTTTTTCTCTTTCTTGACCTCTTTGATTACTTAATTATTTGTCAGGTTTCTTCTTGAGTTCTTTATCTGCCTCTGTTTCACCACTGCTAGAGAAATGAAGAAGGAAACATAGTCAAATGCAACTCCTGAGGCATGACTACATGACTGCAGAGGTCTGAACTCACTTTAACATTTTAGTAAGCTTCCTAACTGTAGATTAAGATTCCAGCATGAATACACAGTTGTTTCATAACTGGATGGTTGGTTTCAATATGCAGTGATGAACAAAATTTACAATTAGGCTGACTATTTGCTAAGTCACAGAATTTTTTTCATTGCCATCATGGAAAATATGCAGATAGCGATCAAGATTCATAATGTAATATAACCTCCGATACCAAGACGAGACATATTGTATTCATATGTTTTCTCACTTTAACCTGCTTTTCTGCAATCTTTGCTGCAAACCCTCAAATCCTATTATTGACTATTTTCATCATTCCTTCATTGTTCAGTTCTGTCTGACAAATTGACAGTTTAAAAAAAAATTGTTGGATTCTCTATTCCTAGACTCCAATAATATGATGATACCTATTCTAACATCCTAAAGGTATATGCCGCTACACACCATATATAACCTATCACATCTCTGAAAACTATCTTACTGCTAGTTTACTTCTCCTTTGGATTGGAAGTTTAAAAAAATGATAATCTGACACTTTTCAAAGTAATATTAGTTCTAACTCAAATCTATCAATCATCTTAGAAGTTCTGACATTAACTACAATAACAGTATGACCATTCCACTCATAAACCTATGTCTGTGTTATTTAGCTCTGCAACCCTACTGTTACTATGTTTTCATTTCATTTTTGCCAGATGTCATCTTTAAAGCATTTGACCAAAACTGGCACCATGCATTTGCATTAAATTATTGTCATGTGGCCTACCAGCAATACATTTTCACAGCTATTGATTTCCTATGAAGAAACCTCATTTGTGGATCAGTGGTAGCACTCTTATCCCTGAATCAAAAGGTTGTGGGTTCAAGTCCCACTCTAGAAACTTGGGTACAAAAATTTCAGGAGTGCTGCACTGACAAAGTGCTATCTTTCAGATGAGATGAGATGTTAAACAGAGGTTCAATCCACCCTTTTGGGTGAATGTGACAAATTCCTTCACAGGAAGAGAGTTTGTTCTTGTGTAATGGCCAATACTTATCTCCTGATTAACATCACTTAAAAGAAAAATCTCTTCATTTCACACTGCTTTTTGTGCGACCTTGCTGTGCATAAATTGTTTGTCAATTTACAACATTATAACATTGACCACACATCAGAAAATATTTCATTGGCTACAAAGCATTTTGGGACATCCTAAAGTTGTGAAAGGTGCAATATAAATGCAATTTTTCTTTTACCTGTTTGGTAGTTGTTATTTAATTTTTGGCTCTCCTCCTTTTCCTTAATTTGGAATTCCTGACTTCTATTTTGTTCTTCAAATTTTAGTGATTACCTGCATTTGTGATTCAATCCCATTCACTCTTGTGCTAATGATTCTGTTTTACCTTTATCAACCTCTTTCAGATCATGGTCTTCTATGCTCACAATCTCCAGACAAAACTTGTTTCATTGCGCCAGTGGGACAATGAAGATAATGTCACTTCAGTATTTTTCCCCAAAGACGTGCTTCATAACCTCTTAAAAGCGTAACAAAAACTACTACAATTAATTTTGATGACTTAGTTCTATCGTTTACCTTATATTAACTTTTATTCCTTTTAATCCCTGAATAAAATTTTCATATAGTAGTAATAGTGGCCCATGCTATTCTTTACACAGAGGCAGGTTCTTTACACAGAGGGTGGTGAGAGCGTGGAATGCCCTGCCTGCAGCAGTTGTGGACTCGCCTACTTTGGGGGCGTTCAAATGTTCGGTGGAAAGGCATATGATGATATTGGAATAGTTTAGGTTAGAGGGTCCACTGGCCGGCGCAACATCGAGGGCCGAAGGGCCTGTACTGCGCTGTAATGTTCTATGTTCTATGCTGATCTGGCTTCAAGTGTTGGGAACTCATTTTTGGCTGAAGCATTTTTCTAGTTAGAGAAAGAAGAATTTCACCCACTTGTGCTAGATTGGAACTCTGTCTTTTGGTGAAAGAAATGTGCTCGCCCATTAAACTATTTCACTTTTCCACCATATAGTGCATTTCAGTAGCGGAGTCTTTGGTCCGGTGATCTAAGAATCCTGACTTCTTGAAAAGAGAAGGCTGAGGGATAACATAAAGACCTTCTTGATAGGCTGGATAGAGAGAGAATGTTTCTATTTGTGGGGAAGGGCATAACTAGATACCATCAATATAAACAAGTCACCAAAAAATCCAATAGGAAGTTCAGAAGAAATCTTTTAAAATGCATTTTAAGTGATGAGAATGCAGAACTGATAATACGTGGAATAGTTAAAGTGAATAGTATAGATGTATTTGAGGGGAAACAGATCTACAGCATGTGAAGATGAAGGGAATAGATGATAGATTTTAAGTGGAACAGGGCTCAAGTGGAGCATGAACATCAGCATGGACTGGATGGCCTGTTTGTGTATTTTATATCCTGTGTAATCCTATATTAGCAGAATACGTATGCACAATCTTGATCCTAGTTTACAATGCCCTCCGATTATTATGCTTAGTGCTCTAAATATAGACAATTAATTGGAGACAGAATTAAAGTGTAATTAATTTTACATGACGTATTTTCAGGTTATTACAATTGTTGAATAATTAATTTTCACTGGCTTGTCACACAATTCGTCATGCTTTAGAGGGAATGAAATATCTTTATATTTACTGATTCCTGTAATTGAACTTGCTACTTTGTTTAAATCAAAAACTGACAGTTAAAATCAGGTTTTTGAGAGACATTTTGTAAAAGAGAACGTTTCCTCCAATGTAATGTTATGAACCTTGCTCTGATAACAGCATATTTTGACTCCGGGCAGCATTTTTGGCTAAGTTATTAAATCAACATGTTCAGAAACTCTGTAACTCACCGTCTCTCTCTCTCTCTCTGTAGGTGGCAGATGGAGCCAATGCGATAGTGCTGGGTCAGCTTGGGGAGATAACCTCTCCACTGGCAATTATTGGAGGGAACTGTACACTCCAAGGTTTTGATCAGGAAGGAAATGACCTTTTCTGGACGGTATGGAAACAAAGCTGCTCTAGGGCTGAACCCCAGAATTGGTAGGGAGGCAGGTAGGCCAGGGTGGCACTGCACAGTGTAATACATATCCCTTTTCCATCACCCAAAGCAACACTGGGCACCAGGAATGCACTGGCATTCCTTTCATCAGTGGTTACAAAGGTAAAAATGATGGGAAATACATTGTTCTCTGTATTTCTGTAATTTATTTTAATTTACTTGCCCATTTTTACTGGGGCAAGTGGAACCAGCTTCCAAAGAATTTTCTGCTGTGTTCCACTTTGGGAAGCTGGCATCTGCTAAGGAGATAATCCATTACATCGTGCATTGTTCTACAATCAAATCCATGAATTAGCTGGCAGATTTACTTTTTAAATAAAGAATATTAATAAATTAATTGATATAGATTTCCTAGTCTCATGCCTGATTTAATTATGTTTTCAAAGTCAAATTAGGTGTAGCCATAGTCGTTTTGAATGTTGTGTACAATCTAAATCAAAATGGGCCTTTAAATAGTCTCTGTATGTTGGCTGCCTACTATTGAAGAAGTGTAACGCAAATAATATTGCACATTACAACAAACAGTATAACAAATTCTAAATATGTGATCGGGTTTTCTGCATGAGTGTCATAGTTTTCAATAAAATCTCAAAGATAGTAAATCTATCAATAACCGAACAGTAGTAAATTACTTGCTCTAGAATGGACTTGAAGATTTTCGTTATTTTTGCTATCAAGTGGAATCATTACAGATGCCCTTGTGTTTGTTTCACTTTGAAATATTTTGTTTATCATAGGGGTGCTTTCATAAAGGATTTTGCAATAGTATGTTTGCAATTTTTTATTTATTGCAGAAATACTAAGACTGGCCCAATATCAGATCTGATTGGACTTTACCAAAAACAGTCAAACTTCTCTGTCTTCTGATGAAACTATCAAGATCATACTACAAACATAAAGAACCCCCCTCTTTCTTTACATCACTACCAACCATTTCTACCCAGACCTTCTGCACTCTTATCTCCAGCAGCAATTATTTGTTTTTGGACTTCTTTGGCACTAATGTTGAGGTCATCCATTTAGCTGCCACTGTTGCTTCCAGATACCCATTTTTTGTCATCCATCTAACCAGCTCATTCTCTGGGCTGGTCTCTGCCTATGTCTCATTCTATTAGCTCTCTTCATCTCTCTGAATTTATTGTGTTCATGCGTCCACCCTGCTCCCTCCACCCCAGTCCCAATAAACTGCTAATCATCTTCCCTTTCTGATACCTGTACAAGCTGATATTGTTAACAGTGCTCTCTCCTTAAATACAGTCCATGTCTCATTCAAGACTTCATCCTCTCATACTTCCTCACAAAATCCATCCCTCACTCCTATCTCCAACCTCCCTTTCCTTTCCAAAATTTGTCAGTATTTATTGCCTCTGAAATAGGTGTCCCTGATCCTCACGTGTTTGAATCTCTCCAATGACATTCCATATCTGCTGTATTCACCAAAACAGCCCTAGTTAAAGTTAGAAAGTGACATAATTTGTGACTGATTGTGTTGCATTATGCTATGGCTGGTTGACCATATCCTTCTCTTACAAAGCTGCTGTTATCCTATCATGCAGTATTTTCCCCTCAACTATCACCTGACCTTGTTGAGCTCCATTGCCTCCCACTACCTCTGATCCTTAAGTTAAAAATTCCCGTTGGCATAGTTACAACCTCTCAGGTCCTTGAGCCTCCCTGTCCAGGTAACCTCTCCCAGTGTCTTTACTGACATTGGCCTTAAATGTAGATCTCCTTTAATCCCACTATTAGCAATCTTGCTATCAGCCACCTAAATTCCACATTCAGATATTTCCTTCCCAAACTTCACTGTTTTTTAAAACTCACTTCAAAATCCACTTCTTTGACTAAGTTTTCAGTCACCCATGCTAACATTTTTTTGGCATTGTTTCTATTTTTGTCTGATAATGCATCGGTGAAACAGGTTGTGAAGTTATTTTACATCAAAGGTGCGATATGCATGTGCAAGGTTATTAATGCACATGCAAATGTTCTTACAAACTTCCACAATACTATCCTAACTTAGAACTACCATCCTGATTTGGAATTATAAGTTGTTCCTTCACTGTTCCTCAGTCAAAATCCTGGAACTCCCTTCCTAAAACAGCACTGTGGGTGTACCTCCACCACATGGACTGCAGCAGTTCAAGAAGGTGCGAATCACCACCACCTTTTCAAGGGCAATTAGGGATAGGGATAGGCAACAAATGCTGCCCTAGCCAGTATCCACATCCCATGAAAGGATATTTTTAAAAAGCAGCACTCATTCTTTTAAAGAGAAGCCATGTCTACATATTTTCAGTACCAATTAAATTATAAATAAGCAAAAATGCTTGAAAGAATTCTAGTTGGAAATGCTTATGCTTTTCACTCAGGTCACTGGAGATAATGTCCGATCGCTGGCACTCTGTGACTTTGATGGGGATGGGAAAAAGGAGGTGAGTTTCTGTCATTCAACAAAAAGTCATTCAATGCAGAATGAAACGTCAATACATCAGTTAAAAATGTTCTGTATTTTAATGGTGGATTATTGATTTTTTTTGGGGTAGGGATGTTTGAATATTATAATCACTTTGTTTTTATAGATGTCAATGCATTCTTACTTTTTAACTATCTTGTTCGTGAACATCCCAACACTTAAGTCACTTCCCTGATATAATAGTTTTTCAGCTCAGTGAAGGAAACTCCTTCCAATGTGTTGTGAAGTATGATGCATTACCATTGACATGCTGAATGCTTTTCACAGCTTCTGGCTGGCTCAGAGGACTTTGACATCAGAGTCTTCAAAGAAGATGAAATTATAGCAGAAATAGCAGAAACAGAGGTAAGAAGGATTCTTTCCCCACTCATCAAGAAATTATTGGACAAATGACTATGCACTAATGAAAACTTAAAATCGTTTTCATAGTGAATTTATGCCATGCTTTTCCTATAAAACCATAAGAGAAAGCAACAAGAGTAAGCTTTTCAGTGCCTCAAGCCTTCTCTGCCATTCAATAGGATCTTGGCTGATCTGACATTCTTGTTCGCTTTCTTGCCCTTTCCTTGTAACCCTGATTCCCTTCCTGATTAAAATCCTGTTTATCACAGTCTTAAATATACAGAGAACTCTGTGGCAATGAGTTCCAAAGACTCACAACCATCTGAGAGAAGAAATTTTCCTCATTTCAGTCTTAAATTAACACCCTCTTTCTCTGAGGACTCTCCTAAAAGGAGAAACAGCCTCTTGGCATTTATTTTGGCAAGCCCCATAAGAATACATTTCAATGACATCATCTCTCATTCTTCTAAATTCCAATGTTCAACCTTTCCTCATAAGACGATCTTCCATACTAGAGATCATCCTCATGAATCATCTCAAAACTGCCTTCAATTAGATAATGGGGCCAATTTTCCTTTTCCTTTTCCTTTGTGCTGCTTTTGTAGTGTAGCAGGCCAGGAGATTCAAGTAGAGGCAGTTTTGCAGGCTTCCCGCGGGGTCCAAAGCCTCCATGAGTCTCCGGCAGCTGGATGTCTAGGTCATCAGCCCCATGCCAGAAATTCGTGTGGAGCTGCATAATTTATATAATGCTCATCTGACTATATTTTAAATCTCATTTGCAGGCCTGGGACTGAAGTTTTCAGGTCTGCTGACGTCTCTCCCTACCATTGCAATGTTTTACTCCAGCGAGATTTGCAATAGCTCCCCATTTATTTATGGGGAGCTAGCAGATCGACTCCACTGGACTGAATGGGGGCAATCGAGGCCCATAAGAGGGTTGGGGTAAGTGGGAGGGGTGCCTGACACTGCCCAAGAGGCAAAGTGAAAAAAGCAAAAAATGGGAGCATGGTGGCACAGTGGTTAGCAGTGCCAGGGTCCCAGGTTCGATTCCCGGCTTGAGCCACTGTCTGTGGAGTTTGCATGTTCTCCCCATGTCTGCATGGGTTTCCTCTTACATTCTGAAAGATGTGCTGGTTAGGTGCATTGACTTGAACAGTGCTGGACTGTGGCGACCAGGGGAATTTCACAGTAACTTCATTGTAGTGTTCATGTAAGCCAAATTTGTGACTAATAAATAAACATTAAAAATACTTTTAAGTTGCAATGCTGTAGGGGCACTTGGCATGGCCCACTAGGCATTGGGCAGTGCCAAGGAGAACTTAAAGAAGTGAGGAGGGGGTCTCTGGGGGAAAGATTGAGGGATGTGGGGTTCCTGCTGCCACTCTGCACAGAGATTGTGAGCAGAGAGAGAGAGATCCAGCGATTGGAGCTGAGCATGCACAGTTGGATGGAGTAGAGGTGGGGTAATAGGCTCAGGCTGGCTGGACCATGTTTGCAGGGCCAGCTATTGGGCCATGGGAGGATCAGAGAGGCAATAATGCAGGGTCACGAGGATGGCCAGTGGTCAGGAGGCC
Organism: Sphyrna mokarran; assembly: GCA_024679065.1. Classification (NCBI taxonomy): domain Eukaryota; kingdom Metazoa; phylum Chordata; class Chondrichthyes; order Carcharhiniformes; family Carcharhinidae; genus Sphyrna; species Sphyrna mokarran. Next base: position 54,060,718 of record JAGIQG010000004.1, on the reverse strand, counting down.
AACAGTTTGGGGTGATTGCATGTGTGCTGACATCTGTTCTGCCAGATCAGCAGATGTGCGGTGGTCCACTCAGCACTATGCTGCTGGCGTCTCTAGTGGGAATAGATGCCGCCCACCAATTTTGCGTGTGATTCATGTTAGTGCACTGTGCAGTGTACAGAAGATGGGAAATTCATTTTAAAAATCAGGTTGAAAAAACCGGCAGGATTTACTGTAGTTTTTTATGCGAATTCAACATTTTGAATCGCTCCAATATCTTTCCTTAGATAAGTGACCAAAACTGCTCACAGTATTCCAGATGGTCCCACCACCAGTATCTTGTACAGCTGCAGCAAGACTTTCCTACTCTTATATTCCAACCTCCTTGAAATAAGGGCCAACGTTCCATTACCTGATTATCTGCTGCACCTGTGTGCTATCTTTCTGTGTTTCGTGCACAAGTGCTCAAGTCCCTTTGTGTTGTAGTTTTCTGCAGTTTCTCTCAATTTAAATGAGAATCAGTTCTTTTATTCTCCCTTCTAAAATGAACAACTTCACATTTTCCCACGTTGTACTTATTTTGCCAACTTTTTGCACACTTACTTAACCTATCAAATAACTCTTTGTAAACTCTTTGGCTCCCTGTCCCAACTTGCCTTTCCACCTATTTTTTGTGTCATTTGTAAATTTGCCAAAGCACATTCACTTCCTTCCTCCAAGTCATTAATGTATGTTGTTAATGGCTGCAGTCCCAGCATTGCTCTCTGTGGAATCCCATTGGTTATAGGTTGCCACCTGGAAAAGAACCCCTTATCCCCAATCACTGTTTTCTGCCCATTATCCAATTCTCTATCCATACTAATATAATACCTCCAACACCATGGGCTCTTGTCTTATGACTTAACCTTTTGTAAAATACCTTTGTTGAATGCTTTCTGGAAGTCCAAATAAAACACGTTTGGTTTCCCTCTATCCACTCTGGCGAGACTTCCTTGAAAAGCTCTAATTAATTTGTCAGAGACACAATTCCACTTTCATGAAACCATGCCAACTCTGCTTGATTAGATTATGATTTTCCCAAATGTGCTGCTATTGCTTCTTAATAATTGATTTCAATATTTTTCCAACAATAGATATTAGATTAATCGGTCTTCAGTGGCATGGTTGCACAGTGGTTAGCACTACTGCCTCACAGCGCCAGGGACCCAAGTTTGATTCCCAGTTTCAGTCACTAACTGTGCAGTCTGCATGTTCTCCCCATGTCTGCATGGGTTTCCTTTGGGTGCTCTTGTTTCCTCCACAATCCACAGATGTGCTGGTTAGGCTCATTGGCCATGCTAAATTCTCCCTTAGTGTACCTGAACAGGCACCGGAGTATAACAACTAGGGGATTTTCACAGTAATTTCATTGTAGTGTTCGTGTAAAGCATACTTGTGATACTAACAAATAAACATTAAACTATTTGCCCCCTCCCTTTTTGAATAAGGGTGTCACATTGCAGTTTTTCAATCCTTCAGTGCTTCTGCAACCAATGTATTATCCACGATCTCTATGACCTACTTTTATGATCCTAGGATATAAGTCATCAGGGCGAGGGAACTTGCCTACCTTTAGCCCTATTAGCTTGTCTAACGTACTTCTCAAGTGAATTCCCTGTATTCTTAGTATTGATGGGATGTTCAAGTGTCTTCCACCATAAAGACTGATGCAAAATATCTGTAACTCCTCTGCCATTTCCTTATTCCCTGTAACTGCCTCCCCAGATTCATTTTCGAAGGAGCCTACGTTTGTTTTGACTTCCATTCTTTTCACGTGTTTAAAAAAGCTCTTACTGTCAGTTTTTATATTCCTTTTTAGTTTGCCCTCATAGTTTATTTCATCTTTTTATTATCTTTTTAGTTCTCCTTTGCTGGATTCTGAATTTATCTCAGTCTTCAGGGCTTTCGTTGATTTTTGCCTTTTATGTGCTTTTTCTTTCAATTTAATACTCACCTTAACTTCCTTGGTTAGCCACGACTGGTTGATCTTTCTCTTAGAATCTTTTCTCCTTACTCAAGTATAAGAATTACCTCCTTAAGTGTCTGCCACTGGCCTTTACTAACTTTCCTGCTGATCGATCCACCCAGTACGCTTTAGCTAACTGTATCCTCATTTCATTGTAATTCCCTTTATTGAAGTTAAACACAGTTGTTGCCAACTTAAGTTTCTCACATTCAAACTGAATGTTATCTTTTATCATGTTATAATCATCACTTCCTAGGAGATTTTTTACTGCCTCTATGTTGAGGATGCCTTGACCTTATCATCTAAACTAATGATTTTATTTCTACCTCTCAAAACCGCATTAAATAAGTATTTTCTATGTGCAATTATTCATATGTAGACATTATTCTGAACAGAAGTGTTTTAAGCATTTGAGTTTTCTCTTTACAGACCATCACAGCACTATGCCACATGCATGGGAGTCGATTTGGATATGCTTTGGCAAATGGCACTGTTGGAGTCTATGATCAGGCTACACGCTACTGGAGAATCAAGGTATATCCAAAAATAGTCAGGCTTTTGCTTACAGATCTATACATGGTGAACAAATGCATTGGCATGTCAAACAAAAAGTCGGCAGAACATTAGACAAATTGACTGGGCAGCTAGATGCTTTTTTCCAAATGTGGTCTTGGATTCTCAGCAATGTGTTGCGTTGTTTCCTCTCTAGGAACAGAATTGTTGGAATGAGTTTCCTGTCTTCTAACTGTATTGAATTGGTTTGAGCTGTCACATCTCAGTTCCTCAGCATAAGAATGGTACTTTATAGCTGGTTGCTACTCTATAGTTGATTGGTATTTTATAGCTAATTGCCACTGAGATATTAATATTCCTTAAAGAAGATACTTTGAACGTCCCATTAATACTAGAAACACATGGGAGGAACTAAGTACCATTGCTACAGAAGTAACATTAGACAAACGAATAGGGCTAAAGAAATGACTGGTATAGATGTAAAGAAAGCATCATGTTGTAGTCAGTCCATTATCTGAGATTGGGTTTGAGGAACTTTACTGGGACAAATTAGAGCAACTTTATTCTGCGACTACCTGACCTCAGCTTAGTTAATGATAAAAGTAGATGCTTGCAATTGAAAGTGTTCCATTCTTCAGGAGAAATGAGCATAACATTTATAAACATGTTTCTTTAATAAATTTATACTGATCTATGAACGAATTGACTTTTTGTAGAGCAATTTCATTCATAGAATCACAGAATCCCTGCACAGCAGAAGGAGACCAATCAGCCCATTGAGTCTCCATTGACTGTCTGACAGAGCTTCTTACGCAGGCCCTGTCTCCATAAACCTACATATTTACTATGCTACATCCCCTAATTTATACATCTTTGGACATTAAGGGACAATTTGCTATGGCCAGTGCACTTAACCTGTACATCTTTGGAATGTGGAAGGAAACCCATGCAGATACTGAGAGAACAAAGAACAAAACAGCACGAGAAACAGGCCCTTCGGCCCAACGAGCCCACGCTGCCACCCCAATGTTCCCACCTCTACCCGTGATCCCTGTCCATGTTTATAGATCTATGGATTAAAAACCAAATTTGAGACAATTTAGGGAGAATTTGTTTTGCCAGTTGGCCTAAGAGCACATTTTTGGGATGTGGGAGGAAACCAAACACCCGGAGAAAACCCACGCAAGCACAGGGAGAATGTGCAAACTCCACAAAGACACCCAAAGCCGAATCAAACCTGGGTTCCTGGCGCTGTGAGGCAGCAGTACTAATTGCTGTCCCACCCTAATGTATATTACTTTCTCCTTCCTCCTTGATATCCTTGGGTACAGAATGAGAGTTATTTGATTTCAATATACCACTCATATTTCTTTGAATTAGATATTTGGTAAAGCATGAGTATAGAGTGAAATGACTTCCTGCTGAATTTTTTTATTTGTCAGTACTATATGATGGCACAACAAATTAACTTTCTTTCTTAAAGACCGCTTTTATCCAGAGTTGGATTTGGCCTCAAGACAAAAGGAGATATTGTCTCTCCTTGACTGACTTACAGCTATTGGGTGCAGCAAGTACTTGTTACAAATAATGCTACACAGAATGGACAGAAACAGGCTATTCAGCCAAATGGTCAATGATGATGATTTTACAATTCACATGAGCCTTATCCCACTCTGTTTCATTGAACTGCATCTTAATCCTTTCTTTATGGGCTTACCTAGCTTCCCTTGAAATGCACCTAAACTATTCCCTTCAATGGTTCCAAGTTCCATAATGGTGGTGACATCTAGTAACAGAAAATTAAATCTTCATTTATCTAGTGAGGTATCAGAGACAAAGTGCAAACATTAGCAACCACTTGTTGTTCAAGGCAGAAAAAAGAAAAGTGATTTGACGTGACCTATGATTGAAATTACAGTTGTTAACATTTTGAATTTCATGACAATGCTGTTGCACCTATAAATGACCTTGTTTTGTGCTTTTCATTTCTTGTAGTCTAAAAATCATGCCATGAGTATTCACGCTTTTGATTTGAACTCAGATGGTGTTTGTGAGTTAATCACTGGCTGGTCAAATGGGAAGGTTAGTCATCATCGTATATTTGTCACAAGTAATGGGAGAGATTTAATGGGGAATGTTGAATGGATAGAATGTGATGTTAAGTTAGTGATTCAAGTTCAGATAATATTGTAAACCATAAGGGATAACTTTGAGAGACTTCTGTGGCTAGAGTCCAAGATTGAATGTAAATGAAAGATATCTGATATTTACTACAGTAAGAAGTCCCACAATACCAGATTAAAGTCCAACAGATTTATTTGGAATCACAAGCTTTTGAGGCTCTGCTCCTTCATTAGGTGAATGGAGAGATAGGTTTCTCAAATGTGGCATCTATAGATCAAGACACAATTGCTCGATAATGGTTGGAATGCGAGTGTTTTCAGATAATCAAGTTTTTACAGGTACAGACAGCGCAAGTAGAGAGAGGGATAATCATGTTAAAGAGCTATGAATTGTCTCAAGCCAGGGCAGTTAGTAGGATTTTGCAAGCCCAGGCCAAATGGTGGGGTTACATGTAGTGTGACACGCTCACTTTTAACATTTAAGAAACACTTGGACAGGTACATGGATGCGAGGTGTGTGGAGAGATAAGGTCCAGGTGCAAGTCAGTGGGACTAGGCAGAAAAATGGTTTGGCACAGCCAAGGAAGGCCAAAAGGCTTGTTTCTGTGCTCTAATGTTCTATGATTCTATGAACCCAAGATCCCGATTGAGGCTATCCTCGTGCATGTGGATCTTGGCTATCAGTTTCCACTTAGCAATTTTGCGTTGTCCTGTGTTTTGAAGGCCGCCTGGGAGGATGCTTAGCAAAGATCGGAGCCTGACTGCCCTTGATTGCTGAAGTATTCCCCGACTGGAAGGGAACACTCCTGCTTGGTGATTGTTGTGCAGTGTCTGCATGGTCCTGCTCATGTACCATGGCTCAGGACATTCTTTCCTACAACATATGAAGTATGGTACATCAGCAAACCATGAAGATGCTACAACAGTGGATGAACAGACACCGCACGACAATTTTGCTACAACAGTGGATGAACAGACACCATACGACAATCAACAGGAAGGAAGTTCCCTTCCAGTCAGGGAACACTTCAGCAGTTAAGGGCATTCAGGCTCTGATCTTCGGTAAGCATCCTCCAAGGTGGCTTTCAAGACTCACAACAACATAAAATTCACCAAGGGAAACTGATAGTTAAGTTCCACACACATGAAGACAGCCTCAACCAGGATCTTGCGTTCATGTCACACTAATGTAACCCCAATCATTTGGCCTAGGCTTGCAAGATCCTACTAATTGTCCTGGTTTGAAACAATTCATACCTCTAAGCTGTTTTGCTAGACCTGTAAGTAAGCAGAATAGACATCAAAGTAGTAGCCACACTCAGTGTTGATCTGCTGAGTTTTGGTCAACACAAATGCAACCAACTTCAGAAGAGCATGGCGAATAATCTACAATAGGCAGAAGCTTAGCAGTAGCTCTCTCATTGGCATCAGAACTTGGAAAAGTGGAAGTAACTTACAGTAGGGGATTCTTTACTCATCAACTGTGTTGTTGAAATTACTGTTATGATAACCATTCATAGACTGTCTTTGAAATATCTGACAGATTGACGCACGTAGTGACCGCACTGGTGAGGTCATCTTCAAGGACAACTTTTCCAACTCTGTTGCTGGAATTGTGGAGGAAGACTACCGGATGGATGGACAGACGCAGCTCATCTGCTGCTCAATCGAAGGAGAAGGTAAATCTAACTTTCTTTTCCCTGACAAATGAATTCTAATCAGATGGTCTCCATTTATTCCAATATTTCATGTTGTGTGGGGGTTTATAACACTAAGACTACGCATTGTACGGTGACAGTCCTGAAAAAGTGATATAATGATTTCAAAACATGAGGCTTGCCACAATTGGGCAGCGTATGTGGCCAATTGATGGCCAATTAAAGGCCTTTTTCTGCTGCTACTGTGGCAGGGGAGGCTCGCACTATGTCTTACATGACTGCCTGGTGGCTTGGCAAAAGGTGGGGACGCCGCCTGTAAGAATTCCAGTGGCCATTGTACACACTCTTCTCCTTAATCCACCCTCTTGAACTACCCACAAGCTGTTGTTCCTCCCAACCTCATTTCCCTGCCCCCTGGCATCTCCACCCGAGCACTCCCAATCCTTTGGAGCCTGCTAGCCTGACCCAGATGAGATCCAAGACTTGCTTTCATCAGGGCTCCATCACAGCATGCTTCATCGGGGGCAGATTGTGATCTTAGCAATGACCAGTACACCCAGTGGCATTCCTGGCCCTCTGATTGGCTGGCAGCTCTCAGGTGGGAGCGGATTTCCAACTCAAGCCAATTAATGGGCCAATGACCATTAAATGGTTGCAGATGAGTTGTCCAATTAGAGGCAGGCTTGCCTATAACTTTTATACTGGGGGTCGAGGTCACTGCTCCCAGTCTAAAATTCAACCTATACTTTTCATTGTCATTTATGAAGGATATCTACTTTGGTGGGGTCATAATCAGTGACTTCAGAAGAAAGAGTGAAAGTGATATTCCAAATTACTTCTCTGCCACTCTGTAGTTCGGGGTTATCTTCCTGCCAGTCGAGAGATGAAAGGGAATTTGATGGACACGAATGCAGAACAAGACTTAATCCGTGAGCTGAGCCAACGGAAACAGAACCTGTTGCTTGAACTACGTAACTATGAGGAAAATTCAAAGGTAGGTTAGTGGTTAAATCACATAGTTATTTTCATCTACACCAATTATTGTTAGCTGGAAGCATTCTGTTAATTGCTATAAACAATGAGAATCTGCACACTTGCATCAAACTGCTACTTTGCTAGCTTAGCCATTCAAGTTGTTTGCTACGATAAGTTTTTTTTCTCAAAATTATTTTCTCCCTACAATGTACAATGCATTTAATCCATGATTTACCTGACTTAGATGTGCTATATGAGATGGTGAAAAGTGAAATTTAAACCCTATTATACCTGCCAAGGGATGCTTGAGAGGGTCATGACAGGGAGCAATACCTGGGTTGTGCTTGACTTGAGAGTTTCAGTAATTGGCGACTGCATAACTGGCAGAGACGTTTGTGAACGGATGACTGGTGAGCATGAAATGTAGTTACAGCTAACCAAATATGTAAATGTTGCATTGTGTCAGGTTGCCTTGAGTACCCTGGGTGGAGAAGGGGATGGACAGATAGGCATTATTCCAGCCAACACACAGCTACAGACAGGCTTATCTGTCAACATTGGCACCGCCAACCAAAGTCCGCATGTGGAGCTGAACATTTCTACTTCCAATGGTGAGTTTACCTTAAGACAATTAAGTACAGATAACAGGAAAAATATTATTCAGAAAGATGCCCTACTGCTTTTTATTCAAGTCACAAATGATTTTTTGATTGCTAACTTTAAAATTATTTTCTGACTATTTAATATTGCAGAAGTCCATCTTCTTTGCACACTTTTACTATCAAAACCTTTGAATCTGAATGATGCTCTGTACTTGAGCAAACTCATTTGCAACCCCCACCTCTAGCAAATTCACCATTTGGAACAGTAGTTGTGTTATTATGATTATTTTAAAGAAGCGCAGAGGCTTTCATCTCAGTATCTTGGCCAACATTTTTCCATCAACCAGCCTCACTTAAAAACAGATGATCTAGTTACTGGGTGACGTGTGTGATTTCAGCTTCATTGTACCACGGAATGTCACTTTAATAGCAAGTTTTCAAAAGCTGCCTGTGCAAATTGATCAAATATTAATGAACTCCTTGGACATTATGCATTTGTGTGGACTTATATCTCCTGTATAGTTTTAGTAGTTATTCACTAACCTATTTTCTGCATTTGTATCGACTGAGCTATTGTTTCAACGCTATCTAGCTAAATAGGGGGAGGTGACAGCCTAGTGTTATACTTGCTAGACTATTAATCCAGAAATTTAGCTAATGTTCTGGGGACCTGGATTCAAATCCTGCCATGATAGATGGTAGAACTTGAATTCAATAAAAAAAAAACCTGAAATAAGAATCTACCGATGACCATGAAACTATTGTTGATTGTCGGGAAAAGCTTATCCAATCCTCTAATGTCCTTTAGGGAAGGAAATCTGCTATTCATGCCTGTCTGGCCTATATGTGACTCCAGAGCCACAGCGTTGTAGTTGGCTCTCAACTCACATCTTAAATGGTCCAGCAAGCCACTCAGTAAGGACAGCTAGGGCTGGGTAATAAATTCTGGCCAGGCAGTGACGCCCATGTCCTAAAAATGAATTTTAAAAAATGGATAATCATCTTTAGATCTTAATACTGCTCTTTCACATTATAGTGTGTGTGTTTTTTTTAAATGTAGATACCATCATTCGGGCTGTGCTTATCTTTGCCGAGGGTATATTTGATGGCGAGTCTCACGTGGTTCACCCCAGTGCACACAGTCTCTCCGGACAGATCCTTGTCCCCATCATTCCACCCAAAGATATTCCAGTGGATCTACATATCAAGGCTTTCGTGGGCTACAGAAACAGGTGAGAATGTGAGAGGATACTTTGCGCACTCCATAAATAGCACAATGTGTAAATTACAAATATTGAGCCAAACATCATAGTGGTACAAACAGTTGCCAATACCTATAGATGTGAATTAAGCAGTGCAATGGGATAACACAGAATCTATGTAGTGTACTGAGCAGTTTCATTCTTTGTTTTTGTGCTTTTTTGTTTTTGGAGAGAAACACTTGGCGTCCAGTGCACTGTAAAGTGACTGCACAAATATTCATTGTCTCCAGTCTGTTTGCAAGGAAAATGTGAAGCATGTCACACCAACATAACCGCCCATGTTTAACAGAAAGGCTAGGCTCATCCTACGTTGGAGGGAGACTAGACAAATGTGTTGTAACTTGATAGTACATACATATATTTATTGAGACAGTGTGTTAATTTGGCTGACTTCTGTCTGAATCACAAGGATGGAGTTTCAAACTGTGGTTTAGGATTTGATCACCTAGTCCACATTGACATTCCTGTGTGCAATTTGAGAGTTGTGCATTGTGGGAAGTTCCTTTTCCTTTGGACAACACATTAAACCAAGGTCCTGTCTATCTGTTCAAGTTCTTAAGAAAGAGCCCATGGCATTGCTTGAAAGTACATCATAAACAAATCATTTCTTCTATGTTCCTTTTAAGAAGGAGTTTGATGCTTATTTGGAGGTAAAGTTGCTGAGATACATGGGGAAAGAGTAGTGAATTGGAATGGAGCTGCTGTGACCAAAATGGCAAACTTAGTAAGTTGTATGGTCTAGTGTATGACCATACAATTGGTTGTATGGTATGGTACAAATTAATTTGCATTTTTTGAAATCTTATGTGTGAAAGGTGATTAGACAAGATGACTGATGCAGCATTGTATGTGAACATTGGAAATTGCTGAGATGTTTGAAAAGGCACATACTTTCTTTATTTTCTTTTGAAGTCTATACCCATTCTTATGTCACTATTCCCGAAACTGCAATGGAATTCATTACTGCTTCACCCAAAGCAGGATGGTCAGTCATGTTCAAATAATAAACTGAAAAACTGTTCAACATTTCTGTAAAGATGTAAAACATCAAACATGATAGAAGTGATCACTGTACTGTGAGGACTCAGTCAGTGTGCCGTTATCTGTATGATCTCTAGAATTATACAGAAATTCAGCTGAGTAAACGTGTTTGTAAAACTATTTTGTTGAACTGGATGAATGAAAAAAAACATGAAGATAGAACATAGAACATTACAGCGCAGAACAGGCCCTTCGGCCTTCGATGTTGCGCCGACCATTATAAAAAGCAATGACCCTCCAAACTAAACCATTCCCTTCTCTTCCATAAACTTATCAACTAACCTCTTAAACGCCACCAAACTTGGCGCATCTACAACTGCTGCAGGCAGGGCATTCCACTCCCGAACCACCCTTTGGGTAAAGAACCTACCTCTGATATCCGTCCTATAACTATCACCCCTTAATTTAAAGCTGTGTCCCCTCATGCTAGTTTTCTCCATCCTAGGAAAAAGGCTATCACTGTCCACCCTATCTAAACCTCTAATCATCTTAGATGTCTGAATTAAACTGGATGTACTGTGATATTTCTAAGCAGCATGCAGTTCCACGTGTTCGAGCTGACAAGGCAGTTGCCTCGATTCTCAATGTATGCCCAACGCACTCCAGCGACTGCTTCTGAGCCTCAAAGTTATGTCACCTTCACAGTCAGTGAGCGTGTACAGAGGGTGAGTCAGAATGCATCTTGATTCTATGGTTATTTTGCTATTATTGATCTTGAACCTTGGGTGAAAGGCCAGAGGCCACAGTGCAGGGCATCACTAAAACTGAATGACTTTGAGGTAATTCAGGATAAAGTAATTAAATGTTACGCAGTGACTTTTGAATGCTGTAGAAATGCTAAAACTGGTCAAGTTTTGAAAAGGTTTTAATTCCTTTCAAAGAATGGGTTGAAGATCTATCAGAAAGAAACGGGGGGAAGAAATTAATGAACAAAAAGCTGAAATTGAATAGCACAATCATAATACTGAGATGGAGCAAGGGTGAGGGTGAAAAAAAGTGTATGGCAAGTGCTCATATCTCTGAAACAGTCTGATAAGGCTTAGGGGGTGGAATTTAAACATCTCCAGCATGGACAGGGCAGTCTCCAGGTCAACTTATGACCTCCATTGTGACCTGAATCTACCTCTGTTCCTCCCCACCACCAATCCCACCTTTCTTCTTTTCCATTCCTTGGTTGAAGCCTCCCAGTGCAGGCCTTTCCTGACAGACTTTCAATCTAACCAGCTGGCAAGCAGAACAGAGGAAAGAAAATTAAAATGAGGTCCATTTCTGGTTTTTCAGGATGGGGTATAAGTGCTTATAATCCAGATGATCTGAGATAACCAGGAAATATAATAATCTTAATTACTGAAGGTATGAACTCTGTCAATCCATGTGGAGCCCAGTTTCATGTTAATATACTGTTATAAGAATTAGATTAGCTTAAGGCTTAATAAGATGTCTATTAGAGCACGGCTTTTTTAGATTTGCTCTATGTTTGCAAAGGTCTAAGAACTACCGTGTTTAATTACAAAGTATTATCATTAAATCATTTAAAAATAGACATAAATATTCTGTGTACTCTTTAGCAGAGGCACCAGGCATAACATCATCTATGAAATAAACTTCTTGCTTAGAACATCCTCCTTTATAATGTTTCGATAACTATAGGTACCTCTGAGACAAGTACTGTACCACAACCACTGTACCTTCATCATCAGGCTATAAGAATGACTACACTTCAAAAAGTACTTCATTGACTATAAAGCACTTTAGGACATCCAGTGATCATAAAAAGTGCAATATAAACGCAAGTCTTTCTATCTCTAGTATGATGTGACCTCCTTACAACAACTTCTGAGGTGAACTTTTCACTATAGCCATTGTGCATACCTTGAATTCTCCTCTAGCTTCCTGCCTTGGCTGACTATGTGGAGTTTGCATGTTCTCCCCATGTCTGTGTGGGTTTCCTCCAGGTGCTCCAGTTTCCTCTCACACTCTGGTTAGGTTGATTGGGCCATGTTAAATTGACCCTTAGCGTGAGGGGGATTAGCACGGTAAATACATTGGGTTATGGAGATACCGTCTGGTTGATATTGTTGGCGCTGACTCGTTGGGCCAAATAGCCTCCTTCTGCACTGTAGGGATTCTATGATTCTAATTTACTCACTATAATCAAATGAAATTTGGTCGTCATCGTAATAGTCTCTGAGACGCACCTCTCATTATAGCGGGCTGCTTATAACTTGTATTTTCAGTAATGTTACATCTCTAAAACATTTGTTTACTGTGATTTTTTTTTGTGAAGCTACTAGGCAATAGCAATTTATAACCTAATGAGGCTTAAAATAATAACTAAGAGATTTAAGTAAGATGGCACAGTGGTTAGCACTGTCGCCTCACAGGGCCAGGATCTGGGTTCAATTCCCAACTTGGGTCACTGTCTATACGGAGTCTGCACATTCTCCTCATGTCTGCATGAGTTTCTTCTGATGATCCAATTTTCTCCCGCAGTCCGAAAGTGTTGGTTAAGTGCATTGGCCATGCTAAGTTCTCCCTCAGTGTACCCGAAAATGCACTGGGATATAGCGACTAGGGGATTTTCACATTAACTTCATTGCAGTGTTAATGTAAGCCTGCTTGATGCACTAATAAATAACTTTAAAACTATTTTATCACATGATGGGGGCAAAGCTAATTTTGAGGGGATAAGAATGGATCATGGGAAAATAAGTAGATTTGTTAGAACACCAATGGGAGATATTTAAAATAGTGATTAGAAAGAGGGTATGTCGGAGTTGCATGGGAAATGCCTGGACGGAGGAGGGAGCACCATGGGATTTGGGGCAAGGGCAGGCGTTTGTGGTGTGGCATGACCACGATAGAGGCTAATGCGCCAGGCATACCACTCATTCTTGTGCTCTTCCTACTGATCTCAAAATTGCAGGTGGACCGATAATTGGTCACTTAAAGGCCTCAAATGGTGCTGCCTGAGGGCCTAGCATGCTTTTCCTCTCCCAGTTAAATTTCTGGCTCTGTGGTAGGTGGAAAAATTACTAAGTAAATTTTATGGTTTCCAAAATGTGCAAACATAGGTTTGTAAAATTCTATCTAATAAAACTATGGATTCTTTAGTTTCGTTCTTCAAAACAGAGCTGTGATGAAGCAGATGGGCACATAATGGAGGAAAATTGGTCTGTTTCAGTGATGGTTTTACAGGTATTATATGTTAAGAGCTGGTTGATAAGGTTTACGAAGTTAATACTTCCACTATGGTATATATCAAATGGGCTAATTGTGGTTGCAGGAGCTGGTAATCTTGTCATTGGACTGGTGACCCAGAGTAATTCTCTGAGGTCCCAGGTTCAAATCCTACCATAGAAGATGGTGAAATTTGAGTTCAATAAAAATCTGGAATTTAAAGGTTAATGATGACCAGGAAGCCATTGTTGATTGTTATAAAAACCAACCAGTTCACTAATCCCCTTTAAAGAAGGAAATTTGCCTTCCTTACCTAGTCTGACCTACATGTGACTCCAGACTACTGCAATGTGGTTGACCTTAATTGCACCTTGAAATGATCTTGCAAGCCACTCAGTTCAAGGACAATTATGAATTGCCAACAAATGCTGGCTCAGCTAGCGATGCTCATATCTCATGAAAGAATAAAAAAAATACATTTCCACTGTGATATATTGAGAACTGTCTGAATTTGGTTACTGAATGTGTTTCATTTGCCATCTTTACAGGTTGTGATGTGGATGAATCAGAACTTCCTTGTACCTGAAGATATTGACTGTCCCAGTATGCCGTTGGAAGTCTGCTTCACGTCTCTGAGAAATGGTGGACAGCTGAGTATTAAAATGGATACAAATGGGGAGGTAAAATTAATTCATGAAACTGATTTTTCAAAAAATTGGTGATTTTGCAAACAGTGCAACAGACCTGTAGAAATTCACAACACAGAAGGAGGCCATTTGACCCATCATGTTTGTGTACTTCCTTTGCTAGAGTTTCCAAACTAATTTCACTGCCTTGCTATCTTCTCTATAGTTTTGTATCTTCCTGTACTTCAAATGTTTGTCTGTTAAAAGATGCAATGACCTCATCTTCACTTTTACCTCATGGGCAAAGCAATCTGTGTTCTAATACTCATCATGTCGAGAAATTTCTTTAACTTCATTCTTTTTGTGGCATTGACTTTCCAATCAGAAGAAATAATCTTTCCCTACTCACTGTTGAAACCTTCATAATTTTAAGAACTTCCATTGAATTTTCTCTTAGCTCTCACACACCATTTGAAAATAATCCAAATATCTCAAATCTCACTTTATAATTGTAATTCCTCATCTCTAGTATTGTTTCAGTTAATATATGCTCTTTATGGCTGATATGTCCTTTCTATAATAGACTATGGAAAACTCCACCCAAAACTCTACTCTGGCCAAACCATTGCTTCATAAAAACAACATCATTGTCTCACTGTATTTGTGTTCTCAATGTTTTTATATTTTCTGTTGATAGGAGTGGAAATGTCTTCTGAAATATTAACAGTTTATTCCATTGATAACTGAACTTAAACTGTACGCCCATTAATGTAAATCCCTAATGACCAGCACCAAGGATCTGATGGAATGACTAACCTCCAGGCACTCCCAGCAGTTTATCCATGTGTCTTCATCTCAAACAAACATACTTGTCTTTATTTTGAGCAAGTAGTAACAATAGAAAGATTGTAGATTTCCAAGTTTTTTGTTAAGTGAGATTTGTGGCACCGTCACATGATGTGCAGACAACAAGATGCATCAAAATTCAATATGAATACCAGAGAATCATCATAGCTAAGGTTTCTTTATTTTTGATTCCAATACTCATGTTTGCCACTTTCCACTGGAATAGATTGTGTTGGAACAGATGACTATTCAATACATGCTCATGATATAATCATAGAAAAAAGAAAACAAATGCAATTGCCAGAAATCCTGCTAACTTCTTCTCCCTTTTCACATTATTAAAAGCCCTGATATTGTAAAATGCTACAAGCCCCTTTTTCCTGTTCCCTAGACTTCAATATTCTAACATTATGATGACCCTCCAACCAATTTCTTGGTACTTTCAAAGTCTACTATTCTTTGTTGTTAAATGTGCCTTGTTTGGTAAAACTGTGCAAACCTCCCCTTTGTTGTTGATTGTCAGTTATGAGATGATGATAGATTTAGATGAGAAAAGAAACGAGGAGGCTCGAGTGTGCAGAGCTGCTGGCGTGGGCTGATTGGGCCAAATAGCTTGTTCTGTGCCATGTATCGAATGTTATCCTATAAAACTTTTATATGAATCATCACAAATTGGGCTCTTGGGCAAATGTACCCAAGTTATCCAGCTTCCCTGATCAGGGTAATATAACATGGCATTCTTCCAGTCTTTTGATTGGATAGGAACGGTGTACGCCATGACACTGCATCAATTTTCTAGTTTACAGTTCACAAGACTGTCCCTTTGAATTTACTCAAGGCCTGCCTCAAAAAATTTAGAAAAAAACCTCTACATAGTAAAAAGAAGCCAATTTTCTTATCCTTTCTTGATCTATGTTGTTTAAATACAAAGTATATTGCATAAAGAAATGGGAAGTTATCCTGGAAAGGGGCAGCTGAGGTTACAAATATAAATATTAATGTCAGTAATCCACTTATAAACCATAGGTGTTCTGGGTAATGATTTATTCCAAATCGAGCTCTAAGTAATCTTCTTCAATTACTGTTGAAATATTTCTATTTCTGAGAATCTTTCAACACATTGAAACCACCATTATCTAGAAGGACAAAAGCTGCAGATAAATGGGAACACCACCACCTGGATGTTCCCCTCCAAGTTACTCACCATCATCTTGACTTAGAAATATATTGCCATTCCTTCACTGTCACTTGGTCAAAATCCTGAAAAACCTTCCTCTCCCCCCTCCCTGCCATCAGCACCATGAGTGTAGCTACACCACTTGGATTGTAATGCTTCAAGAAAGCAGCTCACCACCACTTACTGGAGGGAGCGTACTGTGGACTGACTTCTGTTTTCTCATTCTGAACTTATAGCTATTATAATTGTTGTTTAAGAAACAGTTGAAATTGCTGCTTGTCTTTTTTCTCCTTCTGGAACATGGATTCAGATCTAACCCAGTATGAGAAGGTGAAGACCTCCCCTTTCTGCATACGGTTGGAAAACTACTGCCATTGAATGTTGAATTGTGTAAATGACAAGTGTTTATTCCTTTTAACCTTATTTCAGAAGAGACTGGTTTTTAATGATGATTCCCATTTACGTTTGTTCCCTCCAAACAGGTCACCATCAGAACAGAGGATATTGATCTTGCTGGTGAACTTATCCAGTCCATGGCATCTTTCTTGGCCATTGAAGATCTGCAAGTGGAAGCAGACTTCCCAGCTTATTTTGAGGAGCTACGTCAAATTCTTGTTCAGGTAGGTGTGTGACTCATCCAATAACTTTCATGTGGAGACCTGTCAACTATCAGTATCTGAAGCTGATGGGGTTTGGGTCAAAGGACCATTTTGTTAATAGTTTATTAGAAACAAATACTTTTTTCCTTCATTACATTGAAGGTTCTTGGAATTAATCAAACAAGTCAGCTGAATCAATAATTGGATAGACCCATAAATCAGATGTTACATTCTTCAGCTTTTCATGACTGAAATTTGAGAGATGAATTGGCAGTCTTTGTAAACAAAACACCAGATTTCAAAGAAAAGTGCAAACAGATGACACACCTCAGACAAGAATACTCTTCATCTATTTCTATGAATTATATTTTAATCTCTTCCTTTTTTTTTTGCCTCTCCACATTAGCTGAGAGCGACACAGTTGCACAGTGTTAGTACTGCTGCCTTACAGTGCCAAAGATCCAGGTTCAATTCCCAGCTTGGGTCACTGTCTGTGTGGAGTTTCACATTCTCCCCATGTCTATGTGAGTTTCTTCTGGATGCTTGGTTTCTTCCACAATCTGAAAAATGAGTTTGGCATGCTAAATTCTCCCTCATTGTACCTGAACAGACACCGGAGTGTGCAGATTAGGGAATTTTCACATTAGCTTCATTGCAGTGTTAATGTAAGCCTACTTGTGACACTAATAAATAAATTTAAATGTACTCAAAAGTTCCTCATTCCATTCTAGTAAATCTCTTCTGCCTCCCTCTCCAAGGCCTTGACATCCTTTCTAAAGTGATGAAGTCTTGAGAGTCCTGTTCATGGAGGTTGGATTGACCTCAATGGAAATATTCCAGTGACAGCTAAATAAACCAACTGTCTGGATTCCTGCTTGGTTAACTGGTGACTAGTTTCAGAGCAGGCTCGAGGGAGTGAATGGCTCCTAACTTGCATGTATGTATGTATGATTGATTATGACTTGTAATGACTTTGTTTCCAATACATGAAAAGAAAGCTTTATGAAAGGGACTTCAAACAAAAATGTCACACCTTCATCCAGTATTACTATCAACAATAAATTCTAATCTTTTTCTATGAAATGCACTTCTGGAAATGGAATAAAATAACCTTGTAAATGTCGGAAGTTTCAATCAACAGAAAGTTGCAGTGTATTTCCAGCAGGCTGTTCTTCCTCTTTTATAAAGAAAAGATGGTTTGAAGTGCCAGTATACCTTGCACCAGAAGTTGGTTCCAAGTTTGTTTTCATGACAATGACTAATCATTATTCTCCACCTTCAAAGCTGCATTGAAAAGTTCCTTTTTTTGGTAAACAAAATTAAATCTTTATGCCCTTAATCAAGCTAATCCTCAGTCTCTGCAGTCTGAGGCAAAACCTGAGATGATTATGAGATAGATTTATCTTGTAAGTGTGGATATGTGTTGATGAATGTTTGGGCTCATAACATTTAAATGATGGAATCATAAAATTATATAAATTGAGACCACTTGTCTGTCTGAAAGAGTTGTCCACTTTCCCTGATCTTTCCTCAAACTTTTACTTTGTTCTCTTCAATTTAAAAGCCATTATGAATTCTACTTCTATTGTTTCTGGTTGGGCATTACATTTCTTGGCAACCCACTGAGTAAAAACAAATAATTCTGTTAATGTTAGAAGTTTGGGATTATGTTTCCAATGATGGATCTGAATTCAGTACTGTTTTACTGACTTTTATGCAATTACTTTTGTTTTTATATGTCTGGACTTACCAAAGGAAACTATTTTCACAGGAAAGACAAAACTACAGTGTTTTAAAATTCTTGTAAATAGACCAAAATAAAACTTTTAAAAATCTAAACCTTCAGCAGGCATTTATTCAGTGCCCCCCCCTCCCCCCATATTCCCTTTAAACTTTTCCCCCTTCACCCTTAACCGGCTGCCGTCGGTGGTGGTAGAGGCGAACTCGCTGGGGTCTTTTAAGAGACTTCTAGATGAGTACGTGGGAATTAATGGGGTTGAGAGTTATAGATAGGCCTGACAGGTATGGTTATGATCGGTGCAACTTGTGGGCTGAAGGGCCTGTTTTTGCTTTAGTATTCTATGTCCTCTTTTTCTCTCCCTAGCCTCATTGGAAAAGCCTGCCTGCATTCACTGTATCTGTACCCACCATAATTTTATACATATCATTCTTCTATGCTCCAGGGAATAAAGTCCTAACCTATTCAACCTTTCTCTGTAATTCAGTTTCTCAAGTCCTGGCAACATCTGTACTCTTTCAACCTTATTAATATCTTTCCTGTAATTAGGTGACCAAAACTGCACACAATACTCTAAATTTGGCCTCACCAATGTCTTATACAACCTCACCATAACATTCCAATTTAAATAATCAGTACTTTGATTTATGAAGGCCAGTGTACCTAAAGCACTCTTTACAACCATATCTACCTGTGACACCACTTTTAGGGAATTACGTATCTGTATTCCCAGATCTCTCTGTTCTCCTGCACTCTTCAGTGTCCTACCATTTACCTTGTATGTTCTACTTGGTTTGTCCTTCCAAAGTGCAGTACCTCACACTTGTCTGCATTACACTCCATCTGCCATTTTTCAGCCCATTTTTCTAGCTGGTCCAAATCCCTCTGCAAGCTTTGAAAACCTTCCTAACTGTCCACTGCACCTCCAATTTTTGTATCATCAGCAATTTTGCTGATCCAATTTACCACATTATCATCCAGATCATTGATATAGATGACAAACAATAATGGACCCAGCACTGATCCCTGTGGCACACCACTAGAAACAGACCTCCACACTTAGGTATTCTATGATTCTATTCTCTACTTTTTCCAAACAGATTTTTAGTTGTTTTCTGCTCTGATTTCAAAGTTTCTTTTTTAGGGTTTGACTGGCTCTCTCATGTTATGTATGTAACACCATGCTCACAACATAGAGCAACAATTCCTTCAGTATGTTGTGACTAGGCATTATTTATAATATACAATAGATTTTTAGCTTAAAACATTTTAATCTAAAGTTTATACCTTTTTCAGCCTTCAGTATCTGGTGAATGGTCTTTTTTAGTCTCCAATCTAGGGGACTTGCTATTACTTTAGCTGTGGAAATAAATGACTAATTGATTAACTAAGTAAGAAAAGATTAGGCAGACATGGCAGGGATGCTGTGACTGTAACGTGGGAATCTGTGAAATGCATTACGTGGACAATCATGTAAGTGATTGAGCAATTTCAGCTCAGAGTTGCTGGATTGCAGGCATTATGGAGCAACAGGGAGGATGAGTGTTACCTGGATACTTTGTCCAGGAAACAATAATACACCCTTAGAAAAAGTAGAATTTTAGAGTTGGTAAATAATAAGGGACAGAAGGTTGTGACTGTGATTTAGGCAGGTATGGGGCTTCTCCAGGTAGTGATGGAGGAACTTCAGTCCTTAACTTTAACCAACAGGTGCGAGGCGCTAGCAACCTACGTGAATAAGGAGAAAGATTGCAGCATTCCGGATGAGCAAACTGACTATGGCACTATTGCGCAAGATGCCATTCATCTGGGGGAGCGAAAAGAAATGTAGAAATGAAAGAGGACAGTATAGTCAGGGTGACAAATGCTGTTCTTTGCAGCTGTGAACGGGAGCTCTGAAGGTTATGTAGCTTGCTTAAAGCCAGGGATAAGGAATAATCTCCTCATGCCTGGAAGCAAACTTAGATTAGCAGTAAAAGAATTCCGTTGTTGTGATTCATGTAGGACCAAAGACATAAGTGGAATTAGGAATGATGCTCTACTGTGAGAGTTTGAGGTGATAGGTCAAATTAAAATGCAAAACTTCATAGGTAAACCTGTAGATGATATCCATTTGCCTGTTCGCAAAGGATCAAACAGATTAGAGAATTGATTGCATGGCTCAAGGAGTGTTATGGAAAGGGGTTTTGATTAATGAGGCACTGGACTTGGGAAATTTAAAGCTGTACAGTTGGGATGGATTCCACTTCAGCCAGGCTGATACTATTGTCCCAGTGAATTATATAATTAGGACTGTGGATAGATTTTAAACTAATGAAAGGAAGAATGGGAGAAGGGTTTGGTTGAAGGGAGACTGAAAAATCCAGAGAGAAAAGTTAGGGTAACAGAGCAATGTAAAATGGATAATGACAAACAAGGTGGGAGAACAAGGGATGGCGAGGCTAACAGTAATTATGGACCAGCAAGTAAAGTTCATTAAAGAATAGTAGTAAAAAGATAAATTAAATATCCTATCTAAATGTACAAAAATATCTGCAGTAAATTTGATGAGCTAGTGGCACAATAGTAATAAGTGATTTAGATCTAATTGCCTATTATAGAGGCATAGTTACATGGTGACCAAGTTTGGGAAATAAATATCCCAGGGTACACCATACTACAAAAAGTCAGTCACAATGACAACAGAAGAAGGGTTACTATGATAGTAAATGGCGACATAATGACTTCTGTGAGGAAGGAACTTGGTTCAGAAGATCATGGAGTATAATTAATACTTTTAAGAATAGCAAGAGTCAGAAATCAAGGGAGTAGTTTGTGGGACCCTTAAGAGTATTTATATTGTTGGACAGAGCAAGAAGTTATTGGAGCATATAACCAAGACAATTTAATAACTGGACAACTGTCATCTTCATGTGAACTAGACCAACTGTAAGGCTGACTTAGAGAATGAATTTGTAAAATGTTTTCTTGACAGTTTCCTGGAGTAAGTCATTGTGGAATTAACTAGGGATAAAGATATCTTAGGTTGAGTATTGTGTCATGGGCAGCATTAATTTGCATTTTCATGGTTAAAGATCCACTGGCAACTAGTGTTCATAATGCAACATACTTAATATAGAACATACTCACAAACATGAATCTAAAACAAAGCCAATTACATAGGCTAAGTTTGATTGGATAAATAAACTATAGGGTGTGGGGGCTAACAAACAATGGGAAGCTTCTATTCAAAGTTTGAGTCTGAGTATTTGCACCACTGAGTTTAACAATTACATGGGATTGGAGCAAATACAGCTTTGTATTTACAGAGATTAATGCTGTGTTCTGAATAAATGTTTAACTTTATAATGATATTTGCATTATAGAAGCTACTTTGCTAACTGAATTGTATTGTTTTCATATTTTACCCTTTTTGGATGACTTATTCATCTGGTCGTTACTTTCTCTCTCTACTCTATCTCTACAATGCAGTGTAGCATTCCCCAGAGGACAACTGACCTTTTCTTAAGGCTCTAATAGATTATTAACTACACCATGTTCAAACACTGCTTTCATCTCTGAAGACTTTGATTTCTATCCATTGTGACACAAATCTTCTACTTCTGCTGGGCTTTGGTATTTTATTAAAACACAAGATTTTCATCTCTTGATTTACAATCAGTTCAAACATAGATTGGAAGATTCCTTTCTGTGATATATATATCACACAACACAGGGACTCACATATTCAACACATGTAGTGTTGCTCTGCATCACAAATGACCCATTTGAGAGATTAAAAAGCCACATTAGGAGGGATAAGAGTAATTCAGCTGTTGGTACAGTTTTAATTTATCCTTGTGCATTTTTTGTCCCTGAAGAACAATTATTTGAACAAACCATTGGAATTGCTGATTTGTAGTACTGTTGTCCTAATAGGTGGATGACTACCACTCTGTACATCAAAAACTGACTGCTGAAATGGCTGATCACTCCAATCTGATCCGTAGCTTGATGATCCGGGCAGAGGATGCACGATTAATGGGTGACATGTGAGTAACTGATGTGACAATGGCGAATGGTGATCAAATGTGTTACAGAGGGGTAAAAATAAACTATTTGCTGAATAAATTGTCTACAACTTACATTCTTATATGCTGATACAATTTTAGAACAAAGAAAACAAAGAACAACACAGCACGGGAAAACAGGCCCTTCAGCCCAACGAGCCCCTGCCGCCATTTTAACGTTCCCACTTCGACCCATAACCCTTGTCTATGTTTATAGAAATCTGCATTGGAACCAAATTGGGGAGACAATTTAGAGGCAATTTGTTTCGCCAGTTAGCCTAAGAGCACATCTTGGGGTGTGGGAGGAAACCGAAGCACCTGGAGAAAACCTACGCAAGCACGTGGGAAATGTGCAAACTCTCACAGATACTGGCCCAAATTCCTGTATCTGCACAGCAACAGTGATAGTCACTGAGCTGTCGTGTTGCCCATCAACTGGTCCAGTTTAAGTGTACACTAATGATGTGAAGCACTAGGCTATTCTCTAAAAATCCAAGAGCAGCCCTCTCACGACCCATTAGATATTGATATAGTCCTCATATCAACATATTCTTGATATCTCAGTGACATCAAATTTAACATTATTAATTGAGCCAGCATCTACTGCTTCTTGTGAAGAGAGTTCTATACTTTGCTTTGAATGAAGAAGTATTTTGTACGTTTTCCCTAGATCAGTCCTGCTTTGATTACAACCCCTTATCCTAGTGCAAAATGTGTCTCTATCTGTCCTATCAGTTCCTTTCAAAATCCTAAAAACCTCTGTCAGGTTATTCCTGAGCTGCCTCTATTCCAGAAAATAAATATTTTTATTTAATCTCTGCATAATTTAATTCTGGGGGCCCTGGTAATGTTCTGGTAAATCTACATGGCACTACAAATACTCAAGTCTTTTTTTTGGTCTAAAATGAATGATTTCACCTTACCCGTATTGAAATCTATTGCCAGTTCTACTTATTTAACCTAACACTATTTTTTTGTAACTTCATGCTTCTATCTAGGCTACTTATCCTTTTTGTCACAGAAAACTTAGATAAAAACATTCAGAATTATATCCAAATTATTAATAAATATTGAATAGTTCGCAAGTATGTGGAGAGACTACTTGTCACTTTCTTCTAGTTTGAGTACAAATCTGTTGTCCCTAGTTACTGCTTTCTGTTGCCTAGCCAGGTGAATAATTTACTATCAATTTCATTTATTTAATTTGTCTGGGAGTCTCTTATGCAGATCCTTCCAGAATGCCATATATTAGTTTTATGAAACTAATAGACATTCCCTCTACTACTTCAATTACTTTCTCAAAAATCTTTTGTTAGGGTTGTAAGACATGACTTACCTGTTACAAATCCATGTTGGCTCTCTTGTCTGCTCAAATTTCTCTAAATGCCTTACAATATCATTGATTATAGATTTTAACAACATATTCACAACAGATATTAGATTAGCAAGTCTATAATCTCCTGGCTTCTCCCATATTTTTTAAAATCAAAGGTGCATTTGTCACTCTTCAACCTAAAGGAAGAATTCCTGAATTTGTGAATACTTAGGAAGATTAAACTAAAGCATCTACAAATTCCTGACCTACCTCTCCTTTTGGTGGAAGCCATCAAATTCTCAGGATTTGTCTGTCTTTAGTGTCATTGGTTTTCTTAATACTGTTATCTTGTTTATTTTTCCCAAGGTCAATTAACAGAGGACGTAGGTTTAAGATAAAGGGGGGAAAGTTTAAAGGACATGTGAGAGACAAGTTTTTTACACAGAGGATAGTAAGTGCCAGAAGAGATGAAGGCACTTACTGTAGATAGTGAAGAGGGGTGTTATAGTTTGCAGAGGGACTTGGACAAGTTGCAGAGCTGGGCCGAGAGGTGGCAAATGGATTTAATGTGGAAAAGTGTGAGGTAATGCACTATGGCAGAAATAATAAATGTGTAGAGTATAGGGCAAATGGTAGGATTCTTAGTAGTCTAGATGAACAGAGGGATCTTGGTGTGTATGTGCATAGATCCCTGAAAGTAGGCAGTCAGGTCGAGAAGGTTGTTAGGAAGGCATATGGAGTCTTGGCTTTTATTGGTAGAGGGATTGAATTTCGGAGCCGCAACGTCATGTTGCAACTGTACAAAACTCTAGTGCGGCCGCACTTGGAGTATTGTGTGCAGTTCTGGTCCCCACATTATAAGAAAGATGTGGAGGCATTGGAGAGGGTACAGAGGAGGTTTACCAGGATGTTGCCTGGTATGGAGGGCAGGTCTTATGAGGAGAGGCTGAGGGATTTGAGGTTGTTTTCGTTAGAAAGGAGGAGGCTAAGAGGGGACCTGATCGAAACATATAAGATGATTAGAGGTTTAGATAGGGTGGACAGTGATAGCCTTTTTCCTAGGATGGAAAAAGCTAGCACGAGGGGACACAGCTTTAAATTAAGGGGTGATAGTTATAGGACGGATATCAGAGGCAGGTTCTTTACCCAAAGGGTGGTTCGGGAGTGGAATGCCCTGCCTGCAGCAGTTGTAGATGCGCCAAGTTTGGTGGCGTTTAAGAGGTTAGTTGATAAGTATATGGAAGAGAAGGGAATGATTTAGTTTGGAGGGGCATTGCTTTTTATATTGGTCGGCGCAACATCGAAGGCCGAAGGGCCTGTTCTGTGCTGTAATGTTCTATGTTCTATGTTCTAAGGCAGATACAATAGCAATATTTAAGGGAGATCTTGACAGATACATAAATAGACAGGGAATAGAAGGATACAGACTATGTAGAAGCAAAAAATCTTGAGAAAAAAGAACAAAACAGCATGGGAAACAGGCCCTTCGGCCCAACAAGCCCATGCCGCCACCCCGATGTTCCCACCTCTACCTGTGATCCCTGTCAATGTTTATAGATCTATGGATTAAAAACCAAATTTGAGACAATTTAGGGAGAATTTGTTTTGCCAATTAGCCTAAGAGCACATCTTTGGGATGTGGGAGGAAACCGGAGTACCCGGAGAAAACCCACGCAAGCACGGGGGAAAATGCGCAAACTCCCCCAGATACAGGCCCAAATCCATGTATTTGCACAGCACAGTGATAGTCACTGAGCTGTCGTGTTGCCCATCAAATGATTCAGGTCAGGAGTACACTAACGACGTGAAGCACTAGGATACTCTCGAAAAAAATCCAAGAGCAGCCCTTTCACGACCCATAGCCTGTATGTCCCTCATTAGACAACAAGGTGGACCAAAGCACCTGTAGGATAAAAACAAGTACATCAATATCATCATCTATTTACACTCTTCCCAGGGACTCCCAAGGCTAATGATCCCTATTTTAAATCAGTTTTCTATACCCCTCCATTCCCATTTTGTTCATGTGCCCATCTAAGTATTTCTTAAATAACTCCAGAGTGCCTGCCCTCTTTACTTGGCAGTGCATTCCATACCCCCACCACACTCTGTGTGAAAAAATTCCTTTTAGCATCCAAATTATACCTTACCCCCCCTAAGCCCGTGACCCCTCATGCTATTCGAGTCCATACTAGGAAAAAGCTTAACCCTGTTTACTCTATCTATACCCCTCATAATCTTGTACACCTCTATCAGATCTCCTCTAAGTCTACGTCTTTCTAAGAAAACAGTCCCAATTTGCTTAATCTCTCCTCGTAACTCAGACCTTCCATACCAGGCAGCATCCTGGTAAACCTCCTCTGCACTCTCTCCAGACTCTCCACATCCTTCCGGTAGTAAGGAGACCAGGACTGGACACAGTATTCCAAATGAAGTCTAACCAACGTTTTATACAACTGCAACATTAAAGGTCAGCTCTTGTACTCTATACCCCTTCCTATAAAGGCTAGCATACCATACGCTTTCTTCACAACCTTCTCCACTTGCTCTGCCACCTTCAGAGACTTGTGCACCTGCATCCCCAGGTCCCTCTGCGTTTCTATACTCTTAATAGGTCTACTCTTTATCATATACCTCCCTGCTACATTCTTTCTCCCAAAATGCGAGGTGATGCATTTATCAGGATTGAATTCCATCTGCCGTCTATCTGCCCAAGCTACCAGCCTATCAATGTCTTACTGCATCACCTGACAATGCTCCTCACTATCCACAAGTCCAGCCATTTTTGTATCATCTGCAGACTTGCTGATCACTCCACTTACTCCCTCTTCCAAGTCATCTATATATATTACAAATAGAAGAGGTCCCAGTACTGAGCCCTGCAGCACACCACTAGTGGCTGACCTCCAGCTAGAAAACCACCCTTCCACTATTACTCTCTGTCTCCTATTACTAAGCCAGTTACTTATCCATCTAGCTACCTGTCCTTGTATCCCATGAGCCTTGACCTTCTCAACTAACCTCCCATGAGGGACTTTGTCAAACGCCTCACTGAAATTTATATAATCTGAGTCATTATTAAATCTATTATGACCTGCCTTATATTGGTTATATGCCTAAGAAAGGGGCAAGACACATAGAGCAGAGAAATACCAAGGATGAAAAATATTGAAGAAAACAGAATAGATGTTAGCCATGAAGCAAAGTTTAAGCGATTTAGTTTCAAATGACATGGATTGTGGAAGACCTGAGGGTTCCAGAGTTTTGAGATCCTCAGAAGGACTGAATTAAAGTTGGAGATGCTGCAATGAGTCTCAACAGCTAACCATGCCAGGGAGGACAGTATCTATTGCATCATTTTTGATCCTGTAGTACATTATGTATTTATTGAAATATTAAATCCAGTCTTAAATGTGTGCTTGATGTTTGAGTAATTGTAGTTAGGTACTAGTAGTTTGTGAGGAGGAGTTCAGTATATCTTACTGGTTTGCAGTAACCCACTGTAAATCATTGGTTATGTTGAATATCTTATAAATATGCTACTGAAACTCAGGGTGTGGATTACCAAGAACATTTTTATGGGAACTGACATCGGGATGAGGCATTTTAGTAGCAGAGCAAAGCAAATCATTACTTGTTTTAAAGTAATAAAGCTTATTTATTAATCACAAGTAAGGCTTACATTAACACCAATGAAGTTATAGTGAAATTCCTGTAGTTGTCACACTCCAGTGCCAGTTCAGGTCAAAGCACCTAGCAAGCACGTCTTTCAGACTGTGGGAAGGAACTGGAGCATCCGGAGGGAACCCACACAGACGCAGGGAGAATGTGAAAACTCCACACAGACAGTGATCCAAGCCGGGATTCGAACCCAGGTCTCTGGCGCTGTAAGGCAGTAATGCTAACCACTGTGCCACTAAGGAAATTGATTTACAAGGAAATCAAGAAAGATGTAATACAGGCTTTGCACTAATGATCAAAACAAATTTCACCTTTTACATTCCTTCCTTTAATTAATCTTTGGTTAAAGTTGCCTTATACAAGGACAATATTGTCAGTAGGATTGTGTGAAGCATAATAGTGAGAATTATCACTACAGCACTACACTTCGTGCATTCTTTCATCCTAGTAAGTATAAAGTCATCATTGTCCCAGATGACCATAGGCTGCTCCCCTTTGAGGTAGAGAGCCGACTGGCAGTGGTTTGACCTGAAGATTGTCACACATCAGGCAAAGAACAAGGTTGAGAAGGCAAGGCTTTCATGATTAAATCTCAGCTGGTATGGTCCTAATAAAGTATGATGTTAGGTATTTTCCTGTGATGGCCATATGAACTGTGGGAAAAGATTGAATTCTTTGAGGAGGTAATCAAGTGTATGGATGAAGACAGAGCAGTTGATGTCGTATCCATGGATTGTAGATTGATAAGGTTTCCCATGGTAGGCTCATGAAGAAGAGAAGGAACAAAGAACAACACAGCACGGGAAACAGACCCTTTGGCCCAATGAGCCTGCACCGCCATTTTAACAGTGTGAGTTCCTATTTCCACCCGTGACTGTTGTCTATGTTTATGGAAATCCACATTGGAAACCAGATTGTGGAGAGAATTTAGGGACAATTTGTTTCACCAATCAGCCTAAGAGCACATCGTTGAGGTGTGGGTGGAAATCAGAGCATCCAGAGAAAACCCACGCAAGCATGGGGAGAATGCGCAAACTCCCACAGATACTGGCCCTAGTGTGTTAGTGTAAGGAAGTTTGGCCAATTGGATAAGTAACTGGCTGTATCATCGAAGACAGAGTGCTGGTGGAGGGAAAATTTTCAGACTGGAGGCAAGTTACCAGCAGTGTACCACGAGGTCAGTGCTGGATTCTCTGCTTTTTGTGATTTTTATCAATGTCTTGGAAGAAGGGGCTGAAGGGTGGGTTAGTAAATTTGCTGACGACACCAAGATTGGTGGACTAATGAATGAGATGGAGCACTCTCGCAGGTTGCAAACAGACATTGATAGGATGCAGAACTGGGCAGAAAAATGGCAGATGGAGGTTAACCCTGATAAATGCGAGGTGATTCATTTTGGTAGGACAAACTTGAATGCAGATTACAGGGTCAGTGACGGGGTTCTAAGGGATGTGGAGAAGCAGAGAGATCTTGGGGTTCATATCCACAGATCTGAGAGTTGCCACTTAGTTAGATAGAGCTGTAAAGAAGGCTTATAATATGTTAGCATTTATTAACAGGAGGTTTGCGTTTAAGAGCCATGGAGTTATGCTGCAACTATACCGGACATTAGTGAGGCCACATTTGGAATATCATGTTCAGTTCTGGTCACCTCATTATAAGAAGGATGTGGAAGCACTGGAGAGAGTGCAGAGGAGATTTACCAAGATGCTGCCTTGTTTAGAGGTTAGATCTTATGTGGAAAGGTTGAGGGAGCTGGGGCTCTTCTCTTTGGAGCGGAAGAGGATGAGAGGCAACTTAATAGAGGTTTATAAGATGATGAGAGGGATTAATAGAGTGGATGTACAGAGATTATTTCCTTGGATGGATGTAACTGTTACTAGGGAGCATAACTGTAAGGTTCATGGTGAGAGATATAGGAGCGATGTTCAGTAGATTCTTTACTCAGAGTGATTGGAGTGTGGAATGCTCTGCCTGCTGTGATAGTGGAATCAGACACTTTAGGAACTTTTAAGCGGTTATTGGATAGGCACATGGAGGGGGTAGCTTGATCTTGGGATTGGACATATCTCGGCACAACATTGAGGGCCGATGAGCCTATACTGTGCCGTACTGTTCTATGTTCTATTCAAAAATACCATGAGGATTTTCTACCTTAAAACTTGAATGAGTATATTGAGTGAAAAGGTTAAGTTGGACAACCCTGGATTGTAGTGCAAGGTGCAGGTTGCAAAAAGATTGAACTTCTGAATTGAGAAACAAACATTTCATATCATTGTCTATTGATCCAAGTGTGTTTTTTTGGCACTATAGCAGATAACTACTGCTACTTTAAATACAGCCAGTAAAAGTACCACTGCATTTTTCTCCAACCATATTTGATGTCCTGTCCATTGATGTGTGGAACTGAGTTTAGTTTCAACTGACGGTTTGTCAGCTACCATAAAGTATCTGAAAGGAATACATACTACATACTTTCTAATACCTTTTTGCATAAGTAGAGATCTACTATGGTGAGCCACCAAAAGGTAAACCTTTTGGAGAATTAGACTTACTCTGCTGAATAATGAAGATTTTCTTTACCATCTCTGAGCTGTATTTTTATTTTGTTTAGGAGGAGTATGAAGAAGGGCTACATGGAACTTTATGACTTAAATCGAGATTTGATAAATGGTTACAAGATTCGCAGTAACAATCATTCTGAGCTTTTGAGCTGTCTGCGAGCAGTGAATCAGGCAATACAGAGGGCAGGGCGCCTACGAGGTGAGTTAAAGGGTAGTATAATGACCTTTGTAGTAGACACAAATGATTGGAAAGGCAACCACTAGAATGCAAAGAAGGTGCAAATAGGGCAAATGCCTGATGGAATGTTTTTTTTTCTGTTCCTTTTAGTCTAGCTCTTGGTTGACTGGTGCACACAGAAGATTAGGAAAGGAAAATCTGTCTTGTTAGTTCGTCCTGAAGTGTTCCAAATGAGCTGGGTTAATATGTGATTCAGCAATTTGAATTTTCATTTCTATTGTCAAATTCAGTTCAATGAATAATACAAAACAAATCACATGTTATGTGTACAAATGTCTGTTACGAAAGGTGAAAAATGCAAAGAAATGGATGTGAATATTAATATTCCAGGCCCTCATAGCTTCAGGCCAAACATAGACAAGGAAACCTTCTACTGATTACAAACTACCCCCACTTTTTTCTGATGAGCCTGTGCTTCCCCATATTGACGATTACTTAATGTCATAGAGGTTTACAGCATGGAAATAGGCCCTTTGGCCCAACTTGTCTATGCTGCCCTTTTTTTCAAAAACCCCTAGGCTAGGCCCAGTTGCCCACATTCGGTCCATATCACTCTATATCCATCACACTTAACTATTTGGAGGAAACACTAAGGTCACAGAATGTACTCAGGATGGGGGACTTCAATGTCCACATTGAAGAAACCCTCCATCATATTGTGTGGCACTACTACTGTGCTAAATGAGATGGGTTTCAAGCAAATTTAGCAACTATCCAACAGTAGCAGAATTGTATTCAACCACAATCTGCAAGCTCTATTATCATCATCAATCTGGGGGAATCAACCCTGATTCGATGAAGAACGCAGGAGAGCGTGTCAAGATCCAAGAATGGTAATAGAATTAAACAATTAATTGGAGAAACTATTCATTATAGAGTACAAGCTTGTGCTACAGGATCACAAATGCCTGAATGCTGTTATGTCTGAATGAATTAAACTGACTTGGATATTATTTAACTAATGGTGTCCTTGATGCACTGAAACCATTTAATTGTCTAATACCTTTTGTATCATTATCATCCAGTTGGGAAGCCCAAGACTCAAGTGATCGCCGCATGCCGAGATGCTATCAAAAATAGCAATGTCAATGCACTTTTCAAAATTATTCGTGCTGGCAGCACCTTGTCTTGAGAAAGTCATTGGTCATGGCAACAGTGGAACTAGAGTTGGTTCATAAACAACAGTAAGACAGAGAGGCAGCGCAAATGCATCAAGTTGATTTTGTCAACTCCAAACCATCACAGGCAAGTCAGGCTGGATGATCAGGACTGTCTTGAGTGTCTTATGTTTTAGCTATCACTGGATCCATGAGTAAAGCACCAGAATATCTCAAGCTACAGAAAAAGAACTTAGAGTTTAAAATATAGCACAAAACAGCAAGAAATTGAATAGATGTGGTTTGCTTGAACATCTATGCACCATCTCAATTCCTTATCCACAATTCCCCCCATTCCAAATACATCCATCCCACAATAAACTGTCTTGCAGCCACTACCTCCTCTTCACCCTTATTTAATTAAAATTATATATCTTCAGACACCAGAGATAAACTACCATTTTATCTTTATTAATTGTGATACAAAGTATGAGCAAGTCTGTATACATACAAGTAGGATATCCATTGGTAACTTCAAACTACTTTCAATCCCAGTTGGTTCTCAGTATGGAAGTCAAATAATTACTTGAAATAGTGCATATTTATATTGCTAGATGGATAATGTCAGATGATGTGCATTGAACTCCTCAATTCTGATAATGTGATATAATCCACATGTCTAGGGTGGCACAATAGTTAACACTGCTGCCTCACAATGCCAGAGACCAGGGTTCAATTTCCGGCTTAGGTCACCATCCATGTGAAATTTGCACATTCTCCTCGTATCTGTGTGGGTTTCCTCCAGGTGCTCCCACCTTCCAAAGATGTGTGGGTGAGGTCAATTTGCTATGCTAAATTGCCACTTAGTGTTAGGGGGACTAGCTAGGATAAGTACATGGGGTTATAGGGATAGAACCTGGGTGGGATTGTCGTCAGTGCAGATTTGAAAGGGCAAATGGCCTCCTTCTGCACTGTAGGATTCTATGATTGTATGTAAGACCAGTATATGGCAATATTGTGTCACATACTTCATTGTCACAAGCAATGCAGTTCTCATCAATTAACGGTAAAAAAATTTTGCATGGTTAGGAACTCTGCACTGTTCTAAAATAATAACAAGCCGAAGTTACGGCTCCAGTCTGGGCATAGTTATTTTGTAAAGACTTTGCTTCTTAAATTGTCTCAAAATGATGACACATCTGCTTTAGTATGCAGAATCCGAACAGTCCAACCCAACTATATGCTAATCACTAACATGCCATAGACCATCACGAACATTGACTTCCACATTGTCCAATGTGCATCTGTGGTTTCCACATATCCTTCTTTGCTGTCACCTTATATGCTCTGATACCTTTGTATCTATACCAAACTTAACTTATATTGCATACCATCTTATAACTACACACACATCTGCAGTCTTGTTAATCAAACTGCTACATTGCAGTTGGCTGCTTATTTATTCCCTTACTATCCCTAATCCACTCCAAACTGTCCTTACTGTCTTACACTCAATTATTATATCCCCTACCCAAACCTTCTTACTAACCACTAGTAACTTTTATCCATCTTTATTCTGCAACTAAATTCAATTTTTCCAGCCACTTCCAACCAACTCTCACCATACTCTACCCACTCCCAACCACTCTAACAATCTTCATGTTCCATCACAAACGTTACTATCCCTAACTATTCCAATCCACTCTGTTCTTTGTCAGTTTATAACTACTTGAAGTATTATTATGCTCTTTTAAACAAATCCAAAATCCTGTACCTGCTACAACACTATATTCCTCCTACTACCCTTTCTATCCTCTACACACTGCAATTCTCACACTGCTTTGTTAATACCAGCAAACCACTATCCCTTACCATTCACTCCCACTAGCCACTATTCAACGTCAACCTATCACATCGCCCAACCTCTGCTATCCTCAACAAATAGCAAGAATGGTTGATGTTATGTAGTTCTGTATCCCTGTTCAGTTCTGTCAGTATTCCTAATGAATTCTTTCCAAGCTATTGTCAGCAGTGGTTCAGTTGGTAGCATGCTTGTCTCTAAGGCAAAAAGTTGTAAGTTCAAGACTCACTCCACAGAACCTAAGACCACAATCTAGGTAAACATTCTAATTCACTGGTGAGGGAATATTACACCAAGTGAGACAATGTTGTATTTGGATAAGATCTCATTGGTTGCCAGTGGGATGTAAGAGATCCCATATCACTACTTTAGAGAGGGACAGAAAAGTTCTTTCTGGTTCATGGCTGACTTTTACCTCTCAAAGAATGTCACAAGAATAGGCCATCTGGACATATCGCTTTACTATTTACAGAACTTCCTAAGCACTTTTCTGTTTTCTACATTACTTTCCTGAACTATGATTGCTTTGTAATTAATTGGATGTAAAGTGCTTTCTTCCTGAGGTTATGAAAAATGCTATATAAATGCAAATATTTATTCCTGAAATAAAGCAATTTGCACCCTACTTTACTGGTGTTTGCTGTCTGTCTATCCTTTTATTCTTTAATAAAAAGAAATGGCTATTTGCTGTGTGATTTGAATTGAAATTCATGGTATGTTAGTTTGATCTTCTGTCCCTTATCACTTAGCAAATTGAGAAATCTGTCAAATATTGGTTGGGGGGGTGGTTAAGGGTGGAATGATTTGGGATTAAGAAGAATTGGACATGACAACGTGATATGGCAGACTGCATGCAACCCATTTTAAGACTGTTCCTCCAGTTGGAAGTCTCTACTTGTTTTGAAGGTGCTATAATATGTAGTTATTTGGCCAATCAACTTTGCATTTTTTTTTCCCTCCATGATCATGATCAAGTATAAAATACAAAGAACAAAACAGACACCATTGGTGCAAGAAAGTGGGAAATATTTGCCCCCAACATTAATACCCCACACTGCAATTAATATAATTCACAAAAAAATTCAAACAATACATATGATTAATTTGTTCTCTTAAGTGAGTTGGTCAGACCAGGTAGGCGGCACAGTGGTTAGCGTTGCTGCCTCACAGCACCAGGGATCCGAGTTCGATTCCTGGTTTGGTCACTGTTTTTTTGGTCACTGAGTTTACATGTTCTTCCCATGTGGGTAGGTTTCCTCCAGATACTGCAGGTTCCTCCCACAGTTCGAAAGATATGCTAAATTCTCCATTGAATGGGTGCCATTGTGTGACGACTTGGGGATTTGCACAGTAACTTCATTGCAGTGTTAATGTAAGCATACTGGACTGACTAATAAACTAACTTTAATTACAGGTTCAATTCTCAATATATTAACTAATCGCAGTTGGAAAAGTACACAGTCTTAATA
Organism: Sphyrna mokarran; assembly: GCA_024679065.1. Taxonomy (NCBI): domain Eukaryota; kingdom Metazoa; phylum Chordata; class Chondrichthyes; order Carcharhiniformes; family Carcharhinidae; genus Sphyrna; species Sphyrna mokarran. Next base: position 54,026,120 of record JAGIQG010000004.1, on the reverse strand, counting down.
CGCAGAACAGTGGAAGATTTGGCTAGAATTTGCATTGTCAGACAAAATATTATTCATCAAAAGACTACCCTGCATGAAATACCAGATGGTCACCACCCCCTCTAGAATCACACCAAGGGACGCAACATCACTGGAGGGGTGGAGATAAAACTGAAGTGTAAAACACGAGTCAGTAACAAGTGTTGCCCCTGTACGAAAACAGAACACCAAGCCAGAACTGATTTTCATTCCCCATATTGATTTTATTTTCATAAACATAATTAGGTACATTGCCAGTGAATTAACTATCAGTAATGGCATCCACAGCCGTGGTTAGGTATGAGATCAACAGCAACCACAACAAAGGATCATTTTGTACAAAAAAGTATCTCAATGTCACTACAATTATCACAAAAATCAGAACACAAAACTCACAACAACCTTTGACCTTTTCATTTTATAGCTTTCCAGACTGAAGTTGAGGGGGAGAGGGAATAAAAGTATCTACAAAACAGTTAAATAATGGCGCCAAATTCACTATAATCTGCCGTGATCTGAGCAGCTTATTGCAACTTGTGTCACAGAAAGCAGAAAGAACACCTAGAGCAGTTATTAACACACAAATGCTAGGAAATGCGTCCACATTTAAACGGCTCAAATTGTGATGCTTTCCCATTGCACAAGTTAAAATAATTGAATACAAGAATACTATTACATTGGTACGGTCCCTATTATGTACCACGGCACCGATTGACTAGAGAAATACAGGACTAATGTGGGGCTGCTAAAAGAGGTTCAGGCACCTATAGTTATCAAAATAAAATTCACAATGATTGTAACCCATGCAGGAGAAAAAGCTGTAGACAGCCTTTTAATTGTTAGGCTAGAAAATTACAGACTGCTACACTGCAATGAAGCAATCTCTACTCATTATATTTTAACTACTTCCATACCAAGGATAATATGGAATAGAAAACCTTTCAGGTTCATTCACATTCTCTTTTCGATTTTCCATCACCGTTTAGCATGATACCTCCATGGTGTGAGCGATGTTCTGAGCCACCTGGCCCACACTATCGCTGCTATTGGTTTGAGTACAGATTCTTGGACGATGTCCATCTATCGAGCTTGCACTGGTCAACGAGGCTGTGCGTGAACGAGCCAGTCGAGTCATACTGGCAGATGCCACTGAAAAAGATGCACAATTCACCTTATAATTTGGAAAATCCAATATTTCACTCAAAGACTTGTTAACGAAATGAGCAGCAATCTAAGGGACCTCGCACTGAGAGTCAGGCAATGAGGGCAGCCAAAGTGGGTTTGTTCAATGGGTCTTAGGAAACCAGACAATGTGTCCCTTTTCGGCACCCATACCACATTTTACATAGTTTGTCTAGGACAAAGCATAGTTGTGACATGCCATTTGCAGCAGTAATCATGCATTTAATTTCTGATAGAGCTCCATAGGTCAGTCATGCGAGTGATATTGTTTCACAGCTTTCATGTGCAGGTTTAGGCTCAGATTCAGGCCCAGGTCTAGGGCAGTATCTACATTCCTGAGCAGAGAAGGCCAGAATCTAGGATTGCAATGTGCATTTATTAGCAAGCATGCAGTGATACATACCTTTGCCCAAGGCATTCATGTTTCAATCAGAGTAGCTATTACATCTCTGATATCCTTTCCTTTCTCTCACTACTGCAGAGAAGCATTTTGTTTCATTTACTACTCTCTCCCAATTTTTACATTGTCATGTTACCAACTTAGAGTATAGCAGGTTACCTACTGTCAGGTTCTGCCTCGCCTATGATCAAGTCACAAGGAAGGACGATCATGATGACATCTTGGATCTCGCTGTGCATGTGCTGTATCTCTCTGCATTCATGCTGATGTTCTATCTGCCTGAAATTTGGGACTGTGAAGGTAGAACTTATGATTCTTGGTGTATAATTTACCACTGTCATCAGGGCAATTTACTAACATTGTGCCCCCTGCATTAGATGAGAAGTTGACCCAAGTCATATTTAGGCAATCAGAACTTGGAACTGATGGACTATTTTCCGTAGCCATTCAGTATACAGAGTTCAGTCTCAGATATTTAATTCACCTTGCCTATAACGCCACCTTTCATTCTGAGTAAAGACATTTTTCTGTAATCTTTTAAGTTTATATCCTTGGTTCTAGTGCCCCAACTTACTTTGAAAATAATATATTTTGTTTTAATTTGTTTTAAACCAGTTAATACATATATCATAGAATCTCTACAGTGCAGAAGGAGACCATTTGGCCCATCATGGTGTGCACCACTCTCTGTCAGAGTATTTTAGCCGGGCTCTCTCCCCTGGGCTATTGCCATAATTCCACACATTTACCTTGGTTAATCCATCTAACCTGCACATCTTGAGACCATAAGGAAAAATTTACAATAGCCAATACATCTAACCTGCACATCTTTGGATTGTGGAAAGAAGCCAGAGCACCCTGAGGAAGCCCATGCACAATCAGGGGAGAATGTGTAAACTCCAGACAGATTATGACCTGAGGCCAGAATTGAACCCAGGTTTCTGACGTTATGAGGTAGTAGTGCTAACTACTCTGCTACCGTGCCACTCTATGTACACAGGCACCCTTCACATTATGTCTCTAAATGGTGACACTCAAGTCATCATAATCTCCTTTCATAGTTTGTCACCTTTAAACTACACTTTCCAATGACATAAAAAGAAAAATACTGCATATCTAATTTCCAATATATTTAATAATTTGAGTGTTTGGAAAAAGAGACATATCAACAAAACAGCACGGGAAACAGGCTCTTCGGCCCAACGAGCCTACGCCGCCACCTCAACGTTCCCATTTCCACCCACGATCCCTGTCTATGTTTACATCTTGCACGTATCAGGATACATTAAGTATTCTCTTCCCATACAATATAAATTTAACTGTTTTCTTGCAAGGTGTCCTGATGAACATAAGATGAAAAGTATTAAAAGGTTTTTTTTCAGCAATACTCACATTTCATATTACCAAACAAATATTTATTTAATGATTTCAAAATATACTTTTAGTTACATGTTAACTATTGGAGACTGCCTGATAAGCTTCTCCCATTCTATTCAGATCCTTACAGCAGGTTGCTAAAATGAACACTTGCTGTAACAGTTGTGGAGCACCCAAATCAAATTATTCAAACTACAGTTGCCTGCAGTGAGAGACAACCCGACATGTGGTGAGATCACTTTATCTAAGTGGCTAAATTCTCTCATTAACTTACGCTTCCATAAATACTTGAATTTTGGGTGGCACAGTAGCACAATGGTTAGCACTGCTGCTTCACAATTCCAGGGACTTGGGTTCAATTCCTGGCTTGGGTCACTGTCTGTGTGGAGTTTGCACATTCTCCCCATGTTTGTGTGGGTTTACTTTGGGTGCTGTGGTTTCCTCCCACAGTCTAAAGATGCGTGGGTTAGGTTGATTGGCCATGCTAAAAATTGCCTCTTAGAGTTATGAGATGCATAGGTTAGAGGGATTAGCGTCATTCTGCACTGTAGAATTTCTATCATTTCTATCTCCAACAACAAATTCAATCCAACAGGTTATTTGCCTGCTGCTTATTGTCAAAGTTAGTGTTATTTTAATTCTAAACTTCTAAGGCAAATGGAGAAAAGGGCAATCAAGTGTTTAAACACTGCAGACAGTAAGAAGGACATTTCTAATTAAACCAGTTTCAGTAGCATCTTCTGTCATTATAATGGTGATTGAGATCAAAGCATGTTGCCATTTGAAAATTAGATTTCACCTAAGGTCTTGTCTAAAACATTAACCTGTCCTTTCTATTTTCAGTTGCAATGGGACCTGATGTACTGTTATTTAAGTAACTAGCATTATTTTTACAAATGACTACCTTCTATAATGATAAAAGGGAATTGAATGCTTGCTGATCATCACTGCTACAACGTTGGCTTTATGGTTAGCTTTTTGACAATTTAAGCAAATGAGACAGCAGATGGAAGTGAGGCAGGGCATAGTCGTCATGACTGAAGTTGTAATATCCTAATATCTGACATTTGAAAATTTTGATTCACAAAAGGAAAACGGAAAAAAAGATCAGTTCTGCAAATAAAATGTTGGTATCTGATGGTCATCTTAGGAATGTTCAAACACACCACTCAAAAACTGTGCATTGCATTCAACAAGACACAAGAGAGGAAAATTAATCATAATGATGAGAATTTGCTCCCTGATGCCTCTGACAAACCTAAGTATGATTAGATGAGATGTTTTCTATCTGACAATCAATACTATATTATTCACTGTACAAGCAATTGGTTTATTTTCTTTAATACACAAGATCTACATGGAATACACAGCTTGATCCAACATCTTTATCTATTTAAAGAAATAAAATACACATAGAAATATATATTTTTATACAACCAAACATCATTAGAACTTAGAAAGCTCAAATATTCACAACTCACAGTGGTCAGGTGTGAGTGAGTTTGAGTTAGAGGTCAATAAACAGCAACATACAAATGTTGGGAAAGATGCACACTGGCTTTTGCAAGCTGCAGCATGGTGATGAGAAAGGGAAAATTTAGGAAGGGTTCAGATGGACAAGCATAGCTCATGCAGAGGCAAGAGCAAGGAACTATGCAGTGAAAAATAGGCTCTAATGCAAGCAATGTAGCAGCTCATGAAGAAACGGGAAACAGGTACCTGCTCCACTACTCAGCCGTCTATCCACTAAATATGCAACTGAGCGTGAAATAAGGAGGTAGGAAACACAAATCGTTATAGTCTACACAGGAATAAACATGGACTCACATCCAATCCATACAGGAACACACAAAAGCACATTAATTTTCATATAACTGGTATATCTATGTGGAATGCCTGGTCTGACTGAGGCTTTGATAGGCATCTAGTGCTTTGAGTTGATCCAGAGATGCAGTGAGAGGCACTGATCAGTCCCAGCCAGGGCCTCATTAACATATTCCATATTTCACTCCCCCACCACTCTAAGTATGACAGCTGTCCAGTTCATATGCCCTGTACAAACTCAGGAGAGGGAATTCAGGTCATAAATCCAGTATTATCTAAGCAGCAGGAAGTTCCAAGCCTAATGAGTTTGTTACTCTTTCACTGTCATTGGGTCAAAATCCTGGAACTTCCCAACAGTGTTGTGAACGTACCCTACATCAGATGGATTGCAGCACTCCAAAAGGGCAGCTCACGACTTCCTTCCCAAGGACAATTCGAGATGGATGATAAATACCAGCCCAGCAAGCAACACCCACATGCTATGAAATAATTTGTTTAAAAACCTTATTGTTTCTAAAAGGAATTTCATATGATGTAGCATCAAATATTACCACACAACGTAAGAGCTCATGGTGTAGTGGATAGCATATAGCTTGGATAGATGGTCAGTTAGCTAACAGGTTAGCAAGCTGCAACCAGTGAAGTGCTATAGGGATCAGTGCTGGAGCTTACAATCTATAGGTAAAGGGACCAAATATATATTTGCTAAATTTGCTGATGACACAAAGATCGGTAGGAGTTTAAGATGTGAGGGGAACATCTTATACTCTTACACAAATCTTACACAAGATTTTACAGTCTAGCTTGACCCGAAATCATAAGATTTTGCATTAAGTCAACAGATTCACCCGCTCTGATTTCCAAGGTGGGTAAGAAGATAAAATTCCAGCCATAGTTTCTGCAAAGGGATATAGATTTAGTGAGTTAGCAAAAAAAGGTAGATGGAATATATGTGCAAAAATGTGAACTTGTCCACTTTGGTAAGAAGAATAGAAAGTGATATTGTATTTAAATGGGGAGATATTGTAGAACTTTGAGATATAGAAATAAGTTTTGCTACAGTTGTGTGCACTACCGCGTACAGTATTGGTCTCCTGATCTAAGCAAAAATGTAAATGCATTGCAAGTAGCTCAGAGGTTTACTAGATTAATACCTGGAATGGGCAGCTTCTCTAACAAGAAAAGGCCTGACAGGTTAGCTTTTTATCCTTTCAAGTTTAAAAGAATAAGAGGCAACATAATTGAAACACAAGATCCGGAAAGGTCTTAACAGGGTGGACATGGAAAGGATGTTTCTTGTGTAGGAGAATCTAGAACTAGGGGTCACTATTTAAAAGTAAGGGGTTGCCCAATTAAGACAGAGGAAAAACAATTCTCTCAAAGGGTTGTGAGATTTTGGAATTCTCTTCCTTATAAGATGGTTAAAATAGAATCTTTAAATATTTTTAAGTCAAAAGTAGTTAAATTCATGATACGAAAAAAATGAAAAGTTATTGGGGTTAAGCAAAAATGTGAGGTTGAGGTTAAAATCAGATCAGTCATGAGCCTATTTGGAGCATAGGAGGCTGAGGGGTGATCTTACAGAGGTCTATGAAATAATGTGGAGCACAGATTTGCTAGATAGTCAATATCTTTTCCCAATGATAGGGGAATACAAAGAACAAAGAGCAACACAGCACGGGAAACAGGCCCTTCGGCCCAACGAGCCCACGCCGCCATCCCAACGTCCTAATGACATATCCTTGTCTTTAGGCTATGCCTATTGTCGAAGATTCCCATATAGGGACCAATATAGAACATATAGAACATAGAACATTACAGCACAGAACAGGCCCTTCGGCCTTCGATGTTGTGCCAACCAAAATAAAAAGCAATGCCCCTCCAAACTAAACCATTCCCTTCTCTTCCATATACTTATCAACTAACCTCTTAAACGCCACCAAACTTGGCGCATCTACAACAGCTGCAGGCAGGGCATTCCACTCCCTAATCACTCTTTGAGTAAAAAACCTACCTCTGATATCCGTCCTATAACTCATACCCCTTAATTTAAAGCTGTGTCCCCTCGTGCTAGCTTTCTCCATCCTAGGAAAAAGGCTATCACTGTCCACCCTATCTAAACCTCTAATCATCTTATATGCTTCAATAAGATCCCCTCTTAGCCGCCTCCTTTCTAACGAAAACAACCTCAAATCCTTCAACCTCTCTTCATAGGACCTGCCCTCCATACCAGGCAACATCCTGGTAAACCTCCTCTGTACCCTCTCCAATGCCTCCACATCTTTCTTATAATGTGGGGACCAGAACTGCACACAATACTCCAAGTGCGGCCGCACTAGAGTTTTGTACAGTTGCAACATGATGCTGCGGCTCCTAAATTCAATCCCCCTACCAATAAAAGCTAAGACTCCATATGCCTTCTTAACAACTTTATCCACTTGACTGCCTACTTTCAGGGATCTATTGACACATACACCAAGATCCTTCTGTTCCTCAACACTATAAGAGCCCTACCATTAGCCCTATACTCTACACATTTATTGTTCCTGCCAAAGTGCATTACCTCACACTTTTCCACATTAAACTCCATTTGCCACCTCTCGGCCCAGCTCTGCAACTTGTCCAAGTCACTCTGTAAACTATAACACCCCTCTTCACTATCTACCACTCCACCGACTTTAGTGTCATCTGCAAATTTACTGATCCATCCCTCAATACCCTCATCCAGATCATTTATAAAAATTACAAACAGCAGGGGCCCCAAAACAGACCCCTGAGGCACACCACTCGTCACCGAACTCCACGATGAATATCTCCCATCAACCACCACCCTCTGTCTTCTATCTGCCAGCCAATTCCTAATCCAATTAGCTAAATCACCCTCTATTCCACACATCTGCATTTTCTGTAGAAGTCTTCCATGGGCCACCTTATCAAACGCCTTACTAAAGTCCATATATACTACATCAACCGCCTTACCCCCATCCACCTCTTTGGTCACTTTCTCAAAAAACTCAATGAGGTTAGTAAGGCATGACCTACCCTTCACGAAACCATGCTGACTATCCCCAATCAATTCATTTCTCTCTAAATAACTATAAATCCTATCCCTAATAATTCTCTCCAATACCTTGCCCACAACAGAAGTAAGACTCACTGGCCTATAATTCCCTGGAAGGTCTCTCTTCCCCTTCTTAAACAATGGGACCACATTCGCTATCCTCCAGTCCTCCGGAACCACACCCGTAACCAACGAGGACCTGAAGATCAGAGCCAGAGGCTCTGCAATCTCCTCTCTTGCCTCCCAGAGAATCCTAGGGTAAATCCCGTCCGGCCCAGGGGACTTATCCAACTTCAAACCCTCGAGAATTTCTAGCACATCCTCCCTATCTACTACAATACTTCCCAATTTGCAACCCTGTACCTCAGTGTTCTCCATAGCTACATTTCCAGCACTCTGCGTGAATACCGAAGAGAAATATTTATTCAGTGCCTCACCAATCTCTTCAGGCTCCACGCACAACTTCCCACTGCTGTCTATGACTGGCCCTAATCTTGCCCTAACCAATCTTCTATTCTTAACATATCGAAAGAAAGCTTTAGGATTCTCCTTAATCCTATCAGCCAACATCTTCTCGTGTCCCCTCTTAGCTCTCCTCAATTCACTTTTTAGCTCCTTAGGGGAGCTAAATTGTCCTTAGGGACAATTTGTTACCCAATCAGCCTAAGAGCACATTTTTGGGATGTGGGAGGAAACCGGAGCACCCGGAGGAAACCCACGCAACCACGGGGAGAATGCGCAAACTCCCGCAGACACAGGCCCAAATCCATGTGTCAGCACAGCAACAGCGATAGTCTCTGAGCTGTCATGTTGCCCATCAGATGGTCCAGTTTAAGCATACACTGACGACGTGAAGCACTAGGCAACTCCTGAAGCAACCTCCAAGAGCAGCTCTCGCACGACATGCCGCATGCATGCCCCTTGTTGGTTAACAAGGTGGACCGAATTGCCTGCAGAAACAAATAAGACTTAATTATGCTAAAAAAAAAACTAAGACATTCCCAAGACGAATCTAAAAGATAGTCTACTACTATTTGGTCCTCCCTATATTCAAACAGTCCTGCTATATCCCTCTATCTGCAGACCGCTCATGTGGCTGTCCAAGAGACCCTTAAACAACCCTAGTGTGCCTGCTCCCACCACCTTACTCGGCAGTGCATTCCACACCCCCACTACCCTTTGTGTGAAAAACTGGCCTCTAATATTCGTCTTATACATAGCCCCCCTCACCCTGAGCCCGTGACCCCTCGTTCTATCCATTTCTAATGGTGGAAAAAGCTTACCACCATTTACTCTATCTATACCCCTCATAATCTTATATACCTCTAAAAGATCCCCTCTCAGCCGACGTCTTTCAAGGGAAAACAACCCCAGTGTTTTCAATCTTTCCTCGTAAGACAGCCCTTCCATACCAGGCAGCATCCTGGTAAATCTCCTCTGCACTCTCTCCAGGGCCTCTACATCCTTCCTGTAGTACGGCGACCAGAACTGGACGCAGTACTCCAGATGAGGCCTAACCAACGTTCTATACACCTGCAACATCAGACTCCTACTCTTGTATTCTATACCCCTTCCTATGAAGGCTAACATACCATACGCTTTTTTTACCACATTCTCCACCTGTACTGACACCTTCAGAGACCTGTGAACTTGCACCCCCAGGTCTCTCTGCATCTCTATACTCCGGATAGTTTTACCTTTTATCCTATAACTCCCCTCTACATTATTCCGGCCAAAATGCATCACCTCGCATTTATCCGGATTAAATTCCATTTGCCATCTATCTGCCCAATCTACCAGCCTATCTATGTCATGTTGTATTGCCAGGCACTGCTCCTCAGTACCCGCCAATCCAATCATCTTAGTGTCATCAGCAAATTTGCTGATCACACCACCTACCCCCTCTTCCAAGTCATTTATATACACCACAAATAGAAGGGGTCCTAGTACAGAGCCCTGTGGCACACCACTAGTGACAGACCTCCAGTTGGAAAAAGAGCCTTCCACTACTACCCGCTGTCTCCTCCTCCCACGCCAATTCTCAACCCATCTACATACCTGGCCCTGTATACCATGCGCCTTCACCTTTTCTATCAGCCTACCATGACGGACCTTATCAAACGCCTTACTGAAATCCATATAGACGACATCAACGGCTTGTCCTTCATCAACCGTTTTTGTCACCTCTTCAAAAAATTCCACTAGATTCGTAAGGCACGACCTCCCCTTAACGAAGCCATGCTGCGTATCCCTGATCAGATCGCAGCGCTCCAGATGCTCATACATCCTGTCCCTGAGAATCCTCTCCATTAGCTTACCTATAACTGAAGTCAAGCTCACCAGCCTATAGTTCCCTGGGTTTTCCCTCTGACCCTTTTTAAACAACGGTACTACATTTGCAATCCTCCAGTCCTCTGGGACCTCCCTTGAGTCCAAAGAGGAGACAAAGATTTGCGTCAGAGGCCCAGCAATGTCATCTCTCACCTCCCTTAGCAGCCTGGGATAAATACCATCAGGCCCCGGAGCTTTATAAGTCTTTATGCTACCTAAAAGCCCCAACACTTCGTCCCTCGTAATGATTATTTCCTTTAACGGGTCCTCAAATTCCTCAAAGCCGGCATCAGACATCAGGCCCCTCTCCCGCGTGAATACCGACGCAAAGTATTCATTCAGGATCTCCCCCATTCCCTCAGGCTCTAAGCATAGTTCCCCTCCTCTGTCCCTGAGAGGTCCAATCTTCCCTCTAACCATCCTTTTGCTCCTTACATAGGAGTAAAATGCCTTAGGATTTTCCTTAATCCTACCTGCCAAAGCCATTTCGTGGCCCCTTTTTGCCTTTCTGACACCCCTTTTAAGATCCTGTCTACACTCTCTATATTTTTCCAGCGCTGCCTCTGTCCCCAGTTGCCTGGATCTAAAACTAGAGGGCATAGGTTTAAAGTGAGATGAGAATGATAGAAAAAAAACCCCAGAGGGACATTTTCTTCACACAGAAGGTGGTGAGCATCTGGAACAAGTTGGCAGAGATAGTAGTAGAGGCAAGTTCAATGTTGTCTTTTTAAAAAGCACTTAGACAATTACATGGGTAAGATGGGTATTGAGGGATATGGACCAAATGCGGGCAACTGGGACTAACTTAGGGGCTTAAAAAAAGGGTGGCATGGACAAGTTGGGCCAAAGGGTCTGTTTCCACGCTTTAAACCTCTATGACTCAATTGAGTGGCAAAGCTGACTCGAGGGGCCAAGTGGCTTACTCCTGCACCAAATTTGTATGAGATCACATCTGGAGTACTATGTACAACTTTGGTCTTCTTAGGAAAGAAACAGTTCAGAGAAAGGTCACGGCTGATTTCTAGGGTGAAGACGTTTTCTTATCAAGAAAAGTTGCAAGTTTGGGTTTAGAAGCAGGTCGATGCTGAGAGGATGTTTCCACTAATGGGAGACACTGGAACTAGGGAACATAGTTTAACAATAAAGGATCTCCCATTTAAGATGGAGATGAGGATTTCCCACCCCCCTCCCCCAGAGTCCTTCATCTCAGCTCCAAAGAGCAATGGAGGCTAGGTCATCGGTTATCTTTAAGACGGCATTAGATAGATTCTTAATTGACAAATGAGTCAAAGGATATGGGGATAGACAGGAAAGTAGAGTTAAGGCCACAATCAGATCAGCTATAATTTTATCAAATAATGAGCATACGGCCGAATGGTCTATTCCTGTTGTTAATTTCTACATGTTTTTATTCAAGTGTCTTTAAAGAGGAATGTTTGCCTTACTAGATATTGAATCCAATGAAAACAGAATAGATTTCTTGTATCAATTTGAAATTACAATATCATTGTAACATTCAGTCTTAACAAACTGTTCCCAGAATGATACTCCAACTTTTACAGGAATTTGTCTGTTTACAGAATTATCTTGCTGAACAATAATTTTGCCGCTTTTAAATTGCCCCATTTCATTTTATCCTTCTTCTCTAACCAAATGGTCCAAATGAAGGTACCTATAAGGTTAAATTCCACTTGCCCTTTCACTTGTATCCTACCCCACATTCTGCAGCTCTCTATCTATGACTTCCTGCACATCTACACCCCTTGTTTCAGCAGCCTCATCCCTACTCTTCTTTTAATCTGCTGGATTTCTTCAACTTTTAAAGTTTTACATTTTTAAATCAAACTTTCAGTCACTCCCTCCTAAACACTCTTCGTTCTATTTTTGTTGCTTTCTACTCTTAAAATATCTTGTGAATACACCCTGTATGTTGGCACTATATAAATTTGTTGAATTTACAGGACTGACCTGGATTTAGCCTTTGTTTAAAGGAATTTAGCGTGGAGCTTAATAAGTTCACATGCATGTACGACCTGATCAAAATGTATCCAGTCATTCAGTAACAATTTATTTTCAGGAGCATTTTGTGACATCTTTCGAACATATGCTATACTTTTATCAAAATGAACTTAACACATTTCTCATAGTGCTCACAAGTACAAATATATAATGCTCATAATCAGAACATGTAGTAAATCGCTGGGCTAGATTTCCAACTTTACTGCCTGGGTGTTAAATATTCTCCGAGTAGAGCAGAGAACCGAACAGAACATATGGTGAGGAGAAACAGATTAGGAAAGATTTCTTCACTCAAAGAGTAGCGAATCTGTGAAATGTGTTACCCAAAGAACACTATGGAGGCCAAACTACTGAATGTATTCAAGAAAAAGATAGTTTTTTTAGATTTTAATGGCATCAAGAGATACGGGGAGAAGGTGGGAATATAGCATTGATATTGAGAATCAGCCATGATCATACTGAATGGTGGGTCAGCCTTGAAGGCTAAATGGCCCACTCCTGTTTCAATGTTTCTATATTGATGACACAACCCTGTAGGTACTTCTGCCATTGAATTAACAGAAGAATGAACCAATATGTTCTGCGAAGTATGTGGCATTCTATTTCCCCCATTTTTCTTCCTGCCCTCTGCACAAATATAGTGATAAATTTAACCCCCTGAACCAGGTAAGGTTTTACTAAACGAATTAAGGGGAAAAATTGAGAATTGGATTGATGGAGTTAAAGTACAGCCAATTTTCAGGAAACACCTCTAAAGAAGTTGAAAGGGGGAGGGAGCAGGTGTTGGATATTATATGGAAAAATTAGTTTAAAAATCTAGTACATGTTTTATCATCTCCACCATTTAGCTTCAGTTTATTCAGTGAGAAGCAAGCTGTTGGCTGCAAGGAGGGACCCAATGGGCGTAATCAGCCAGGGACGAATTCCCTGACAGGATTTCACAGGTGGTAGATCTTAAGGTCTGTAACAACAATGTGGGTTTGCTTTATCATTTGCTCTGACACAAAAAATGGTTTAAAGATAATATCGGGAAACAATACTATCTGTACCTCAAACATAAGAGTTTGTTTGTCTATTGAACCTCCCTAGTGTGGGAGAATTCATTAAGCACCAGTAACCAGGGAGGGGTTCAGGTTCCTTATCAATTTGGGCTCATTCTGGGATAGGTGGGACCTCTTCAAGAGAGATGGTCTACACCTGAACCAGAGGGGGACTAATATCTTGGGGGGAAAATTTGCTAAGGCTATGATGGGGGTTTTAAACTGATTCGGGGGGGGGGGTGGGGGTGGATCCTAAGTAGTTGGGGTGCTGAGAGGGATGAGAGTAAGGGGGTTATAGAAGAGAGTTGTAAAACACAGCGGCGTACGGGTGGGGTGGGGCATGGTTTGAAATGCGTATACTTTAATGCAAGGAGTATTCGCAATAAGGGGGAGGAACTTGCAGCTTGGACCAGTACCTGGAACTTCGATGTTGTGGCCATTTCAGAGACTTGGGTAGAGCAGGGACAGGAATGGATGTTGCAGGTTCCGGGGTACAAATGCTTTAGTCGGAGTAGAGAAGGAGGTAGAAGGGGGGGAGGAGTGGCATTATTGGTCAAAGACTGTATCACGGTGATAGAAAAGAAGTTTGATGAGGACTTGTCTGTTGAGGTAGTATGGGCTGAGATTAGAAACAGGAGAGGAGAGGTCACCCTGTTGGGAGTCTTTTACAGACCTCCTAATAGTTCTAGAGAGGTTGAGGAAAGGATTGCAAAGTCAATTCTGATTAGGAGTGAAAGTAGTAGGGTAATTGTGATGGGGGACTTTAACTTTGCTAATATTGATTGGAATAGCTATAGCTCTAGCTCGTTAGAGGGGTCAGTTTTCGTACAGAGTGTGCAGGAAGGTTTTTTGACTCAGTATGTAGATAGGCCAACTAGAGGTGAGGCTACATTGGATTTGGTGCTGGGCAATGAGCCAGACCAGGTGTTAGGCTTGGAAGTTAGTGAACATTTTGGTGATAGTGACCACAATTCGGTTACGTTCACCTTAGTGATGGACAGGGATAGGCATGAAGCTGGGGGCAGTAGTTATAGCTGGGGGAAGGGTAATTATGAGGCCATCAGGAGAGAATTAGGGTGCATAGATTGGACTAGGTAACTACAGGGACTGGGAACATCTGGAATGTGGTGCTTATTCAAGGAGCAGCTGCTGAGAGTCCTTGATAAGTATGTCCCTGTCAGGCAGGGAGGAAATGGACGAGTAAGAGAGCCTTGGTGTACGAAAAGAGTTGATTTGCTGGTTAAGAAGAAAAAGGAGGCTTATGTCAGGATGAGGCTTGAAGGCTCAGGTAGTGCAATGGATAGCTATAGATTAGCTAGGAAGGAGGTAAAAAGTGAATTGAGGAGAGCTAAGAGGGGACACGAGAAGATGTTGGCTGATAGGATTAAGGAGAATCCTAAAGCTTTCTTTCGATATGTTAAGAATAGAAGATTGGTTAGGGCAAGATTAGGGCCAGTCATAGACAGCAGTGGGAAGTTGTGCGTGGAGCCTGAAGAGATTGGTGAGGCACTGAATAAATATTTCTCTTCGGTATTCACGCAGAGTGCTGGAAATGTAGCTATGGAGAACACTGAGGTACAGGGTTGCAAATTGGGAAGTATTGTAGTAGATAGGGAGGATGTGTTAGAAATTCTCGAGGGTTTGAAGTTGGATAAGTCCCCTGGGCCGGACGGGATTTACCCTAGGATTCTCTGGGAGGCAAGAGAGGAGATTGCAGAGCCTCTGGCTCTGATCTTCAGGTCCTCGTTGGTTACGGGTGTGGTTCCGGAGGACTGGAGGATAGCGAATGTGGTCCCATTGTTTAAGAAGGGGAAGAGAGACCTTCCAGGGAATTATAGGCCAGTGAGTCTTACTTCTGTTGTGGGCAAGGTATTGGAGAGAATTATTAGGGATAGGATTTATAGTTATTTAGAGAGAAATGAATTGATTGGGGATAGTCAGCATGGTTTCGTGAAGGGTAGGTCATGCCTTACTAACCTCATTGAGTTTTTTGAGAAAGTGACCAGAGAGGTGGATGGGGGTAAGGCGGTTGATGTAGTATATATGGACTTTAGTAAGGCGTTTGATAAGGTGGCCCATGGAAGACTTCTACAGAAAATGCAGATGTGTGGAATAGAGGGTGATTTAGCTAATTGGATTAGGAATTGGCTGGCAGATAGAAGACAGAGGGTGGTGGTTGATGGGAGATATTCATCGTGGAGTTCGGTGACAAGTGGTGTGCCTCAGGGGTCTGTTTTGGGGCCCCTGCTGTTTGTAATTTTTATAAATGATCTGGATGAGGGTATTGAGGGATGGATCAGTAAATTTGCAGATGACACTAAAGTTGGTGGAGTGGTAGATAGTGAAGAGGGGTGTTATAGTTTACAGAGTGACTTGGACAAGTTGCAGAGCTGGGCCGAGAGGTGGCAAATGGAGTTTAATGTGGAAAAGTGTGAGGTAATGCACTTTGGCAGGAACAATAAATGTGTAGAGTATAGGGCTAATGGTAGGGCTCTTAATAGTGTTGAGGAACAGAAGGATCTTGGTGTATGTGTCAATAGATCCCTGAAAGTAGGCAGTCAAGTGGATAAAGTTGTTAAGAAGGCTTATGGAGTCTTAGCTTTTATTGGTAGGGGGATTGAATTTAGGAGCCGCAGCATCATGTTGCAGCTGTACAAAACTCTAGTGCGGCCGCACTTGGAGTATTGTGTGCAGTTCTGGTCGCCACATTATAAGAAAGATGTGGAGGCATTGGAGAGGGTACAGAGGAGGTTTACCAGGATGTTGCCTGGTATGGAGGGCAGGTCCTATGAAGAGAGGTTGAAGGATTTGAGGTTGTTTTCGTTAGAAAGGAGGCGGCTAAGAGGGGATCTTATTGAAGCATATAAGATGATTAGAGGTTTAGATAGGGTGGACAGTGATAGCCTTTTTCCTAGGATGGAGAAAGCTAGCACGAGGGGACACAGCTTTAAATTAAGGGGTATGAGTTATAGGACGGATATCAGAGGTAGGTTCTTTACTCAAAGAGTGATTAGGGAGTGGAATGCCCTGCCTGCAGCTGTTGTAGATGCGCCAAGTTTGGTGGCGTTTAAGAGGTTAATTGATAAGTATATGGAAGAGAAGGGAATGGTTTAGTTTGGAGGGGCATTGCTTTTTATTTTGGTCGGCACAACATCGAAGGCCGAAGGGCCTGTTCAGTGCTGTAATGTTCTATGTTCTATGTTCTAACCCTGGACAAGGGAGTATAACTGAAATCTATAAATCAGACATGAATTATGTTAAGAATAAATTGCAGCTAATAGTAAATTAAACTATATAGCATGCACAAGGCTTTACACTGAATGGATATTATAATCAAGTAGACATGCACATGTTGTAATTGGTCAGTTGTACTCATGCCTGAGGTATGATGTAAACCTAATTGATAGTTGCGAATGGATATAGATAACCTCTGTGTAAATATACATCTTTGGTATGTGCTAATTTCTTCTAATTGGATCTTAACTATGATTGTCTATAGAATCTTTGAATTGGGGGTGTCCCTGGTGAGCCACTCGTTGGAACACTGGGCCAGCGTGTATATAATAGATGCCGTGATTGAAATTCTAAGGGAAAATTTTCCTTTCCGCCCGCCATGGGAATTATAGCGGATGCAAGGGTCCAGTGACTTCATGCAGGATTTTCCAGTTTTAGGGCAAGTGTGGCCTGGAATATCCCATCCTAAGAGTCTTTGAGTCCTAGTTTACCATTTTGATTTTAAGTGCTGGGCAGACTTGAAACTGAGTGTTTCAGATCTGACTTTAAGATGCGTTCTCAGGTGCCTGCCATATATACTCTGCCAGAAAAAATATCAGCAATTCCAAATCGCACAGCAGAAGCCTGTGGATGGCATTTAACATGCCCAAAATCTTGGTGCCCTGATTGCTGCCTCCAACTGCACATGCATAGAAAGAAGAAGATAGAATGTGGCTCCCTTGCCACATATGTTCTGGCCTGGTTAATGTCTCCCCCGGACCCCACAGACATTACCCCATGCCCTCAACATTATTGATTCCCTTATCCCCCCACCTCCTGCCACACAGACCAATCATGGGCCCCACCAATCTCAGGCAGAATGGCAGCAGATTCCTCCCTCCCCAACACCCCACCCCCCCCCAATGATTTCAAGCAGAGTGGCAGCGGATTCCCCCCATCACCTCCTCCCCCACCATCCCAACCCACCGATCTCAGGCAAAGTGACAGCAGACACCTGCCACCTCGCATCCCCCACCAACGACCAATTTCAAATAGAGAGCTGTCAGACATTAGAACATAGAACATAGAACATTACAGCGCAGAACAGGCCCTTCGGCCTTCGATGTTGCGCCGACCAATTATGAAAAAAGCAATGACTCTCCAAACTAAACCATTCCCTTCTCTTCCATAAACTTATCAACTAACCTCTTAAACGCCACCAAACTTGGCGCATCTACAACTGCCGCAGGCAGGGCATTCCACTCCCTAACCACCCTCTGGGTAAAGAACCTACCTCTGATATCCGTCCTATAACTATCACCCCTTAATTTAAAGCTATGTAATTAAGCACTTACCTCCTCACCAACTGGAGCGCCCAAATAGAACATTTATGGAGCATGTCTGTTTTATGCAGATTCTGGATAGCAATTGGGTGTGCAGCCCATTAAGTCAATTTAAATGAATGCAAATGCATTTAAATGGCCATCGTGCCTGTTTCGGGTGCAATCCCGATCACGGCCATTTTTGGACCTCACACCTGACTTCACCAAGTTTTCGTGCCCGAAAACGGGTGCAATGCGATGGTAAAATCAGATCTTTTGTCTTGTCTTCTTTAGAGTGAGAGTGTGATGTACATTATAGTCAAATGGCTGTACTTTTCTCCCTTACAAGTAATTGTAGTTCAGCTCATTTCATCCTTTTGTGATCAACCATCGATTATCATGATGTGGAAGAAACACTTCACCAGGAACACTGACAACATCTCATGTGTACATGTCCTATATAAAAAATTCACATGAGCAACATGAACTCACTGCAAAGCCCAGATTTACAAGCAAAATGTCATAGATCTATTTTAAATGTTATAAACGGACATTTTACATTGACTCAAGGGTTTCAATTTTTGCTTTGTGGTAGACTCATTGGGATACATAAGAAATAAGAACATAAAATATAGGAGAAGGAGTAGGCCATCGAGCCCCTCAAACCTGCCCCACCATTCAATAATATCATGGCTGATCTGAAGTGGATCAGTTCCACTTCCCTGCTTTTTCCCCACAACCCTTAATTCTCTTGTTTATCAGAAACCTATTTACCCGTGACTTAAATATATTCAGCAAGGTAGCCTCCACCACTTCAACTGGCAGAGAAGTCCAAAGATTCACCATTGAGTGAAGAAGTTCCTCCCCAACTCTGATCTAAACCATCTCCCCCCCTTATTCTGAGGCTGTGCCCTCTAGTCCTGCTATCCTTTCTAAGCGGGAAGAATCTCTCTACTTCTACCCTATCCACCCCCTTCATTATCTTATATGTCTCTAGAAGATCCCCCCTCAACCTTCTAAACTCCAACAAGTACAAACCTAATCTACTTAATCTCTCCCCATAGGCTAACCCCCTCATCTCCGGTATCAGCCTGGTGAACCTTCTCTGCACTCCCTCCAAGGCCAATACATCCTTCCACAAATGCAGCAACCAAAACTGCACACAGTACTCCAGCTGTGGCCTCACCAGCACTTGGTACAGTTGCAACAAGGCCTCCCTACTTTTATATTCTATCCCCCTAGCTATAAAGTCCAACATCCCATTCGCCTTCTTGATCACCTGCTGCACCTGCAGACTGGGTTTTTGCCAAAGATCTGATCCCAATAGCACTGAATGCTGAAACATTTGCTCCAATGAGTGCTGCAATGGCATTCTAAGTTCCCAGAAGCTGCTTTACATCAGAATCAGAAACTTCTGATACCTCAGAAATGATACCGTGAGAACCTTCACTGATTCTCTCAGGATCTATCAAGACAAAAACTTGGGTAGTTTGCTTATATTTAACAGGTGTAATGACTGTTCAGGACCACTGAGGTTGCACTGTGTAAATCAGGTGGCATGCGAAATCATTTCACAACAACAATCTTGAAACAGCTCACCCCCCAGAAACTCCCTGCAGCTCACCCAAACACAACTCACTCCCAGAAACTCCCTGCAGTTCACTCCAAAGACAGCTCAGCCTCGACACTGCTACCTTCCACAGCTCACCTCCCACACTGCTCAACCATTTTCTCAACACCGTACACCCTTCCTGCCCTTTTGATCCTGCTTACTCCTCAACACTACGCACTCTCATGCACACCTGATATGGCTCATGCCTTCCACATAACTCATCCCCACCCTCAGAGCTTGCTATGCTCCCTTACCACCATCACCACACTGGCTGGACAGAAATCTGGGATTTTGAAAGTGGGGAATATGGAGGTTTACAGTAACCTTGGCAAGATGTGCGAAGGATCGGGGATGGGGTGAGCATTTTTCATAATGTATGAAAGATAGGGCATTAATTTTTAAATCCCCAATAACTGTTTTCCCCACCACTACTCCCCTCAGCAACTGAAGCCTTTCCCTTACCCTCTCCTGTCCTGCTAACTGAAGCTTCCCCCATACTCAGCCACTAAAACTCATCTCCTGCTTAATATCCCTTACCCCTGTGGTATGGCTTCTCTTCAATTCCTTTGTCCCAAGACTGGATCTGAACTGAAGCTGAGACAGGAAGGTGCTAAGGTCCAGTGTTAAAAGAAAAGGAGAATGTTTTGAACATGGTCAGAGGCATATACCTCTGCTCTGTCACTGACAAGAAGAACTGAGCCATTGCCCTCTGTTCCATTCCTTCAGGAGAAACCTTATGCTTCAACACTAATGTATTGAATGAGTCAGAAGCGGGTGTTTTGTATTAGAGGGTCCAGTCACAACAACTGGACAGTGGAATACATTTTGAGGATAGTGGGAACTGCTCGATTTTGAAAGCAGAAACCATCTCAACCCCCAGTTTAGGAAATCTCTGCAGCAGAAATAACTTTAATAATAAAAAAAACTGCAATTGCTGCAAAACAAAACAAACCAAACCAAAATAATCCTGAAATTGACAACAGTTCAGTAACAAGGAGAACAGGGACTTAAGATAGTTTCAAAAGAACCAGAAGGATCTTGAAGTTATTTTATGCAATGAGTTGCTATCTGGAATGCATTGCTCAAAAGAGAGTTTTGGAAGCAGATGGAACAACCAACAAAAACTCAAAATTTACAAAAGGAAATTGGATTTATTTGGAAACAAAAATTTTGGTGAGCTATGGGGCAAGAACTTAAAGAACCAGCACAATCATGATGGACTGAATGGCTCTTTTCTCTGATTCTATTGTAATTGCTTAAAAGATTAGGCAGGATCTGTAGAGTATATGAGTTTCCCCAAAATAACTAAATTTATCAAATGAACTCCAAATGGAGAAATCAGCAAAAAGATTCCATATATATTCATCTATTTTCTGTAACATGAATCAGAACAAATGTATATTAAACATGAATTAGGGATGATCTTATTGAGGTATATAAAATCATGAGGGGTATAGATAGAATGAACACACAAGCTGGGATTCTCCCAAAAATTCTAAATGCTGAATTCACGTAAAAAGTGGAGTAACTCCTGCTGGTTTTTCAGTGGGATTTTCAAAATGGATCTCCCACACTCTGCATTGCAAAGGGCCTCAGGGAGATTTGTGCTGAAAAGCAAGAGATGGAGCCTATTCCCATTCAAAAGGCTGGTAGCATAGCATTGAGTGGGGCCACTGCACATGTGCCAGTCTGTCACAGAGGAGGTTGGCACATGCACAGTAGCCCTGCACTGCAGGCTCCCCAATCACTGACCAACATGATCACTGGCTCAACCCGTGACCTCACATCGTTCACCGTGGGACCTCCCCCACCACCACCACCCTCCCCCACCACCACCACCACCCTCCCCCAAGCCCTCTTGCTGACCTCCCAGGTGTCTTCCGATATGTCACCCCCCCCGCCCCATTTCCACTCCTGATCTCCCCAACCGTTCCCGTTCTCTCCCCCCCCTTGATGAGCAGCCCCAATCACTCTCTTCCTTCCCATCCCATCAGTCCTGATTGCAGACTGGCAGCAGGACAGCTCCCAATCTCTCTGTCCATCCCTCCGGCCCATAACCCCTAACACTGCCTGATGCCTGGGGGCAGTATCAAGTGTCACTTGGGCATTGCTACTTTGCCACTTGGGCAGTGCCAGGAGGCCAGGCTGGCAATACCAAAGAGTACATTCCCCCTTATCCACAACTATTTAGGGGGGGCCTTCAATAGCCACTCTTCACTCCAGTAGGATCAGGGTTACCAGCTCCCTGTGCATGGGAAGCTGTTGTAAACCACGCTGAAGTGAACCATTCCTGGCCAGGGGGAGGTACTAGCAGGCCCGGAGACTTCAGTTCCAGGCCAGCAATTGGGAAGCCAAAGGTAATTTTAATATTCAAATCAGCTCCATACCAATAAGCTGATGATGCCAGAAATCCTGGCCCGGAGAATTTTATCTTTTAAAAAGCATTCAGATACTTATATGGGTATGATAGGTATAGAAGATATGGGCCAAATGTGGCGATTGGGATTAGCTTAGGGCTTTTTTTTTAAAAAAAGGGCGGCATGGACAAATTGGGCCAAAGGGCTTGTTTCCATGCTGTAAACCTCTATGACTCTGAGTCACACAGAGGCCATGGTGCCCTGCCGGGACTCTGCTAAACAACCTCCGCTGATGTTTCCTAGAGCACCACAACACGCTGGGAGAATCAGTCCCATAGTCTATTTCCCAAAGTAGAGGAATTGAAAATTAGAGGGCATAGGTTTAAGGTGAGAGAGGAAAAATTTAAAAGGGACCTGAGGGACAGATTTCTCATGTAGAGGCTGGTGCATATATGGAATGAGCTGCCAGAGAATGTTTGAGGCAAGTTCAATAGCAATATTTAAAAAGCATTTGGATAAGTAAATGGATTGGAAAAGATTAGAAGATTATAGGCCAAACACAGACAATTGAGACTAGCTGTGAGGGCACCATGGTTGACATGCACAAGTTGGGCCAACGGGCCTGTTTCTGTGCTGTAATGCTCTATGGCTCATAGGGAAATAATATCTCAAATAGAAAGGTAAATTTTATTTTAAATAGACAATACACCAAAGATATGCCTTAGGCAACAACAAGCATTCACATCCCTACGTGAATATGGCACTTTGTAGTAATGCAGTCCCACAGTAAGTTCTTCTGTATTCACACAGGGTAGGTCAGGAGCCCCAACAAACAATAGCTTTCATCTCCCAGTTTCATAGGTATGATTATCATCAGCAAGTCACTCCTGCACAAACTCTCTCTCCTTCAGATCATAACAGTCCTAGCGATTAGTTTTCCAGGGTTCCTTTGCAATCAACCAAACTATAATATTCCAGTTCATAGTTAACTAGTTATGGGACTTTCTCCAAACTATTCATACAGCTTTCAAGGTTTTAGATTGTTTTAGCCAGTTTATAAAGTACCTACAAGAGCTCCCATCTCCTATTCTGCCACACAAAACGGAAGTTCCTCTCCCCGTGAGTGATTTTCTTCTCCTCCTTTCAAGAATTATCTGTGTTCCTCTTTCTGTTTCTGTCCAGTTTTTTGTGTCTGAATCTGTACACCTTCACCTTCCAGCTCCTCTGCTCGTAGCTTTCCTTTATGTTTGCAGCTCTGCTAATCTCTGGCAGTCACATGACTCTGATGTTAAATGTATTTTGTTTGATACTGCTTCCAGGTCAAAGATTGCCAAGTCACATTTCTTATCCAAAAAGAGTACAAACAATCTCGTTATGATTGAGGCAAACTCCTTAAAGCATTTTTCAAACAAACATTTTTAAAAACATTTAGATTCCACACTTTAAAGAAATTGAACATACTTTTTACTGCACTACTTCCAGATCAAAGGTCATCATCATAAAACTAGTTAGTCAGTTTTTCACGTATAGAGCTGCTGTCAGCTCTGATACCTGAGATATTGACTTGTTTGTTTTTAATTTCCTGATTATAATCTAGTATAAGCATTTTTATACTCAGCAAATTGAAATATTACATATCAGTTTGAGTACATAATTGGCAGATATCTCCTTAATCAATGTCTGATGTTGCAATTAGTAATTGCTTCATGGCAGACTGTGCATGCAGAACCCTAAGGCTGAATGTCTGGAAGCAGAAATACAGCCATTCAGAGCTACCCTATTAATTTGTTTAAAAACTGTTCTTTCCATGCAAACATGGATTTCAAAACAAAATTTTAAAACAAGTTCAAGATAAAAGTGCTAGTTATTGACAAGAGTCTATCAAATGAAGATAAAGGGACAGCAAAAGGTTCAGCAAAAGCAGGAGGGTCCATTCAATAATAATGAGTCCCAAGACGCAAAGTGAAGACAAATCTGAGGAGTACTGCATGCAGTGTTGGTCACTAAATTACAGAAATGATTTGATCATACCAGAAAAGGTACAAAGTCGTTTTATGAGGATGTTGAGGATCAAGAAAAAGTATATATATATGTTCTCTACTCTTAAGAAAAACAGAGGGGAGTCAGTGGACTTGATTTCAGAAGGTTTTTAATAAAATCCCCCAAAGGAGGATAGTTAGCAAAATGAAAGCACATGGGATTGGAAATAAAATATTGGCATTGATTAATGATTGGTTAACAGGCAGAAAACAGAAAGTAGGAATAAATGGATCATTCTTACATTGGCAGGTTATGACTAATGAAATATCTCAAGAATCAGTACTTGTCAGAATCTCTCACATTTATCCGTCAGTGATGTGGATGCAAGGGCCAAATATAATATTTCCAAGTTCACGAATACATAAAGCTAAGTAGGAATTTGCATTGTTAGGAAGATGGAAAAGGAGCCAAGAGATTTGGACAATCTTAGTTATTGGGTAAAACAAAGATGGAATATAATGTGGAAAAATGTGAGATTATCCACTTTAGTAGGAGGAACAGATGTGCAGAGTATTTCTTAAATGATGAGAGATCAGAAAGTGTAGATATACGAAGAGATTTGGTGCCTTTGTCAATAAGTCACTGAAAGCTAACATGCAAGTAATTAGGGGGGCAAATAGTACATTAGTCTTTATCACACAAGAAAATTTGAGTACAGAGATAGCAAAATCTTGCTTCAGTTGTATATAGGAGTTTGGTTAGACTGCAGCTGGATTACTGCTTGCAGTTTTGGTCCCCTTACCTTAAGGAGGATATTATTGCTATTGAGGGAGTTCAGTGAAGGTTTCCCAGACTTGTTCCCAGAATAGTGGGATGGTACTGTGGAGAGAGACTGGAGAGACGGTACTGTGGAAGAGATTGAGCCAATATTCTCTGAAGTTTTGAAGAACGATATCAGTGAAATCTACAAAATACTTAAAGAGATAGACAGAGTAGATGTCTATCTATTCTGTCAATAGTAGATGGGGTAGGATGTTTTTCCTGGTTGGGGAGTCCAGAATCAGGAGACACAATTTCAAAATAAGGAGAAACTCAGTTTGAGGAGAATTCTTTTTACTCAGAAGATGGTGAATGTTTGGAATTCTCTGCCTCAAATGATTCTGGAAACTCAGTCATTAAGTGTGTTTAAAGCAGAGATTGCTAGATTTCTAAGTACTAATGACATGAAATGGTATGGGATAGTCTGAAAAAGGCACTGAAGTGGATTATCAGCCATGATCACGTTGAATGGCGGAGCAGGCCCGATGGGCTGAATGGTCTACTCCTATTCCTAACTTAAAAACCACAATACAGCACCTCGCCATATTTTTCAAGAAAAAGATCTGATCAGTTGTCATGAGGTAAAGACACACCATTGGCACATATGTAGTCCGATTAGAACATTGGATGATCCTTCAGCTGTATTGTACACCTTCTAGGTACAGACATAGAACATATAACCATAAAGTTATCATAACTTCACATGTAGATGAACATAAGAGTAAATAGACACAAAAGACAATACAGAGCCAAAAGCACTAATGCACACTATTTTTGCAAAGAGAACAAGTAATTGTGTGTCATGAATACTGTCTGAGTTTGAGTATCACATGACAAACTAAATGATATATTACAGTCATAGCTATCACTTATTTCCCATTTATCAACTTTACATTTTTTCTATTGCTTCCATATTCCTTGTTAATCGTTTACACCACAAAAGCTAACACCTCCCAGGCTACAGTCTCACTGTGAATTAACCCTGAAACCTCACTGTGGGTAAACCCCAAGAATCTCACTCTGAGTAAATCAATGGTGACTACAATTGCACTGAGTGGACATCAAATTATACAAACTTCAGAACCAGTACGCATTCAGGTTGAATTTAGCTTTATTCTTTGTAAGTAAAACTGAAGAGAAAGTGAAACACATTTATATCCAGGTATGTACAATGAGCCTGAGTATGTGCTCTGGCTCTTTTGATACTTACTGTAGCCCATGCCCTGCAGAAAATACTTGAATGCCTCGGTCAGTTTTCCGGGCTGTTAGAAGAAAACATAAAAACTGAAAAATTATTACCATCCTGAGAACATTAAATAATAAATCATAAATAAAGTACAGTATCAAATCATATCATTACTCCTACAAATGATTTTCATACAATGATGTGACATTTGCTGTTAGGATAATTGCATAATACACCATGAACCAAATAACCAATCTTTTTTATTCATTCGTGGTACATGGGCATTGCTGGCTGACCAGCATTTATTGTCCATCCCTAGGAGGTGGTGGTGAGCTTCCTTTTTTGAAATGCTGCAGTCCAAATGGGTTGATCCACAGCACATGGACTGAAGCTTTTCTGCTTTTTTCTGATGGACAGTGGAATGTTGATCAGGACTTTGGGAGAAGTTCCTGATGCTTTACAAATATTGCCATTTTGAACACTTGAATGAATTACTGAAATATGCAAACAGACAGACCTTGACAATTTTCCACCTAATTCAAACTGGGAAGTTGGATTAAAAAAAAGGCGAGGGTTGGATTTTCCGGCCATGCTTGCCCCATGCTGGAAAATCCCATCCACAATCAACAGAACTTTGCAGGATCCATGTCCCATCTGCTACAATTCACATGGTGGGGAGGGGATGACAAAATTCTGATATGCGAAACCAGACAGAGTTTGTGAACTACTAACCTGTGTGATCTGGGGTAGGCCGCCAGAATCAGCCATCTGTAAAATAAAACACAATTAGTCACTACCACTGATGGAGAGTACGCACCTTAGCTTTTGGACAGAACCTCTGCGATTTAATGTTCTAGGAGTTCTGATCAGCAAATTGTGTCTACTTCATTTGTGACATTGACATTCAGAACAACGATACAACAGTTTAGGTCAAGTAAACAAGGTGGTTTATTGATTCTTCCAATTTATATGGCTTGTTAAGTGAGTGTCTCCTTACTGTCTGACTGGATTGATGAATGCCCATGAATATACAGGTCTTTTAGAATGCGGCACATCTCAATTTGGATCCATTGGCTCAAGGCTCATTTTGAAACTGACTTAGTGTCCCAAACATCATGGGGTGGTTTTGCAAATAATAGGCTGAATGTTGTCTAACGGCAGTTGAGATCTGTTGGATAATTGTCCAATGGCAATTTGTTGTGCAAGTGACCCAAACCAGGATTTGCTAACTGTCTATCATGAGATTGGTAAATTTGTGGTAAGAATATCCCAAGTTCAGTGTGAGAATCTAACAAGATGATCTGGCTCTGTTTAATGAATGATATCCATAATTGCCTGGTTCTGCTGAACCAGGTAGGAGAGCAGGTGTCAAATAGTGATCACAACTCTGTCTGCTTTAGGATATTAATGGAAAAGGATGAGACTGGCCCAAAAGGGAGGGTATTTAACTGGGGGAGGGCTAGATACGGCCAGATTAGGCAAGATCTTAAAGATACGGATTGGGATAAGCTTTTTGAGGGCAGGTCGACGAGGTACATGTGGGAGTCTTTCAAGGGAAAACTAAACTCTCTGCAGGAAAGATATGTGCCGGCAAGGAGGAAGGATGGGAAAGGTAGGATTAGAGAACCTTGGCTTACCAGGGAGATTGAGGACTTGATCAAGAAAAAGAGAGAGGCTTACATTAGATCTAGGCAACTAGGGACTGAGATAGCGCTGGAAGCTTATAGAGAGTGTAGACGGGATCTAAAAAGGGGTATTAGAAAGGCAAAAAGGGGCCATGAGGTGGCTCTGGCAGGTAGGATTAAAGAAAATCCAAAGGCATTTTACACCTATGTAAGGAGCAAAAGGATGGTTAGAGGCAAGATTGGACCTCTTAGGGACAGTGGAGGGGATCTATGCTTAGAGCCTGAGGGAATGGGGAGATCCTGAATGAATACTTTGCGTCGGTATTCACGCAGGAGACTGGACAGATGTCTGTGCCTGATGTTGACAAAGTTGAGGATTGGTTGAGGGAAATACGGATTACGAGGAAAGAGGTGTTGGGGCTGTTAGGCAGCTTAAAGACATATAAAGCTCCGGGGCCTGATGGCATTTACCCCAGGCTGCTAAGGGAGTTGAGGGAAGACTTGGCTGGGCCTCTGACGCAAATCTTTGTCTCTTCCTTGGACACAGGTGAGGTCCCAGAGGACTGGAGGATAGCAAACGTAGTACCGTTGTTTAAAAAAGTCAGAGGGATCACCCAGGGAACTATAGGCCGGTGAGCTTGACTTCAGTTATAGGTAAGCTAATGGAGAGGATCCTTAGGGACAGGATGTATGAGCATCTGGAGCGCTGCGATCTGATCAGGGATACGCAGCATGGCTTCGTCAAGGGGAAGTCTTGTCTTACGAATCTGGTGGAATTTTTTGAAGAAGTGACAAAAACAGTTGATGAAGGACAGGCTGTTGATGTCGTCTACATGGATTTCAGTAAGGCGTTTGACAAGGTTCCTCATGGTAGACTGATAGAGAAGGTGAAGGCGCATGGGATACAGGGTCGGGTATGTAGATGGGTCGAAAACTGGCTCGGAAGGAGGAGACAGAGGGTAGTAGTGGAAGGCTCTTTTTCCAGCTGGAAGCCTGTCACTAGTGGAGTGCCACAAGGCTCAGTACTAGGTCCTCTTCTATTTGTGGTCTACATAAACGACTTGGAAGTAGGGGTAGGTGGTGAGATCAGCAAATTTGCTGATGACACCAAGATGCTTGGATTGGCGGGTACAGAAGTGCAGTGTCAGGCAATACAACAGGACATAGACAGGTTGGTAGATTGGGCAGATAGATGGCAAATGGAATTTAATCCGGAAAAATGCGAGGTGATGCATTTTGGCCGGAAAAATGTAGAAGAGAATTATAGGATAAAAGGTAAAACTATAAGGAGCATAGAGACGCAGAGAGACTTGGGGGTGCAGGTTCACAAGTCTCTGAAGGTGTCCTCACAGGTGGAGAAGGTGACAAAGAAGGCGTATAGTATGTTAGCTTTCATAGAAAAGGGTATAGAATATAAGAGTAGGAGTTTGATGTTGCAGTTGTATACAACTTTGGTTAGGCCTCACTTGGAATACTGCGCCCAGTTCTGGTCTCCGTACTATCGGAAGGATGTGGAGTCCTTGGAGAGAGTGCAGAGGAGGTTTACCAGGATGCTGCCTGGTATGGAAGGACTGTCCTATGAGGAACGATTAGATAGACTGGGGTTGTTTTCCCTTGAAAGACGTCGGCTTAGAGGGGATCTCATAGAGGTGTATAAGATTATAAGGGGTATAGATAGAGTAAATGGAGGTAAACTTTTTCCACCTTTAGAAATGGATAGGACGAGGGGTCATGGCCATAGGGTGAGGGGGGCTATGTATAGGACGAATATTAGAGGGCAGTTTTTCACACAAAGGGTAGTGGGGGTGTGGAATGCACTGCCGAGTAAGGTGGTGGGAGCAGGCACGCTGGGGCTGTTTAAGGGTCTCTTGGACAGCCACATGAGCGGTATGCAGATAGAGGGATATATTAGGACTGTTTAACTACGGCTTTTTTCCACAGGTAATTCGGTCCATAATTTGAGCACGCATTCGGCAGGTGGTGCGGGTACAGCTCTTGGATGTTGATTCATGGGTTGCCTGGTACCTCATGTCGTATATGAGTGCTTTATGTGGACCACCTGAAGGGCACCATGACAGCTCAGAGACTATCGATGTGGCTGTGCAGACACTTGGAATTGGGCCGGTGTCTGCGGGAGTTTGCGCGTTCTCCCCGTGGTTGCGTGGGTTTTCTCCGGGCACTCCGGTTTCCTCCCACAACCCAAAAATTCGCTCTTAGGCTGATTGGGTAACAAATTGTCCCTATGGTGAAAATTTTCCAAATTAGGATTAATATATATATTATTATATAGGAATATTGAAATAGGATAATGTATTTGGTATTACGGTGGCGCGGGCTCGTTGGGCCGAAGGGCCTGTTTCCCGTGCTGTGTTGCTTAAAAAAAAAAGAAAAAAAAAAATGAAGCCCATCACTGAGTTGCTCACAAAGCCTGTGATCATCCTCTTCTGGTGAATGAATGAAGCACATATTTTCTGGGTCTTTTGGATGAATAAGGCCACGATTGTCTGATTCTATTGAATTAACAAGGTATTTGATTACTAACTTCTGTTTGATTAAATAAGGTCTGTGGAAGTCTGGTTCTGTTGGCTGGAACTGTTTCCTTTTCAGAGGGAGGCACTTCTCCCTCACCTTAAATCAACCAAATCAAAACAAATCATACTTGATAAACAGTAGATGTTCCCAAAAATCAGCAAGGTTGAAGGTACTTGGCTAGAAGTACTTATTTAAGAAAATATAACATGACTGAATTAACTGCCTAAGTTATTTGGCACAGAAGAGGTTTCTCATCTAAGTACACAAGGAACCAATGGACTCAATGACTATAGTATCAAACAAATGAATATGAAAAATGAGTTGCTGAAACATATGTTCAATAATCAGCAAGAGATTAAAGTAAAAAATATTCAATGTGCATGTGAAACCAGAAATTATAGCATTAACACAGCTCTAAATGAATTACCCTCTCATGAGTGATAATATTATTTGGTACAAACATAGATTTACCTGAGCCTCTTGTGAGTCTATGGGCAAGATTCTCTGGCTGCACTAGCCCCAAAACTGGAAAAGCCCACCCAAGGTCAACAGACCTTTTTGCATGGTCCATGCCTTATCTGCTACTATTCCTGTGGCAGGCAGGAAGAGAAAATTCCCCCCTTTATGTTTTCCAGAGATGAGTGACTTTAGGTGTAAGGCTAGGCTGCAGAAGCTGGATTGTTCTTCTTTAAGCAAAAGAGATTGAGACATCTGATAGAGATCATAGAGGTTTACAGTATGGAAACAGGCTCTTCGGCTCAACTTGTCCATGCCGCCCATTTTATTTAAAACCCCAAAGCCAATCCCAATTGCCCACATCTGGCCCATATCCCTCTATACTCATCATATCGATATAACTATCTAAATGCTTTTTAAAAAATAAAATTGTACCCGCCTCTACTATTACGTCAAGCAGCTTGTTCCAGCTACTCACCACCTTCTATGCGAAAAAATTGCCCCTCTGGACATTTTTGTATCTCTCCTCTCTTATCTTAAATGCACGCCTTCTAGTTTTAGACTCTCCCCTACCTTTGGGAAAAGATATTGGCTATCTAGCTGATCTGTGCCCTTCATTATTTTATAGATCTTACAAGATCACTCCTCAGCTTCCTATGCTCCAGAGAAAAAAGTTCCAGTCTATCCAACCTTTCTTTAAAACTCAATCCATTAAGTCCTGGTAGCATGCTAATAAATCTTTTCTGCACTCTTTCTAGTTTAATAATATTCTTTCCATAATAGGGTGACCAGAATTGCACACAGTGTTCTAAATGTGGCCTTACCAATGTCTTGTACATTGACATTCCAATAAGACATTTCAACTCCTGTATTCAATATTCTGATCGATGAAACCAAGCATGCTGAATCACTTCTTCACCACTCTGTCCACTTTCAAGGAGCTATGAACATATACTCCTAGATCTCTTTGTTCTATAACTCTCCCCAATGCCCTATCATTAACTAAGTAAGTGCTACCCTGGTTCAATCTACCAAAATGCATAATCTCACATTTATCTAAATTAAACTCCATCTGCCATTCGTCAGTTTGCTGGCCCAATTGATCAAGATCCCATTGCAATTGGAGATAACTTTCTTTACTGTCCACTATGCCACCAATTTTAGTGTCATCTGCAAATTTACTAACCATGCCTTCTATATTTTCATCCAAATTATTAATATAAATGACAAATAACAGTGGACCCAGCACTGATCCCTGAGGCACACCATTGGTTGCAGGCCTCCAGTTTGAAAAACAACCCTCTACAACCACACTCTGGCTTCTGTCAAGAAGCCAATTTTATGTCCTTTTAGATACCTCACCCTGGTTCCTGTGAGATTTAACTTTACTTACCATGCAGTATCTTGTCAAAGGCCTTGCTAAAGTTCATGTAGATAACGACACTGCCCTCATCTACCTTCTTGGTTACCCCTTTCAAAAAACTCAGTCAAATTTGTGAGACATGATTTTCCAGTCACAGAGCAATGCTGACTGTCCCTAATGAGTCCTTGCGTCTCTAAATGCCTGTAGATTCTGTCTCTCAAAATACCTTCCAACAGTTTACCCACCACAGATGTGAGCTCACTGGCCTGTAGTTCCCAGGCTTTTCCCTATAGCCCTTTTTAAACAAAGACACAATATTTGTCACTCTCCAATCTTCAGGCACATCACCTGTGACTATCATAATTCAAATATCTCGGCCAGGGGACCAACAATTTCTTCCCTAGCGTCCCACAGTGCCCTGGGATACACTTCATCAGGTCCCAGGGATTTATCTATCTTGATGTACTTTAAGACTTCCAGCATCTCTTTCTCTGTAATATATACACTCCTCAAGACCTCACTATTTATTTCCCTAAGTTCCCAAACATCCATGCTTTTCATAACAGTAAATATTAATGCGAAATATTCATTTAGGATCTCACCCTTCTCTTGAGGATCTACACATAGATGACCTTGTTGATCCTTAAGAGGCCCCATTCTCTTTCTTGTTACTCTTTTGCCCTTTATATATTTGTAGTAAAGGTATACAGGTTTATGACACAGGCTAAAGAAAGTAGACAAAGGAAAGCATTCTGCATTAGCAGAAATTACAGGGATGAGGGGACCAGGTTTAATTCTTTAGGCAAAAGATACAAGGAATGAGAAATAAATATTTTTACACAGTGACTGGTAATGACTTGGAACATTGGCTCACCTCCACCACCCTGGTAGGCAATCAGTGATTTCAAAAGGAAGTTGAGGACAAAATACTTTTACAAAATACTTAGCAGGGCTATGGGAATGGAATGGGGAAATGGAACTGATGGAATGTTCTACAGAAAACTGGCAAGGGCTGAATGCCTCCTTTCTGTGCCATTATAATTCTTTGACTATAACTGGATCCAATGTTCTGCCCCTTTTCTTTAGATGTTGTTTTCATGCTGAGATACAGTTCTATGGCTACTGAATGCCCTCCATTCTCTCATTCAATTAGCTATTCTTTAGCAGGCTGTTCAACTAAGGATGGTTTCACAGCCAAATCCAATTTCATTCTCAATATTATATGCAGTTCTAAGAAGTCTCAATGGATAGTGATTGGTTGATGTTGCCCCTCCTTAACCCAGGAAATCGTTGTTCTTCTCCCATCACCCAAAAACCAAGCAACTTAGCACAGACAGAAGCTAGGTTCCTTACTATCCATTGGTTCAGAAAAATTAGGAACTGCAACCACCAAATGAGCCACTAGAAGTATGCTTTTTACACAATACTATCTCGCTTAACAAGTAGAATGAATATTTAGGGGCTCCTTGTGGTATTGAATCTTACCATGGTAAATTATGACAACGAATTAAACAAATCAGGTATTCACGGGCTAGCAGCAGAAAAAAGGTGACCATAAAAGCTGTTAGTTTGTCATTAAAAAACAGAAAAAGTATTTTTAACAGAAAAGGAAAGGAATCACTTCTCCCTGGCCTTGCCAATAAATGCTTGAATTCTAAAACTTATAGCACATTAAAGTTTAGGCAGTAATCACTGCTTTGCCAATTGAGACAATTGCCTTTAAGAAATGTATTTGAGTCATGTTTCTGTGCAGGATGTTTCTAGCAATTCCCTCCCTTTTACGGATGCCGTTCTCTCTACAACCAGCATCCTGTATTGTCACTGCAGCAGTATAATTGCTAGAATATTTGTTTAAATCTGAATTAATGCTGTTCTTGATGTTCACCTGGGATTTGAGATCAGGCTTCATTGGGATGATGAACAGATAAGGTCATGTGACGTGGTGGTGAAGTTTATACAGAATATTCAAAATGCTGTTTTTGAGTACAGAGAGAGAGAAGTGCCTCTGATTTGCCCTCTCTGAAGTCTGGAGACTGGGAGCTATCAGAAGCTTTGTTTACGTCTCTAAGGTTTCCCTGTTTTCAGGATATCATCTTCTCTGGAAACTGCTGTGTCCAGAGATGTTAAAAAGCTAGAAATCTGGCATCACATAAGCATCTTTGGTTTCTGTGCTATCTAGCTTTACAGAAGGGATTTATGTGAATTGCTGAATTGGAACAATAAAGATAGCTTTCTGTTAAGTATTATATTTTATCATTTTTATGTCTTTTAAGAGATAAAAGTTATGCTAATTCTTTTTGTTATATTCTTTCTGTGTTCTTAAATAAAGATTGTTTTGATAAAAGCTTTATAGTGGGTCACTTGAATCATACCTGGAATGAAATATGTTATGCTCACCTTGATGCAAATGTAAAAGTTAGGGTCTTGGCTAACTTCATAAAATACGTTGGTGCTTCTGATTTGGTCCTCTAAACAATGTCTCCCAAAACAAAAAAGGCAATGAATATGAAGTACAAGAAATAAAAAGGTCACTGTTAGACCCATGTCACCCAATTATCTGCAAGTAACCACACTTAAGTAAATTACAAAGAGATTGTTGCTCTTTGCCATTTTTAGATGGAAATAACTCTCATGTTTCAAGTTATTGCTATTGCAGGACATTCGGTACCTTAAGGAAAGTTGTCTGTGTTGGGTCCAATTTGGAGTTGCATTCCACCTGGAATTGAGAAGATAGAATTAGCATAAAATGGTGATGAGTGATAAAATGTGGAAACTAAGTATGAGCACTAATTCCACCTCCCAAAATAGAATAAGGATCTCTCTAGTCAATATATGCACCAACATTGTATCTGAATTCATCAAATTTTTCTCTTGTCAGTATAAGTATTTGCAATTTTGCTGGAAATGCTAACTGAAGCACATTTATCATACTCACATCAACCAGGACACTTTTCCCATGACTATCCATTTATTTTCTACTTGTTGAGAGTTAATTTGCAGCCACATGCAGGTTAATAGAATAAAAACATTTCCAGTCACACAGAGTTCCTTTAAGTATCTTCAGCCATTATTTCCCATCCCTTTATTGATAGTATATCTATTATTACAAAATAATATTCTCTCCATCTCATAGTGAGTAATGCTCTGGGAGAGAGCTACATGTCAATCTATGCATATTACACAATAAGAATAATACTTAACTAGTTCTTTTGGTCATGCTCTAAACCTTTGTCCAGTTGGACTGAGAATTATTGCAATATTACTTGGGAGCTTCCATCTAATTTGGCAACATAAGCAGGTAAACTAGTAGCATTATTTTGGTGGAAACAATCCATTTAAAATCAAACAGATTAAGACATGTATTCCTCCTCCATCATACACCATACCCTTGGAGGCATTGGCAAGCATGGATTTCCATTCTGATTATGCTTGGCATAGTACTGCAGTACTACAAAGTTTGTTGTTGGCTTCCGTAGTGTGGCTAACCAGGAAACCCTCTTGTTCTTTTTCCTGAAACCATGTGCAGGTTGATAATTAACTTGTTTGGCCACAGAATGCATGGACCTTCCCAAGTTACCCATGACCTGGTCTGGCCATCATGTCATGAGTGAGATTTAAACCAGAGACCAAAATCTTGCCAAAAATTATAGAGTGTTGTTTCTGGTGAGAAAACTAGTGTGTTTCTCTTCAGATTCCATCACACTTTGCCAAAAAAAAGATCAAGTGGGCATGATTCACGCTGTCATTGATGGGGCGAGGCTGAACACACTAGGTTTTACTTGGCTGCTCAGAGATTGTAGTACCACCTGTAAAGGGCATCCTGATCAGAACAAGAATAAACTCACCTCACTCCACGACGTAGGCCTCAGGATCTCCCCTTCCCATCCTTGATTGGAGTGAATATTCACTCCAACCTCCTCCATTGCATACAATCATCAGCCCCTTCTCTCCCCCCCACTCCACCCCACCCTAGTGATCATTGACTTTTTACCCCCACAGTCAGGCCAGCACCCCCTTCCCACTACAGCAGCCATCGCCGGCATCAGGCATACCCCATTCATCAAACAGATCCCAGCTCACAAATACAGTTGCAATAACTATCCACTGGGGATAGTTATTTGGGCCACTGGGGGCCCATCCCTAGGTAGAGATTGTCACTGTCAGGGTGGCAGGGTACCACCCTGACAGTGACAGCACTGTCACCACCAAGAGCACTGCTTGGCCACGTCCCTCTTCCCCAGGGGCTACAGCTATCTTTGAGACCACGGGGAGATCCCTGCAACTCATTCATATTTGTGTGAACCTGTTGAAAACCTTACTGATGTGACGTCACATCTACGTGGTTTGAAGACATGATGGGAGGGGGTCAAGATGCAGTGGGGAGGGGGAAACAGGTTAATAATATTGAAATGCATGCAAGTCAGTTTCTTGCCAATAAGAATTGTGACTTCTGGATCCTGAGACTCCATCAGCAACGGGGAAAAGGGATCAGGATTTCACCCAAGGTTTCTGGTCTAGAGATAGGGACACCACTTCCAAAAGACTTTAAAACCTTAATTAACCTAGTAAAATTATGTTACAGATAATCCAGCCAAGTATGAAGTATTGAGGGAAAGTAGCAGTGCTTGGATTTATAGTAGAGATGATGTAGAGAGGACATGGAACCTACATTGGAAAAATGAGGACTATTCATTTGTTAATACAATGTCTGGGGTTTCCATCTTTTCATAATTAGCAAGCACAATGAGCAATGCTTTCTCTTTCTTCAAGAAGATAAATGTTGAAGAAAATGTAGTTGATCCCTGTCACTGAGTGAAATGCAGAGTTTTTTCCATACTCACCACACCTTCCTCTGCTGGAGAATTGTCCCCCACCACCAGCATCACTGGACATCTGAAATACAACACACCATCAACTTACATTCTTGAACATAAAAACATAGGAATTAGGAGCAGAAGTAAGCAAATTCAGCCCTTCAACCCGGCTCTGCCATTCAATCAGATCATGGCTGATTTCTCCCTGGTCTCAAATCCACCTCCACATGTTTCCCATATCCCCTTATTCCTTTTTTAAGTCAGAAATATGTCTGTCTCCTTCTTGAAGCCATTTAACAATTCAGACTCCACTGCACTATGGGGCAGCAAGTTCCAAAAATTCATCACCCTCTGCAAGAAGTAGTTCTTCCTCATCTCAGTTTTAAATATACCATCTTTCAACCTATATCTGTGACCTCTTGTTCTAGATTGCCCAATAAGAAGAAACACTGAATCTAAACACTGAATCAATATTTACTAACATTGATTGGAATAGCTATAGCTCTAGCTCGTTAGAGGGGTCAGTTTTCGTACAAAGTGTGCAGGAAGGTTTTTTGACTCAGTATGTAGATAGGCCAACTAGAGGTGAGGCTACATTGGATTTGGTGCTGGGCAATGAGCCAGACCAGGTGTTAGGCTTGGAAGTTAGTGAACATTTTGGTGATAGTGACCACAATTCGGTTACGTTCACCTTAGTGATGGACAGGGATAGGCATGAAGCTGGGGGCAGTAGTTATAGCTGGGGGAAGGGTAATTATGAGGCCATCAGGAGAGAATTAGGGTGCATAGATTGGACTAGGAAACTACAGGGACTGGGAACATCTGGAATGTGGAGCTTATTCAAGGAGCAGCTGCTGCGAGTCCTTGATAAGTATGTCCCTGTCAGGCAAGGAGGAAATAGTCGAGTAAGAGAACCTTGGTGTACGAAAAAAATTGATTTGCTGGTTAAAAGGAAAAAGGAGGCTTATGTCAGGATGAGGCTTGAAGGCTCGGTTACTGCAATGGATAGCTATAGATTATGATGTATCAAACGTGAGGATACCATTCACCAGGTACACGGTACATACACTTGCAACTCGGCCAACGTTGTCTACCTAATACGTTGCAAGAAAGGATGTCCCGAAGCATGGTATATTGGGGAGACCATGCAGACACTACGACAGCGGATGAATGAGCATCGCTCAGCAATCACCAGGCAAAACAGTTCCCTTCCTGTGGGCGAACACTTCAGCAGTCATGGGCATTCGGCCTCCGACCTGCGGGTAAATGTTCTTCAAGGGGGCTTTCGTGATACACGACAGCGCAGAGTCGCTGAACAGAGACTGATAGCCAAGCTCCGCACACATGAGGACGGTCTTAACAGGGATCTTGGCTTCATGACACACTATCTGTAACACCCGTAACTTGCCTGGGTTAGCAAAAAACCTCACTTACTGTGCTGTCTGGAGAAAACACACAATTCTCCAACAATGCTCAGGATTCCCTTCACACACATTGTTCGCCACTTTAACACTTCAATAGCAGGTTAGATGTAAGGATTCGCATTCTAATCAGCAATCTCTGACTGTCTGTGCTGATGTGTGCTATTGCAGACCAGAACACTGCACTTGCCTGATGAAGACACGGGAGTGTTGAAAGCTCGCTTTTTTACTATCAAATAAATCGGTTGGATTAATAATTGGTGTTGCTAAATT
The DNA here is from genome assembly GCA_024679065.1 of Sphyrna mokarran. Lineage (NCBI taxonomy): Eukaryota > Metazoa > Chordata > Chondrichthyes > Carcharhiniformes > Carcharhinidae > Sphyrna > Sphyrna mokarran. The sequence goes on along the minus strand of JAGIQG010000004.1, from coordinate 53,987,895 downwards.
CTTACTGAGTAGCTATAGATTAGCCAGGAGGGAGCTAAAGAGTGAATTGAGGAGAGCTAAGAGGGGACACGAGAAGACTTTGGCTGATAGGATTAAGGAGAATCCTAAAGCTTTCTTTAGATATGTTAAGAATAGAAGATTGGTTAGGACAAGATTAGGGCCAGTCATAGACAGCAGTGGGAAGTTGAGCCTGAAGAGATTGGAGAGGCACTGAATAAATATTTCTCTTCGGTATTCACGCAGGGTGATGTAAATGTAGTTATGGAGAACACTGAGGTACAGGGTTGCAAACTGGAAAGTATTGAAGTAGATAGGGAGGACGTGCTAGATATTCTTGAGGGTTTGAAGTTGGATAAGTCCCCTGGGCCGGACGGGATTTACCCTAGGATTCTCTGGGAGGCAAGAGAGGAGATTGCAGAGCCTCTGGCTCTGATCTTCAGGTCGTCGTTGGTTACGGGTGTGGTTCCGGAGGACTGGAGGATAGCGAATGTGGTCCCATTGTTTAAGAAGGGGAAGAGAGACCTTCCAGGGAATTATAGGCCAGTGAGTCTTACTTCTGTTGTGGGCAAAGTATTGGAGAGAATTATTAGGGATAGGATTTATAGTTATTTAGAGAGAAATGAATTGATTGGGGATAGTCAGCATGGTTTTGTGAAGGGTAGGTCGTGCCTTACTAACCTCATTGAGTTTTTTGAAAAAGTGACTAAAGAGGTGGATGGGGGTAAGGCGGTTGATGTGGTATATATGGACTTTAGTAAGGCGTTTGATAAGGTGGCCCATGGAAGACTTCTGCAGAAAATGCAGATGTATGGGATAGAGGGTGATTTAGCTAATTGGTTTAGGAATTGGCTAGCAGATAGAAGACAGAGGGTGGTGGTTGATGGGAGATATTCATCGTGGAGTTCGGTTACAAGTGGTGTACCTCAGGGGTCTGTTTTGGGGCCCCTGCTGTTTGTAATTTTTATAAATGATCTGGATGAGGGTATTGAAGGATGGATTAGTAAATTTGCAGATGACACTAAAGTCGGTGGAGTGGTAGATAGTGAAGAGGGGTGTTATAGTTTGCAGAGAGACTTGGACAAGTTGCAGAGCTGGGCCGAGAGGTGGCAAATGGAGTTTAATGTGGAAAAGTGTGAGGTAATGCACTATGGCAGGAATAATAAATGTGTAGAGTATAGGGCTAATGGTAGGATTCTTAGTAGTCTTGATGAACAGAGGGATCTTGGTGTGTATGTGCATAGATCCCTGAAAGTAGGCAGTCAAGTCGAGAAGGTTGTTAAGAAGGCATATGGAGTCTTAGCTTTTATTGGTAGGGGGATTGAATTTTGGAGCCGCAACATCATGTTGCAACTGTACAAAACTCTAGTGCGGCCGCACTTGGAGTATTGTGTGCAGTTCTGGTCCCCACATTATAAGAAAGATGTGGAGGCATTGGAGAGGGTACAGAGGAGGTTTAACCAGGATGTTGCCTGGTATGGAGGGCAGGTCTTATGAAGAGAGGCTGAGGGATTTGAGGTTGTTTTCGTTAGAAAGGAGGCGGCTAAGAGGGGACCTAATCGAAACATATAAGATGATTAGAGGTTTAGATAGGGTGGACAGTGATAGCCTTTTTCCTAGGATGGAGAAAGCTAGCACGAGGGGACACAGCTTTAAATTAAGGGGTGATAGTTATAGGACGGATATCAGAGGCAGGTTCTTTACCCAAAGGGTGGTTCGGGAGTGGAATGCCCTGCCTGCAGCAGTTGTAGATGCGCCAAGTTTGGTGGCGTTTAAGAGGTTAGTTGATAAGTATATGGAAGAGAAGGGAATGGTTTAGTTTGGAGGGGCATTGCTTTTTATATTGGTCGGCGCAACATCGAAGGCCGAAGGGCCTGTTCTGTGCTGTAATGTTCTATGTTCTAAATTTATTTTATCGATCCTTTTTAAAGTTTTATAAACTTTGATCAGATCTCCTTCTAAACTCCAATGTGTATAAGCCCAAATTGTTTAATCTCGCCTCATACGTCAGTCTTTTCATCCCCAGAATCAATCTAGTGAACCTCCTCCAAATTGCTTCCAATGTCACCACATTTTTCCTCAAATAAGGAGGCCAAAACTGAACACAATACTCCAGATGTGCTCTCACCAACACCTTATACAATTACAACAAACACTTCTCTACTTTCATACCTCAGTCCCTTTGCAATAAATGTCAACATCCCATTTACCTTTTTTTATTATATGCTGCACTTGCATAATTGAATCTGCGATTCATAAATATAGTCTCTGCCCGATTGCATTTTGAATCTACTTTCCATTTGTTATAATTTGCCTATTTCGTCTGCCAAAATCAGCTTCCTTTGGAAGCGGACTTCAGATCTGGCTGATGTCACCAGGTACGACTTACAGCTGAGGAAGAAAGACAAGGAAGGACACCAGCAATAACAATGAAGAAAGTGAGAGGCCCAGAAAGAGAAGTCACTGTTAGAGATGCTCTGATTATGATTGATAGGCAGAAGTGGAATTTCATCGGTGCTGTCTCACTGAGCTAATCTAGGGAGGAAAAGCATTGAAAGGGAATGGCATGATCAAACTTGATAAAAAATGTAAGTAATGTTAGAGTGAGCTTTTTGAGAATGTTGCTTCACCTGCACTTCAACGTCTTGGGCTGCTTGTGAGAACACTCAATTGGTTAAATAGCTTTTAACCTTGCTGAACAGGAATGATTTATGAATCAGGCCTGGTACCAGGATAAAGAAATGAATGGATAAATGAAGGTCATTCATCTATATCTTGAGGGTCTGGGGAGAAGTTGGTCTGGTTAATGTGTTGACTGTAATAGTGTAATTGAAGAGCTTAAGTGGACTGTAAAACCATGGCTAAGAATGATTAAGAAGTTGAAATGATCTAATGTATCTTCCTGATCCCATACTGTTAATCTGATATCAGCTTTGTATTTCTTTTGATTGTGATTTAATGATAGTTTGGATGAAATGTTGAGAACAAAGATCAAATTGGTACGAGAGTTTTGAGTAAGCTACTGTATATTATAGTTACATTGGATTGTAGAGTGCGACGTACCTGAGTTCCTACAGGTAAACTCAATATAGAATCATGTAATTATATTGGAATCACATGGCATAATTTGCTGAGTACTCATATTGGATCATGTAACATGAATTTATTAAGACTTGATTCTGTGGTTGCTACAACTAATGCCTGTGCACTCTTGTGTTTAAATGAACAAAACAAATTGGAACAAGAAAGCTGTCCCAACAGATGTCATCAGCACAGTCATGGATGATGTAATGCAATAGATTCAAAGGATTTAGAGAATAGGTTGGTGGGAAATGGAGCAGTAATTTACAAGGATGGAGGGGTTCAAATTTTCTTCAAGTTCTGAAAGGGAGGCTCTGATCCCAGTCCGTAGGAAGCAGAAACAGTTTACAATGCCATTCACACAGTGAATTGGGTGCTCAGCCGCTTAGTGGGAATGTGAGGGATGGGAGTGGGGGGGGGGGGGGGGGGGGGGGGGGGGGGGGGTGGGCGTCAAGGGACCAAGATGTAGATCCTGGGAACCAAATGACTCACAGAGGGCATTGGAGAGAAAGGAGAAACTCTAGAAAAACATATTCATTCAATGCCAAGGCAAGGTGAGGAGAAATCAACAGAGGAATTAATGGTCTTGATTAAAGTTCACGATCTCACCACATTCCTAGTAATAGGCCAGGGTGAAGAGTTAGAGGATATAGGTTTAAAGGAGATGAATAGTAGTGGTGGAAAGAAGTTGAGGGTTATATCTGCATGTCAGGATGGTCCAAAATGTACACAATTTTGCCAGAAGAGAATGCAGTGTAACACCATTCTGTATGGTGCAAATAAAGCTAACAATGGATGGCTCAACTAACTGTGTAACAGACAATAATGTCTACGCCCCTTGGGTTTAAGGGAGGAAAAATGAGTCCATACCAAAGGGATCAGTTAAGGTGGCAGAGAGTAAATATTTTAGTGGAGACAAAGTGTAAGTGGTTCAGTAGCTCAATTGCTGCAGAAGTGTCATTACAAATGAAAGTCCATTAAAGGCTACTCAGCTGACAACTTAAAAGTGCAACTGAACTTGAAAAGAGATTTTTTTTCCCCAGAGGTACATGCAGAAGGAATTGAGTTTGAGGAGTGGTGAGGGACTTAACTGACCACATTTGTTCTTATCTGTAATGGACTCTACTAACTCAGAAACCACAGGAGCATGCAAGCTTGTAGGTATAGCAATGAGTATGAGCAAATTATGCCATGTGATTCCAATATAATTACATGATTCTATATTGAGTTTACCTGTAGGAACTCAGGTACATCGCACTGTACAATCCAATGTAACTATAATATACAGTGGCTTACTCAAAACTCTCACACCAATTCGATCTTTTTCTCAACATTTCATCCAAACTATCATTAAATCACAATCAAAAGAAACACAAAAGTGACATCAGATTAACAATATGGCATCAGGAAAATACATTACATCATTTCAACTTCTTAATCATTCTTAACCATGGTAATTTAAATGGAAGTGAGGTTTAAAGGAACACCAGAGGACACTCAATTCAGATAAGTGAGGACATGGAGAACTGAGACAAGATTGAAATTATTAAGGATAAGATGTTCAGTTCAGTGGCTTGGGAGGGCCGTTGAAAATGGGGATTATAACAGAAAGTTGACAGGGTTAAAGGAAGAGAGGTGCTCAAAGGAAAACTTACCAGATCAGTAGGGGAAGAGATCAATGTGTGATTTGGTGACAAATGCAAGGTTGCCAGCAAGTTATTGTATAAACCATGCATTGGAAACTATAGCCAAATAGGGAATCTTCATTAAGGGAAGACTCAGAATAAGGTCAGGAAGGGGTGGCCTATATCTGCAAGTAAATAGACATTCTAGGGCAAGATGTGGAGGAGCAGTCATTATTATTCTGCTGAAAGAGATTGACAGAATAGTGATATATTGGGTGAATGGAGACAACGAGGAGATTCATGAGGTTAACCTCCAGTGGATGCACTGTTCAGAAAAAAATGGTGAGATAGGACAGTTTGATGCTGTTGTTCAGGAGGCAGCAAGATAGCCCAAATGGATGCACTGCACACTGCTGGACATAAAAAGATGATTATCAGAGAAAGATCCACACCAGGGGCAATAACAGATGAAGTGATGGTTTGTGATAGAGCAAAATATCTAAGGAAAGAAATAAAAGGTGATGTAATCAGATGGATCAAAGAAAGCTGGTGAAAGTAATGGGCACACATCTGGAAAGGCCAAAATGTGCACATGATGAATGTGCATATGATGCACAAATGCATTGCATGGTCATAAACAGGGAAGGGAGCAGAAAATAATACTAAGACTAAATTTTCCCTTCAGAGCAAATGGAGTTAGTGTCAGTGATACTCCTCCTTACATTAAGATCAGAGATTTTACTGCTCACCTCATACTTGTTCCAGTGACAGGGTATTCCCCTCAGACTGGGGACAGTGATGGGTATACTTATCCTCCGACTGATCCATGACAGGATGATTTCTGTCTCACAATGGGGTCAATGACAGCAATTATTGCCTTCCTATTGGTGTTGGTGACACAGGTATTCCTCTCACGTTGCGGTCAATCACAGGGATATTTCCCTCATGCTGGAGTCAATCACAGGGATATTTCCCTCATGCTGGGGTCAGTCACAGGGATATTTCCCTCATGCTGGGGTCAGTCACAGGGATATTTCCCTCATGCTGGGGTCAGTCACAGGGATATTTCCCTCATGCTGGGGTCAGTCACAGGGATATTCACCCTCATGCTAGGGTCATTAGCAGAGATGTTCACACCAGGATAGAAATGGATCAGAATATAAGAATAAGGAATGATTCAGTATTTTGGAATTTCCGGTAATAAATGCAGTATAAAACAGCATGGCTGTCAACAGACAATTTTGGAATGGATGATAATCTAAGGCTAGAGCTTACTTACTGGAGAGTCTTGGCATTGGCCACAGTTCCAGGTCTGTTCATTTCCAAATCCCTGCGACTATAGAAAAGAAGGAAGTGTTATTATTTTTAGCTATGAGTCATGGCTTGATCCATTTTGATTTCTTCAAAAGTGAGCATGGGGATGCCCTGAGACATGGATTTTGCTCTGGATGTGGGCTGATGCAAAAGGGGATTTCGCTTTTGCTGCGCTCTCCTCCTCTCTCCAGGGACAAAGGATCTGTTGATAACTGCCCCCTGTAAATAATGTCAGTTTGGAGATGGTTAAACTCAACTGATGTGCCAGGGACTTTGAGACAAAGGTATGAAATCACATATGCTTGGAGCAGCTGAATCTGCAATTACACCACACAGAAATTTATAAGGACAGCATGAAACCAAACAGGAAACTGGAGGGAGCTGTTCCAGTCAAAGGACCAGCACAATAGGCTGAGTTGCCTCTTTACACACTGTTATTTCAGAAGATTCAACTTTGGAACAAGGGGTGCAATTTATAAATGTAAACAAAGACACAAGCTCATTTGATGAAATATAATGGCTCTAAATGCCCATGGATCAATAACATTTCCAAGAACAGATCAAAACTTTTCCATTTTTACTATATTTTTCACTCTGGTGAAATTTGTACTTGAGGGGGATGTGAGCCCTCACTGCTCAACTCTAACTTTAGGGCAATATTGCCTGAATGAGTTGTGTCAGTAGAAATATTTCCTGTAATGAACAATATCTGTCACAATATTAGCTTTATTGCAGCCGTATAACTTGTACTGAGGACTGTGACAGTGTTACCTGTATCAAGGAATGACTGTGGTAGCACGGTCTGTATTAAGATGAGTCTGTTAAACACTGCCTGTATCGAGTGGGACCATGCTGCCTATGTTGAGGAGTGTTTGTGACAGCGTTGCCTGTACTGAGTGTCTGTGACAGTATTACCTATATCGAAGAACGTCTGTGAGAGTGTGACTTAAATTGAGGTACGTTCATGACAACATTGCCTGTACGGAAGAGTGTAACATATTTCCTATATTGAGGAGTGATAGTGACAGTGTTGCCTATATTGAAGAGTGTTGGTGATAGCATTGCCTGTACAAAGGGATGATTGTGGCAGTATTGCTTGTATTGAGGAGCATCTGTGACAATACAGTACTGTACTGAGGAGGAGTGTCTGTGACAGTGTTACCTATATTGAGGAGTATTTGTGACAGCATTGTCTGTACTGAGGAGTGTCTGTGTACTGAGTGTCTGTGACAATGTCTATTTCTCAGAAGACTAAGGAAATTTGGCATGTCAACTACAACTCATCAATTCTTACAGATGCACCATAGAAAGCATTCTTTCTGATTATATCACAGCTTGGTATGGCTCCTACTCTAACCAAGACCACAAGAAACGACAAAGGATCGTGAATGTAGCCCAGTCCATCACTCAAACCAGCCTCCAACTCTTTGTCACTGTCTACACTTCCTGCTGCCTCAGAAAAGCAGCCAGCAGAATTAAGAACCCCACACACTCCAGACATACTCTCTTCCATCTTCTTTCATTGGGAAAAAGGTGCAAAAGTCTAAAGACACGTATTAAACAACACAAGAACAGCTTCTTCCCTGCCATCTTTTGAATGAACTTTTGAAAATGGACCTACCTGGCATTAAGTTGATCTTTCTCTACACTCTAGCTATGACTGTAACACTACATTCTGCACTCTCTCCTTTCCTTCTCTATGAATGGTATGGTTTGTCTGTATAGTGTGCAAAAAACAACACTTTTCACTGCATACCAATACATATGACAATAATAAATCAAAACAAATTATATATTGAGGGGCATTGTGACAGCATTGTTTGTACTAAGGAATACTGATGGCAATGTTACCATATTGAGGAGTGTCTGTGACAATATCATACCGTACTGAGGAGCGTCTGTGACAGTGTTACCTGCACTGAGAAGTGTTTGGGACAGCATTGCCTGTATTGAGGAGTGTCTGTGACAATGTCACCTGTATTGAGGATGTTTGTGACAGCATTTCCTGCATTGATAAGTGTCTTTGCCAGTTTTATCCATATTGAGGAGTGTTGTGACAGCATTGCCTGGATTGAAGAATGGCTTTATATCGAGGAATATATGTGATAGCATTGCCTGTACCAAAGAATGCTTGTGGCAGTTTTATCTGTATTCAGAAGTGTTTGTGATGGCATTGTCTGTACTGAGGAGTGGCTGTGACAGCGTTGTACTGTACTGAGGAGTGAGTGTGACAGTGTTACCTGTTGTACATGTTCCAGAAGAGCTGCAGATTGCTCTGGTTGACGTTGGCTGATATCTGCTGTCGGAGGCTCTGCACCAGCTCCGTATTGTTCATCAGTTCCTCCTGAGACAGGAGGTAGAAATATTGTTACACACTACTCTTCTAACAGCCATCTCTACCTCCTGCTTTCTTCAGTAAAGATCTTTTTCCTTCTCTCTTCTCTTGAATTCTCTGCTGGGTACCACTGCATGGGTACAGGATGCCCTGTGGTCTCTCACTGAAGTGGGCATGCTTAGAATATGGGACGAGTCAGCAATCAGAATCAGGTGTTTTAATTTCATTCCCCAAAACCCTCTCCATTCTCCCAACACCAGGTCCTGGATGCTAACTGCAGCCCTTATTTGGCCATTGCGACTCATTTGTCATTGATCTGTTTTTAGTGATGTTGACCAGGATGTTACCACACAACAGGAATCAAATTTGCAAACACAGCATATTTATTGTTTCCAGAACTTCATCATCCAAGTCATTCAAGTGAGCACTTTCTGAATCTCTATTCAATGGAAACACGTGTGGGCGGTACAGTGGCACAGTGGTTAGCATTGCTGCATCACAGCACCATGGTCCTGGGTTCAGTTCCAGTCTTAGGTCACTGTCTATGTGGAGTCTGCACATTGTCCTTGTGTCTATGTGGGTTTTCTCTGGGTGCTCCGGTTGCCTCCCACAATCCAAAGATGTGTAGGTTAGGTTGATTGGCCATGCTAAAATGACCCTAACATCAGCAGGATTAGCAGCGTAAATGAGGGTTACAGGATTAGGGGCTGGGTGGAATTGTGGTCGGTACAGATGCAATGGGCCAAATGGCCTTTTTTGTACTGTAGGGATTACATTATATTCTACTCTACCTGTTGAGCATTGGGATTTGGATGAGTTTCAACATGCAGAGCCAAAGATATAGAGTAACAACAGAATGAATATAGTAGCTTTGGGATACACTGGGGACTGGGAGTGGGGTGGAATGGGAACATTAGATTTCTGTCCTAATCAGGAGTATTTTAATCCATTTAAATCTTGCTCCACTTAAACCACTTAAATCTTGTATTCTGCTCAGTGAAAGCTGAAAGCTTAAACTGAAGACAGTGGGAGGGGGAAGATTCAGTGGCTATAGTCACGTAGGCACCAATAACATAGGTAAGACTAGGAAAGAGATTCTGCATTGACAGTGTAAAGAGCTAGAGATTAAATTAAAAATTAGAACCTCAAAAGTAATAATTTCTGGATTATTACCTCAGCCTTGTGCAAATTGGCATAAATGAAATTGGAGAGATGAATGCATGGTGCAAAGATTGGTGTGATAGAAATGAGTTTTGACTCATTGTCTCTGGCACTTTTACTGGGGAAAGTGGGACCTGTACTGTTGGGATGGTCTACATTTGGTTTGTGCAGGAGAGAATGTTTGAGCCAACCATATAATTAGAGAAGTACATTAAACTAACTGGAGGGGAGAGGGAAGAGACTTTATAGGGGAAGATTTGAGTAAATTCAGGGCATATATTCAGGGCCTGTACAAAACTCTAGTGCGGCCGCACTTGGAGTATTGTGTGCAGTTCTGGTCGCCACATTATAAGAAAGATGTGGAGGCATTGGAGAGGGTACAGAGGAGGTTTACCAGGATGTTGCCTGGTATGGAGGGCAGGTCCTATGAAGAGAGGTTGAAGGATTTGAGGTTGTTTTCGTTAGAAAGGAGGCGGCTAAGAGGGGATCTTATTGAAGCATATAAGATGATTAGAGGTTTAGATAGGGTGGACAGTGATAGCCTTTTTCCTAGGATGGAGAAAGCTAGCACGAGGGGACACAGCTTTAAATTAAGGGGTATGAGTTATAGGACGGATATCAGAGGTAGGTTCTTTACTCAAAGAGTGATTAGGGAGTGGAATGCCCTGCCTGCAGCTGTTGTAGATGCGCCAAGTTTGGTGGCGTTTAAGAGGTTAATTGATAAGTATATGGAAGAGAAGGGGATGGTTTAGTTTGGAGGGGCATTGCTTTTTATTTTGGTCGGCACAACATCGAAGGCCGAAGGGCCTGTTCTGTGCTGTATTGTTCTATGTTCTATATATAAAGTATTGGTCAAGGTAGCAATAAAGGTTATGATAATCAGAGTATGACAGGGAGAGACAGGAATTGCAAACTTAAGTCTGTGCCAACAGATAGGGTGATATCATCATTGGACTGGGATAAACAAAGTAAAAAGTCTCACAACACCAGGTTAAAGTCCAACAGTTTATTTGGTTGCAAAAGTCACCAGGGAATAAGTGCCCCCACTTACTCCCACTCATCTGATGAAGGAGCAGCGCTCTGAAAGCTAGTGGCTTTTGGTATCAAATAAACCTGTTGGACTTTAACCTGGTGTTGTGAGACTTCCAACATTCAGGGCCAGAGTTTACAAAAACAGTAAAAAATAATGAATTAAGGGCTCAGTATCTGAATTCCCTCAGCACTCACAGTAAAACAGATGAGCATCAGATCAAATAGCAATTCATATATATGATTTGAAGGCCATTATAGAGACATAGCTACAAGAAAGCCAAAGCTGGGGCCTAAATATCCAAGGGAATATGATTTTTCAGGAAGGACAAAAAGCTGAGAGAAGGTGGTGGGGTAGCTCTGTTAATCAAAAAGGGCATTAGAAATATAATAAGAGATTCCTTTAGTTCTAAAGATCAAGATGTAGAATCAGTTTGGTGGAGCAAAGAAATATTACAGGACAGAAAACATTGGAAGTTGTTTTATAGGCCACCAAACAGCAGAGTTAATGTAAATCAAAGTATAAATCAGGAAATTAGACGTGTGGTTAACAAGGGTAATACAATATTTATGTGGGATTTCAATGTACCTATAGACTGGCAAATGTAATTGGTACTAATGTCGTTGAGGATAAGTTCTTGGAATGCATGCAAGGTGGTTTGCTAGAGCAGTATTTTGAGCAGCAAGCTAGGGAATGGCCTATTTTGGATCTAGTTTATAGAATAAAGAAGGGACTATTTAGTAATCTTATGGCAAAGGAGGTTTTAAAAAAGAGTGACCATAATATAACTGAATTTTACAATGATTGGAAGTAATGCAGTTCAATTCTAAACAAAGGAAACTAAAACAGTATGAAGAGCAAATTGGCTATGGTAGTCTAGGGAGCAAGTAAAAAAGATATGATGGTAGATAAGGAATGCTAGCATTTAAAGAACTAATACAAGTTTTACAACAAAAATACTTTCCTTTAATGCACAAAAACCCAGCAAACAAAGTATTCCAACTGTGACCAACAAAGAAATCAAAGATTGCATCATATCAAAAGAAAGAGGTAGTTAAAGATAAGCCTGAGAATTGGGAACAATTTAGAATTCTGCAAAGGAGGATCAAGAAAAAGATTAAGGGCTAATAAAACATGAGAATAAACTACTAAGAAACACAAGAATGGACTGTAAAAGCTTCTATGGATAGTAAAAAGGCAAAGATTTGCAAAAACAAATATGGGTCCAAAACAGCAGAGTAGGTAGAATTTATGATGGGAAATAAAGAAAAAGCAGAGAAACTAACGGAGGGAGCTACTAAAAACCTCTCAAAAATTATGGAAAATCAAGGGACGAGTATAAATGGGGAACTGCAAGATATTAATTTGGTTAAAAAAAGCGAGAGAAATTAATGAAACTTAAAATGATAAATCCTCTGGACCTCATAATGATTTCCACCTCAGAATGTTGAAAGAAGTAGCTGTAGATATAGTATAGCATTTGTAGTCATCTTTCAAAATTCTATAGACTCTGGAATGGTTCCTACTGATTGAAAAATAGCAAATGTAAGTCCATTATTTAAGAAATGAGGGAGAGAGAAAACTGGGAACTATAGATCTGTTAGTATGACATCAGAAGTAGGGAAAATGCTAAAAGCAATAATAAAGCATGTGATTATAAGATGTCCAAAACAATGGTAGGATTGAGCAGAATTAACATGGATCTATAAAAGGAAAATCATACGAAATAAATCTATTGGGGTGGAACCTAAATGGCTCTCTCTGCCCATCAATCATATCCGATTTTTAAGCTCTTGCGATTTTATGAAAATCAGATCTCCAGCGAGGTCAGCTGGGAATGAGAGAAAGGCTTTATAATTTATTTAAATATTTTATAATATTCATTTGCATGTCTTTAGTGAGTCTGTGCTTAATTGTCCAGGCCCACTTGCCTTTATGGCCTTGCGGGGAGAGATTCTCTCCAGCGAGGGAAACAAACACCTATTCCCCATAAACAGGAAACAGTGGTGTTGCCCCCTGAAACTCCCTCACCATAATTTACCAATCTGCTGGCAAACTTGTCTTTGGTGCCTCCCTCCCTGACTTCAAATCAGGCATCAGACCTGTAGTATGATCCGAAAGTTAAAATGAACTGGGTCTTAAACCTAGGCCAGCCACTGCATTTTCCATTTGCTCTCTGCATACTCCCTTCCCCATTGTAGTTTTTGTTTTCCAAAGTGAAATATATCAACATTTAAAACAATTGATTTTAACCAAAATCAGTAACTCTCACTCCAAAAGAGCAAAAGTTGATAAACCTGTGTCTGGACCAACACCTTTCAAACTGTTCCATTTTTATTGTGTTAGGATGACGAAGCTTTTCTATTAGGTTATCAGCTGACACTGCAGAGCACTAAGCCACTGTTCTCCATGAAAGATCTGCTTACCTGGCTGCAGAGATGCGATAGGACGGTGTCAGGGAGTGAACTGGTCAGACCTGAAAGCTGTCAGCAAACAAACAGAAGAGAAATGAACTACACCCCACTTTTTCCAGTCTACTCAAGGAAGATATTCCCCACTCACACACCTAAACAAGCTAAAATTGCAGACAAGCCTCAAATCTGAATTCCTTACTCCTCTATATTGACCACTGAAAAAGAACACTCATTCAGACTAGTTGAGTGTGAAGGGCCTCATAAAATTTACTGTTACATATAAAATCATCTGAATCATGGGTGTAACATCTTTGGGTATCCATTATTGAACATGTTAACTGTTGAACTTTTCATTAGATTCAAGATTGCAACTCACTCCCAAGTATATTTATGTCCATATACATAAACTATCTGAATCCTTGCTTAGATTTCAATTATTGAGACAAGTTCAGAATTCCTTAACTCCTTCTTTCCAGCCTAACTTGGTCAATGATCATGTTGATGATTAGCAACAATACTAGTTGGTTGTAAGCACTTACTTTTGTTGCTGCCCAGTCAATCCAGCCTTTTCCACAGGGGTCAATATTGATGAGGACCATCCCTTCTACCATATCTGGGAAAATCAGCTGAAAAAGCAGACAGTTTAGTGAATCCAGCATGTCAGGGAGAGGATAGCGCAAGAGGGAGACACCAACATGAGACAGGGATATGAGTTTGACTGAATTAGTCATGCGTGAACTAAGAACAAAACTAGCAACAGTACAAAAGAGTGAATGAATCTATTTACCTGAAATTCTTTTGTCTATTGTTTAATAAAGAGGACAAGCCACTTAAAATGAACAAAATTTTATACAAAAAACATCTGTTACTAGTACCGTGTAGTATGGTTTCAACAAGGTAGAAGGATAGCTATATAATTCAGTAGGCTGACCTGCCATCGTCTTATTGAGATAGAAAAGATCATTTAAAAAGCAGAATGTGATAAAAATGCCAGTGAACGAGTTAGTGTCTTAGTGAGAAAACTTAATGGCTCAGGTGATGAGACAGATTTGCATTAGAAATCTAACCCATAACTAAAAGAAAGAAGAATATTTCCAGCTCCATAATATGGTTTAAACAGAGACGAGAACAATTGGTAGAGTTTTACTACAGGATAAACAGAGTGAATAGTGACTATCCTTTTCAAACAGGGTATCACCTTGATGAGTCCATTGTGAATACAGTTTCGTATACTCAGCAGTATAAAACAGAAAAGACACAGGTTCAATCCTCAATTTCTCCCAAATTCGTTAATCTCAATCAGACCAAGTGGTACTTGGTTTTTAACTAGTTGTGGGAAGGGATGGAACAAATAAAACAACAATAATTTAACTTCAACTGAATTTTGCAATTTCTTGGAGCCTGAAATTCTATCTACAAAGCAATGGTTAGACACTCACAGCAAACTTGGCGAGGATATAGGCTCCAGCTCCCACTCCGATTCCAACAACACTTTTAAATCTACATTGAGATAAGACAACACGTTAAAGTTCAAATAAATCCTGGATAACTTAATCTGCCCTACCTGTATACATCCAAGATTGAATGTTGGATGACCAGGCCAATGCCCAGCAGTCATCTATACATCTGAGCTGTATACCATTGCTGGCATGCAACCCATGCACTATGTATGTTTGAACTCAATCCAGCATAGCCATGGTATGGAGAGGGACCAAAATAAACCAACCTCAACAAATATCTTCGACAAGTAATAATATTATATCCTTTTCCTTTTGCTTCTCCACCCTTCTCACTTCATTCCATTCAATTTTATTCTAGCAACTTTCTCTTTTGTGCTTCTCCTGCCCAAGGAAATAATTCAAGTCACTGTGGGTGAGAATTCTTATTCTGATGGCAATTTCCATCATGATATGCAGATCCAAAAGCACTAGTGTTAGCAACAGAATTACAGTTGGAGGAACGCTGAAGGGATCATGTTGGCACTGTGTAGATCATTAATTACGCCACAACTTGTGCAGTTCTGGTCAGTTCATTACAGAAAGGATGTAATTGCACAGGAAAGGATACATAGGAGATTTACAAGGATGTTGCCAGGAATGGAAAATTGCAGCTACGAGAGAAGACTGGATCAACTAGGATTGTTCATCTTGAATCAGAGGAGGCTGAGGAGATATTTGATTGATGTTTGCAAAATTGTGAAAGACATGGATAGAAAGATGATTGAAACTGTCAAGACAGTTAGCTTTCCCCTCCAGAACATTCTTTCACTTGTGAATTTGCTCTGCCCATTTAATCCACTGATATTTTCTTCTAGCTTTGAGCATCTCACCTTGTCCGTTTTCTTGCTTCTCAGTTAAATCCTTGTTCTCTATCAGACACAGAGTATCATAAAATTATTGTCACCAATATCTCTTCACTGCTATTCTCCCTAGGCTTCGGCAATGAATAACTTTTCACTGTTGTCATTTCAATCTCCATTTCAATTTATCATGCTCTATCTCTTCTCAGTTCACTGCCATCCTATTATTACTTAACCTTGCTCTCCATAAAAATTCCCTAATCAATATTCTCAACTGCTCCCTTGGCCTTGTATGACCTTGTTATTCTTATCATATTAGTTAAATATAAGACCATTTTTGATCACTTTCTAGTATCATCTTCCACTGTCAGTCTTCTTTTGTCTCCCAAACCTGCTTTCTTCTGAGTCCACTCCTGGAAATAACTCTTTCCCAATTCACTTCCAACAGTAATTTCAAGGTCCCAGTTGTTTAGTCTTTGGCCTTCTGGTCACCACTACATTTCTGCAGCTACCAATCTACTCAACTAATCTAGACCTCTATCTTTGATGCTCTGTCACTATTAAACCCTTGTTATCTCTCATGGTAGTTATTTCTCCTGTGGCCATTTCCCCTGTTTACATCCCTTACATCTAATTCCTTAACATTAAGGAACGCAGACCTGAACAAATATGGTGACAACTAACATAGAAACATAGGAGGTAGGAGCAGGAGGAGGCCATTTCAAGCCTGCTCCACTATTCATTACAATCAAGGCTGATCATCCAACTCAATAGCCTAATCCTGCTTTTTCCCCATAACCTTTGATCCCTTTTGCCCCAAGTGTTATATCCAGCCATCTCTTGAATACATTCAATCTTTTGACATCAACTACTTCCTGTGGTAATGAATTCCATAGGTTCGCCACTCCTTGGGTGAAGAAATGTTTCTTCAGCTCCTTCCTAAATGGCCTACCATGAATCCTCAAACAGTCCTAAATGGTCTATCCTGAATCCTCAGACTGACCCCTGGTAGATCACTAGGTGGACAACATAAATCAGCTACCGGGTCTACTCTGCTCTGTTAAAACTCCTCACTATTCCAAGACCATTCTGGAATATAAAACTAACTAAAAGATTCTTTTCTTTATTGCGGTCTGCCTTATTAAGTTCTTTTGCTCTATCATATCCACCTTTGCTTCCAACAACATGCAAGCTCCTGATTTCTTTGATAGTAAGATTGAGCTGATCAGCTACCTCTACTGTTTTTCGTTGCTAACTGGGCCAAAAAAAATCTTCAAATCTCTAGCCTGAACTAGCATCTAGAAGTCTAGAACTAGCTTCTGATCTTTTGTGCATTCCCAATCCATCACAGGCAGCTGTACCTTCAGATACTAAGGCCCCAGGCTCTGGAATTCCTAACAAAAATTTCTCTGCCTCCTTTACTCCTTTAATGTACTTCTTACAATATTGACAATGCTTTTGGTCATCTGCCCTAATATTTCCTATGTGAATCAGTGCTAAATTATGCCTGATAACATTGTTGGCCAACTGTTTTGTGATGTCTTACTACATTCAAGATGTTTCTTAAGTTTCCAAAATGGCAGGGAGGGCATTCATAAACATGTTTGATTGGAATCAGAGGTGCCAGCCTTCCCAATTCAAACTCTCCCAAATTTGATGTTACTCCCCTGTTGGGGTGGTGATGCTGGTGAGATCATAGATTTAATCATCTAGATAATTTTAGTTTTATAATGCTTTAATTTTCAAGAGGATGTGATAAAGGCGGTGCCATAAGAACTGTATTTAACTATTTTATTTACTTCAGAAAAGTCAAGGGGCAGGATTTTTCAGCCACGCATGCCGCAAAACTGGAAATTCTTATCTGAAGTCGATGGACCTTTAATGGTCCACCGAATTTTCTGTCTCATCTGCTACAATTCCTGGAACAGAGTGTGGTGTGGAAAATCTTTGGCCAAGCTATATGTAGCAAGATAAGTAATTGAAATTAAGGTATAAATCAGCCACGATTAAACAGAACAACTAAACCAGTTCAAACAGCTGAATTATCTATTCCTGATACTAGCACCTGAAAAAGGTGTACTTACTTGGTTCTTTTCCTGAGTTATACTGTTTGTTTTTCAAGAATCTGAGTGCTTAACAACATTTAGAGGTATTTGTAACTCCTAAAAATAGGCAGATGCAGGTTAGGTTGGGATTTAAAATGTCAAAAACTGAATCCAAACCTCAACCCAGCCACTTCCAGTTAGAAATGTTATGAGGGTGAACAACTAACATACTCATATGAAGTACGGTTGGCAAATTAAGTGTTATAATCGGAAGTATGACTCATACTTATCTATCATTTTAAAGTTTAGTTCCAGTTGGCTGAATTTGATGGGTCTTAGGAATCCCAGCAGCAAAAAGAAAGTGAAAACTGCTGCATCCAAGAGGTTACAGTCTTTCAGTTTACCTGCTAGATCTAGTTTACTTCTTCACCAACACCCTATAATACTTCCCATCCCCTGCACACCAATCCAACTTTGCTGTCTCCAACCTCCTAGCTGCCTCTAATGTTTGATCTCCTCCATTTAGAACCTTGTTGCTTGATGGCTCCATACTCAACAATGTACAATATTAATGATATCAGATGTAAAGCATATAGTTAGTGTTTATTAGGAGACAATTAACATAGGACAACTCACCCAAAGTGCTGAACGACGCTTGGCAACATGGCAGCCAGCTGGTCCATGGTAGGGAACTGGTACCTGAGTAAAGGGCCCAGCACACAAAAGAAATTAATGAAGGAGACAATCTTTCATATATCAAATGGCATTTGAGAGTGGAGGCAACATAATAAACAACAATGTATCACAAAGATAATAACTGAAGGGAGCACTAATAATTATAAGCATAGGGTGTGGGTAGAGATGGAATTTCTGCAAAACATTCCCCTGAACTCCTGCCATAACTGGCAGAAACACTTAAACAACCATCACTGCTTTTCACTGAGTTTTACTGTGTGACATTGGGATAACCTCACCCTACAGGGTAGCACACATTTCCAACTGCATATTGCAAGATTCAAAAGCTGTAGTTCACTAACCCCTGTGATCTCTTGTGTGCTTAGAAACAGACTATCCAGCAATGGCAAATGGGAGAGTGTGCCAAGTACAGAGGTAATGCCTGACCAGGAGATAGAGCAGCCATTTATATGGGCACTCAGTTTACAATCTATCAGGTATTAAAAAGTGACAGTCTTTGAATAACTACAAATTTGTAATCTAATATACATATTATACATAGTAAGATGGAGGCCATTTTTATATTAATCAACAGCAACCTAATCAAAGGATTCAAAGAGTTTATATATGTAAAACAATGTTAGTAGATGGCAACACCGCCATTTCTGAGTTCCTCTCTAATTTACACATCATTCTGATGTGCTCATATATCCTCATTTTTTTTGTCAGTGCTGGGTCAAAATCCTGGAACTTCCAATCTAACACAAATGCAGGAGGGCTTTCACCCCCAGGAACTGTTCAAGAAGCTCACCCCACCTTCTCAAGTGTACTTATGTTGGGTAATAAATGTCAGGTCTTGCCTATGACAGTCTCATTCCAAAAATTAATATAAATAAAGGATTGTGGTATGGGTTACAAGCAGGTATCCAATTAAAGGGTTCAGGGCAGCCATACAGAACAATGGAGACCTCAGAGGAAGTTACTGTCTGGAATCTGAATGGAATGTATGATACAAAAACTAGAGAGAGAGGGGGAGACACACACACACACACACACACACACACACACACACACAGGCTGTTTTGAACTGTGACCAGACTCCAACTATTATTTATTGTGGGACTGAGCAAACAATTCAAAGCTGATGCAAATTGACATGATAAGGCAGTGGGACTCACCCTGACGGGAACTGTGAGGCGTTCGTTTGCTGGCCTGGAGCATCCACATGGCACACAACAAAGTGCTTGGTGATTTCCTGCATGTCCTCAAAATTGAAGAATGTATTGAAGCATAATTTATCTGAAAAAAAGGAAGTCAATGATGGTTTATCATTAGTAGTTCCAGAGAGTACCAGGAGATTGAAAGCAGCACCGGTCAGTAATGTGGACCAGAAATAGCAGGACCAGTACAATCAGTAACTCCATACTTGTTTTCATACAACTGCAGTTCTTGCTGTACCGCAACAGCACGTTGAACCCCAAGAATTCTTCCTCCCACAACTGCATTTAATCCCAAAATTTTTCCATATCTTTTTTAATGTTTATTTACTAGACACAAGTAGGCTTACATGGACACTGCACATTCTGGTGCCTGGTCAGGTACACTGAGGTGTCAATGCACCTAACCAGCACATCTTTCGGACTGTGGAAGGAAACTAGAGCAACTGGAGGAAATCTATGCAGTCACATGGAGAATATGCAGATTCCACACAGACAGTGACCCAAGCCGGAAATCGAATTTGGGTCCCTTCCTGACGCTGTGAGACAGCGTTGCTAATCAGTGTGTCATCATGCCGTCCTATCTCATTGGCAAATCAAGTATTTTGTAGTGCAGTGGTAGTATCTCTGCCTCTGAACCAAAAGCTCTGGGTTCAGACCACAAGAACACAACATGAAACAGGAGCAGAAGGAGATCATTTGGTCCTATAAGCTTGTTCCACCATTCAATAATATTATGGCTGATCTTGGGCTTCAACTCCACTTCCTGTCTGTTTCCCATATGTTTTCATTTATCGAGCCAAAAATCAGTCTATTTCAGTCTTAAATGTATTCAATAATAGAGCATCCCATGAATGACGAAAAAAACCCTCAGGCAGAGAATTCCAAAGATTCACAATCCTTTGAGTGAAGTAGTTTCTTTTCATCTCAGTCCTAAATGATTGGCCTTTTATCCTCACTGTGCTCCCTGTGCTAAGCAACTTTTTAAATCTCCAAAATGGCAGGTAGGCAGGACACAAACACATATAACCAGACTCAAGAGGTGTCAGGCTTCCCAATCATATATATATAGGCAATTAATATTTCTTTATGCGGATCATTCTCAAAGATCTTATAATATGGTAGCAAGTTACAGCCTTCCGGTCTCAACATCAAATTCAACAACTTCAGATGACTAGCTGTACCCTACCTCGATCTCTTTGTTTTCATTTTATTTAATTTTTAACTGTTCTCTACCTTTTCTTTGTTCATTGTCTTTATTTTTCTTTTCCATCCATTTTATGTCTCCTTTCTTTACTTTTCTCACCCTTTGTTTTCTTTTTTTCTCCATTTCACCTCTCTCTCACCCATTTGCCCCTTCTCTCACAGCTTCATCTGTCACAGCTTAACCTCTGATTTCAGCTTCTCTGGCATTGGCCATTTGCACTTTCTATTTCCTCTATCGACTGTTGTCAACAGCCTTTCTCCTGGTTTCTGTGGCTATGACTCATCCTTCATTCCCTCACTCTATAGTATAAATATCTCCCACTTTCTATGCTTTTTAGTTTTGAGAAAGGGTCACCTGGACTCGAAATGTCAGTTTTTTTCTCTCCTTCCAAATGTTGCCACATCTGCTGAGATTTTCCAGCATCTTTTCTTTTGGTTTCAGATTCCAGCATCTGCAATAATTTGCATTTATCTTATAATGTGATAATTCACACAGGACTGTCTCATAGAAAATAAAATCAGAATCGGTAATTCAGTTTGTTTCATTGTTCTATTTAACCTTGAGTGGCTGATTTGTACCTTAACTCGATTTACTTTCTTTGCCCTGTATACCTCGAATATTCTAAAATAAAATAAAATAGTTAAATACCGTTATTATAGCATCATCTTTATCATCTCCTCTTGAACATTTATTACAAAGCTAAAATTATTTTGATGATTAAATCTATGATCTCATCAGCATCACCTGCCTTTAACAACAGCCTTTAACATAGTGAAAAAACCAAGACATCTGATATCAATATTATCAAGCAAAATTTAACACTGATGCATACAGATGACCCAAAGCTTAGTCAATGAATTAGCTTTTAAGGAGCATACAAAAGGGCAAAAAGAGAAGTGGAGAAGTTTGTAATGGAATTCCAGAGCTTGAAGCCTTAGTATCTGAAGGTACAGCTGCCAGGGATGGATTGAATAAAATTGGGAATGCACAAGAGATCAAAATTAAAGAAATGCAGCTATCTCAGAGGGTTCTCAGGATGGAAGAGCGAGTCTTACGATATTAAATATAGAAGGGAAACAGTCTCCACTCGGTGAGTAGCCAACAGCTTGTTATAGTCTGCCAGTGTGTTCCAATTTGCTACTTCAGTCTAAAGCCTGGTGACAAATGGTGACAGCATTGAGTTTAGGAAATAAGTGAGGTTTTCAGGGAAGTGGGGGAGGGACAGAGCGGGTTACAGTCTGCTGGGTGGGAGGGAGACTGGCCCCCGGGTAGGAGAGGGCCTGGAACAAGGAGAGGGACTGGTGGGGGAAAGTGTGGGGAAGCCAGAAGGAATGGGGGATTTTCTGCTCCCATTTTTGGGAGCCAGATACGGCAGTAGGAGCAGGAAATCCCACAAGAGTCCCAAAGTGCAGTCTATACTGGCAGGATATCCTATTTCCATTGTCAATGGCATAAGAGGAAACTTGACGTTTATTATCTAGACCTCCATTTAAATGGGTTTAAATCCAATTACCAAGTCTTTATGCCTGATAGTTCCTGCACCCAGTAGATGGTCCATTAATCTTGGCATGAGGTCATGGCAACATAAATCACAACAAATCCCCTATGATCTGCACCTAGTAAGTCCAAGCAGATGAAGGTATGCTGGTGAATACAACACTGAGTGGGGAGAGAATTATGCCCTGGCACCACCCCTCAGTGGTGCATTGCCCTTTAGAGGAGTTGCGTGGGATGCTCTGTGGGGTTGGTTGTTCTGAGGAAGGGGGGATTCCATGTGGGGATAACCCATGCTAGAAGTTCCGGGGGGTGGCTACTTTGGGGATGGGGGATTTATTTTCATTTTTTGTAAAAAGGGGATATTGATCTTTTAAAAACTTAGTTGCTCCTTAACATCCCTAATAATGCAGCAGAGGAACCCAGCCTTGGGGCTGGGAGCTACCACACCGTTTTTCCCAGCCGTTGCCCCACTATGCCTAAAAATGAGAAAACTCAGCCCAGAGATTCTGCCAGGAAGTGGGAGTGGGCAGAGAGACTGCTGAGCATAGTGCTGTAGGAGGAACTGACTGCCATAGGGGGGTGAGTGAGCAAATGTGTGTTTAAGTGGACTTAACAAATATACTCGTAAGCAAATATCAATGATAGCCCGGCCTTGTGTGTATGTGCGAGCAAGAGGTTTTTGAAATAAGTGGGTCCCCACCTGAGTTAAACTAGTATAGACAGGAATCTCAGTTAGCCTTCATTAAGTGTTCATGCACTGTTATTTCACGACATAACTTCAAGAGAAGGTCCTTGCAGATTTTCTGATACAAAGTCTACATACCATACAATAAGAGACTGGCTACATAGATATTGGATAAATGGCTAATGTCAGTTGTTATTCTTGGAGCATGTCCAATTGCTTCAAAAATAGATAGAAGCAGAACAGAAATTCAAAGCCTATATTTCAATAACTTGTTCTTTTTTCAAGGAAGGGCTAATCAAGTATTTTTCTCCACGAGTAATGTATGAATCTAAAAGTGTCAGTCATACTTCATTTGGCAGCACTGTTGCCTCTGAGGCTCCAAGTTCAGAGCTTGAGCATAAAAATCAAGGCTGACCTTCCAGTGCAGTACTGAGGGAGGCAGCACTGTTAGATTAAACCTTCAAATTAAACCTTAAACTGAGTGCCCTTTCCATAGCTTTTATTGATAGGGGGATTGAATTTTGGAGCCGCAAATGTCATGTTGCAACTGTACAAAACTCTAGTGCAGCCGCACTTGGAGTATTGTGTGCAGTTCTGGTCCCCGCATTATAAGAAAGATGTGGAGGCATTGGAGAGGGTACAGAGGGGGTTTACCTGGATGTTGCCTGGTATGGAAGGCAGGTCTTATGAAGAGAGGCTGAGGGATTTGAGGTTGTTTTCGTTAGAAAGAAGGCGGCTAAGAGGAGACCTTATTGAAACATATAAGATGATTAGAGGTTTAGATAGGGTGGACAGTGATAGCCTTTTTCCTAGGATGGAGAAAGCTAGCACGAGGGGACATAGCTTTAAATTAAGGGGTGGTGGTTATAGGACGGATGTCAGAGGTAGGTTCTTTACCCAGAGGGTGGTAAGGGTATGGAATGCCCTGCCTGTGCAGTTGCAGATGCGCCAAGTTTGGTGGCGTTTAAGAGGTTAGTAGATAAGTTTATGGACGAAAAGGGAATGGTTTCGGTTAGAGGGTCATTGCTTTTTCCTAATTGGTCGGCGC
Source organism: Sphyrna mokarran (assembly GCA_024679065.1). NCBI lineage: Eukaryota > Metazoa > Chordata > Chondrichthyes > Carcharhiniformes > Carcharhinidae > Sphyrna > Sphyrna mokarran. The sequence continues at coordinate 53,964,265 of JAGIQG010000004.1, read as the reverse complement.
AACATCGAAGGCCGAAGGGCCTGTTCTGCGCTGTAATGTTCTATGTTCTATGTCTGGGTTGAAGCAAAAGATCCCTTGGCTCTAGTTTGAAAAATGGCAGAGGAGTTATCCTTATTCTTCTGGTCAATATTTATCTTGGAATCAAAATCACAAAAAAAACACTTGTTTGGGATGGGGTGAGGGGTGTTGCCATGTGCACATTGGCTGTTGGTTTTCCTACATTACAACAGTGACTACACTTCAAAAGTACTTTGTTGCCTTTATAATACTTAGAGAACTCTGGTGCTTGAGAAAAGCACTATATAAATGCAGAAGTATGTTTTTCTCCTCTGCTAACATTCTGCTCTACATTCTCTACATCAGACACATCTATAGCAGACAAAGTGATTGCTCAGCTGTGCCAGGAACCATTATCACTTATACTAGACATCAAGATCGCATACAGAAGACTGGTCCAGATGCATTTCAAAGATAGTCTAATGTATAGCCTGTGCCTCTTTCAGTATACAGTCTGACTGTGATTTTCCCATCCGCTGCACTAACATTTTAGCCTAGTGGGCCAGGAGAATCCTGGCCAATTCTTTTGGGTTTCTCACATGTTCGCGCCTTGCTTGCATCTCCCACAGTCAGATTTCTGGCAATGTCTGTGCTGTGCCGGAAATTGGCAGGGAAATGCACAGACTATTTAAATGGTTATTTTAAAATTACATGAATATGATTAGCGGACCCAGAATTAAAGTCTCCCACCCTCCCAGAGTATTTTATTCTAGCAGGGATTACACTAGCTCCCCACTTTTGGGGAACTAACAGTCCGAAACTGCTGCAGTGAAGAATGGGCAACCAGGGACCACAGGAGATCAGGTGGCGGGACTGGTGATACACCTGGGCATTGGTACTTTGGCAGCGAGAATATGTGTCCCTTGGCACTGTCGAAGCGGCAAAGTGACACTGTCCAGAGGGTACCTTGACATTGCCCAACAGCATTGGACATTACCATGGGGGTGGGGCATAAGGGAGTAGAGCCTAGGGGACATCGGGGTGATAGGATGGGGCACATTGAGTGATTGGTGGGGGTGGGGTGCCCCCTGCTGCCATTCTGCACTGGGATCGGTGGGGGAAGGACAGAGGTCAGTGATCAGGGCTGCAGGAGAGGGTGATCAGTCTGCTGGAAGGATCAGCACTGCCATGGGGTATGGAGGGAAGGGTAACTATTGGGGGTGGGGTTGGAGATCATGGCAGGCTGGGAGGTGATGGGGGTCGGGCCCAGTAGTGGTCAGGGGGCCAGTATTTGGGCTGTGGAAGGGGGCGAAGAGCCAGCATTGTGGGAGTCGTGGGGCTAGCCAGCGATTGAGCAGGCCAGCAATCGGGAGGCTATCTGTGTGGGGCCACTGCACACGTGCCAATCTCAGCACTGACAGATTGGCCCATGCGTAGTAGCCCATTCAATGCACAGATTTCAGCCTTTCCAGCGGGATTAGGCCCTGTCCCTAAAACTTAATGATATTCATGCTAATGGCCTCTGCAGTATGGGAGATTATTGTTTGCACTCCATCTGAAAAAAACGAACATGAATCACTCCAATTTTCATATGAATTTGACACTTAGAATTTTTTGGGGTGAATTCTGCTCTCTGTGACCGTGCCAGTACATAGTCTCTGTCTGTGGTTGCTTCTATGACAGCACCTTCCAAACATGTGACATTTACCACATCAAAGGGCAAAGATAACAAGGGTGCACGTGAACACCACCACCTCCAACCAATCACACACCATCCTGACTTGGAAATATATCATTGCCCAAAACCTTGGCACTCACTGACTAACAGTACAGTAGATGTATCTTCAGTAATTTGAGTGCAGCAATTCATGAAGGGGCAGCACACATCACTATCAATTAGAGGGAAATTAGAAATGGGCAGTAAATACTGGCCTTGGCAATAATGACTGCATCCCTTGAATGAAGAGCAAGATCACCTGTTGCAGAAAGATATAAACCTCTGATTGCTGTTGTCAGACTGATCCTTTTCACTATACCTTGTTAATGAACCCAACACCCCGCTGACTGATATATCTTATTAACTAAATTAATTTTGTACTTGAATTTCCTACTTAAGACTTGGTTCTGACTGCAATCCTGATCTTCCAACCTATTTATAGAGATTTCAAGGTGACCTCTAGTGGCTCCACAAATACCAGTTCAGCAGCATTAAAAAATAAAATGCAGACTTATTATCTGTAGAAGCAGCTATTAAGGACAACTCTCACTGGTTTCATGACCTTCGTCCATCATTTCCACAATCCTTCAATGAGTTACACTCCCACCATAGCAACCAGTCTCAAACAGCAGCAGCTCTTCATGCTCTGCATCTTAATAAACCTCTGCACCAAAACAATTCAAAGCAACATTTTCGGACTTGCAAAACTGGAGTTGCGCTTTCTAAAATACACAAGCACTACAGGAAGCTAGGAACAGACTGAGAGACCCATTTAAAGCCCCCAACATCACTTTCCAGCTGAAGACATGCAGTTGAGACTGTCATGGTTCAGACCCACAGACACTGGCAGTCCCTCCACAATTCACATGCGTAGCCACTGTTGGGAGGTTGTTCCATGCAGAACTCTATCTTTCCAATCCCTCATTTGACATCCAGACCTGTGCATTCACATCAGGAATTTACTAAACAATGAACCAAAGCAATATTCCAGACTTGATTCTCCTTCTCCCTCAACCTGAGATACAAGGCCATCCCATCAGCTGGAGTAGATTGCACAATGTTTAAAATTCATTCACATGATTTGGGCAATACTAGCAAGGCCATTGTGTACTGCCATCCCTAATTGCCCTTTAATTGGTACAACTGAGTGGCTTGCTGGACCATTTTGGAGGGCAGTTAAGAGGGAAGATTTGGATATAAAATGGCCTATCAGCTAGATTGGGTGAGAAAGGCAGATTTCAATCCCTTTGTTTGTTATTGCACCCTCTTTCCATGTTTCAACAAAGGCTTGCACTTATATTGCAGCTTTTATGTAATAAAATGTCTCAAAGCACTTCACAGCGACACTATAAAGCAAATAATGACACCAAACTGCACAGGGATATATTTGGGTAGATGGTCAAAGATGTGGTCAAGGATGTAGATTTTGAGCAGCATCTTGAGAGTCAGCCACATTGCTGTGGATCTGGAGCCCCATGTAGACCAGTCTGGGAAGAACAGCAGATATCCTTCCCATTAGTGAACCAGATGGGTTTTTATGACAAATGGACAAATAAACTTTTAATTCCAGATTTTTATTGAATTCAAATTTCAACACTTCCAGGTGGGTTTTGAAACTGAGCGTTCCCATGGATCCCTGGATTACTAGTCCAGTAACCAGACCACTGTGCCATGCCTCTGTTGGGGGATACAATGACCTAGTGGTACTATTGGTAGGCTATTAATCTAGAAACTCAGCTAATGTTCTGGGGACCCAGATTCAAATCCCACCATGGCAAATGATGGAATTTGAATTCAATAAAAATTTGGAATTAAGAATCTATTGATAATCATTGAACTGTTGTTGATTCTTGTAAAATCTCATCTGGTTCATTAATGTCGTTTAGGTAAGGAAATCTGCTATCCTTACCTGATCTAGCTTACATGTGACTCTGGAGACACATACCAGCAATAGGGACCAGATGTGATAGCCTTTACCAGTGAGACTGGAGGATAGGTGGTCAGTGGCATAGGCAGTGATGGACTGAAGGATTAAAGGAGAGTTGAAGGGAAATTCATTTAACTGGGGTGGCAAGGAGGGCGCAATAATGTATCTAATAAGGATGCAGAATTTGTCCATTTGAACATCAGTACTTTTTGGTACTTCCTTAACTCTTAGCAGTTTCACAAATCTGACTTCTGTTATGACTTCTTTGGATTTGAGCTTGACCTTACAATTATGTCAGATCCTGCATTTGAGAACTGTTAATTAAAATACCAGACTCAATCTATACGATTTTGCTACTTGATTCTTCTTCCCTGTGCAGGAAATGTTCACATTCCAATAATAAGCTGAGATTGGTAACATTATATGTGCTAATTTATATCTCTCTGCTTTATTGTACACAAACTTCAAACCCTATTAGGCTGTTCCATACATCTGCTCCTATATTAGGCACAATTTTAGAAATAGACCTCATTCTATTATCATGGAAATGTGTGAAAGATGGAATCATTGAGATGCAATTCTAATGAGTCTGCATTAGTGATATCACGTATTTTAAATGTACAGTGTGTGTAATATCCACTTAGTCTTATAATGATCTCAATGTCTGAGGAGCAATTCAGTTACAGGTTTCAACGAGCTTTTCATGATCTTACTGCAGTTGAGACTATTAGAAGTAATTCCATAATTATAAATACAAAGATTGGTTTCATAAAAGGTGCAAGATCAAATGCTTGCTCCATTAACATGAGACTGTGTCATTCTCCCTTCAATTATTCTCAAAGAGAAAAGAGATGGAACTGTTCTTGAATGTCAGCTACTCAGTTGATTGCTGATTCAGGAGCCTCACACATCTGCTGAGTTGGACTGACGTGATTCATATGGGGGCAGTTTTGTCACTTTTAAGGTCATTGATTTCCACCTCAGTACCAATGTCAGTGCCCACAGCAAATGCACCAATTTTCCCTCTGGTGGCAGCACTTAGATTTCACTTAGGAGAATGTCTTAGAAAATGAAGCTAGGCAAGTGGTTGAAGTAGCGTGGGGCAGTCGGGGGGGGGGTGGTGGAATCATTTGGGAGATAATGAGTATAATTAGATTTAGTATCATTATAGAAATGGATAAAGACAGAAGCAGAGTAAAAGTTCTAAATTAGGGGAAGATAAATTTTACAAAGCTGAGAAGTGAGCTCAGAAATGTAGACTGGATATAGCTATTAGAAGGAAAACAGTATCAAATCAGTTGAAGGCATTCAAAAGGTGAAATTCTACTGTAGATATGTCCCTGCAAAGAAAAAGGTTGTGTTACCAATTCTATAACCCCCTACTTATGAGGATTCATATAGGTCAAGCTAAAGAAAGCTTGTGACAGTCGCAAAAAATTTAATACAGTAGAGAGCCTACAGAAGCATAAAAAACAGCAGAGGTGAAGTAAAAGCTAAAAACTGGAAAGCAAAGAGAGGATACAAGAAACATTGGCAGGTAAAAATCAAAGAAAAGGCCAAGATGTTTTACCAATACATTAAGAGCAAGGGAATAACAAAGGAAAAGGTAGGGCCTATCATAAATGTGCATGGTAACTTCTGGTTAATTACGAAGATGTGGGCAGAGTTCTCAAATACTTAGTCTTCACCAGGAAGAGAGATGAAAAGACATAGTTGAAAAAGTATATGAAATATTATGTACTATAATAAACAAGGTTAATGAGAGGGAATATTGAGGGACTGGCATCCTTGAAGATGTATAAATCACCAGAGCCAAATGGAGGCTGTTGAAGGAAGCCATGGAGGAAATAATAGATGCTCTTATGATCATTTTATAATCCTCACTCAATATAGACAAGGTCCCAGAGGATTGGAAGTCTGTGAGCATTGTACCATTATTTCAAATAACACCCATGAGAGGCCAGAAAGCCGTAGGCTGATCAGTCTGACTACGGTTGTGGGCAAATTATTGAAAACAATTCTGAGAGACAGATAGTGGCAGAGCAAAGTGTGCTGAGGATGCTGGAAGTCTGTGAAGGGATATAGATAATCTAAGTGAATGGGCGAGGATCTGGCAGATGGAGTACAATGTTGGTAAATGTGAAGTCATCCATTTTGGTAGGAAGAACAGCAAAATGAACTAGTTAAATGGTAAAAAATTGCAACATGCTGCTGTGCAGAGGGACATAGAACATAGAACATAGAACAATACAGCACAGAACAGGCCCTTCGGCCCTCGATGTTGTGCCGCCAAAATAAAAAGCAATGCCCCTCCTAACTAAACCATTCCCTTCCCATCCATATACTTATCAACTAACCTCTTAAACGCCACCAAACTTGGCGCATCTACAACAGCTGCAGGCAGGGCATTCCACTCCCTAACACTCTTTGAGTAAAGAACCTACCTCTGATATCCGTCCTATAACTCATACCCCTTAATTTAAAGTTGTGTCCCCTCGTGCTAGCTTTTTCCATCCTAGGAAAAAGGACTTGGGTGTCCTTGTGCAGGAATCTCAAGGAGTTGGTTTGCGGGTGCAGAAGATAATTAAGAAGGCAAATGGAGTTTTGTCCTTCATTGCTTGAGGGATGGAGTTTAAAAAGTGAGTTTATATTACAGCTATATAAGGTGCTGGTGAGGTCACACCTAAAGTACTGTGTACAGTTCTGGTCTCCTTACTTGAGAAAGGATACACTGGCACTGGAGAGGGTGCAGAGGAGATTCACTAAATTGATTCTGGAGCTGAGAGGGTTGGTTTATGAGAAGACACTGAGTAGACTGGGGTTATATTCATTAAAATTCAGAAGAGGGGAGATCCTATAGAAAAATATAAGATTATATGAAGGGAACATATAAGATAAAAGTTGTTTCCACTGGCGGGTGAAACTAGAACTAGGGAACATAGCCTCGAAATAAGGGGAAGCAGATTTAGGACTGAGTTGAGGAAGAACATCTTCACACAAAGGGTTGTGAATCTGCCCAATGAAGTAGTCATTGAATGTTTTTAAGGCAAGAATAGATACATTTTTGAACAGTAAAGGAATTAAGGGTTATGGTGAGTAGGTGAGTGAGTGAAGCTGGATTCATGAAAAGATTAGCAATGACCTTATTGAATAGCTTGAGCAGGCTTGAGGGGCCAGATGGCATACTCTTACTCATAGTTCTTATGTTCTTATAAACTATCACTTATAAAGTACAAATTGATCAGGGATAATCAGCATGTTTTTTTTTAGGGGAAGATTGTGCCTTACTAACATAATAGAACTTTTTAAGGAAGTAACAAAGAGGATTGATGAGGCGATTGCAGTGGATGTTGTCTACATGGATCTCAGCTCATCGCTGTAAAACCTTATTATCGGGGATATGTGTATTACCCCAGATTTGAATATTTTAACACACTCCTTGCCAGCCTACATTCTACCCTCTTTAAACATAAGATCATCTACAACTCTGCTACCCTAAAAAAACTTATACTCTAGACCAATTCTATTGTAGGATGTGGCCATTACTGGCAAGGCCAACATTTGTTACCCATCACTAATTATCTTGTATGTATAGTGTGCAAAAAACAATACGTTCCATTGTATACTAAGTGATAATGTGACAATAATAAATCAAATTAAATTAAATCAATTGCTTTTGATGTGAGCTTGGTAGGCCATTGTAAAGGTCAGTTAAAAGTCAACCAAATTACAGGATCTGGAGTCACATGTGGACCAGACTAGATGTGGACTTGACAGATTTCCATCTCAAAAGGATATTAGTAAGCCAGATGAGATTTTACAAAAGCAATAATTTTATAATCACTATTATTGAGACTCGCTTCAATTCTGGATTTTATTAAATTTAAATTCTCCCAGGTGTTATGCTATGATTTGAGCCCATATCCCCTGGATTACTAACTTTTCCAGTGATCTTACCACTAAGCCACCATCGCTCTCAGTGGATAAGTGTCATGTCTTGGGGTGCCTCTGTGAAGTGCTTGGGACATTTTACTACATTAAAAGTGCTTTATAAATACAGCTTGTTGTTGAGATAAAGCTGGGATAATTTACAATAAGATGTTCTTTATTCTCCAGGTTTTTTTCCTCATAGTGCATTTCTAGTGCTTGCTGAGATTGTCCTTAGTCCAGCACTTCTCATATTTGAGCCTCCAATGATCAGAACCTAAACATGCTCAGATTACTTGTGACACATGCCATTGGGAGGCTGACTCACAGACTCTGGTGAACATTGAGTGAAATGTTTATCCATCCACAATCTCCAGTGCAAATATCAGCACCCTACCCCACCCTGCCAGAACCCATAAAAAATTATATCCCAAGTAACATGAACTTGTTATTTAATTATTTTTTCAAAAATTCATCTGTGAGATGAAGATGTCACTGGCATTTATTGCTCATCCCTAGTTGCCCTTGAGAAGCTGCCTTCTTAAACCACTGCAGTCCTTAAGTTAGAGAGACATCAACAATGCTGTTAGGGAGGAAGTTCCAGGATCTTAACCAATGACAGTGAAGGAACAGTGATATATTTCCAAGTCAAGATGGTGAGTGACTTGGAGGGGAATATCAAGGTGGTGGTATTCTCAGGTATCTGATCTCTTTGTCCTTCTAGATGGTAGTGGTTATGGGTTTGGAAGGCACTGCCTAAGGAACCTTGGTTAGTTTCTGCAGCGCACCTTGTAGATAGTACACATGGCTGCCACAGTTCATCCGTGGTAGAGAGATGGAAAATTTGTGGAAGGAATAGCAATCAAGTGGGCTGCTTTGTTCTGGATGTTGTCAAGCTTCTGGAGTAATTTGGAGCTGAACTTATCCAGGCAAGTGGACAGAATTTCATTATACATGACTTGAGCCCTGTAGATGGTGAACAGGTTTGGGGAATCAAGAGGTGAGTTACATGTTGCAGAATTCCAAGCCTTTGACCTGCATTTGTAGCCACGCAATATTTTTATACAGCTAGTCCAGTTCAGTTTCTAGTCAATGGTAACCCCCTACCCTGCCACCCCCCATGATGCTGATAGAAGATTCAGTGATTGTAATGCCACTGAATGTCAAGGGGCAATGATTAGATCCTCTGTTGTTGGAGGTGGTCGCAGAGAGGCACTTCTGTGACGTCACTGTTACTTGCCGCTTGTCAGCCCAAGCCTGGATATTGCCCAGTTCTTGCTGTATTTGGACATGGACTGCTTCAATATCTGAAGAGTCACAAATTATACAGACCATTGTACAATTATCAGTGAATATCTCCACTTCTGACCTCATGATGGAAGGAAGATCATGATGATGCAGCTGAAGATAATTGGGCCTAAGACACTACCCTGAGGAAAACCTCCAGTAATGTCCTCCTCGAGCTGAGATGATTGACCTTGAACCACCACAACCATCTTCATTTGTGCCAGATATGATTCCAACCATTAGAAGGTTTTCCTTCCTGATTCCTATTGACTTGGGTTTTGTCAGGACTCCTTGATTTTGCACTCTGTCAAATGCTCCTTGATGTCAAGGGCAGGCACTCTCACCTCATCTCTGAGATTAAGCTCTTTAGTCCATGTTTGATCCAACAGGTCAGTAGCTGAGTGATCCTAGCAGAACTGAAACTGATTATCAGTGAGCAGCTTATTGCTGAGTAAATGTTGCTTGATAGTGCTGCTGATGATCCCTTCCATCAATGATCAAGTGTAGACTAATGAGGTGGTAACTGGCTGGGTTGCATTTGTCCTGCTTTTTGTGTACAGGACATACCTGGATAATTATCCACATTGCCGGGTAAATGCCTATGTTGTAGCTCTACTGGAACAACTTGGCTTTGGGCACAGCAAATTCTGGAGCACAAGTCTTCAGTATAATTGCTGGGATATTGTCAGGGTCCATAGCCTTTGCAGTATCCAGTGTCTTCAGCATTTTCTTGATATTCTGTGGAGTGAATCGAATTGGCTGAAAGCTGACATCTGTGATGCTGGGAACCTCTGGAGGAGGCTGTGATGGATTATCCACTTGCCACTTCTGACTGAAGATTGCTGTTTGACATGCAGTAGTCTTGTTTTGTAAGTTCACCAAATTGACACTTCATTTTTTTAGGTATGCCTGGTGTTACTCCTGGCATTCCCTCCTGCTTTTATATTGAACCAAGGTTGAACCCACAGCTTGGTTGTAATGGTAGAGTGAAAGGCCATGAGATTACAGATTATGATTGAGTACAATTCTGCCACCCTCTCCCCCAATTCCCCTTCCATATTCACTCACCCAATATCCACTATGGGCAGACCTCAGAGCCAAGTGGAGATAAAAACAAATTAAATTTCAAACAATCTAATAGAACACTCATTCAATACACCTGATATAAGAGAAATCTCATTCATGACACCCAAAGATTTCAAATCCTCTCAAGTGATCAATCTTATAAAAATAAAAAAGACACTTTATTCAGTAATCAAACCAAAGATAAAAAAAATCATTCAATTGCTGATTAAAACTTGAAATGTGAATTGAAATGTGAACTTCTCATCACTAGGAGCTAAATACTGTTTGGAGCTTTTGAAACTTGGCTAAGCAACGAAACTTGGCTCAGCTGTAATAATAGTCCTTGGGAAATGTCAGTAATGAACTCCATTGAAGTTGTAGGGACAAATGTTATTTTTTTTTCTAAGCTATACCAAATAGTTTATTAATCAAATTAGTCTGGCAGCTAATCTGACAGCTACAGTCTAGTTTGTTTCATATTAAAGCGCTGGGGACTAACATATCTTCAGATCATAATACTGAAAGAGACTTCATCCATCCCTCAAGAGCATTTAAGTCTTCCCCATTAATTTGTGAACCCAAAGTTAAAGCCCTCGAAACGGCAAAAATGTAATCTGATGGAATTCAGCACTATTTTCATGTTGCCCTACTAAGTTCTGCATTCCCTCTTGTTTGAATCATATCCCAATCTCTTTGCCCACCAGCAAAAAGAAGATCCATGGAAAATGGGTTAGAGGCTTCTGCAGTCGGGTCCCACTTGCCGTTTTTGAAATCCTCTGGAGTCAGCCCAACTTTGTGAAAATCCAGACTTTGGTTGAGCAATTTAACAGCATGGCTTTTGTGATGCTTGCTAATTCATAAATAGAATCTTATGGAAGAAAATAATTGTAAGTTTTGATTACTCAGCTCTCTTATAGTTGCTCATTCTTTGTTGTTGCTTTTTGCTATCCTTGGTTATTTCAGATTTATTCAATTATATAAATGGTTATTTGAAGCAAGTATGATATTTGTTCCAAAAGACACATGATTCTTTGAAGTTTGGAACCCTGCAGTGTGACACTTTTGAAGTAAACAAATAGCATACCTTTAGAAGCCACATTTTCAGATGTGATGACGATGAAAGGTAGAGGTCTTTCATTTGTATCAATATTATTAATGGAGCTGTCTTCCTCCATATATAAGACAGAGGAAGACAGCTGCATGCACACCATCTTAACTTTACCTTTGTAGATTCCTGGGTTCACTTTTATAATGGAGGTTGTCTATATCAATGTGTTACACTGACTTTAACAGCCATGCTGTTAAATTGCTCAACCAAAGACTGGATTTTCACAAAGTTGGGCTGACTCCAGAGGACTTCAAAAACGGCAAGTGGGACCCGACTGCAGAAGCCTCTAACCCATTTTCCATGGATCTTCTTTTTGCTGGTGGGCGAAGAGATTGGGGTATGATTCAAACAAGAGGGAATGCAGAACTTAGTAGGGCAACTTGAAAATAGTGCTGAATTCCATCAGATTACATTTTTGCCGTTTTGAGGGCCTTAACTTTGGGTTCACGAATTAATGGGGAAGACTTAAATGCTTTTGAGGGATGGATGAGGTCTGTTTCAGTGTTATGATCTGAAGATATGTTAGTCCCCAGCACTTTAATATGAAACAAACTAGACTGTAGCTGTCAGATTAGCTGCCAGACTAATTTGATTAATAAACTATTTGGTATAGCTTAGAAAAAAAAATAACATTTGTCCCTACAATTTCAATGGAGTTCATTACTGACATTTCCCAAGGACTGTTATTACAGCTGAGCCAAGTTTCATTGCTTAGCCAAGTTTCAAAAGCTGAGCAGTTGTCTGGGAGGTAGTAGTGCAGAGGAAGTAATAGATTGTAGGACTGTAATTATCTGTGATTCACAGATTATCCAAACAGCTACCAAAACTATTGCTTAGCACTGAAAGTGCTACCTTTACAATTATAAACCAAGGGAATTAACTATGCACACACCAACATAAGAAGAAAGCAAGGTGACCATGGAACTAGGCATTCATCCATCTTCCCTCCATTCACTGACCTTGCTCCAGTGATTTTAATTGCTTTTATGATTGGGTCAACATTCTACAGCCATGTAAACTTGATGACTTTAACCCCAGGCTTCCCAGACCATGTAAAATGTACTTCCTTGAGAGAAGCTCCAGTTTATAATTGCCACAGCTTGTCATTCCTTCAGGGTTGCCAACTCACCAGATTTGTACTGAAGTCTCCAGGAATTAAAGATTAATCTCCTCAAAATTACTGGCAACAACCATGGAAACAATAATAAAGAGATGAAAAATAACTTTAAAATTTTCTTTGAACACTTTTGATTATTAGTTATAAAGACTTTGGAAATGGGGCAAAAAGGCTGTTTGACAGAAAATCAATAATTTTCCAATCGGGTAATAAAGAAAGTTGGCTTTCCAATTGGCTGGGAGTGTTTTTTTCCCTCAAGGGGAAGTGAGATGAATATCAAGAGCGAGGAGAATGAGCTAACTTGGGGTGAGCCAGTTGGTGATGGAAGCTCATGTGATGAAACTTTTGGGAATACGTCCAAGCTGAATTCACATTCTCAGGTTTGACCATAAAATACAAGAAAAGAATTAGGCCATTCTGCCCATCAAGTCTGCTTCGCCATTCAATCATGGCTGATATGATTCTCATTCCCATTCTCCTGCCTTCTCCAGGTAATCCTTGATTCCTTTATTGATCAAGAACTTTTCTATGTCTGTCTAAAAATACTCAATGATCTGGCCTCCACAGCACTCCAAAGATTATTTTATAAAGCAATGACAAGAGTAACTGAGAATAGAGGAGGCAATAAGTTGTGATATATTCTAAAGGTGAACCTTCCTCATTAAAAGGGTTCCTGGTTTTGACACTCCCTCTGTAGAAATAATCTGCATTTCAAGGCTTTCATTCTCATGAAATACTTCAAATGATATTATGGGGTTTTCTCTCAGCACTGCTCACGATATCTTTCTCACCAATCTTGTCTGCACAAATAGCTATATGTTGTTTCACTGTTGGGATGGGGTGGTTTGCAAGGCTCTAAATTCTGAGCTTATTCAGAAAAATTATTCCTGAATTTCACCATGTGATAGGGCAATCTGGAAGTCAGATGTGATAGAATCATAGAAACCCTATAGTGCGGAAAAAGGCCATTTAGCTCAATGGGTCTGCACCGACCAGAATCCCACTCAAGTCCTACCACCATATCCTTACATATTTACCCATTAATCCCTCTAACCTATGTATCTCAGGACACTAAGGGGCAATTTTTAGCATGGCCAATCAATCTAACCTGCACATCTTTGGACTTGGGAGGAAACTGGAGGACCCAGAGGAAACCCAAGCAGACACAGAGAGAATGTGCAACACAGACAGAATCTGCACCATACAGACAGTGACCCAAGCCAGGAAGTGAACTCAGATCCCTGGAGCTATGAAGCAGCAGTGCCAACCACTGTGCTATCGTGAAACCCTGTGATATAGCTTATGACCCAAAGGTGAGGATCTTCAAATGAAGTCATGAAATTAGGGCTTTTTCTTACACTCAAAAGTTCTTGCTTACCACAGAAATGGTTTGGTAGGCTTGTTTTGCCTATGAACCAAAATGTAATTTTCTGTCTGAAATGAATGGAATAATGTATGTAAAGACTTATAACCAATCCATGTACAATCTAGGGTACAAGGTAAATTGTTTAAGGTATCTACTGTTTATCCTTGATGTCTCAAATAACTGATTAACACTATGTTAATAAGCCTCACTTTGTAGAAACATTGGAAATAGGAGCAGAAGTAGGTATTCAGCCCTTCAAGTCTGCTCCAACAATTCAGTATGATAATGGCTGATCATCCAACTCAATAGCCTAATCCGATCTTCACTCCATATCCTTTGATCTCTTCTGCTCAAGTGCCACAACTAAGTCCTGCTTGAAAATGTTTTGGCCTCAACTGATTTCTGTGGTAGAGAATTCTCCAGGCTTACCACTCTGGTGAAGAAATTTTTCCCCATCTCAGTCTAAAAGGTTTACACCTTATCCTTAGATTGGTTCTAGACACCCCCACTATCAGGAAGACCTTCCTGGCGTCTGCAATGTCCAGTCCTGTTAGAATTTAATAGGACTTTGAGATCCCCGCTCTTCTGAATTACAGCAAACGTAATCCTAACTGACTCAATCTCTCCCCAAATGTCAGTCCTGCCATCCCAGGTATTGGCCTGGTAAACATTTGTTGCACCCCCTCTATAGTAAGAAAATCCTTCCTCAGATAAGGAGACCAAAACTGCACGCAATATTCCAATATGGCCTCACCAAGGCACTGTATATTTGGCGTAAGACATTTCTTGTACTCAAATCCTCTCGCTATGAAGGCCAATATACCATTTGTCTTTTTTACGACCTGCTGCACCAGCAGATATACTTCAGCAACTGTATAAAGACACACAAGTTTCATTGCACATTCCTCCCTCTAAATTTAAGCCATTTAAATAATAATCTGTCTTCTTGTTTTTGTTACGAATTGGATAACCTCACATTTATCCACATTATACTGCATCTGCATACATGCACCCACTCACTTAGTTTGTCAAAATCACACTGAAGCATTTGATTTGATTTATTATTGTCACATGTATTGGTATGCAGTGAAAAGTATTGTTACTTCTGTGCTATACAGACAAAGCATGCCATAGATAGAGAAGGAAAGGAGAGAATGCAGAATGTGGTGTTATAGTCATAGCTAGGGTGTAGCTATGATCAACTTAATATCAGGTAGGCCAACTTATAATTCTTTACTTTCTCTCTATCTCCCATTTTAAATTGTGGGTTACATTCACTACCCTTCAATCTGCAGAGTCTATAGAATCCTGGAAGATAACCAACAAGGCACTCACTATTTCTAGGGTCACTCCTTCACATGGGGTGCAGATTGTCAGGCCCTGGAGATCTATTAGACTTCAATCCCATCAATTTCCTCAATATTATTTCTCTATTAATAGAGATTTCCTTCAGATCTCCCTCTCGCTAAACCCTGTGTTGTCCAACATTTCTGGTACATTATTGTTCCTATTTTATGAAAACAGAACCAAGGTAGGTATTTAGATGGTCAGCCGTTTGTTTGTTCCCCATTATAAATTACCCTATTTCTGATTGTAAGGGGTCTACATTTATTTTCACCAATCTTTTTCTCTTCACATACCTATAGAAATTTTTAGAGTCAGATTTATTTTACGTACAAGCTTATTCTCACAGTCTATTTTCTCATTGTTAACTAATCCCATGGCCTGCGTTTGCTGAATTCTAAACTGCTCTAAATCTTCAGGTCTGTTGATTTTCTGGACATTTTGTATACCTTTTCCTTGGATCTAATACTATCTCTAATTTCTCTTATAAGCCAATGGTTTGGCCTTCTTTCGCACTCTACTTTTGCACTAGACTAAATTACAAAAAGTAGTATTTTCATAAGACATAAATCTGTAGAAAATGATGAGCAGGGAAAACACATTATGGTACTTAATTTCATTATTACTTGAACATGTTATCTGAGTCCATGTGACAAAGGCTTTGTAATTTCAAAGTTGAACGATTGTAGTAATCTATCAAGTTTGGGAAGCACTAAAAATAGAGCCTCTCTTATAAGAGAACATCTTGGCGGCAATTCCAAATCATTTCTCACGCAAGTGGATGAAAAGCAGAGAATCCTTGAATCAGGTTCAATATCAAACCAACTGGAAATTTCACTTCTGCTGGATAACTACAGTTCCCTCCCTCCATCTTTGTGTGATCAGACTATTAATGCAGAATTGCTCTGTAACACTGACATATAATGCTGACAGATAGAAATGTGTCTTTACTCCATATATAAGCTTCCAAGAAAAAATAAGAAAGGGAATCAAGTTAGAAATAGAGCTCAAATTTTCATGCAGGCTGGGAAAACTTTTTTGTACCTTGCAAAATGCACAACTGACCCATTTTTGGCTTTGCATATCGGCATTATGTTTGTAGTGCACTTTGAAAGCTGTGAAGTAGTAAGTAAGAAGTGTAGTTGTAGAGATGGACCAGTTAGAAGGCCTACCATAGTTTTCTAACATAGAAGCTTAGCTCCCAACATTTAAAGGCCCCTAAACCTCACCTCCTTCACCCCACCTCCATCACAGGATCACAGAATACTACAACGCAGAAGAGGCTCTTTGACCCATCGAGTCTGCACTGACGCATGAAAGGCTCTAATCTGCCGACCTAATAATAAACTTGGACTTTAAGCTGGTGTTGTGGCATTTCTTTCTACCTAATCTCACTTGCCAGCACCTGGCCCATATCCTTGAATGTTATGGTGTTCCAAGTACTCATCCAGGTACTTTAAAGGATGTGAGGCATCTCACGTCCATGACCCTCCCAGGCAGTGTATTCTATACCATCACTACCCTGTGGATAAAAAAACTTTTCCTCAAATCCCCCTAAATGTTTTTAACTTGTGTCCCCTCGTAACTGACCCTTAGCTAAGAGGAATAACAACTCCCTATCCATGCCTCTCAATCTTGAACACCTCAATCAGGTCACCCCTCAGTCTTCTCTGCTGCAGAGAAAACAACCTAAGTCTATCTAACCTCTCTTTAGAACTTAAATATACCATCCCAAGCTACATCCTGGTGAACCTCCTCTGTACCCTTTCCAATGCATTCACGTCCTTCCTATAATGTGGCAACCAGAACTGCACACAGTATTTCAGCCATGGCCTCAGCAAAGCTCTAAACAACTCCATCATGATCTCTTTGCTTTTATAATCTATATTCCGATTAATAAAAGCGAATATGCCTTTTTCGCCACTTCACCCCTTATTGCCTCATTCTCCCTAAAATCTCTCATGCTGCCTCCATACGCCTTCTTTGCCCGTCCCCCCATGCCACTCCATCCCCCTTAGATCAAGTATGCCAAGTTCATGATCTGAGAGATCTACCATGCAACCTTAGGTTCCCTCAGATGTTCCATACACCACCTTCCATTTTTTGTCCAAAGTCAGTCACCTGGTATGCATTACCTTCCTCGGGAGCCATATAATAGCAATGGGAATCATTTAAAAATCATTGGGAAAAAAATTAAACCTCTTAGTAATCTATTCAAACCCGATATCACTGAACTGGGAAAAAAAATTGCTCCAGTGCATAAAAAAAAAAATCAATGTTTTAGGTATCATTTAGGTTTCTAAATAAACAAGAAACAGCGGTATAGTGGTATTGTCACTAGACTAATAATCCAGAAACCCAACAGAGAATAGATGAAGCCATTTCTGAAGATCCAGTGTGCAAAGTATATTTTTTAGGACTCACAAAACACATAAACACGAAGATTCTGGAGGAAATATAGTTCTTCTGTGGTCCTCACAATGGGAACACTGAGCTCTGATGAGGTGCGTGTGTGTTTTGCACCCAAGGCCTTCCTAACTCACCAAAAGACCACGTTAAAGTGGTGTGGAGTCGGGAAGGCACAGGAAAATTGTTTCTCCACCAGAAAATTTAAGTTCACCATTTTGTGATCTAATTCCCACCTCCTGGCATTCTGTTTAACAAAATAAATATTCTGTCCAAATTAAATTCATCAATACAAATTTAATATGGATTTATTTTGTAACATAGCCAGGTAAAGCTCAAGTCCTTCATGCAGCTTGCTGTTTAACAGGGATCCCATGACTGACAGTCATTCTTCAATCCTTTCATTAAAGACTGTTCTTTCAATACAAGTGTATACTTCAGAGTGAAGCCATAAATAACAAGTGAAGCCATAAATAACAAATAACAAAGCTGCAGTTTACATGGGAAACGAAAGACAGCTATTTTCTGAAGCTATTTTCCCTCTTTTGAAGCTAGTTGCCAATATCTTGTCTGGAATGGTCAATCTCCATGAATGAGGGATAGAGGTTATGAGGAACTATTGTGTAAACTGGACAGTTACTGGAAAAGAGGAGGTTGAGACCTGATATGATTGTTGATTTTAAAATACTAAAGGGATAAAAAATGCAAAGCATGTCAAATGTGACCTTGACACTGAATCAAAGAATATACCCTCTGCTCAAGAGCAGTGTGATGACAGTGTCAGGGATCCAGATTCAATTCCAGCCTCAGGTAACACTTCATGTTGAGTTTGCCACATATGTCTGTGTGGGTTTCCTCTGGGTGCTCTAGATTCCTCCCACAGTCCAAAGATGTGCGAGTTAGGTGGATTGGCCATGATAAATTGTCCTTCAGTGTCAGGGGGATTAGCAGGGGAAACAGATGTGGGGTTACAGAGATAGGACCTAGATGGGATCGTTGCAAGCTTGATGGGCCAAATGACTGTAGAGATTCAATGATTCTTTGCTTGAGGGGAGGAGAGGTAAACTTAATCTGCAAGAATATTATTTCAATGAATCTATGGAACAAACTTCTTAGGAAGATGGTACAATCAATAAGCATTGCTTTATTCAAACTTAATTTATTTCAGAAAGTAACATTTTGGTGATGTGGTAAGTAGCTTGTGCCAAAAATATGACATTAGACCTATGGATTTGCAAAACTCCCAGCAGTTTTCTTCTCTCCCCAGATCTCTTGTAGACTAAATGATAGAGATTGTTTGTTGTATTTAGCCAACAATTCTGTTATTGTATCATGATGGTGGAAGGCAAACTAGGTACAGCTTGGTCTTTTACTGTGCAGCAATTCCGATATTCCTGTCAGCCAAGTGAGTGATTACCAGCAGGTTAACAGACTGAGAGAAAAGGCAGGGGGGTTACATTAGAATTGTATCTGATTCTGTCCTTAAAGCTATCTATATGTACCACTGTCAATGAACACTGTGACCCATGGCTGTTTTCCCTTCCATCTTCTTAATCCAGAAGTAGTTGGCCAATCCTATCACCAACATGGTTTGCTTAGTTAACATCAGCTAACTCAGCACAGACCAAAAATTGAACATGTCATTTGATCTGGATGATTTGGTTCATCATTAAACTTTGCCTCCATTTGGTAGGCTAGTGGGAAACCCACAGCACACAATCTTCATTCAAATATAAATATTTTCATCAGCCTAATCTCTTGCCATTTAATCCTGTTGGGTTTATGGAATTCAAAAAGAGCAAACACTTTCCCATTCAGTCTGTTATATAAAACTCCAATAGCCTAAATCCCTTCCCATAAGAACATAAGAAATAGGAGCAGGAGTAGGCCATCCAAACCTTCGAGCCTGCCCCGCCATTCAATAAGATTGTGGCCGATCACTGTTTCCCATTCAATCACAACCTATAGAACTCCAGTAGCCCAAATACTTTCCCATTCAATCATAACCCATAGAACTCCAATAGCCCAAACCCCTTCCCATTCAAACACAACTCTATAGAATTCCAACAGCCAAGACCCCTTCTCATCCAATCACATCTTATAGAGTTCCAATTGCACAAATCTTTCCCATTCACTCACAACACAGAATTCTAATAACTCAAACCTTTCCCATTCAATTCTATTAAGTACAATTCCAACAGACCAAACATTCAATCTACCCATATAGAATTCTAACAAATGAAACCCCTTCCTATTCAATCCATTACATAAAATTGAATTAGACCGAACTGTTTCCCATTCATCTGCCTCCAATATGTATAATTCAGTGGGCAAAACCATCTCCTATTGAGCCCATTATATAGAATTCCAATTGAACATATCACTTGCCATTCACTCCTGTTGTAAATAACCCATTGTGTCATTTCCCTTCCCTCTTACGCAATTACTATGCAATAAGTCTAAACCATGTGTTTTCACCAAGATGAGCAGTGTAAATAGTTATACTTACGGTTCATCCCAACATCATGGTAGGTCAGAATTGCCGGGCGGTTTCCTTTTGGTGCACCACGGATCACCACATGTAATATTCCATAGGGAGTTTCAATGTCATGCTCCTGTTGAGGATTAATAAAAGTGGCAGTGACTGGAAATATCTCTTTTCACCCATCGCTCAAAATTGATGATAATGCAGACCCACATTCTGTAACAAATCCATTGTAAAAATAATCAGCAGTTAGTCATTTGATGGCATAGAACTTGAGTATTGTTGAAAAAAAAGAGACATGCCGTTGAAGTTTTGTTCTGAAGAGTCTAAGATGAAAACTTTGGTAGTATGTCTCTTTCTTCCGCGATAATCAATGATTGTTTACAGACTTCTTATTCAGTGATTATACAGATCTTCTGTCATATACCTCGTGAAATCATTAGTGATTATACAGACTCACCTCCTTTAAATTAATGATGACACAGATCTGTCTCCTGCAATGCACCACCATATAAATTACTGAACCACACCCTTCCTAATTTTTAATGTACCAGTTATTGTAAAGTCTCCCCTCTGTAATACATCCATTATAAATCCACTGAAATTACATTCACCATCGTAAACATATACAAATAATTTGTGATAACCATAGTCACTATTATAAATGCAGTTATTTTATCAAACAAAGGCATTATGATAAACAC
Source organism: Sphyrna mokarran (assembly GCA_024679065.1). Taxonomy (NCBI): domain Eukaryota; kingdom Metazoa; phylum Chordata; class Chondrichthyes; order Carcharhiniformes; family Carcharhinidae; genus Sphyrna; species Sphyrna mokarran. Next base: position 53,943,815 of record JAGIQG010000004.1, on the reverse strand, counting down.
ATGTAAATTTATTAGAAGCAAAAGAAGGAATAAATATGTTCATATTCTCATAAGCAAACGAAGTCATAAACTCATATTCATACATAATGGGCAGCAAAATTTGCTGATGGTGAGTGCATTTAATCAAGTGAGAGGATAGTTGATGAGATTCTGTTGCTTTCTCACCAATGACCTGATTAATTCCATAATGGGAAGGCCCATAAACAGCTTTCCTGTTCCACTGTCAATTGAGGCCCTTAACTGTTAATTAATGCATACTTATGGATCTCATCTTCCTGTTGTTGGTACTCCTTGTTCAAATGCACTCAGTAGCTGATCTAAATAGTTAAGAAGGCACAGTATACTTTCTTTTATTACCAAGGTTGATGGAGCTCTGGAACTCAATGCCAGAAAGGGTCATAGAAGTAGAAACCCTCATCAAACTTTAAAAAAAAATTGAACATGCATTTGAAGTGTCACTGTCTGCAGAGTTACACAATGCATGAGTTGGTATGTGGGATTAGGCTGGATAGCACTTTGTGCCTCGCACAGACATGATGGAACAAATGGCTGCCTTCTATTCTATAAATTTTTTATGTTTCAACTTACATCTGAACAAAGAAGCCCCAAATCTTTCTGGCATGTTTGGTGGCTATCTAGTGGGTAAGTATTGCAATTTCATGCTGTTTAATGGGTTGTAATGGTGATTCTGTCAGTGAGATGCTATTGCAACAGCGTTTATGGAGAACGGTACCTCAAATAGGAAGTTATTAATTTCCAATGATGGTGCACTGCTGAATACTCAGTTACTTCAACTGCAAATTCCTGGCCAATGTGATAAACAGATTCATGCTGACAAGTGCATAATGTTTTAAAATTTAAAAAGTGCCCTACTGAAACCAGACATTCTATAAACTGTGAGTGAAAACAATGGTTTCAAATAATTCTCCTGAATTTTCATTGATGTTCGATTGAAAGATCAGGTAAAATCCTCCAGAACTAGTGTTAGCAGATTCTGCAAACATCTGAAATAGAGACAATTTGAAGGGAAAGTGTACACTAAGTGAGAGGTAACTTAGTTTGTTCTGATATCCATCAAGCACATCAATGATTTACTTTAAAGGAGATTTTCCTTGTTTATGTATCAGTTCAGCAAACTCTTCAACATGCTTGCTTCCAACTCTACATTATTTCTCATCTCTGCCAAAATCTATCTACTGCTGAAATCTTAGTCATACCTTTATTACCTGCAGAACTGACAATCCTAATGAGGGTCTAGTCAGTTCCCCATTTTCCACCCACTACAAATTTGTGTTCATCATTCATCCAACTCTGTTCCTCCAACACAACTAGCACCAAATCCCATTCACACTTCATTCTTACATTTCCTGATCTATATCTCCACCTATGTCTGAAGTCTTCAAGTCCATTATTATTCACCTCCATCTCCCCACTAGAGTGGTTCACTCCAGCGCTAATGGGAAACTAATAGCCTGACCCTGCTGGAGTGAAGAAAGGGGCAACTGGGATCCCAGAGGCAGGATGGCAGGCCCACTGGACATTGGCATCTTGGCAATGTCAGTCTGTGCCCCCTATGCTCCCAAGAGGAAAAGTGCCAGTGCCAAAGAGCCTGTCGGGGATGGAACTAAGAGGTGCAGGGCCTGGTGGGACAATCGGTTGGGGTGGGGGAGTCCTACTGCCACTCTGCAGATAGGATCAGTGGGGGAAGGAGGGAGGCCAGTGATCAGGATGGGCTGTGGTGGTCAATCTGCTGGGCAGCGGGGCGGGGGGAGGAATGGGTGGATTGGACTGCAGGGTGTTGGGGGGAGCTAGAGATTGGGGAAGGCCAGGAGGGGGATATTCAAGACTGGCTGGAGAATGGTCAAGGGCCCAGCTATCAGGTCATATGTTGTGGGGGGACTCGGGGGGAACCAGCATTATAGGGATCACGAGGCTGGCCAACAATTGTGAGGACAGCAGTAAAGAGCTACTGCGCATGCGCTGATCTTGGTGCTGACAAAATCGATGCATGTGTAGTGGCCTGCTCAGAGTTATGCTAGTGGCCTCTAAAATGGGGATAGGCTGTTCCCACTGATTATAATGACATACATGCTAGTGATCTCTGCAGTGTGAAAAATGTGGGAGATTCTTTTAATTCCCACTGAAAAAAGCAATGTGAATTACTCCAGTTTTCAAGAAAACTTAACACTTAAATTTTTTGGGGGAGAATTCTGGCCATCGTCTTCTTCTTTACCCCCTTCCCAGCAGGAGGTTGAACCTGGTACAAAAAAAATGCAGGTGATTCATCCAAATTTTCTTCTGCTGTTCTTTATCCTGTGCATTTCATTATGTCACAATATATCTACATACAATCACTTCTTTATACACATCTCATTAGTTTAGTCATACAAAGTAACAGAAAGATACATAAGAAAGCAAGTTGTGAAGAGGACCTATTGAGTGTGCAACAGGATATATATAAAGTAATAAAATTTGGCTGATGGAATATTACATGATCATCTACTTTGGCAGTAAGAATCGCAGAATATTATTTAAATAAGGAGCGACTCCAGAGTGCTGTAATAGACGGATGTGGATATCCCTGTGCATGAGTCACAAAATGTTAGCGTGCAATAGGAAGGTAAGTTGAATGCTGGCCTTTATTGCAAAGGGGATGTAATGACGGTTATCAAGGAAGAGGTCTTGTCTGTGAAGTATATTAATAGGAACAAGTCCCCCTACAACTGTACATAAGGTTAGTGAGACCAACTAGAATGCTGTGCATGGTTTTGGTCTCCAAATTTAAGGATGGCTATACCTGTATTGGAAGCAGGTCAGAGAAGGTTCACTAGTTTAATTCCTAGAATGAAGAATTGTCTTATGAGGAAAGGTTGAGAATGTTGGCTCTATAGTCATTGGAGTTTAAAAGAATGAGAGGTGGTCTTTTTGAAACAAATGGGACTCTGAGGAGGGTTGTCAGGGTAAATTTTGAGAAAATGTTTCTTGTCCTGGGCGAACTTAGAATTAGAGACCACACTGTCAGAATAAGGGATCTTATTTATTTACTAGTGTCATAATTAGGCTTAAATGAAGTTGTGAAAATCCCCTATTTCCCACACTCTGGCGCCTATTTGGATACACCGAGAGAAAATTTAGTATGGCCAATGCATCTAACACTTCCTTCAGACTATTGGAAGAAATCGAATTTAAGGCAAGAGCTAAGGAGAAATTTCTTCTCTCAGAGTCATATTAATCTTGGAAATTTTTGTCTTAAAGAGTAGAGGCCGGGTCAATGAATATATTCAAGGCTGAGTTGGACAGAACCATGATCTACAAAAATAAAAATCAAGAGTTAAGGGGCAGACAGGAAAGTGGAGTTAAGGCCACAGTCATTCTAGTCTTGATTTTTTTGAATGGTGGAGAAGGCTGAAGGAGCCTCCTATTCTTATGCTGAGTGGGCAGAACAGCTTTGGTTTATCAAAAGTGGCATCTCCAACAGTATTGTCCTCCCCAAGTCCTGGGCTGGAGAGTCAAGCCAGATTTTATGTTCAAAGTTTTAGAACAGAGCCTGAAACAATGATCCATTGAGTCACAGCTTCAAAATATGCACAGAGAGATATACACAGGCCCACATATATGCACACAAAAATCCACATGCACGTATACATGCAAATGCACATAGACACAATTATAAACACAATTATAAAATTGTTTATAATTATAAACAATTATATACACAAAACAGACATCCAAATATATCTATATTCTACCCATGTCTGATTAATGATGTCCATTCTTATGTATACACATACTTATTAAGATACCATGGGGGTGATCTTGCTGTTGCGTCCCACCAACCAGGTGGTTGAGCCGGTATAATCACACAAGAACTGAGAAATCAGGTTTGCAGCCAATTTCTCGCCTCTCATGATTTTACTGCAATTTATATTCTGACTTTTTTTGGTACAAAGCTGAATAATTCATTCAAATTAAATTTGAATATGTTTTGCATTGATGTGATGAGTCTGGAACATTATTGTCCATGCTCAATTCCCTCTGTTGCCTCGCCTGGAGAGGTTTTTCTGGCTAGGATCACAGTTGGTTCCTGACAACAGGGACCAATTGTGATGGCCTCGCCATAAGAACTGGAGGCCATTGAAGAAGGTCAGGTGCAAGGGGAATAGTGTCCCTTGTGTAGTGTCAAAGGCAGCCTGGCACTGTCCACCAACCGAATAGTGCCAAGGGGGTAGGGTCTACTGCCGCGGGCAAGACCAAGGGCAGCTCGTCAGTCGTGGGGGGCATGCTACCATTGTGCATTAGTGATCACTGGGATGATCATGGCTGGCTATTGCAAAGAGTTTAGACTAGCAATTGAGGAGGAAAGGGGAAAATCAGTCAGGGCATGGGGGTTGCAAGGTCGATTGATCAGGCGGATAGCGGGGTAGGCTGTAAGCCAGTGTGTTGACTGGGGTGATGCTTTGTTTAGACTGGCTGAGAGCAGCAAAGGCTGAGTGACAGGCCTCTGCTACTAGAGACCTTCACATGTACAATTGCATCCTCTGTTGCTCTCAGCCAGCATTCGGACAATTTAAGATCCCCCTTACAGTCAAGAAATAGTTTTTGATTTTTTTTATTTTAAATGGATAAATTGCAGATTTGAACTCTTTCAAAAAGCGGATTTGAAGCTGTTTCATTTTCATGCTCATTCTGGACTTAAATCTTTATTGTGATCATTCTCATATCTATACTCAATATACAGGGTCACATTCCTATAAATGTATATTCACATATGGCCACATTCATATATATGCGTACATATATATACATACACACAGAATTGAACACATCCATTGGCGGGCTCAGTGAAGGAGGAGTAATGATCCTTATTCACTTTAAGGTCAACCCATACAACTAAGAAAGACCAGTTCCATTTCATGTCCTGGGCCCACCACTAGCCATATATCATTTCAAAGTTCACCATGAGGGTTTGGCATTCCAGGCTCAGCTTTTCGACTAGGTAGGTCGACAATCCCCAGTGTCCAATTCTCCCTTCATGTCAAATCAGCCATGTTAGAAACATATCCTAAATAAGGCTCAGGAGGAAGATTTCTAATTTAAGATGCATCTATTGCTGGCTACATCCTTGGCTTTTCTTCTTAGGGGTAAAAGCAGAGCACTCCCTGTAGTATAGTAAGTTAAGGGGTGATCCAGATAAATAAAACGTTTGACAGGATAGATCAAGAATCATTATTTTCTCTTATGGGAGAGTCCAGCCCAACAGGGAAAAAAAACAGTTCGAACCAATATTCTCATTTCCCAGTTTTTAACTGTGTTCCATTTTAATGTGCACAAGAAGAGTTCAGACCAGTATTCTCGTTTCCCTAATTTTTAATTTCTGGGAGTGCACAGTGGGGAGCACCTCTACCCGAGTCAGAAGTTCAGGGTTTGAGTTGTACTTCAGAATTTAATAGCCACAGAAGGTGCATTCATAATGCAACCAAATAGGTTGATTGCCAGCCTGCAAATCCATCTGTATCAGATAGTAAGAGTGCACCAAATGCCTGGTCAGCCATACTTTATGGAGAGTGATGCCCTTCAAGCTATACTCTCTGGCTTTAGGCTAGAGACCTGTTCCAGGAAAAACAAGCTACAGAAAAGAGAGGTAAGTTTGTGCTTTATCTGCTCATGTGTTTCAAGACGCAAGAAATCTTTTAAATCTAAGTGAGTCCAGATACAAGAGTGATGTCTTCACATGAAGTATGTAGAAAATCTGGAACTCTGTCTCCCCAAAAAAACTAATGAGGCTGGGAGTCAATTGAAAGCTTCAGAGCCAAGACTTTCATAATCATTGTTAAATGTGAGTATTAAGTGATATGGAACGAAGATGAGCAAGTAAAGTTGAGAGGCAGATCAGCCATGATCTAATTGAATGGTAGAGGTAAACTGGACAAAAGGGGTTGAATAGCCTATGCTCCTTCCTAGGCTCCATTGCCTGCAGTTGAAAGGCAACCAGAAAATTTCCAAAGACAGCAGAGAACAGGTTTCAGCCATTTCTGAGGCATTCTGACCTAAGGAATTTCAGAATCATTAAATGTATTTATATAGACACACTCACCTATTCATTTATGTACACACACAAATTTAAACACATTCTCAGAAATAACACTAAAAGATTGTACTTATCACATTTATATCTTCCATACAAACATAATGTGCACATACTTTCAACTAACACTTGTATTCACAATCATAATAAACTCTCAAAAACTTACATTCATGCATACTCCTGCATAAATACAGGTCTAGAAATATTTGCACACTGACATATGTGTCTTTTGAACTTGCACACATATTATAAATGGGCTTTTACATAATATACACACACAACTATACTTAAGTTTACTCTTGCATTCATGACCATAGACACATCCACAGATATATACATGTACACTCACATACATGCCTACAATACCTACGTACTCATGCAGTCATACTTCTATATATGCACATACAAACAAGTATGCATAATACATCAAACCATGTATAGGCAAAGCAGCCCCATGCACATTCACTTGCTAACATATATAAATGCACAAGTACATTTGTATCTTAATATATGCTGCAGACATTCCAAAACATCAACCTGTCACATGACATAGCACTCACTCCCATAGGACACATTCTCCGCAACACGCACTCACTCATGCGCTCATCGGACAAAAGGCAAAGTCATTTGTAGAATGCCCTTGTTCAGACGGAACAGTGGCTGCTGCTCTGTTACAGTATACAAATGTCGCAGTAAGCTGACTCCTGGCTTTCCACTTAATGATTGAAATGCCACATCCACCCATATGGTAGCAAACCTCTTTCACCTCAAATTAAATTGGTTTGATTTCACCCCTTTCCCCCACTAAAATGATGGGATCAAACAACATGCAACTTGGCACCATGTGTTCTATGTAGATGCCTTCAGATTCCTCCAGATCTTTGTTTTCCATTTCATGTAAGTATCAATGCAGCAACTATGTTCTTTCAATACACTGCTAAAGACCATATCACCCCAATAACACACCCACATCCAAAACACCCAATCCCACACACACATACCCCTGGACCACCATTTCTTACCAGAGTACATAATGCTCATAGCTGATGCCAGCAACAAATACCATCTACTTGCACAACCTGACCAGCTCTGAATACCAACAATGAGAACATTAAACACTGAGCAGAGGGCAATTGGTGGCAGGTTGGAAAAATGTGCAGGTACACAATGAGTGGGAGGGGATAGACAGACACACATTGCCTCACTGCTTGTATTCACTTACCCCATCCCAGCACTCAGGCATCTTGGGAACAAATTAAGGGGACAATTCCAGCTTAGCAGGCACAAAAATTCCTGAATTCAGTGTCTGAAAGGCTCAGGCACATCGGTCTCTAACACAGCTCTGCAGCCTGTCACTCAGAAGCTGTGCCTTTTATAGGAGCCCAGCATCCTGCAGTTACGGGTAGTGTGCAAAGCTGATCCATTGGCTGTTCCAGAAATGATTTGTGCTCTGATTGGCTTGAAAGCTGCTCATCTCTTATGTGTTTCAGTTTGTGTGTGTCTTTGTGTCTTTCTTGCCTCTGTCACATTAGCTCAAAGATGCTGCTGTCTTGCGATCCCAGTCATTTGCATTTTCACAATTTCTGCATCTGATGTGAATTTCTATGACTTGTATTGAGACGTACAATGTCACTGTAATATCTTCCTTTCATTGCCTGTGGAGTCTCAGTGCTGCAGTCTTCCTGACTGCACTGTTCGAATATTTGCTTCACACTGCCCAGCACAGAAAATACTAGTCACAACCATCCACCAGTGTGATCCCCATCCCCCATACAATTTACCATCTCCTACTGCAACAATCCTAATCATTATGCATGAGCTGTGCTTTTCCGGAGAAAGATGGCACTGCATCAATATCAAATCAGACAGAGAGGAAAAAGAGACAAAGAGAGAAAATGAGAGCAAGAGACAATGAAAATGGGACAAGAGAATGAGAGACAAGGGGAGAGGAATAAAAGAGAAAAGAAGAGGGAATGTGGCAAAAGAGAGAAAAGAGTGAAGAAAGAGAGGGGGAAGGGAAAGAGGAATGAGTGTAGAAAGGGAGGAGAGGCAGAAGGTTACATAGAGCAGGAAGAGAGAGAGAGAGAGACTTAAACTGATATATTAACCGGCACTAATCATTAACAATACCAAATGTTAAAAACATCCCGAATAACTGATGAGATTTTCATTCAGTAAAGCATGGTTTAAATACAACAAATTTGATAGGTTCAAATGACGCCAAGAACTAGATTTCTCCTTGCACTGTAACTCCACTCTGACCCTAGCCATTATATGGATTAGGAGTCATATGAAGTATACTTGATGGGCTTCTGGAGAAATTCTGACTAGAAAGTGAAAACTTGCCAATGGTCCTGAGAAAAATTGGAGAAACAATAGGGCATGTGGACCAACACATTTGTGCTGGCTTCAACCACTGAGCAATGTGGGTGACAGTTAAAGGAGCATTTCTTTACTGTATTTACCCCAGTCCAACGCTGGCATCTCCACATCATGATCCCAGCAGTGGCAGGAAAGGGGAAGTCTAAATAGGGTGGTGAACAGGTAGTAAGCTTCCCTGTCTAAGTTTGTTCTGCATGCTGCATTCTACCACTATCTCTGTGCACAAACTGAATTATGCACTGGAGAGGGCAGCATAGTGGCATTGCTCCTTATAGTGCAAGGGACCCGGGTTCGAATCCCAACTTGACTCACAGTCTTTATAGAATCTGTACATTCTCTCCGTGTCTGTGTAGTTTTCCTCCGGTGCTCTAGTTTCTTCCCACAGTCCAAAAAACATGTTGGTTAAGTGTATTGGCTCTACTAAATTCTCCCGCAGTGTACACAAACAGCCCTTCAGTGTGGCGCCTATGGTAATTTAATTGCAGTGTTAATGTAAGCTTACTTGTGACATTAATAAATAAATTTTAAAAACTACAAAAATATTGCTTACGAGCTATCATAGAAATCAGAGGCTAATAGAGAGAGAAATATGTGCATATAGATAGAGCCTTTTACAACCTTGGAACACTAAAAACATTTTACAAGTTAATTAATTATTTTCTTAAGTGCAGACACTACTGAAATGTAAGTAACGTGATAGATAATTTATGGAAAGCACCAACTTACCAGTAACAACAATGTAATGATGATGATAATCCATTTTAATGATGTAGTTGAAGGATAAATGCTGAGCAGGGTACTGAGGAGAACTGCTGTTCTTCAAAATGGTGCCATGAAATACTTTATGTATACCTTCAGGTACAACATTCAGGCTTGGGCTGATAAGTGGCAAATAACATTTGCACCAGACAAGTCCCAGGCAATGACAACTGGAGAGAATCTAATCATCTCCCTTTGATATTCCATGGTGTAACCATTGCTGAATGTCCACCTAGGGGCCCCGGTTCAACTCCCAGCTTCTGAGTGAAGTTTGCACACTCTTCCCGTGTCTGCTCGGGTTTCTTCCAGTTTCTCACACAGTCTGAAAGACGTGCTCGTTTGGTACATTGACTAAACTAAATTCTCTGTGTACCCAAACAAGTGCCAGAGTGTAGCGACTAGGGATTTTCACAGTAGCTTCATTGCACTGTTAATGTAAGCCCACGTGTGACACTAATAAATAAACTTAAACTTTAACATATTTCTGTTTCACTTACTTTCATTCTTCACAGTACAGCTCTCCCATAACATTATATAGCCCAGCTTCCAATGGGTGCATCATGGCAGAAAGTGAAGGAACTCACTCATGCTGTGTTCACACAATCAAAATGACTGCCACACCCTTGAAAATAGTTTATGATATTCTAGTTAACCTTTTTGCTGTGCAGAAACACCAAAGCCCACTATTAATTACAGTGCACAGAGGAAATTTGCTTCAAGGAACAGAAACAGGGTTGGTTGGGCCAAGTGTATTTCTCTGTTTGGAGCTCAGTCGACTTGGCAAGACCTTGGTTTGAACGTGGTCTCTCTGGATTAAAAGCATGATTACAAACAGGTGAATGAAATGCTGGAAACCTTTGAGTGAAATAGTTGCAAACTACTTGGAAACATCCTGCAATTTAAAGGACTTAAAACTCAAATTTCATCTCAATACAACTTCTTGATTTCCATTGTGGGAATTTTTATCGGTTAACCTGGTGTTAATGACCACTCATGATAGAAAATCACCAGCATTTTATTTTCATTATTATGTAGGTCACATTAGGATGATGATGTTTGCAGAAATTGTTCATTAATGAAACTTTCGAAAAAGTACTTTGTAATGTTAACTGTCTTTATTAACTACTTGTAACTATATACAAATATACAGTAAAGAGTACAGGCATGGAGCTATATCCATCATTGGTCTTGTTAGGATAGATCATGGGATGGCACAGTGGTTAGCATTGCTGCCTTACAGCGCCAGGGATCCAGGTTCAATTCTGGCTTTGGGTGTTTGCACAGTCTCTCCGTGTCTGGGTGGGTTTCTTCCGGGTGCTCCGGGTTTCCTCCCACACTCCAGAGATATACAGATTAGGTAGATTAGCTATGCTAATTAGCAGGGTAAATACATGGGGTTACAGGGATAGGGCCTGGATGGGATTCTGGTCAGTGTAGACTTGATGGGCCAAACGGCTTCTTTCTGCACTGTAGGGATTTTATGTTTTTAAGAAATAGAGATAGTTTAAGTTATTTATATTTGTTTTAAGGGGATCAGAAATAGGTAATGTGATTTTCCTCACCCTCCATAGTGTGTTTCACAGATCTAATGGTCCCCACAATTGTCAATGGAGTTTTCTGTTGAACGCATTCCTTGCTGCCTGGAAATCCAGCATGGGGGTATGTCATCAGCAAGACCATAAGGTTCTGCCAGCACAAACGCCAGCGAGATTTTTGCGAGAGTATGGTTTACATTTAAGCTTATTTTTTGTTTCTGTATTTGTATGGTAAGTAAGTGTTAACTTCAATTTAGCTTCATGTTATAAAAATGTGTTTATATGTTTAGTTTCACTATAAACTGTGCCGGTTTTGCAATGGAAGTTTCATAATGTAAAAGCAATTGCAGAGTTTAGAAAATAACTAAGCTGTTGTTTAGCAACCAGAGGTCCACACTGAAAAATAGAAACATTTGAGTTTCAGTTTGAACCAGGCAACTTGAAGGCAAGAAACATTCCACAAAAAATGCAACAAAAGGCTGGACAACAGAGAGGGATAGAAAGCTAGTTCCAAACTAAAGAACAGCAAGTTCCAGAGACTAGAGAATGGGACAGAGGGAAGTTCCAGGAAGACTGTGAAGTCAAAGGAAGTTAAATTAAGGAACAGAGAGAGGTCCCCAGTTAAAGACAGGACAATAAGATGCAGACCTGGAGATGTAGGTGACACCTTAACATTGTATGTGAAATAGGTTTGGATGGCTAGCTGGATACCTGAGAGATCATATAGAAGCTTAAATACACATGGTTTTCCAGGGTAGGGAAGTATTGAAAGAAGTTGAAACCCTGGATGTAGATCCTGGGTGTAGGCATCCAAAGGAAAGCCTTACATGGGAGAAGATTCCAATGTGTGTTCTTTGAGAGTGAAGTTTAGAAACCCTTGTGTGAAAGTCAGAGCTCTAGTTGCTCACCATGTGACATACATCTAGGAAGATTCATTGAGAAATCCAAGAAGTTCTATCTGGTGGTATCCATCATTTGTTTTTAGTGTATATATTGTCTGACCACATTTTACTTATTGGTTCACATGCACTGTGCTTACAGTGAACATTAGACTATAAGATGATGTTATAACTTGTATAATCCTGATAAATCTGTATTTATTTGTAAAGATAAAGTTGGGATGAAGGAGAAATATATTATGATTAAATATTTTCTTGTTTAATAAATAATTTGTTCTTTTGTTAAAGTTTATCGGTACTTCTGTGACTCTGTTCATCTGTCTCTGAACAAAGAAAGATAGTATCTATCAAGTCTGGTTCCATCCCTGGAATCTGATTTGTCTGGTAGTAACATCAGCTAGGATCGTAACAGTTTTAACATGTCTCTGACCAACACCATACTGACCATAGGTCCAGGTTACGTGCTTTCTTAGATCCCAGTCTGGCGGCACGGTACTCAGTCTCACATTAACCATTTATAACCCAAACCCTTCCTTATACTACCTGTACCCCCAATCTTCATCCCATTGATACAGAGTTTCTTAAGTTTACATTGTTTTACATTGTTATAAGTCTTTTGCATTTACCTTGTTGATACATCCAAAATGGTATTTCAACATTTTTGCTACTAAAATATAAGCAATAACAACATTCCCAATACTCCATCTTCCTGCATTCAAATCCTGAAAGTTGGAGGTTCAGATAATCCGGAGGCCTTATAATGCTTTCACATCTTGTTCACCTTTCTGTTGAGACTACATTTGGCTCTGTTGGTTCTGGTTCTTGTCAATGGCTGGGAGATTGGACAGGCATTTGAAAATGTTTTGATTCTTTTCTTTCTTTGCTTTAAGCTGAACAATGCCTGGTCATTCAGTTGTTGTGTTGATGCATGGTCGCTATTACTCTCGACTGTTTCTTACAAGATAGATAATGATGGTTTTTGTGTCCTTGGCACTGCCATTTCTTCCTTTTCTATGAGTTCTCTGGAAGCCCTCTGAGAATATGGAAGAATGTTCCCATGGTGAGAGGAAGATTGGGTGGTATATTTACCTCTGCTTTTTGTTGTCAAAGGCAATAGGTGGCTACCCAGTTGGAGCATCCAATATTGTTGCATCTTGCTGGCTCGAAGTTCCATGTGTGGACATTGGTTGATGTGTTGACCAGTTGTATTATCACCATGGTTACAGGTAGTGGTTTCTCAACTGCCAATCAGTCTACGTTACTATGTTTGCTGGAAGTACCATGGTAATCTTGTGGGTGGTAGGTTGGTCTGACCATTTCCAGGACATAAAATGATATTTGACAGACTTGCTCCACAAAGAAAGTAGAGACTGAAAGTAAAACTTGAGTCATAATCTTCTATTTTGGGCACTCAGGACCATATCAGTCTGGCTGGCTAATGACAGTGGTAGTATTTATATCCTCTTTATAGCTCTTGGGAAGAGATCACCAGGGCTATGCCGATATCCCTGCTCAGAAGAGGGAAAGGTGGGTTACAGATGACATATATCAGCTCAAGAATTTGTTTGCTGCCATACCTCAGCATTTCAGGGTTATGCCAATGACTGAGAATCAGGTTCCTCCTATTCCAGAATTCAATAAAAGAAAATCTGGAAATAAAAATCTACTGATGACCATGAAACAACTCTTGAAAGTGAAGTGTTAGTTGTTCAAAGCTGTTCAAAGACTGACAGTACTGCAACACTGGCCCGTGACTCCAAAATTTGTTAAATGACCATTTAACAAATGTCAGCTTTAAAAAATGAAGAACCACAATTTTTGATATCACCCAAAAAGAATGGTTGTGTGCCTTCTACGTTCCATTAACCTAATGGATTACCTTTGATACATTCGTGCAGTGCTGGGATTTTGACTCGCACAGTTTACTAAAATGTCCTGTCTGCTGTAGTGGAAACACTGGGCTATACCTGCAGGACATTGACATCTCCTGTGAGGATGCTTCGAACCACAGAGCTAGCAAGGCCGCTCTGCTGAGTGATTCAGGACTTCTGTTCCCTGATTTGGATTGTCCTTTGTGACCTGATGAGCTGAATTGAGAGTTGGCTTATGCCCCATGTTATATTCTCTCTGTATATGATTGTCCTGTATTGTACATGTAGCTCATTGTACATGTAGCATTGCAATCAAACTTACTGCTTGAGGACCAAGACAGTCACAAGGCTCCTAAGATTTAAGTAAATTTATTATTAATTTGGTCTTTTCTCTATTCAAATTGGAGGCATGTATTGAGGCTTGGATTCGGGTTATCAGGATTAGCAACAGGTATTGTTCAAATGGTGTATCTGACTGAATTGGTAAAAGAGCTGCTCAGGACTGACTGCAGCCTGGAGGTGATAAGAACCCTTACAAGCTAAACACCACCACCTACAAGTTCCCCTCCAAGTCAATCATCAGTCTGACTTGGAATTCTATCATCACTCCTTCACTTTTGCAGGATTAAGATCCTGGAGCTCCCTCCCTAACAGCACTGCAGCTGTATCTACATCACAGGGACTGCAGCAGTTCAAGAAGGCAGCTGACCACCCCTTCTCAAGCATAATTAGTAATGGGCTATAAATGCTCACTAGATTATTAATCCAGGAGCTCAGCCAATGTTCTGGGGACCAGGTTTGAATCCCCCTACGGTAGATGGTGGAATTTGAACTCAATAAAACAAAATCTGGAAATAAAAATCTACTGATGACCATGAAACAACTCTTGATTGTCAGAAAAACCCATCTGGCTCACAAATGTCTTTTAGGGAAGGAAATCTGCCATCCTTACCTGATCTGTTCTACTGTAGAATCTGACAGCAAGTTTACAGCATGGAAACAGGTCCTTTGGCCCAACTTGTCCATACCACCCTTTTTTTAAAACCTCTAAGGTAATGCCAATTGCCCACGTTTGGCTCATTTCCCTCTATACCCATTGTACCCATGTAACTATCTAAATGTTTTTTAAAAAATAAAATTGTATCCACCTCTGCTACTACCTCTGGCAGCTTCTTCCAGACACACCCTCTGTGTGAAAAAATTGCCCTCTGGACACTTTTGTATCTCTCCCCTCTTAGCTTAAACCTATGCCCTCTAGCTTTAGACTCTCCTAACTTTGGGAAAAGATATTGACTTCTAACTTGTCTATGTCCCTCATTATTTTATAGACCCCAATAAGGTCACCCCTCAGTCTTCTAAGCTCCAGAGAAAAAAGTCCCAGTCCATTCAGCCTCTCCTTATAACTCAATCTATCAAGACTTTGTAGCATCCTAGAAAATCTTTTCTGCATTCTTTTTAGTTTAATAATATCCTTTCTATAATAGGGTGACCAGAATTGCACACAGTATTCCAAGTGTGGCCTTATCAATGTCTTGTACAAATTCAACAAGACGTTTCAACTCCTGTATTCAATGCTCTGACCGACGAAACCAACCATGCCGAATGCCTTCTGTCCACCTGTGACTCCCCTTTCAGGCAGCTATGAATATGTACCCCTAGATCTCTTTGTTCTGTGACTCTCCCCAAACCCCTATCATTAATTGATTAAACTCCATCTGCCATTCATCAGCCCACTGGCCCAATTGATTAAGATCCCGTTGCAATTGGAGATAATTTCTTAATTTTAATAACTTGTGACTCCAGAGTCACAGCAATCTGGTTGATTCTCAACTGCCTTCAAGCAGCTAGGGATGGGCAATAAATGCTGGCTGGCCAGTGATGCCCATGTCCTACGAATGAATTAATAAAAAAAATTCCATGAATGAATGGAAAGAAAAGTCGTGAACACTTATGCTGAAGCTGGACTTCCTTGGGAAGTTGTGTGGAGACTTCTGCTGCAGCAAAATTTCTGTCCTTAGCTTTTAGACTCTTCATTCTGGTGCTTTTTTAGTGAATTTTCTCAGTGTCTGTAGCTTCAGTTGGGAGCTTCTTTCAGTTCATAATCCATTGAACATGTCCAGCATTTCTGTAGCTGCCATCACGATGGGATAATGTTGGTTATAGAACATGTCTATTCAAGAAGTCCTCATCTTCTTCTGCATGTTAACAGTAAATCTTTATTAATCACTTATAATGATATATAAATTATATAGTAAAAAACTAAGTGCATAGAGTTATTTGCATCATTGGTCTGAACACGTTTCTAGCCAATGCCACACTGAGCTTAGGTTTAAGTCATACGTATTCTTACATCAGAGTGTGGGCAGTACTATACTCAGTCCCACATTAACTTGGATACACCAGCCTTTTCTGTAAGCCATAACAGGCAGCTGATCCAGAACTCCAGCTTTATATTCAGGTGACAGCTGGAATACTTACCCCTCATCTTCTCTCTCACATTTCTTCATTTAAAATGACAAAGAAACAATAAGCCTTTATAGTAATAGATCAGCCTTTGCAGTAATAGATTGTCTGAACCTTATTACTTCTACATAGATGACCACTGGTGATGGATTGCTGCTGGGAAACAAACAACAAGAAGAAAGGCCTCCAGATTAACAATGGGTTTTTAGAGCTGTAAATGCTCCTATAATTGGGGTTTGGATGATTGGCAGTGATAGAATGTGGCAAGTATACTTGTTAGCTCCTTTGTGCAAAATTGCTTTGCACTGTGTTCTAACACTCACAATTATCTGTTTATTTTAAACCATTTGATGACAATGTTCAAATAGTGGCAAAAATGAATTTTATGTGGTGTGCTACCAGAGTGAATTAACTTCCACAGAGGCAATGTTTCATTTTCATTGGCTCTACTCAGCTTTCATACTGCTTTGTAATCACTGGATCATTAACTGATCCTTTGAGAAATCACAGAGCTTAGGAGAATGGAAGGACTATACAATAGAGTGTACTGCATTGCTTTTTTTTCCTATTTGTTCATGGGATGTTGCTTGCTGGGTCAGCATTTGTTGCCCATGAACTGAGATGTTTCTGAGTCCCTTTCAGAGGTTCAGAGGGCAGTTAAGATTGCTGTGCACCTGGAGTTACATACATGGCAAATTTTCTCTCTAAATGACATGAGTTTTTTTTTTACAACAATTAGCAATGGATTTACGGTCATCATTAGACTTTTAATTCCAGATTTTTATTGAATTCTAATTGCACCATTTGCCATCGTGGGGTTTGAACCTAGGTCCATGGGGATTACTAGACTAGTGACAATACCACTATGTCACTGTCTTCATTAACTCCCTTACTCCCCATATCCAGCAAAATCCCACTGGTCCCATGAATCATTAAAAATATTGATGCTATTATGTCAGTGGGATTCTAATGACATTGTGACTGTTCCATGAGCAGAAAGGTTCCAGCATTTTCCCACTAGATGAAGAAGGATCAACTGATGTTGAGAACAAAGAGTTCTCAAGGTAGCAAAATTCCAGCAGACCCTACAAAAGAAAGTGACAGCCTTTACTACCTCAGGATTCCCTCAGTTCCTTCCCTCCTATGAGACCCTTCTAAAACATTATCCCTATGACTTGTTTGCCCACTGATGATCTTCCTTTATCTTCAAGAACAAGAATAACAAGACAAGGGAATACTCAATGAATGGCAGGAGACTAGGAAGCTCAGAGGAACAGAGGGATCTTGGGCTGCTTGTCCATTGATCCCTGAAGGCAGACGGACAGTTTAATAGAGTAGTCAAGAAGGCATACATTTGACTTTATCAGTCGAGCCATAGATTATAAAGATAGGGAGGTTATGTTGGAGCTGTACAAAACTTTGGTTAGCCACAACTAGAGTACTGTGTGCAGTTCTGGTCACTTCAGTATAAAAAGGATGTGATTGCACTGGAAAGAGTGCAGAGGAGATTCACCAGAGTGTTGCCTAGGATGAGCATTTGAGCTAAGGAGAGGCTAGATAGGCTGAGGCTATTTTCTTTAGAGCAGAGAAGGCTGAGGGGGAATTGATTGAGGTGTATATAATTCTGAGGGGTACGGACAGGGTAGATAGGAAGTAGCTGTTCTCTTAGTTGAACAATCAATAGTGAGGAGACATAATTTTTAAGTTAGAGGCAGGAGGTGTAGAGGGGATCTGAGGAAAGATTTTTTTTATTTAGAGGGTGATGGGAGTTTAAAATGAATTGCCTGTGAGAGTAGTAAAGATGGGAAAACTCACAATATTTAAAGAGAACGTTGATGAGCACTTGAAATGTCATAACACTCAAAGCCATGGGCCAAATGCTGGAAAGTATAGATTTATGGCCCAATTTTACCATTGCATCGTGCCCATTTTTGGGCATGAAAACTTGGTAAAGTCGGGCGTGAGACAATTCATGTGATCCTTGTCTGCACAGATGCCCACTTTACTAAGGCCTAAAATGGCACAATCTGAATCGTGACCGAAACGGGCATTTTGAATACATTTAAATTGAATTAACCAGCTGCCTGCCCAACTTTACCAGTACCTCTCCTTTATCGTCACATTTGCGCTTCCTGGTTCGGCATGAAATAGATATGCTTGGCAAAGGCCTGTTTCGGGCACTCCAGCTTCTGAAGAGGTAAGTGCAGAGCTTCCAATGGCTCTCTGATTCAGATTGGTGAGTGGCTGGGTGGCAGAGTTGTGGGGGAGGGGGAAGGTGGTGCTGAAAGGAGACATATCATTTTCTGATGCTGGGGTGGAGGGGGGAGGCCAGATCATTTTCTTATTGGGGGGGAAGGAGGAGGTAGATCAGATCATTTTCTGGTGCTGGGGTGAGGGGGGGGGGGGCGGGAAACTGCATCATTCTCTAATTACGGGAGAAAGAGGAGGGAGATCAAATCATTCTCTGGTTGGTAGGGGGAGAGACCAGATAGATCTCTGTTAAGGGAGCAGGGGTGCAGGGGAAGAACCATTGCCACTCTGTGGGTGATTGTTAGAGGGGGGGTGCAGGTGGCTGCCAATGGAGGGAAGGGGGAGACTGCTACCACTCA
The DNA here is from genome assembly GCA_024679065.1 of Sphyrna mokarran. NCBI lineage: Eukaryota > Metazoa > Chordata > Chondrichthyes > Carcharhiniformes > Carcharhinidae > Sphyrna > Sphyrna mokarran. The sequence goes on along the minus strand of JAGIQG010000004.1, from coordinate 53,925,212 downwards.
ACGGGAATTGGCTGGGGGAAAGGTGGGGGCAGAGGGTCGTGATGGGTTTGGGTAGTAGCAGTGGAGTCAATAAGGGGGACAGTTATTTTGTGGAGATGCGGCGATATCTGTGGGGGCTATTGTTCCTGCTTTTCATTCCTGGGCTGTTTATCCGCTTTTTGAGGCCCAGAAGAAACGTGACAGGGGTGCATTTTTCAAATTTTTTTTCACTGCACATACGCATGGTGCTGTAGTGTTTCAGGTGTGATAAATCCCACCCACAGCACCATTCAGACTCATGACTTTTTTTTCAAGCTAAGTGCGTATGAGAGCACCTGAGAGCAGTTTTCCAAGTTAGATCTGAACTGTACGCAGATTCAGCATTTAGAATTAAAATGGTAAAATCGGTGTAGTTTTGTCAGTGCCACCTTGTTCAGCCAAAGGGCTGAAGATCCTTTTCTGTAACCCCACAATGTTACTGGCTTACCAAGCTGATTGCATGCCTGTAAAATTGTGCAAGAGCTGAGGAAGCAGGTACATGCTTGATTTCTCGGCTCTCACAGTCTTACTAGTACCAATATCCAAAGCATGCAATTAGCGGGCCTGGGATGCAATCATCCTGGCTGACTTGCCTTTGTGACTTCGCCAGGAGAGATTCTCTCTGCAAGGAAAACACCTATTCCCTATCAACAAGCAGTAGATATGTTGTCCTTGTCAGTAGATCTGGAAGCCATTGAGGCCTTCCGGGGTGGTGGAGAGCAAGAAGGGGGGATGCTCCTTGGGCTGGCACTGCCAGCCTGGCACCATGGCAATGCCCATAGGGCAGTGTCAAGATGTGGAGCCTGAAGTGGGTAGTGCCTATGGGTGTGGAGATGAAAGTACAGGGCCAGGTCAAGATGGCTCAACTGGGGAGGGGGCCCCACTGCACAGTCTACAGGTGATCAGTGAGAGACGGAGAGGGGCCTGCTTCTACTTTGCCTGCGATTGTTGAGGGAGGAAGGGAAGGTGGGACTGCTGCCAAGATGCATGTGACTTAATAGGCAGGGGGGTGCATCACAGCTTCTCTATCACTCTGCAGATGATCAGTAGAGAGTGGGAAATAGGGGTATGATCAGTCTGGCTGGCAAAGGGGTGCCTTATTTCTGGGCCTCACATGCTCCTGGAATAGCAGGGGAGGATTGAATTGAGGCCGGCTGTAGCAGCAGAGGACTGACAGATCTCTTTTTCTCTCTCTCTGTAAGGTCTCTATTGTTGCAATTGCTCATGTGCAGCTACAGAAGTCTGAACATGCGCAACAGCACTGTCTGCTGCTAGAGCAAAGTGATTGGCAATTTAAGTCCTGCTAGTGGCTGGAAACAGTCGAGCCCATTTTTTCATACACTAAGTGCATAAGATTGGGAGTGAAGTCTTGTCCAAAAAAATGGATCAGAAACTCTCCCATTTTCACGTTAGCTGAACATTTAGAATTTTCCTCATAAAATTCTGCCTCATGACTCTATAACGAGGCTACTTAACTGCTCAAATCTGCTTTGCCATTCAATGCAAATGGCTAATCTGGTTGTGGGCATAACTCCACTTTCATACCTGCCTTCCAAAATCTTTACTACCTTGGAAATCAAAAATCAATCTAACTTAGCATTGAATATATTTAATGATCTAGCTTCCACTGCTCTCTAAGGAAGAGAATTCCAAAAAGCAAAGATCTTATGAGAGAAGAAATTATTCATTTTTGTCATAAATATAAAGACCCCTATTTAAAATAGTGCCTTCCATTCCTAGATTCCCTCACGAAGGAAAACACTCTCTCAGCACATACCTTATTAAGCTCCCACTGAATCTTATATGTTTCAATAATATGTTGGAGAAGTTCATGAAATCCTCCTAAAGTAGGATATTCGATTGGTTAGTATAAAGAGGCCATGAAGGGAGTGTTCGTGTCACAACCTATTGGATAATTAATCAGCCTGCAAACCCTTCTATCACTTCACACAGTCCAACTGCCCTGAAGCAACCCATTAGCTGTCCGGGTCTCTGCATGTTTTCTACTTGCCTTTAGACTGTCTTCTGCCTTAGGTAGGACTCTACTCTCTGGGGTGATTACCCACTGTCAGGCCCTATTTTACTATTTCGATTCTAAGTGCTGGGCAGACTTGAAACTGGAAGTGCTTCAGATCCAGCTTTTAGACCTGTTCTCAGGTCCAGCAGTCACACTCTGCTTGAAGAAACATCAGCAATTCTGAATTGTGCTGCACAAGCTTGTGGACAAGGCTTAACATGCTAAAAACCCTGCAGCTCCGACTGGCGCCTCCAACTGCACATGCACAGTAAAAAAAGATGGAATGTAGCTCCCCTGCCACATCACTCCCGGGATGAATAATGCCTCCTCCTGTCCCCATAGACATTGCCCGACCCTCACAATTTACTGACCCCCTAATCCCGCCACCCAGACTGATTGTGGACCCTTCTCCCCATCCCTCCCACTGATCTTAGGCAGAATAGCAGTGGACCTCCCTTCCCCCCTGACAGAACACAGACAGAGTGGCAACTGATCCCCTTCCCCCTCACTGAACTCAGGCAGCTTGGCAGTGGATCCTCCTTCACCGTCCCCCTGCATCCGATCTCAAGTAGAGAGCTGTCAGACACTCGGTGTTTACCTCCTAACTGGAGCGCCCAAATCAGACTTTTATGGAGCATATATGTTTCATGCCAATTCTGGATAGGCAAACTCAGTGGCAAAGGGGGAAGTGCCAGTAAAATAGGGCGTGCAGCCCAATAAGTCAATTTGAATACATGCAAATGAATTTAAATGCCTGTCATGCCTTATTCAGGCAGGGTCTCATCGCAGCCATTTTCAGGCCTTGATAAAGGGGGAACCGGTGTGGAAGTGGTACAGATCACGCTAACTCACGCCTGACTTTACCAAGTTTTCGCACCAGAAAACAAGCACAACTTGACAGTAGAATCAGGCCCTCAGTCCCAATTGGTCCCTCAAGCCAGGTGACCCTCGTCTGCTGTGTCACTCTTAAAAGGACAATCACCACTGCAGTGAAATCATGAGTTAAATTCAGATGACACAACATTCTGTTCATGTCAAAGTCTTCAATCACTCCCATTGGAAGAATAGAAAATCCCAAATTAGCCCATGATAAACTGAAATTCTGCACTGGTAACTTTGGGTTAACCAAGCCTGTCAAAGCTTGTCATTTGACTATGCTGACAAATCTGCATGATGTTAAACCACACAAGAGCGCCAACACATGTAGCAGTGGGCAAGCCACTATGACTGAACCTGTGAGAAAGTTAAACGTGTTGATGACTGGAGAGAAAGTGAAGTTGAAGTGAAAAAACATAGTGTAAAGCAGAAAGCAGACTTCAAAAAAAGTGGGAGATTCTACCATCAATTTTGTCCAACATTATATGCAGTGACATTCACATGAAAAAATTGATATCCATGGTTTCTGTTGACTTTCTATTTAATTACTATGGTTAGTTCGCCCGCCAACTAGTTAAATTAATATAAGAATTTTCGAATTGCATAGTTAACCAAGAGCGCAACTATTAATCACAATAGTGAAGCAATAACATTTATACAGAGCCAGATGTACTGAGTCATCGTAGTCAGCACTCAGCAAACCCACTACTGTTGATAAAGGAAAGATTAAGCTGTTGGGAAAATTAGGCATCTTTTGCAGTCAGTTTATTGTTAGTTATTTAATCTTTTTAATACTTCTTCTTCCAATTTCCCTTGATTCTTTTTTGCTTCCCTCCCCCAAGTCATGAATCAAACTAGATAGAGCATCCTTTCAATCCATTTAATTGTGAGCTTCGTGGCCAAGACTAATTCTGCTCTCACTACATGTGTATTTGAAAGTATTAGTTAGCTGAGAGTGATTGCTATGTTTGCTCAATTTTACTAGAAGCAAAAAAAACCTTCAAAAGATATTTGATTGCCACAAAACAGACTAACTTGTAAAATCAATGTATGTAGGATAAAAAGGGATGTGGTAACTTGTATGAAATTGGCTTAGATCAGGGTTTTCAATCTTTTTGCTTATGAGGCCACCCTCCAGAGCTAAAAAAAATCCACAAAATTTCTTTTGTGGACAGTATAGATATAGGAAATTTTCCATATTCTCAATAGATGCCAGTGTTGGATCTGTACTGGAACAGCTCAATCCCTTTTTCTTTAAATACACCCTGCAGGCAGAATTGAATCTTGAAATCGAGTTTTAATTTTGAAAAACGTTGATCTGGCAGAACTCTGGACCTAGAGGACCAGAATTTGGACATGAAGAGTACAATTTTAAAATTTAAGGATAATATAAAACTTGGCAATATTGTACATAGTGAGGAACTTGGTAGCTGACATAAACAAGGTATAAATAGACCAGAAAAATGGGCATGTCTGGCAGAGATAAGTATGAAATGATGCATTTTGGGATGATCAAATGGAGAGGCATTATAATCTGAATGCTTCTATTTTGAGGATGGGATTGCATATCCACAAATTTCTGAATGTGGCAGATAAGTTGGTAATAAAGGCAGTTAAGTAAACAAATGGGATGTTAGACGTTGGTTTTGATTCAACAATCCTGCTTAATTGTTACAGTTCATTGGCTAGGTTGCAGTTGGAATATTCTATATAATTTATGCACTACACTTTAGGAGCAATTTTAAGGCCTTTGAGAGGATGCAGAACAGATTTGACAGGGAAATATGAGGAATGAGATATTTCTGTTATGTGAACTGCATTTATGATTGCATCATCTATTAGTTCCGTCATGGAACATACGGCATCACCCATGGTTGTCTCTGCTGGAATTTCCATTCCCAGTCTGCCACAGGCAAGCAAAAAATGCCTTGTCATCAGGTTGGTTGACCTCACCCTGCTCCTCTTTGTTCTCAACGCCTGTGTCACCATAACCTGTCCAGTTTCATTTGCACTTAAAATGTCTTATGGTGCATACTTGTTCCAAGACATGGTTGAGACTATTTTTGGAGACAATCATTTGTCATTGCTGCCATAACAGCTGCATCCTCACCACTTACTGAACGAAAGACAATGCCTGCCTTGTCTTGCATCAGTCCAGCCATCTCATTGTTGCAGCCAAACTGCATGTGGACCAGCTTCTTTGTCAGGATTTTCCTGCAGAATTGAACATGAAATGAGAATATTCTCTGCTCAGGCTGTCTTGAATCATGTTAGCAGAGTTTTTTCAACATCAGGATAGGTACCCATTCAATATCTACCTCCTTTCAGTCTTTCTGCATATTTTTCTATTCTTCCTTATGTGCTTGTGTAAAATTTGGAAGTATCAAAGCCACTTGCTTCAATACTTCCTGTGATAGTAAGTTTCACATCCTTACCTCTGAGTAAAGCAATTTCTTTTTATTACCTCTATCACAGGAGATTGGCAAAAGTAATGTTTTTACCCCATTAGATTGTTTGTCTGAAATTAAACTAATAGATGGATTCCAATGAAACTTGGTACACAAGTGGGGAAAGGCCTACAAAAAATCTGATAAGCCAAGATGATTTTTTTTAAAAGAATCCACTAATATTATGAGATAGGATGAATTGACTTTTTTTAAAGAATAATATTGATTGCTTTGGATGTTACGGATATTTCAGCTTATGTGATAGAATTTGTTGCAGCAGTCAAAATGTGAGCAGAGTTTTCAGAACAGGTTGTTGAATGTGGATTATCCTGAATCCTCAGTGAAATAGAGTAAAAAAAACTTTTTTTTTCAGTTTTATTGATATCGGCGGGAAAATGCTTCAAAGAATCAAGTAATTGTAATAATGCTGGGTTAACAGTATGGTGGAGGTATGCAGTCTACTGAGTGCCCTCTTCACTGCTTTCCCTATTAGATTAGAAACTATCTTACATGTATGATCCCTAATTTTGGATATTTGTTTCCACATCCACCTTGCCCAACCATTCATAAATTTATAGACTTCTATCTGTTCACATCTAAGACTTCCATTTTCTAAAGAAAAATTTCTAATGTCTTCAATTTTTTTCGACAGCTGTAATCTGTTTTGGCACCATTCTTGTAAATCTTTATTTGCCTTTTCTTTACAGTTTCCTGACTTTTTATAGTATGGAAATCAGAACAATGCTCAGGGTCCGATATAAGCTAAACATAACTTCACTATTTTGAATTTTATACCCCGAGACATAAATCCCAATGCGTTGATAATATTTATAATTGCTTTGCTGACCTGCAATGCTGATTTTAATGAATTTTGACCTGATTCCCTACATCTCTTTGCTCTTCTCCCCATTGAGTTGTTTCACTCTCAGAGGTGTAGGCGATTTTTTTTTTTCCTACCTAACTGTGTCACCTCACATTTATCTTTGTTATAGTTCATTTGGCACTTTAGCTATCTAATCTGCAAGTTCCTAATGTCTTGTTGCATTTTTCCTCAGTGTTAGTTATACCCCCCAGTTTAGTAACATTGGCATTTTTTGTTTAAAGAGGTATTTATTCTAACGTCTAAATCATTAATGTAAAATTTGAACAACAGTGTTCTCCTCTTTCCATGGCAACTTGAGGGGCAAGGTTATGCTGGGGCAACATTAGAACACTTTGAAATCTGCAGAAAGGTTAAAACGAGGTTGTGTTTTGGTGCTGATTCCCTCTAGCATATTCTTTCCTTTATTATTGTCATATGTCTTCAGTTCATCTATCAAAGATGTCTTCTTTGTTCTGCCTTGCCTGTCTAAGATTGAAGTTTTCATCACAGAATTGCATTCTCAGATGATGCCACAATAACACTGCATGCTCTAGGTGAAAATTGACAGACTCATTCATGCCTGTAAAGGTTTTGTTTTGACCATCAATATCACAAATATAAATGTCATGGTCCACTGTGTTGCCATTCCAACATCAATCAGCATTGATAATATGATGCTGAATGTTGCAAGTGAGCTCTCTGCAAGTGAAAAAGGAAGATAGTGGACATCGACATTCACCAGCCGACAGTCACCAGTGGCTAAAACCACTAGCAGCTCCTTGTTGGGAGAGGCATCAGAAGAATCAAGGAGAAATAGAAAGTTTAGCTGGCTGAGATGAGAGCCTTAGAGAAAACAGAGAATCCTGCACTATTTCAGTCCACTGTTTCATATGCAGCAAGCATGGCAGAGACTATCATATCAGAGTGTGGTTCTTAAATCATACCAAGTGAACTTTAAGATGGTTCACTGCTAAGACACAATGAGATAGAAGGTTGCTAGGCAATCCAGTGCTTATCCTGGCATTTTTCTCCAATCTGTTCATCCCACTACATCCTTATTCTCTCTTTACAAACAAATTCCTTCTATCCTTTCAGCTATTTGTCCTAATTCCAAGTGCCTTAATTTTTATCATGAACATGCCATTTAATTCCTGATCAGTCTGTCAAAGTGTACTATACACAATGTGTTTGTCATTGTGTGTTTGTCATTGTATGTGAAAGTTAATGTTTTTGGCTGTGCATGTGCAGTTGTTTGTTAGTATATTCATGTGGATAACCATGTATAAATGTCTATGCATTATTATGTATGATGTCAGAATGTATGTGTATGCCAGTAAATGCTGAAAGCCCATTTGTACGCTAGTGTACATGTTTGCACTTGCCCACATATGTTCTGTGTGAACATAACTAATGCAGCCAAATACACATAAGGTGGAGACAGTATTAGTCTTAGTTGTGTTATGGACTCACAATTAAGTGGTTTGTTCGCATGTGTGTGTAACATTGCATATGCAATCATTGAGCATGGGCATCTCAACGTGCATGTTCTAAACTGCTGCATATGTCAAAAGGCCAGTGTTTACATGTATTTGTCAAAATGCGCTAATGTGTGTATACAAGCTCCGGGCTCCGGCTGGGAAGATTTGGTCACAGCAGGGCCTTAATGTTCAGATTTCCTTGCTTGAGGATTGGCAGTGATTGTTTAGAGGATTCTGGAGAAGTTGCGGGCTGTTTGAGGTGCTGGTTGGCTATTGCTTGCTGTCGCATGCAATCCTCTGTGTGAGGTGGGGGTGCTGAAATGGGACTGGAGTCGGCATTGTGCCTGTGCCAACAGCGAGGCATCACTGGGAAATACTGAAAATGTGGGTGCTGAAAGACTTAAAAATTGTTGGTTTGTTCAAGGTTTATTCTCCCTTTCCTAGGCAGCTGAACTACCTTCACCATTGTAGAAATAAAAACACATCTGCCTGACACCAAAGAGACTGGAGTGTCTGGCCACTGAGGGTCACAATACCTCTCAACAATGTGACTATGTAGGTGCAGGTCCCCCCTATCTAAATAATTTCACCTTCAAAAATACATTTTGACTCTGAGACCTTCAGTCCAAACTTACAATCTGATAAAAGCAAATTACTGCAGATGCTGGAATCTGAAACAAAAATGGAAATTGCTGGAAAATCTCAGCAGGTCTGATAGCATCTGTGGAAAGAGATCAGAGCTATCGTTTTGAGTCTGGATGATTCTGCTTTCTCTCTACAGATGCAGTCAGACCTGAGATTTTCCAGCATTTCCTGTTTTTCTTAGAATCTGTTCCTTATTAATACTATCAAATAGGAGTCAGATTCTTGGCATTTTCTTTCTGTTGGTTATGAAACCCAAGCCACTTGTGCACTGAGAAGTTCTTTGATAGATTGTTTGTGTTGATTGCTGCTGCCCTCCTTTCCCCTCTTAACATTGGCTTGCCATTCAATGGCGCCCTCCTACAGACTGAAGATAGGTCTTCAGGTGGGTCATAGATTTGTCTCCTTCTTTCCAGAGATTGAACCCGTCTCCACCCCATCTTTCCACCCATTATTGTACATTGGATTTACAATAAATTGGATCTAAAACTCTATCGCAAATGAGGAAAGCCAGACTTCCAGATTTTTTGTTCAAAACTAGTTCCTGCAGACATGCATATCCAAACCTGTATTTATTCAGACTGTTGTCCCAGGTATGTGGGAAAGGCCTCTTGTCAATTCATTCCCTGATCAAAAGATTCTGAGCATACCCACTAACCTGGTAAGTTATTTCTTACTCAACTTTATATTTTGGTCTGATCCGTTGAATTTTAATTGTATGCTACAAACTTTTCTTGTAAGAATGTAACTACAGTAAAGTAAGTAAATGTGACATTGATGAGCAATCAATTCAGCTGAAAAAAGTGATTGTGCTGTAGAATTGTTTGTCTCGTTGAAGTGTGCTGTGTTACTTAAAAGGTTGGGAACCAATTATGTACATCAATATGTGTACAACTATATTCATATCAATGTATGGGTATCAGTGCACATGTTTACACCATTTAAGTGTACACCAGTGTGTGTGCATAAATCAACATTTGCTTCGTATATCTGCTTGGTGTGTTTATGATGAACATTGGAACGTGTTGCCTCTCTGTTGACAATATTATCTGGAGTGAAATTACTTTATGCAGCCTGTGTATGTCGAGAATCACATTTAGTTCTCCCTGGTTCTGCCCAACACTTCCACTCAATCAGCTCTACAGAAAAAAATCTGATTAACTGGAATTAACTGGAAAAAATCTGATTAACAGGAATCTCATTACTGTTGGATAATGGTTGCTTAATTTATCTAAGTAACAGTAATTGAACTTTAAAACTACATAACTGGCAGGAGCGTTTTGGATGCATAAGAATGTTGAGTAAAAGATGTTGTATAAATGTATGTTCATTCTATCTGTACAGAAGACCCTTTGACAGAAGGTCAGTTAGGCTTCAAACAGGAAAATTATTGTATTTAAACTTTAAATACACAGGACCATGTGATTTAAAATTTGGTTTCATCTTGTTGTGGTTTTAAGAGGTCCTTCATCCAAAAGCCTGAGTAGCCAAAGAGATTTTACAGAGGTTGTCCATAATTCTGGGAAACAGGCTGTGGATATTGCAGTGGTTATGCATTCAGCTGGTATACACTCACTTTGTTCAAAGGGGGGAAAAAAATCACTGAATTATTGATCCAAGAAGGATCATAGGTACTATATTTGGATTTCAAGCTCCACCTACATATTCTTTGCCAGGCAATGGTTTTGATGTAGAGATGCCGGCATTGGACTGGGGTAAACACAGTAAGAGGTCTGACAACATCAGTTTTAAATCCAACTGATTTATTCGAGTTTACTATCAAATAAATCGGTTGGATTTAAAACTGGTGTTGTCAGACCTCTTACAGGCAATGGTTTCACAGAAGCAAAATATCCAAACGGCAAGAAGATCACATCTCACTTTACTTTTTATTTTCAATATTGCAAAATTATTCCCTATTTCTAATCTTGTGTTATGACTGTATATTTTAGATGTTTAAACTAAATCAAACAACAGCATGAAGAAAAATACATGAAGGAAAATACTCTGATCTCAACTGGAGCATGGTACGTCAGTACAACCAGTCTTAGCTTCTTGGATTAGGAAAGATACAAGTCGCCAAAGTCTCAGCTCTTGGTTGCTATCTAATGGAAACTGTGTGCATGGGATAACCAGATAGGGGCAGTATTGGGCATCTCCATTGTGGCCCTCTCAATATTTAAATACTCTTCCAGCATGCAAGAATAACAATCTGGTGAAGTACCTCAGAGATACCAGGACTTGTTAAACTGTGCCCTGGTGTGCATCAGCATGCAGGACAGGAAAATAATTTAATGTAGCTAAAACAGAAAGCAACGAATCTCAACATAGAATTCAACCCAGAACATGAAGAAATGCTTTCATGAACCTCATGGCTTAATACTTTGTTGTGGCAGTGCAGCCCATGTGCTGCTGAAATTCACTGTCATATCTTTAGTTACCTCCAGATTTAACTATTCCAAAACTCACCAGTTAGCCTTCCACCCAAAACTCTAGAGTCCATATGCTAATTCACACCCAAAATCTCAGCACTCATTATTCTATTGTGGCTTCTGGTTCTAAAAACCTTCCCTTGAAAAATGTTGATTACTGCATTTAAATCATGGCCCATGCCCCATGTAACAAGCTCCTCATTGAGGTCGCTGTACTCCTCTGTGAGGGGACTAAAACTTCATGCTATACATTGTTGGCATCCTGAAAAATTCTCTACATTTTTAAGACTGGACAAAAATCTTTTAAAATGAATCTATGTCTGCCTGGAACAAAAATAATCAGTTGGCAGAATGAAAGAAACTTGCCTATTCTTATCTCTAAAAAGGCACTAATCATGTGAGCTGCATAGATCAATTTCAAAGAAAGCTATACAACAGCCAAGTTGGGCAACTGAAATCTTCTAGTCTGATAGGACAAAAGGCCTCAAAATCATCCTTTTAATTCTTAATGGTTGAGACATTTAACCACCATGGGGATCCTGAGGAGAGATATACACCCTTTGTCAAAGACTGTAAAAAGGTGGAAGACATGTAGTATTCACCACTAGTTGGTGGAACCAGTTATGTTGCTTGCCATACTGCAAGGTCAGTCTGCCATTTTACCACCTAACTAGCAGCATCACAGAAAAGGAGCTGTGCTCAGATTGAATACCAAACCCCACATACACTGCTTCTGCTGGAACCTCTGTATCATTGCCAATAAGACTCATTCATCTCTGGGCACGTATCTCATTGTGTGAAGTCAACTCTACTGGAAAGTGAATTGTCCAGCATTGCTTTGCAGTCTGCCAAACTATGTGAAGGAATACCTCATTGGACTTTGATTCTGGGCCCTTGTGAAACAATATTTACTTTCTTTATGTTCTCTGCACTGGAAATATTTTTCTCTATCCCTCTTTTACTATCTAAATGAAGAAGCAGCAGTACTGCAACTTTCCTCCTCTCATGGTTTGAGTATGTGCAAAGTTCATCTTATCTAGAGTTTGCTGAAGAATTATTCATAGAATATTGAATCAGCCCAAAACTGAGGGATTAGGAAATGTGCTATTGCTTACAAAAGGAGAAGCAAATCAAAAATACTTTCCTGCTTACAGGCGAGGGGTGAGACGAGAATTTAGTGCTGTTTAATTTAATCCTCCTCCTGTCCATAACATCCTTCTACATTGGCCACTTGTCCATTTCCCACTTTCTTCATCCTCCCATCAACATTCACACTTTTAGCTGCTAAGGCCGTAAGTTTTAAAATGCCCTCCTTAAGCCTCTCTGCCACCATATTTCTGGGCCCTCAAGACCCTCCTGAAACCTACCTTACTCACCTAGCTTTTGCTTACCTGCCTAAATGGCTCAAAGTTCATTTGTCTGAATATGCTCCTATGTAGCACCTTTGGAGATTTTACTAAGTTGAAGGAACCCATGTAAATTTAAGTTGTTGTTATTGTAAGCATTCAATACAGCACCATTTTGATTTTAGCAGTCAAGGAATCAGCCTGCACTTTATTGCATTTTCTCATGTCCACAAATTCATACTAGCAGTTTTCCCTTTATCTTGGTCTCCACCTTCAGCTTCGAGATGGATCATACTAGGATTATATACCTCTCTGGAAGCTTTGTGAATTTTTATCCTCTGCTTTAGATACTTTCACTTAATTGTCCTGTCTGTTCAAATTTGACAGACACGTTATTGCCTACTCCTATTAATGGCACAATCTCTCGAACAACCTGAGTGGGTCACGTTTATGCAAATTAGGTTAGAGCAGAAAATTAAGTGCGATTATGGATTTATGATTCATGGGGATTTTAAAACAAATAAGGACCAACTCAAACCTGCATAAAAAAGTCAGCTTATACAATTTTACAGTGCAGAGGTAGTAAGCTGTTCAGCCCATTGAACCTGTGCTGGCTCTCTGAACAAATGATTCACTTAGCACATCCCCCACACCATTTTAAAGACTTGCCTTGTTCCAAATCTATGCACTCCCCATTTAAAAGCAATTATGGATTTAACTTCTACTGCTGTACCTGACAGGGTATTTCATGTCTTAGTAGCCTCTCTTGGCTTCTTGCAGAGTAGCATCTCTTGTTTGTCTGTTTCTTGCACAGATTCTATAGTCATTATCCCATTACTGTTTGTGGGAGCTTGCTGTTTGCAAATTGACAGCTAATTTTTCCCTACATTATAATACTTCAAAGTAATTCATTGGCCCATAGTGCCTTGCAATGTACTTAAGTGGTAAAAGATGTTACATAAAGAGCGTTAACGAAATAAACGAGTCATTTCTTTCTTTCTCAGAACCTGCTGATTGCTTTCTAAACATATTTGTTATTTCTATTTGTTTGAAGCCAGTGAATCATCCAAAACCAAAAAGAAAACCTGATTAGCGCCTGGAAGCTGTGACCAAATCACACTAGCACCCGAGGTGAGTGTTAATTGAGATGGTGACATTTGAACAAAATTGAAATTTAAAATCTGTGTTTGCTTTCTTAACAGAAACTGAATTCCCATCAATTAGAGTTACTGAAAGAGTAACAGACTGAATGTTCACAGAATTCTTACGACGTCTATTAAGTTTTGGATCACAATTTGAGTTGACAGTGGATCATTATTAACTTATTATGTAAATTCGGTGGCCAACACCTTGACTAAATCTAGCAAATACACTTGGTTACCAATGTGACAAACGTCTAAATGTTATGCGGTAAGCAGAGAAAGTTTTCATAAACCTCAACAACAGGGATCTGTAATTTAGCACAGCTGGACTTGTCATAATGGAGTGTATCACTCTTATGCTCTTACTTCTATGGTCCAAGAGCTTGTACTATAGGACAGTAAGGAGGCTGCAAAGAGAAAAGTTTACCTCGCTGATTCCACCATTCAGAAACATGCTCAGGAGCTTTCCAGTTATTTTCACTTAATGCCATAAAAAGACAGGAGGTTGGATTTTCCCTCGAAGAGCAGAAAACAGAAGTCTGGACTGTTTCTTAATCCCAAAATCATGCCTCGGGGAAAACAATCGTGATGTGAAGATGCCGGTGTTTGACTGCGATAAACACAGTACGAAGTTACACAACATCAGATTAAAGTCCAAAGGTTTATTTGGTAGTAAAATCCACTAGCTTTCAGAGCTGCTCCTTCTTTAGGTAAGTGGGAATTCTGTTTACAAACAGAGCATATAAAGACACAAACTCAATTTACAAAATAATGGTTGGAATGTGAGTCTTTATAGATAATCAATTCTTAAATGTACAAATAATGTGAATGGAGAGAGTGTTAAGAACAGGTTAAAGAGATGTGTATTGTCTCCAGACAATGGGCGGCATGGTAGCACAGTGGTTAGCACTGCTGCTTCACAGTTCCAGGGTTCTGGATTCGATTCCTGGCTCAGGTCACTGTCTGTGTGAAGTTTGCACATTCTCTTCGTGTCTGCATGGGTTTCCTCCGGGTAGTCCAGTTTCCTCTCACAGTCCAAAGATGTGCAAGTTAGGTTGATTGGCCATGCTAAGAAATTGCCCCTTACTGTCTAAGGATGCATAGGTTAGAGGATATGAGTAGGGATATGGGGGTAGGACCTGGGTGGGATTGTGTTCAGTTCACTTTCGAAGGGCCAAAGGGCCTTTATCTACACTGCAGAGTTCTATGATTCTACGAGAAAAGTTAGTGAGATTTTGTAACCCCAAACAAGTCATGGGGGTTACAGATAATGTGACACGAACCCAAGATCCCGGTTGAGGCCTTCCTCATGTGTGTGGAACTTGGTAACAGTCTCTGCTCAGTGACTCTGCATTGTTGTGTGTAGTGAAGGCCACATGGGAGAACGCTTACCCAAAGTATTCTCCAAGGTGGTTCTCCAAGGCAGCCTTTACAACACACAACAATGCAGAATTGCTGAGCAGAGACTGATAGCCAAGTTCTGCACACATGAGAACGGCCTCAACTGGAATATTGGGTTCATGTCACATTATCTGTAACCCCAACGATTTACCTGGGCTTGCAAAATCTCACTAACTATTTTGCCTAAAGACAATACACATCTGCTTAACCTATGCTTAACACTTTCTCCACTCACACTGTCTGTACCTTTAAGACAAGGATATATTGGCCTTGAGAGAGTACAAAGAAGCTTCACCAGCTGATACCGGAGATGAGGCAGTTAGCTTATGAAGAGAGATTGAATAGACTGGGCCTGTACTCATTGGAGTTTAGAAGGCTGAGGGGGATGAGACTTACAAAATAATGAAGGGGATAGATAGATAGAATAGAGAGATTCTTTCCACTTAGGAAACCAGAATTAGAGGGCACAGCTTCAAAATAAGAGGGGGGGCAGTTTAGAACAGGGGGAACTTCTTCTCTCAGAGGGTGGTGAATCTTTGGAATTCCCTGCCCATTGAAGTGGTGGAGGCTACCTTGTTGAATATGTTTAAGTCATGGATAAATAGATGTCTGATAGATAAGGGAATTAAGGGTAATGGGGAACATGCAAGAAAGTGTTACTGATCCACTTCAGATCAGCCAAAATCTTACTGAATGGCGGAGCAGGGTCGAAGGGTTGGATGGCCTACTCCTGCTCCTATTATGTTCTTATGTTCTATAAAGACTCGCATTCTAATCATTAATTTGTAAATTTAGTTTCTGTCTTTATATGCCCTATTTGTGAACAGAACTCTCACTTACCTGACAAAGAAGCAGCGCTCTGAAAGCTAGTGGATTTTGCTACCAAATAAACCTGTCGAACTTTAACCTAGTGTTGTGAGACTTCTTACTGGGAAAACAATCATTCATTGGAATTTTTGCAGGGTGTCCCTTTAATTAACTTTGAGACAGGATCACCATCCAATTCAGGAAAGTAAAATCTTGAAATTGGTGCCAAAATAGAGTTTTTCCAGCTGGAGAGGAGCAGCTGGTTAGAGGATAGAGGATAACTATAAGGGAGTGACGATATTTCAACATGGAGATGTCCTCTCTATAATTATCTTTAAAATCTTACATTAAAAATGGTTCTTGCAGCCAGGTGACCGCTGTGGCAACATATGGATACTCTCATGCCCAGACAGGCTGAGGAAGGCCTCCAGGCCTGTCTGGAGCACCACAGTTCCCCACCCTGCCCCCAGGTGCCCAGTTCCAGGTACCTAACCTGACCCCCACCAACTTGAGAAATTACAGTCAGCCTCTTTTAATTGGTCTTAAGACTCTTGACCAGTTTAGTTAACTACCTGTTGTGAGACAGAATGTGCCAGGAACCAACATGTTGTTTCCAATTACAGCTTTGCTGGTGGCCAAAAATCTACCACAAGGTCTTCCATTTAATCATGGTGGAGGAAGGTTAGTAGGTTAAAAATATTGATCTAGACTATGTGAAAGGGTGGTGAGTGTAAGAATGGGATAATCAGACAAAAGAGGGAGAGAAAAAGAAGACAGACACTATGTCTTCACAATGGAGTCAGTGTGATTTCAGATAAAACAGATGGAAAATAATTTAAACTGTCTGGTCAAAGAAGAGGTTACATTTTCCTCTTCAAGATTATTCTGGTGAATCATGGAATCGTTACAACACAGAAGGAGACCATTCAACTCAAGTCTATGCTGGATCTCTCCAAGAACAATGCAGGTAGTCTTGCCTCCCATTCTTTCCCTGTGGCCTACAAATTTTCTCACTTCAAGTACTTACTAATTGTCCTTTGAAAGCTACAACTGAATCTGATCTCACTTTCCTTTCGTTGAATTGTATTTCATTACTGCTTGCTGCATAAAATCTTTTCTCATGATGCCTTTCTTTCGCTAATCACTTTAGATCTGTGTCCTCTGGTTACAGGCCCTTCCACCAATGGGAAGTTTTTTTCTATCTACTGTGTCAAAACTTCTGTGATTTTGAACATTTCTGTCAAATCTCCCCTCAAAATTCTCTGCTCCAATGAATCCCATCCAGCTTCTAAAATCAATCTACATAACTGAAGTTTTTCATTTCTGTATTCTTGTGAATCCTTTTCCTCAAAGGCCTTTACATTGTTTTAATCGCAGTGCCTAGAGTTGGACAAAATAATCCGGCTGAGGTCGAACCAGTATTTTGTGAACTTTCATCAGAACTTCTTATTTTTATTTAGCTAGAGGGGAAGATCATGACCAACTCAGGATCCAAAATGCCTTCTGAACCATTTTCTTAACTGCCCTGCCACTTTCATTGATTTATACTTAAAGCATCAGGTCTCTGTGTTCCTATGCCCTCTTTGAAATTGTATGCTTTAGTTTCTATCATCGCTCCTTTCTTCTTACTAAAATGTATCACCATGCTCATCCGCATTAAACTTAATTTGCCACATATTTGTCCATTCAACCAACCTGTCTCATCTTGAAGTTTTACGCCACTCTCGTGAACGTTGACTGCATTTGCAAGTTATGTATTATGCAAATTTTGTAATAGCGCCATATACATCCAAGTCCAACTCATTAGTACGTATTTGATAAAGCAGTGGTCCCACTACCATCTCCTGTGAACCCCACTAAACACATTCTTCAAATCCAAAAAAACAAGCATTCACCATTACTTTCTGTTTCTTGTCATTTTTATTTGATGGGCTGCAATTTTACACTTTATCAAAAGCTTTTTGGAGGGCAATATACATTACATCAATCACACTGCCATCATCAACCCTCTCTGTTACTTCATGAGGATGTGTGGTAACGAGAGGAATGAGTGAGCGAGTGAGTGGGGTGGCGATGAAGTGAAGGAATGAGTAAGTGATGAATGGCTGAATAGGTGAGTCAGTGTATGTGTGACTGAGTATATGAGTGATTATGAGTGTGAGATTGGGAGAGAACCAGGCCAGAGAGTTGGGTGGTGGGGACTAGTCAGGTTAAATCAGAAGAGGGGTCGGATTGGGTATTGGCGATGGTCAGTTTGTGGGGTGTGGAGAGAGTAACCAGGTAAGAAAATTGGAACTGGCTGAAATCTCCGGCTCTAACTCAGGGTTGAAGACTTTTCTGGAGTTTGCCAGGGAGAATTGCCGATTGGAAGTACAAATTTTGAAGGCAGTGCATTGTGACTTCCAAAGGATCCTGAAGTGCATCCTGGGGGGTACATCCAGTCTCCAATGATCCAGAGACTTGAAAACATGGGCCCTTATTTCTCAAACTTTCCCTATTACCAAGGCTAAAACTGTAGCATGAAGATGCTGTTGTTATCCTTACATATTTTTCTGAACAAAGGTGTAATATTTGCAATTTTCCAGTCCATTAGTGCCACCCTCCCCATATCCAAAGAGAATTGGAAGATTATAATGATTTCCAATCTTTCCTGCAACCTTGGATACATCCACCCAGACCTGATGACGTATCTACTTTAAATACATTTTTCTGGTACCTCCCCTTTATCCATGTTCAGACCATCCAATATCTCAACTGTGTCCTCTTTCACTGTGATTTTGGTGCATCATCTTCCTTAATAAGGATAATTGCAAAGTAGTCATTTAATACCTCATCAACGTCCTTTGCATCCAAGCGTAAATCTCCTTTTTGTTCTCTTATCAACCCCATCCCTCCTCGTACTATCTGTCTACTATTCATATACTGAAAAAAGACATTTGAATTACATTTGATGTTAGCTATCAATCAATTCTCGTATTCTTTCTTTGCCTTTCATTTCACTTTTCACTTCCCCTCAACGATCCTTATTAAACCTGATTCTCACTTGTATCATCACCTTTGCATCTGTCTTCTCCTTTCTCTGCTCGTCTTACTCGCTATCTCTTTCAACATCCAAGGAGCTCTGATGTTGGTTATCCTACCTTTTCCTTAATTGGAATATATCAAACCAGGTCCTCTTTAAAGACAGCCCAGTGTCCAAATACATTTTTGCCTACAAGTCTTTGATTCCAATTTGCTCCAGTTACATTCATTCTCAACCCCATGAAACTGGAAGCTCCAATTAAGTATTTCTAGTGTAGCTTGCTGCTTGTCCTTTTTCAGAACTAATTCAAACCTAATGACTATTGTAAAGGCAAATGCTTTTTGCTCCCGAAGGACCACTTTGCATTGTATTCCTGTCCCTGCACTGCAAAATGTGAGGAGTTTATGGGTTTTTTTTCAATAATCACAACTACCTGTGCAGCTATGTTATGTGCTATTGTTCCATATCCTCCCCTACACTAATCTCAACCCTATGTTATTCACAATTTCCAGCCCCCCCCCCCCCCCCCCCCCCAGTCTCATCAGGCTCATTTCCTCCAAGGGACTCACATCTAATTGATTGATCTCATTTGCACTCAACACCTTGCCACTCAGCTAACTTTCACTGGGGACCCCAAAATCTTTCTTCCCATCCTTTAAAGTGCAACAGATTTTGGAAGCAGAGCACTGTGGCATGGCATGTTGCAATTAATGTTTTGCCTATAATTTCCTCCTGGCCTGTTTTGTTCCTGGACAAAAAATCAGCAAGCAGAGGCAGTAATTTGCCGTGATAAAGGAATCATGAAGCGTGGTTACCTCAGTGTGGATCTGCGAATTTCCCAGATACATAGTGGCATTAGCAACTAGTTTTCTTATCATTACAGTGGTGTAAAGCACTTCTTCACCTGAGGTGCGCTGCTGCCAACAGTAAGCTTAACCATGGGGAGAAAATATATTTTGAATGTAGGCTTAAATCTATACTTTAAATTAGGGCAGCAGGAAGACCAGAAAGAATTCTCAAGATGGCTCACACAGCTTCAGACATCAATTCTGGCCCAGAAATCACTCTGATCCAAGCAGAACTCAAGACTATTGTTCTACAATGTCAAAAAGAATTGGTGTACAGTACCTGCCAATTTGAATCCAGGGGGGGCAGGAACACATCACAACTGTCCTACAAAAAGAGAAAAAGAACGAACTTCATATGGAACAACAATGCAAGATCTTCATTAGCTGCGCTGTGATGTTTATTATCACTATTAAAGATTGCTATTGAACATTGCAACTGAACTTGCACCCACAATCCTTCCTGAATAGCTATGAAAAATAGTCTATTCTTGGTTGTGATGTAAAATGTGCAATATTCTGGACAATTTTGAATGTCTTTGCTAATCATTCAGAGAGAAAAACTGTGATATTATACGTTGGTAGTAGTAAACAGGAAGAAAATACAGATGCAGTCTAACTATATATTTAGGGTATCAGTCTAATTAATTAGTCAGGAATCAGCTCATCAAATAGCCTGGGTGGGTTCTCGAGAGTTTTATTCCACGTTTCTTAATCACCAGTAGCAACCAAGCAACCATTTTAGTAGAGCTAAGTAGCCTTTAAAGGTTGAAATATTCACTATCTTCTATATATATTTTCTGCTGCCTTCCTTGTTAGGGCACAATATCAATTCAAATTTCAAATGGTTATGAATTTAAATATTTATTAATTTGAGTGGATCATTTGTGACATGGCTCAGTGAATTATGGTAGAACAGGAAATAAGTAGAAAGCAGGAATACTTTTTTTGATTAGTTCAAATTATCTTACCACCAATTAGAATAAATGGACAGTGAAGGTTAAGGGGGAATTTAATTGACAGGATTTTCTGGCCCCTCCTATGGTAGGCATCATGGGAGATGGAAGCAGAAAATATTACAGGAATCATCTCCCCATGCTGAATCACAAGGGCACATCTATATCCAGTTGGAACAGCATGTTTCTCAACAGTATCTATGCGATGAGTACCTTGTGGCCTGCATTTCAACGATCTTTCGAGGTTTGTTCACCTACCTTGCATTCTGCAATGTTAGCAGGAACTCAGATGTGTGTGCGTGTGTGTATGTAACCTCCGTCAATCCCAGAATGCTGTGTGTGCAGGGGGTTTCTGACATTATACCAGGTTGCATTTGGCACATTGAGTTGCAGGATACATCTGCAGCCTTAAACATATTGTAGTATTCAAGGATGTGGTAAGAGAGTGGGTGATATATGTCCTCATAATGGGAGGGATGACATCCACATAGGGTATAGACACATCTTTATGTTCAGAAGGTACGAAACAGATATCCACCTCAATCACAATGGATGAAGGAATACAAGCAAAGGATTGACAGGTTTTTAGAGGGAAGGAATTCTGAACATTAAGGCCTGCAGGACAATGGGAGGGTTTGTCACACTCATAAAGGGATGGACCAAGCTGATCCGGTAGTGAGGCCACTGCAGCACTAACTTCCAACCTGCAGTGATAGCGCAGTACAAAAATAAAATCAGGAGATACTCTGCAGGTGAGGGTTCTGAGGACAGATTGGAGGGCAGGTACATGAACTGGCACTGATTAAAAGAGACGCTCAACTGAACTGTGCATTCCCAAATGAGGAAATATGCACAGCGGAGATATGTTAGGAAACTTTTTAATGACAATTCAAGGAATCAGGAAAATGAAACTAGGGATGTGCTTTCATGCATGACTAATCCCACAAAGGGGTATTAATCAATCTCCTTGAATTAACCCCTTGTTCACAGTGTGGAGATTCCCCAGAGTGGTAATGCATTCTAGAGCAATTGGGCGACTGAACAAGCTTCAGGTGCATGTTACAATCATGGTACTGGCAGCTTCACAGAAGAAATAATCTCAGTTCCTGGCTAAGCTTTTTGCTCATGTATGTTCTAAAGGCTGTAGCATTTGAGTGAAGTGAATAAGGAGCAAAGCACCTGGATTGAAAGCAGAAGATCTAAGAGCTTGGCCAAAGCAATCTCATAGCAGGCAGTTATGTAAACAGGTGGTGGGAGTGGGTTAGAGGACTAGAGGGAGACACACTTTGAAATAAAATCTGCATTGGCCTAGACTGGAACAAAGCACTTGAACCCAAATTCACTGACGAGTCATTGCCAGAAATAGGATCTGTTCAGGCAGACGCTGACTCACGTCTTTTTCTCACTGATGCTGCAGAAAGGAGACCATTAGGAAGACGGAATCTGCATAACCACAGGCAGGAGAGAAGGAGGGGAAGATTACAATGAAGGCATCAGATTCACCAAAAGGGAGGAGCTGAACCCTCAAGGAAAAGGGGCAGCAGAATCTCCTCCAGATGCAGAGATGAGGCTCACAGAGATGCTGTGCACAGGTTCCTGGCAAGATCAAGGATGTAAAGAACGAACATCCTTTATCTGCAGCTGAGCACTACATCCACATGTCCCGGGATCTGGTAACTTAAATTCGTGACATTCTCCAGAAATTGGCAATTTGGAGACTGGGAGAGCATCTATTGTCATTAGTTGTGAAACAATCTGCAACTCTGGACTTCTAGGTGAGTGGCTCCTAGGACTCTACTGGAGCTTCTGTCAGATCTCTCAAGTGTCCATTCATAAATATGCACATAAGATGAGAAACACCCTTTTTACCCATTTATATCAACTCAATTGAAATCAAGCTAGCCAGGATGATATAGGAGTGGGCTTTGCAGCAGTTTCCAGATTCCCACAGATACAGCGTGCTAGCAACTACAGTCATAGCTATAAAAGCTCTTGGCAACAGGCACTTCAATGTGTAAAGAAAAGCTTCCATTCAATCAATATACAGCTGGTTTGTAAAATAACACATTATCATGCAATTTTGCATCATTTATCTAGGAAGCATTTACAATTCATACATCTTGAGTTGATCACAGTTCCTGGACTTCTTTAAGGGACTACATAAGGTCCAGGGTTGCTTCCTTAGGGACAAATGGTACTCACAAAGGGCATATCTGAAGACACCCATGCAGCAGCCGCAGAGGCCTGCAGAGAAATAGTACGATGGTGTTCATGCTGCTACTCGAGCATTGATGGAACAGACCATTGGCATCTCAAAGATGTGTGCTGATGCCTGAACAGATCTGCTGTAGTACTTCAGTGAAATCCTCAGAAGGTGTCATGGATCACTGAGGCTTGCAGCATGCTGCGTAACTTGGCGCTGCAAAGGAGAGGAGGGGAATTGACAGACGCTAACATATAAAAACTGCATATTTCCTTTATTGAGGAGGATATCGAAGGGATATGGACATTGAGATTGAGGAATTCGAGGCTGTAGGGGAAGAGGGCATAGCACAGGCAGGCAAGGCAGGTATGCATATAAGGCTTTCAGTCACCAAATTCCACAAGAAATGATAGCAACATCTGCAAATAAGTGAGGGAAGGCACCATAGTATTAAACCTGATTGACAGCAACACTGCTCATCAGAAAACAGAGTAATACACAAGCGCTATGAAATGGGTTGCATCTGTGAATATTATGGGGGTTACTGATGACTATGAAACCACTGTCAATTATCTGAAAAACCTACTGGTACACTAATGTCCTTTAGGGAAGGAAATCTGCTGATTTCACCTGGTCTGGCCTACATGTGACTCCAGAGGCACAACAATGTGATTGACTCTCAACTGCCCTCAGGCAACTGTGGTGAGCAATAAATGCTGGTGCAGGCACAATACCCACTTCCCAAAGAACAAATCCCCTAAAAAAACTAAGTGCCCAACAGGCAAGAATATGGGAGATTTTCCCCCCCATTTTTTGGGTGAGCTGAATAGAATAAATCTCTTGGGCTCTGCATCATAGACTCCCTAACGTGATTCACCCTGGTTGGAGGAGGAGGTGTGCTGAATCCATTAGAGAGGGTCACTGTGCACGCACTGATCTGTTATCCCCCATTGCTGGCTTTCTGATTGTTTCTCCAAAGCTCTTGATCTGCGATCTCCTCTGACATGGCCAGCCTAAATTCCCACCGTCCCCATTTCCAGCCTGATTTCACACCCCCACCCTTACCTTGGCCAGCCCCCTCCCTCCCAACTCCATCGATCCCTAATGCAGAATGCATAGCAGATTCCGCCCCACCCAACTACTACTCATTGGCCCTGCCTCTTGCCACTCAGATTTCAATATGATAATCAGCTTCACATTGATTTCCGGCACAATCCTGATAATGTTAAAAAAAAGTCCTGAGACAATCACAATTGGCCAGACACCAGGCTCAAATCTTGCCACACGCTGATATCCAGTAGCCAGGGAGAATCTCCCCCTGTATATATTGTAAACACCCATGCCATTATTGTACCCCTAACCCTACTGCTATGTTCGGATGCATCCCCAATATCCACATTGGGGTAGAGACAGCCTGCTGGCTGCTACCTTGTCTGTGGTGATTTTGAACAGCTAACCTGGAGGATCCCAGTCTGCTGAGTATCCTACTGTGGTTCAGGTGGACCCTCCTCAGTCTTTGGAACTAGAGATGATGGAGTCACAGGAAGGGGAGATTCGTGTTGATGAAGCGCCCTGGGCTAGCTATTTGCTGGTCCTCACTCTCACAGTGCTCAAGAGTTCCTGCCTGATTCTTTGAAGAGAAGAAGCTGGAGTGAGATGCAGTGCCCATCCCCTCTTGTATGTTCACAGATGGATGCCATGAAGGGCTACAGTGATGGGGTGCATCTCCTGACCAGTGTAGGCCTGACATCATGAACCAAAGACAGACTCCATCATCCATTGCAATCTAAAGAATGCAGCTATCATTCCTTCCTCATGTTCCCATGATTGTTGCTACAGATTTTAGAACCAAATCCAGAAGCTCATTATCTGATTCGGACTCAACAGAACCCTGGCCTCCAACAGCTCTTCAAGTGCTAGCAACTTCAGATGTCCCAGTTTCTGATTGTTATGGATTAGATTGTGTGCTGTGCCCACAAAAACACCCCAAGCCTGCCCAAGAACTGGGTTGCGCTGAGGGGTATCTCTGTGCTGGTGGAGGATGTGTGTGTCACATCTTCTTCTGTGATGTTCTCAGGACCTCATCCGAGCTGTCTGTCATCAAAGTTCAAGCTAGGGACTTGGCTGGCTAAAGCACCTATGTAAAAGTAAAAATTAGTGCAAGTGACTCTGAACTAGGGCAATGCAGTAGTTTGAGAGATGAGCTGGTGCAGGATTCTCATATAGGTTTTTGCTGCCAATCATCATCACCATAAGCATGGTCAAAGTCCTTTGAGACCAGCCTAATGGCTCAGTTTTCAAACTGAAAGAAGACCTTGAGCTCCAGCATTCCATCCACCCCAGTCTAGGACCTTTTCCTGCAATTGTGGGCAATATTGTCCTGCATAATGACAGAGAGAGTGTGACAAGACACACACCAGAGCAAGTAAGAATAATTGGCATGTGTGGTGGTGAGTGGAAGCATGGAAAGGAAGGGGACGTGATCTCCAGAGGAGATGAACCCAAATGGAGATTTGAGGGTATTTATAAGAGTAAGTGGTGACATTCATTGAGCTGATAGTGAATGTGTGGGCTTGAGTGTGAGTTGAGAGTAATGAGATGCTTGACATACCCCTGATCATATGGCTGAGACCATTTGTCCTCTTTCTGCACTGGGTGCCTGACTTCTTACAGGCAACGTCAACAATGAACACTGCTTCACTACCTCCCAAGCCAGACTGGTGAGCTTTCTGGACCTTCTGTGGCCAAAGAGGTGGCAGAGGACATCACATGCAGGCCTCAGAAGTGCCCAGCTGGCAGCATAGAGAGGTGTCAGTGAATTTGGAAGATGATGGTTTCTTGGTTTCCTTTCTTCAGTGAGCAGTCATGGACTGCAGACATTGAGAGCACTGTGCGTGGTTGCACTTTAAAAATGGTGCCAGGCATAAGAAATGGTGAAGTTATGGTGGAGCAGGCGAATCAGAGACTGCCACTAGTAATACGACATGTTCCCTATGCGTGTGCATTTAATGAAGCTGGAAGCAGTCAATAAGGCGCACAAATCCACTATTGCAGCCAGCGGTAAAACATCAATTTTCATGCCTGCCACTGCACTTAATGCACGGAGCGAAAAACTCTGCTTATTAGAGATGTTCAAATATATGGAGGATTTGATAGTGTAACAAAGACTAAACTGTTTTCAGCAGCCAGAGAGTTGGTAATTGAAGGTCACTAAAGATATTTGAGATGATGAAAATAATATTTTAATGCAGCCAGTTGTTGTGATCTTGATTCTCTGTCTGAAAGGTTGGTGGAACCAAATTCAATAGTGACTTTCAAGAGGGCATTGGGTTTATAGATGAGCTGGAAAGAAAATTGCAGAGCTATAAGAAAAGGGCAGTGCAGTGGGACTAATTGGATAGTTCTTACAAAGAGTTAGCACAGGCAAGATTGAATAGCTTCTTTCTATGTGGTATGATTCTATGCTTCTAATTAGAAAATCGTGATAGTCTTTTTTCTCTATATCATTGATGATGCATTAAGCATTGATGTACATTATTCAGAAGACTTAATAAGAGACTTGAATGATGTAAAATTATTACATCGTCACTGGGCCACTGCAAATAAATAAAAGCTTTAAAAGCTCTATGTAATTTTCTGTCAGTTTTCTCACAGGCACCTCGGTTTCATGTATCTTCTAGCCACAGATGCTTGACTATTCATACAGAAAACCAGGATTACAGTAATCTCCTTTGCTCAATAAATGGTTTGACAGTTTTATTCTTTATTCTCCTTGTCCATTGTCAAACAGTAAATATCACCAGAGAAACTTCATGTTTTAATTCTGCCTGTGAATCTCCCTGAACATAATGTCATTGCAGTAAATCATATTCTTGTACACAAAATGAAGGATAGCTTCTAGAAGCCAAGGCAAAACTGGTCAGACCATGGATAAGCAAAAGGAAGGAAGGCATTTTATAGAAGGAACTAGTGACTGCTTCTTAACATAACACTGAAGCAAATCATTTAAACCCCAAAAACACTTGTGTTGGGGTTAGGTCAGGCACATTGGGAGGGATTTTCCCAAAAAGTTTCCAAAGGAGAAATTTTATGATAATAATCTAGGGAGGCGATCTTATCAAAAAAATTGGAAGTATTGAATAAGCGAGAAAAGGGAGAATTTCAAACCTATTTTATCAGCAAGTGAAAATATCCAATCTAATGATACTTTTTTGAAAAAAGGGCCGCAACGTGATTCTTGCCAGCAGGGGTAGTGGGCGGGGCCTAATCTCATAAGGAGTTCTCCTTTCTTACCCTCTGCCCCAGTCATCACCTCTATTACCCCCACCCACTTCCCACTCTCATCAGCACTCCAGCAAATTTCCCCTTGCCTCCCCCACTATCCCCCACTCCCACCACCTTATTACAACAAAGCAATCTCCAGTGAATCTCACTGGAATCAACTGAATGGACAGTGACTCACCCACACTACCTGCAGCTGAACTCGCTTAACAAGTGAGAGCTCTGTCTAAGCTCTAATGATGGACATACAGGCAGTTATGCCAGGAAAATGGCATCAACAAGAACTGCTCCAAAATTCACTGATAAAGAGCTGGGTGTATACTACACATAGTGGAGGAGAGGAAGGATGCTTTCTTCCTCCAGACAAGCATTGAACCAGAGATCGGAAGGCAACGCAGCCTGGGAGGTGGTAGCGCTGCCAATCAGTGTCTATATACTGGCACATATGATCAGCCATCAGTGCCATATATAGTTGTATCAAGCAAGTGACCGATGCCAACTTCAGAAATGCCAGCATTTGCGTCAACCATCAGACAACCGGATCAGCCAGATGGAGACAGCACAAGGGTTCGCCGCAATGGCCAGGCTCCTCCACATCCAGACTGCGTGCATATGTCCATAAGATTGACAGCAAGACAGCTGGAAGTTATCACCAACAAAAAAAGTTGATGAAACACTTAATACATGTGCAGGTTCTGTGACCAAAGAATTCAGATTCTGAAGGTATGTGCCCATTAACCAGGAACTTTCATACGATTCATACATCTTGAGGCACTCCAAGGTAGAAAGGCTGTTTATGACTCTGCAAGATTGAATGGATGGCTCCTGGTTGACAAATGTTATTGAGGGGTCACCAGTGGGACTGATGACCCCACTCTGACACCCAAAAACTGAGGCACTGGTGAGATACCACAGGTATCATGCATAGAGGTAGAATTGACTGCTCAAGATGCATTTCTGATGCTTCAAGACAGATTGTCACTATGGGATACCTTATCCTCCAATGCACAGATGCCAAATAGTCAGACAATCCAGTCTTGGCATCATATGCTGAAGCAGTGTCAGTTGTCACACACTATCTTACATCTCACCCAATCCAGGGAACAGGTATCTGACTACACTTCTCCACAGTTCCAAGCCATCTCTCCCCTTACTCTTGCTGACTACAAATGATTGAACCTCTTGCAGCACTGCACCCACCTTCATGGTTACAGACTAGAGTGGCCCACCTTGTTCCTGGTCAGATGAGGTGACCTTCTCCTGTCTTTCTTCGGCATTAGTGTGTCCTCATTGACTGTTACTTCCTGAACAAGGTGTTGAGGCAATCAACATACAAATGTTTGGTTGCAGCATTCAATTGTAAAACTTTCCTCAGCCTCTCAGACACATCCTGGCTATGTTCATGGAGTTGTACCAACACTTTTAAAATGTACCTTCTGGGTTTCCATAGGACGCAGCACTCTATCCATTCCTACCTGTAAAGGGATCCAAATAGAGTATATTTCATACTAAGTAGATCATTAATTGGCTACTTAGTGTAGCATTATATTGAAGACATAGGGGAAATTTTTCTGTGCTGCCCACCACAGAAATCATACTGAGTAGATCGTGGAAAGATCTGTAGAACTTGTGCGGGATTTTCTGGTTTTGGGCGACTGTAGCTGGAAAATCCCACCCACTATCTCAAGCAGGAATGGATTTTACCTCTGCTTCCACTATGCTGCCTGTGGTACTGAAGGGAAAGTTCAGGTTTGTATCTTAAGTAGTCAGTTACAACAAAGATCTTAAAATTGCAATAAAAACTGTTATATATCATGGGGCAGAGCCCCTTTAAGGGAATGAGTCATGCAACTTCAGGTGCAGACTAAGCTGTTGGGATCATTCCAGAGTCAATGGGTAGGAATTTACAGCCTCATTTGTCCTGAAATCCCACTCAAGGTCAATGGATCTTTCCATGTTCCACAACTCGTCTGTTCTGATTGCTCTGGCAGGCAGGTTGGTAAAATTCCAGCCAATACGTGAAGCATCGTCCTTTGAAACCCATGAACCTTATTCTGAAAAAAGGAGCAGCATGTTCCTCTGAAAGATTATATCTCAGCCCAGGAGGAGCTGAGGGACCAATGTGCGCTGCTGCTTTTTTTTGAGGTAAAAGTTGGTTACCCTGCATTGATTGGTCAATCTTGGCTAAAAAAATTAAAATTAAATTGGGAAGCGGTGAATCGCCTAATTGAGTCTCAAGTCTGAATGACAGCTTGGAAAAATATAAGAACATGTTTAATGGAGTCTTGGGAGAGGTGAAAGAAATTAAAGTGAGTTTACAATTGAAAATCAATTGCCCAAACAACATTAAGGCACACCCTTATCTTATGCGATTAGACCCAAAGTGGAGGCTGAACTTGAGTGATTAGTAAGTTTGGTATATTGGAACCAGTGGCCATGAATGAGTGGGCTGCACCCATTGTTCCTGCAATGAAGACTGATGGTTCAGTGAGGCTATGTTTAAGTTTATTTATTCATGTCACAAGTAGGCTTACATTAATAATGCAATGAAGTCATTGTGAAAATCCCCTAATCGCAACACGTTTGGGTACACTAAGGGAGAGTTTAGCATGGCCAATGCACCTAACCAGTATGTCTTTTGGACTGGGAGAGAAAACTGAAACATCTGGAGGAAACCCATATAAACATGGGAAGAACATGCAAACTCCAATTGAGCCTAATGAGACTCAATTAGGTGAAGTCACATGACTCATTTCCTTAAAGGGGCTCTGACCCAACAGTAACCCACTCAGCCAGGAATTGAACCCAGGTCCCTGGTGCTGTGAGGTACAGTGCTAATCACTGTGCCATTGTGCTGGAAACTTTAAAGTCTAAAGTTTGAAGTCTAAATTTAAAGTATGGAGATTTTAAAGTCACAGTGAACCTTGACCTATGTGTGGTAAATATCCATTGTCTTTGATTGAAGAACTGTTTAGTGGCCTTGCTGGCACTCACAAGTTTACTAGGATGAATCTTTCTCAGGCAAGTGGTGATGGCTGAAGAGTCTCAGCCACCATTAACCATTACTTCCCAAAAGGAGTTATTTCATTGTAAACACATGCCTTTTGGGATCATATGAACCCAACTGTTTTTCAAAGAGCAATAAATCAGATATTGAATGGCCTTCCAGGAGTCCAATGTTACTTGGATGACATCCTGATGACGGTTTCCACAAATGAAGAACATACGTGGAAATTAGAAGCCATGATGAAGAAGCTGCCAATTTTACCATTTTCATTCTGGGCGCAATTCAGATCCAACTTGGAAACCTGTTCTCAGGATCCCTCTTACGCATTCAACTTGAAAAAAAATTCGCAAGTCTGTATAGTGCATCAAAATAATTGGAGCTCTGAACAGCGCATGTGTAGTGAGGAAAAAAATTTGAAAATCGTGCTACTGTTACATCTCTCCCGGGCTGCAAAAAGTGGATAAAATGGCCTAGGAGTGATGGGCCCTACAGACATCACCCCCATCCCTATAACATAACTTTTCCCTTTATCCACCCACTCCTCCCATGTTACCAAGACCAATCGTGACCCTCTGCCCCTTTCCCTCCCCGCAGCGATTGCCTGAGAGTGGCAGACGTCCCACCTGCACCCTACCAGAGATCCATCTGGCCTTCCTCCCCCCACCAGAGAATGATCGGGCTCACCTCCCCTCCCCTCTCCGCCAGATAATAATCTGGCCACCCACATCTGACCTGCCTCCTGCGCCTCCAGCAGAAAATGATCTGGCCTCCCTTCACCTCCCGCCTCGCCACCACCGATCTGAGTTAGAGAGCCATTGGAAGCTCTGACCTTACCTCTTCAGAAGCTGGAGCGTCTGAAACAGATCTTTGCCGAGTATGTCTGTTTCGAGCCCAATCTGGATGCACGAACACGATGGTAAAGGAAGAAACGCTGATAAAGTTGGGTGGACAGTTCATTAATTCAATTTAAATGCATGCAAATGCATTTAAATTGCCCTTGCATACATTTCAGGCATAAATTGGATCATGGTCATTTTCAGGTCTTGGTAAAGTGGGCATCTGTGTGGACGTGGGCGCAGATCGCGTTAATAGCCCCATGCCTGACTTTCTATGTTTTTGTGCTGGATTAGGAAAGACAGTGCAAGTTTCTTAAAGTCTCGGTTGAGTACTTAGGTCATGTAATTAATGGTAAAGTGTTGCATAAAACACCAAAGAAGCATGGAGCCATAATGAAGACTTTGAGGCCAAAAAAACATGTCCCAGCTTGAAGTCCTTCCCAGTACTCATAAATTACTACGGCAAGTTTGTGCCTCATTTGGGGACAGTTTTGAAACCACTACTTGACGAAGGGACAGATGTGACAGTAAAGTCAGAGCACGAGAATGTATACCAAGCAGCAAAGAAGGCACTGAAGGAGCCTGGAGTATTAGTCCATTTTAACCCCTTTGTAGCTGGCCTATAATGCGTCGCCATATGGCATAGGAGCGGTGATATCCCATGTGATGCCCAGTGGAGGAGAAGCCTATTGCATCAAGATCTCTCTCAAAAGTGCAAGAGAACCTTGCACAGGTAGAAAAGGAAGTACTGGGTAACCACAATCTGTATGGCAGGGTTTGTTTTGCTGACAATGAACCATAGAACGCTGATTTTGGGATCTCACTTATGTATTCCATCTATGGCCGGAGTTCAAGTGCAGAGGTGGGTGCTGATATTGTCAGGTCAGTCATTTAAAATCTGCTATTGGAACAGCATGCAAACATGGCTGCATTTTCCAGACTACCATTGTCGTTAAAGTTATACCAATCATATATTTCTCTCAAGAGGATAATGTAGCATTGACAGCTGCTAAGATGAAACAAGCTACAACAATGGATCCTATAATGAGTCAAGTACTCGATCTGGTCAGCAAGGAGTAAACAAGCTAACTGAAGGATCCAGAACTGACAGCATATATAAGTCGACAATGGGAGCTGTAGGTGCAAGACGGTTGTTTGTTGTGGGACATGCATTTCCCAGTCTTCGAGATGCAAAGTATTAAAGCAATTGTGCCAAGGGCATCTAGGGGTTGTGAGAATGA
The DNA here is from genome assembly GCA_024679065.1 of Sphyrna mokarran. NCBI lineage: Eukaryota > Metazoa > Chordata > Chondrichthyes > Carcharhiniformes > Carcharhinidae > Sphyrna > Sphyrna mokarran. The sequence goes on along the minus strand of JAGIQG010000004.1, from coordinate 53,893,353 downwards.
AAAGGGTGGCCCGCATCTATGCATGGTGGCCGAAGATGGGCATTGAGAAGGAAGCGGGTATGAGTGACTTGTGTCACAATTAGACAGGCACCATCTGCATTGCCATTGCACCCATATTTGCTAAGCTTGGTTACCTCAAGCAAATTGTAAGTGACAGTGGACAACAGACCTTGAAGAGTACACGGAACTGCATGGTCCTTTGCCATGTAAAGTCTGCGCCATACAACCCAGAGACAAATGGGCTAGCGGAGCATTTTGTACAATCTATTAAACACTCCTTGTAGGCTTCACAGGGGAAGGGATCATTAATGTGAAAATTGAATCAGTTCTTGAGTATGTATAGGAACACATGCAATGCAAAACAAAATACTCTCCTACAGTATTCATGTTCAGTGACAGTTGCGTATAACATTTGATCTTTTGAGGCCTGATAAGACAAGGTAAGTGGTGGAGATGAACCAAGAGGCACAGATGGATCATTGAGCTGAACATGCCGAGCTGAGGGCATTTCACTCAACATTGGTGACTGATGGCATGCAGGAGGAGGAACCACCGTTGGTGGGTTTGTTGAGACTACACTTGCCAGAGAGGATCGTAAAACCAGTTCCAGTCCCCAGAAAACAATTCCCAAAGGAATGTCATCCCCAGAGATGTCGGTCTCTGTAAGATGGATAACAGCATGGGGAACTATGTGTATAATACTGTAAATATGTTGTGAGTTCTGCATCAACCACCTATATGATATATAATAGCAAAGTGTACAATTGTATGTAAATAATTAATATGCTGTTGGTATCTTGGGGAGGTATGTTGTTTAAAGAGAAGTGTTGTGTGTGGTGGGGCATAGCCTCTTTAAGGGAAAGGGCCATGTGACCTTGGGTGTGGAATGAAGTGTTGGGACCTGCCCAGAATGGGTAGTCAATCTTTGGAGTATGGACCAAGTAGACTGACTAAAGAACTGTATCCCCTGACACATGCTTGTGGAGTAGTTATTGAGGAGAAACCTCAGTGTAATGTTCCTCTGCAATGAAATTCCATTTGCCTTCTTAATTACCTGCTGCACCTGCAAAGTGATTCCTTGTGATTCTTGCACAAGGATACCCAGAGTCCCTCTGCACAGCAGCATGCTGCGATTTTTTTACCCATTACCTCACATTTATCAACATTGTCCCCCATCTGCCGGACCCTCACCCACTCACTTAGACTATCTATATCCCTTTGCCAACTTTCAGTGTCCTCTCCTCACTTTGATCTGCCACGCATCTTAGTGTCACCTGCGAATTGTCTACACTTGGTCCCTAACTCCAAATCATCTATGTAAACCATAAACAACTGTAGTCCCAACACTGATCCCTGAGGCACATCATTAGTCATTGATTGCCAACCAGGAAAACACCCATTTACCCCCATTCTTTGCTTTCTGTTAGTTAACCAATTCTCTATCCATGTTAATGCATTGCCTGCAAGATCGTGGACCTTTATCTTATGCAGCAGTCTTTAGTGCAGCACCTTGTCAATACCTTCTGGAAATCCAGATACATCACATCCACAGCTTTCCCCATTGTATACTATGCATGTAATGTTCTCAAAGAATTCCACCAAATTAGTCAACATGATCTGCCCTCCATGAACCCACACTGCGTCTACCCAAAAGGATAATTGGGAAGGAACTGGACAATTACAAACCGTTTGGTATCAGGCGCAAAGCCAATTTTTTGGCCATCACGCTATTTTTCAAGACTAGCGCATTCTATGTCAAGCATGGCGAGATCGGAAAATTCCCCTACTGTGTTATTAGTCAGTGACTAGGTAGCAGTTGTGGGAAAATGACAAGCAAAACAAGATAATACATTGTGTTAGAGTAAGAAAGACAAGTATTTCTAGAACCAACAGTGGAATAAGAAAGTGGAGGTTGAGCAAAGACAGTTTCAATCCTCTCCTGTTTAATGACATAATGAAGTAGACTGGAACAGGATCAAACCACTGACAAAAATTTACTCACAGGAAGACATACCGACAAAACAAGATCCTGAGATGATTTTAAACTAATGCAAGGACTGGCCCCAAGCGTAAAAGCTGTTGGAATGCTTGTAGGCTACACTGCATAAATTGCAATATATATGTACATTATTTCAGAAGTGCCTTTGATAGAATCACATGGATGGGTGGTGTGGGAAATGGAAACATTACATTTAGATAAGTAGTTGGTGTTATTCAGGAATTAGTATTGATATAATTTTGATCAAGCAAAATTGGATTGAATTACAATTAATCAATATTGTACCCAAATAAATTGTGCAGAGAATTCTACTGTGTATGGAACCCAGGGAGAATTCAGTAAGACAACGTAGAGTTTTACTGCATATACTAACCTGAGACACATTGATGGTAACAGCAGAGAAGAAACAGAAAATGTTTCATTTTTCATCAACCTTTGCCATCTTTAAGAAAGGTTTTTATACTTTCAAACTTCTCTTGATACATGTGAAATATTTGAGAATTTTTTTTTCTATTTTGACAACATCCCTAAGGAAACATTAACAATTCAAGAGGTGTGAATGATACTCAGCAGAGAAATTGGAACACTTCGTGACTGGCTGTGAGAACAGAGTAAGAATTTAGCAACACCAATTATTAATCCAACCGATTTATTTGATAGTAAATCCGCGAGCTTTCAACACTCTTGTGTCTTCCTCAGGCAAGTGCAGTGTTCTGGTCTGCAATAGCACACATCAGCACAGACAGTCAGAGATTGCTGATTAGAATGCGAATCCTTACATCTAATCTGCTATTCAAGTGTTAAAGTGGCTAACAATGTGTGTGAAGGGAATCCTGAGCATTGTTAGAGAATTGTGTATTTTCTCCAGACAGCACAGTAAGTGAGGTTTTTTGCTAACCCAGGCAAGTTACGGGGGTTACAGATAGTGTGTCATGAAGCCAAGATCCCTGTTAAGACCGTCCTCATGTGTGTGGAGCTTGGCTATCAGTCTCTGTTCAGCGACTCTGCGCTGTCGTGTATCACGAAAGCCCCCTTGAAGAACATTTACCCGCAGGTCGGAGGCCGAATGCCCATGACTGCTGAAGTGTTCGCCCACAGGAAGGGAACTGTTTTGCCTGGTGATTGTTGAGCGATGCTCATTCATCCGCTGTCGTAGTGTTTGCATGGTCTCCCCAATATACCATGCTTTGGGACATCCTTTCTTGCAACGTATTAGGTAGACAACGTTGGCCGAGTTGCAAGAGTATGTACCGTGCACCTGGAATAGCAGGTTAGATGTAAGGATTCGCATTCTAATCAGCAATCTCTGACTGTCTGTGCTGATGTGTGCTATTGCAGACCAGAACACTGCACTTGCCTGAGGAAGACACAAGAGTGTTGAAAGCTCGCGGATTTACTATCAAATAAATCGGTTGGATTAATAATTGGTGTTGCTAAATTCTTACTGAGTTCTTACCACCCCAATCCAACGCCGGCATCTTTACATCGTGAGAACAGAGACAACTATTAAAACTGAATAATAGCTAGCTCGGTAAAACATTAATTTCAGATTGTTGATTTCACACTAATCAAGAGATTTGTCCTAATCTAACTCCTTTAACCCCTTGCACTTGAAAAAGGAACGAAGTGCAACGTAGGTGGAAGCTGAATGGTCTCGCACACAATGTAACCATAAAGGCATATTAGTTGTTTAAATTTGAACATCAGTGTAACTCCTGATAAGCCCACAGCACAAATACACGCCTAATTGATGACTAAATTGGCAATCTCAGTCACCAGCACCTAACTGACTACCTCAGCCATGGGCATCATCTGGTGGGTCAGATAGGAAATAGAAAATACCAAATTGGTTCAATGGAACATCCTATTGGGATTGGGATGGAATACTAATAATAATTAGGGTACTAGTAAGAGCTTAGTAGTAGGAATTTTACACTGCATCAGAACCTAGAGTACCTAAAATAAAAACAGAAAATAATGAAAAGACACAACAGATCTGGCAGCAAGTGTGGAAGGAGAGAGAAATAAAGTTGACATTTCAAGCCATATCAGAAAAATGGAGGAGCAGAAATGTGATGGATGATATATATATGGAGAGGATGGTGGAGAAGGCAGCATATTGGCACAGTGGCTAGCATTGCTGCCTCTCAGTCCCAGGGATCTGGGTTCAATTCCCCGCTTGGGTCAGTTTCTGTGTAGTTTGCATGTTCTACTCATGTCTGCGTGGGTTTCCTCTGGGTGCTCCAGTTTCCTTCCACAGTCCAAAGATGTGCAGGGTAGGTTGATTGGCCATGCTAAATTGCCCCTTAGTGCCCTGGGATATATAAGTTAGAGGGATTAGTGGGGTAAATGTGTGGAATTGTGGGATAGGGCCTGGTGTCTGATTTTGTTGGTACAGACTCAGTGAGCCAAATGGCCTCCTTCTGCATTGTGGGGTTTCTATACTTCTATGATTTCTAAAATGGAGCAGAATAAAAGATCAAGGATTGCAGATAGCTATGGAGAGATTGACAAAGATGTCATGGACACAAGACTAAGAGAGTGTTAAAAACTGGTAATGGCATGGAGGCGAGCTGGCAGAAAGTGTTAATAGGCTGATATAAAAGAGAAACAGAAAGTATGTGATGCAGGCTGAAGAGTACCCCAAAAAGGAAAATGAAAAAATGTCTTCTCTCATTTATCATCTCCACTAGCACACAACTCCGCACCATCTGGAGGTCAGAAACCTAATACAGAATGCGGCTTCTGGCATGCGCTGTTTGAATCTGAAAGAGTCTAATCAATTTTCATCTTCAGTGTGTGGCGTAGAAGGTTCGTATGTGCACATATCACAATGCACCATTCTATTGTTGGCAACTGACAAGTAAGCATCCATTATGCGTATTTTTATATTAGGTTATTGCTTACATGCCTTTTCGTACATCATGTCCAGTGGAAACATAACTTTATAAGTAATGTAACAAGGAAATAAATTATTTCTTCCCGATACAGTGCCCAATTTAGCTTCATAGACTCTACTTATTTCATATCCCAAGAGAAAATGCTTCATTAATGGGGATAAGTAGGACTATACTGCAGTTTTGCTGGAGTAACTGAGATGGTGAAGGGATAATTATGAAGTATTTGATTGACTTGGTCTATACTTATTCTTATAATCTTTGATTTCAGTCCTGGCCATATTTATCAAGTTTCTTTCTGATGTTAAATACTGCAGCATCCAAGAGTTTGCTTCACATATCAATTGTTCTACTGCAATGATGTGTTACCAAGAACTGTTAAAATTTAACAGAAATCTGAATACCTAGCAATTAACCAACAAAACTATGCCGTAAGATTTTCATGATTTTTAACTAAACAAACGAGTGAGAGAGAGAGGGAGACACAGAAACTAAACAGAGAGCAATATTAACTTAATACAAAAGCTTAGAAAGGTCTTTGCTATAAACTCCATTCATTTACTTTCCCCCAAGAGTTCCTTCATCTTATTAGATCTTAAAGGTTTATTCATTTTTCCTGGAACCAACCCAAAGGTATACTACAGCATTTCAGAATTCACTTTAATTCCCTGCAGAGACCCAACTATTCTCTGAAGTAAGATTCATTGACGGTCTTTCCATTATGCTTTTGGTTACATGACTCAACCTTTTTTTTTTTTACAGACCATATGACTATGGAAGCCCAGGACTTAGGGTTGCTATCAGATATTTCCACAGTTTGCCAAGCTGACTGCTTTCTGAAACAAAGGACTACTGTACATTTTGTCCAGTAACTGTGAGCTATAGCAAATATCCCAGCTGCACTTCACTTATGAAACCTAAATTAAACTATCTGCTTCTGACAACAAATATACATAAGTATAGTAAATTAAAAATAAGAACAATCCACCTTCACAGCCCATTTCTATGACAATGTGGCATGCTTTGGGATGGGCTCAAACAGAAATGTAAATTTAGTTTACGTTCAATGTCACTTTTTGATTCTATAACTCATGAGTAGTCCAGTGCTCCATTACAAACTGAGGGACAGATCATCCATTGTTTAAAATTTTTCACTATCAATCTGATCTTGCAAGACAAATGCAGGCTATCTTTTACGTACAATAAACCCAGGCTTGCTTTCTTAGCATTTATTTCAGAGTTGTTTTTACCAGTTTCTGACCAGGTACCCTGATTTGTACAGTTAAAACTTGAATTCCTAAGACTGGAAGTTATATTCTAAAACATATGGATCATGACTTAGATGTTCACAACACATATTTATGGCTCACTCCTGAAAGTCACATTGGATTCAAAACACTAACACTGTTTTTCTCTTTACAGAAGCTGCCAAAATTCTGGAGTTTTTCCAGCATTTTCTGTTTTAGTTCATCATATTTTGCTTTTATTACATGCTTGAGGCTGGTTTCAAACTTTCTCCTCCACTTTTTACAGTGAGAATCCAAGTTTAAGAATCTGTCGACAAATATAATTTTCAGCATTTTAAAAGCCTAGATAATATTTGCCCCAGCCTGTTGTTTTATGCCAAGGTGTTATCCCCATTACCCTAGCAAACACTTACCTCTATCATAACTTCATTAAAACATGTCAGCTCTTGGCATAACTGTGGGAGTTTACTGCATATGAATTGGTTAATGGATTTCAAACATTGCAGCAGTTACCACACTTCAAAAGCTTTTCATTGCTTACAAAACAGTTTGGGATGCTCTGAAGTCTTGAACAGCATTATATAAATGCAGGTCTTTCTTTACTAAAGAAAGCTGCTGTTATGAATTTAGTGATTGCATGATTTCCTTTGGAACCAAAGGCATGATTTAATGGTGATGTCTTTGGGGTGTTTCACAGGCTTCTGTTTTTGTTTCAGTTTCTACTTTGTAGAAGCAATAGCTTTAGAATAAATCTGCTCTTGTTATGTTGAATCTATGTGTGCAAATAGCATCTTTTTATTTTTGTTTAAAACCCACAACCCCTAACATAGATAAGACATTATGAAAAGAGCATTGGTGATGAGTTTTGTTTCATCCAGAACATTGAAAAAGATCCCACTTAGAGAAAAAAATTGTCTTCCTCACGCTTCAAATATTAGCAGGCTGGAGAAAATCAACAATAGGATTAAAGATTTAAGCGTAGGAAGACCAAATAAGGAAAAAAAAAGAGAAAAAATTGCCAACCAGGGGAAAAAAAAACAGGCCTCTAAACTGGAAAGTCTACACATGCATTTTGGTGTGTAGCGGCAGACTGGGAGACTCACTACACAGTTGAAAAAGGGTTTACCATTCAATTAAGGACGATGAGTGAGCTCTTGAAGATGGAAGGCCAATTAGTGACCTTCCAAATTAAAAGAGACAACAGGCTATAACAGAAATGACAGAGTGGTACTTCAAGATGGACATGTCCTCTCTCCCTTTTCAAAAATTGAAATAAAGGATTTATTTTTGAAGTTAGACTGTCACAGGTCTGTATCAGTCCTGCATCCATGGTCTCCAAGCTTGTAACACTCCCCGACCTGTGATCCTGCCCTTTTAGGCAATTAAACTGTCCAGCCATCAAGTTCTAGTCCACTGCTTAATTGGCCTCAATTGACTTTTAATGCGCTGTGATAGCTTCTTGCTGAATGTAGACAGTTAGATCTGCCATCCACATTCTAGGAGGCAGGACAGTGGCATAGTGGTTAACGCTGCTGTCTCACAGCTCCAGGGACCTGGATTCAATGCTAGCCTTGGGTGATTGTCTGTGTTGAGTTTGCATATTCGCCCCTTGTCTGCATGAGTTTCCTCTGGGTGCTCTGGTTTCCTCCCACAATCCAAAGATACGCAAGTTAAGTGGACTGGCCATGCAAAATTGTCCTTAGTGTCCCAAGATGTCGAGATTAGATGGATCAACCACGGTAAATATGCAGGTTTACAGGGACATGATGAGCAATAGCACCTGGATATGATACTCTGTTGCAGAGTTGGTGCAGATTCAATGGGCCTGATGGCCTTTTCTGCACATTAGCAATTCTATGATGGAGCTGGCAACTAAAACTCTTGTTGAAGTTGACACTGGTAAGCCTCATTTGGAATATTGTGTACAGTTCTGGTCACACTATTATAGAAAGGATACTATTAAACTAGAAAGAGTGCAGAAAAGATTTACTAGGATGCTACCGAGACTTGGTGGTTTGAGTTATAAAGGGAAGCTTGATAGACTGAGAATCTTTTCCGTGGAGAGTAGCAAACTTAAGAGTGATTTTATAGAGAGAAGTCTCTAAAATAATGAGAGCATAGATCAGTTAGATAGTCAACAAAGGCAGGGAATTCTAAAACTTGAGGGCATAAGTTTAAAGTGAGAGGGGAGAGATACAAAAGAGTTTAGAGGGGCAATTTTTTCACAGCAGATGCTTTCTTTAACAGGCTAAAAAATTAACCAGATTTATTTAGAAAGATATTTATAGAAGTATTAAAAGGTGCATACACAGAAAATCCTTTGAAAACTTCCTTGCAGAATTTGAAATAATGTATTTTGCAGCAGGAAGTGCATTGTTTTGTTACTCAGGAAATACAGAATATTGTCAGTCTGGAATTATGTCAAGTATGTGTTTATGTAATCACATCCCACTAGCACGTTTCTGGGCAAGAGACAACTAAACTGAGCACAAGCTGTAGTGTTCAAGTGCAGATGTCCCCCTCGATCTAAAAATTGTTTTCTTTCAGCCAATTCTCAATAGTCCATCTGGTTTGATTTAGAGAGTGGATCCAATATTTAAAATCAACCCAAGGAGGCAAATGAGCTATGCCAGGATATTTAATTAATTGGAGCGTTCTGATGAAAAACACTCGTAATAAACTTGGAATCAAATTATGAGCCTGTCAACATAATTTGTCAACTGCAAAGGCTATATGGAAATTTGATTGATTTGTTTTGAAGTATTGACCAGCAGCTGAGAAAAACATTGAATGATTTGACTATCAGTCTTTTGCTCTTTAGTCATTCCTTATTTACAATTATAGTCACACATTTTCTTTAATGCTCGATTGATATCGCAACAGATAAGCAATTATTTTTGCTTTGCCCCAACAATGTGTAATGTCCTGAAGTACAACACTCCTGGACTATATTTTCATAGTGTGATGCTTCAAATGCACTTTTGACACAAAACTTCTAATTGAATTGATGCAAGAAGGTTTATCATGGTGTTGCTCCAAGGCAATCAAGGCCAGGGCCATGAAGTGCAACAATCAGGACTGAAATAGAGCTGGAGCCTTCTGGTGCAAAATGTTGCATAGGAGTACTTGAATGGTGTGAGAGTTGGAGGAAGACACTAGGGGCGCAATCTTAAGATCTCATCCCATCTGTATATCGGTGACGTTGTAAGACTGCATGAGAAGAAAAATGAATATTGCGCCCTTTTTTCCCATTGGTTCCCATCATAACAAATATTTAGGGCGAGATGAGGAGCACACCCAAAATAGATCAAAATGTCGATGATCCGGTACATCTTGCAGATGTTGCCGTGGCAGGGTTGTGCGGTGTCATGGATGGCTCAAGGCATGGTACACTGACGAGGCAATCACCAAGTTGCACACATGAGGACTGCCTGAACCGGGACCTTCGGTTCGTGTCACACTATCTGTAACTCCCACGACTTGCCTGGGCTTGCAAAATTTCACTGTCTTGGCTGGAGACAATTCACACCTCTTTAACCTGTGCTTAACCCTCTCTCCATCATATTGTCTGTATTGTAAAGACTTGATTACCAGAAAAGACTTGCATTCCAGTCATTATCTTGTAAATTGAGTTTGTGTTTATGCATGCCCTGTTTGTGAACACAACTTTTCACTCACCTGAAGAAGCAGCAACACTCCAAAAGCCTATGCTACCAAATAAATCTTCATCCTGGTATTGAGAGGCTTTTCACTGTGCTTACCCCAGGTCAGCACCAGCATCTCCACATCATGTATTGTTGATCCTTTTAATCAAACTTTGGTCTCATGTTTTAAGTTTCCTTTATGAATTGTCTTTTAGTTTGGGCAATTCCCTTCTTTTTGGGGACTACCTTTTTGCTTTATCTCCGAGTTTGATTGATTCAGTTTATTTTATTTGCATGAAAAGAAATACCCTCAGTGATAATCGCCTGAGCCAACTGTCTGCTCATCTACCATGGCTGCATTTGTGGCCAGGTATCCCTGGGAAGGGAGCATGCAGAGTCCCTGATTTTGATTGATTTAGTTTACTTGTTTGGTACAATAAGAAACGTCTTCTTGGTAACCCTGCAACTTCTTAATCTTATGTGGCATGACATTATATCAACTTGTCCACCCACCAGGATATACATCAGGGCTGGAGGCAGTCAGCTGCATTCCATGTACCATGGTCTATGATGCCCTTGATAGGCATCCTTGGGTGGCCCCCAGATAACTTTCTGGTGACATGACTGGGTCATGCTTGAGGCCTTCAGCCATGAGTCACTGTGTCTTGGCCATGGCCGTTGTATCTCCAGGATGCTCCCAAACCCCTCAGCAATGGATCATAGTGGCAGAAAAAGAGTCCTAAGGTCCTCAGCCGGCACACACTTTGATTCTGACATAGTCCACAGGCACTTGGCCATCCCCTGGACCCTGTCACCCATGATGACCATTTCCTGCTCCATGCTTTCCACTGCTGATGCCACCCTTGCAGTGTTGACTTGAGTATATGCCATGCCAGCACCATCTCCTGCACCTATGGGACTCCTCCCAATGGCGTCACAATTGCTGAAGTATTGCTAACACATCCTCCTGCATTCCCCAGCAGCTTAGGGAGAATTAAATGCAAGGGCTTGGCATCTGGCTTGAGACTAGCTGAATCAATGTTTTTGGCAGAGCTCCATGTGCTACAGACCTTGGACATTCCCACCGCTACCCAATATACAACAACAGCTGTATCGTGACCACCAGTAACCTATCCCACATTAATGATATCTGTGCTGGTGGGTTATGTGGTGGAAGCACGTGTCTACTGACTGGTGCCGGCCTTGGAGGTTTCCTTGGGCCTTTCCTCCGAATTTCCTCCGAGCTGTTGTGGGATGTCTCAGCGGGAGGTTCGAGGGGGTGGTGATGCCAGACGGACAGGTGCATTGGGGTCATTTTCTGAAACAAAGGACATAAGGTTGAATGCAAGGGAGGGACAGGTATCTGGGCAGCATGTCACTTACTTGAGGCATATCAGATGAATGAAGGATTGACAGATGCTCACTTCTGTCACAGGCCAACCTGGCTGTAACTCAGAGTGCTGTCCTCCTTCCCCACCAGATCCAAGTTCTCTCCTCAAAGGAAGTGAGGATTCTCAGGTCTGGTTCTCCATCCCCGTCTTCTCCCACTTCCAGTGACTATCAGTCATCGTCTGCTGTGAGGACAGAAGGGGATTGAAAGCCTGATGGCCAGAAGAACACAGGGTGTCGGGAATGGTGTTACTTGGATGGGGTTTATCAGAATTGTGTTTGGCTGGCAGCAGTTGTGACGAGGGGTGCAAGAGGACATTGTAGTGTGACATATGGGACTGATGTCAGGACAAGATGCATACTCACCCTTGCTGCCCATATGAACTCATTAATTTTCTTCTGACACTCGTGGCTGGTTCCACGTGCCAGTGTACGGGCAGTGGCTGCCACCACCTCCCAGGCAGTGTTGCTGTCCCAAACACTGGCTCATCACCCATACTGTGAAAATGATGTATCCTTTCTTCCCTCCACTGCAAGACGTGCCAGATCATCAATACAGATGCCATTATCTCATGTGAGAACACAAACCAACAGATAAATGATACATACCTCTTGTGACTCAGCCAACGCTGTCTACCTGATACGCTGCAGGAAAGGATGTCCCGAGGCATGGTACATTGGCGAAGCCATGCAGATGCTACGACAACAGATGAATGGATATAGCTCAACAATTGCCAGGCAGGAATGTTCCTTTCCTGTCTTCAGCAGTCGGGCGCATTCAGCCTCTGATCTTTGGGTAAACGTTCTGCAAGGCAGTCTTCACGACACATGACAATGCAGAATCGCTCAACAGAAACTGTTAGCCAAATTCCACACACGAGGACAGCCTCAACTGGGATCTTGGGCTCATGTCACAGTATCTGTAACTCCCATGACTTGCTGGGCTTGCAAAATCTCACTAACTGTCCTAGCTGGAGACAATTCATATCTCTTTAACCTGTGTTTAACCCTCTATCCACTCATACTGTCTGCATCTTTAAAGACTTGATTACCTGTTAAAACTTGCATTCCAACGATTATCTTGTAATTGACATTGTGTCTATATATGCCCTGTTTGTAAACTGAACTTTTCATCACCTAATGAAGCGGCAGTGCTCCAAAAGCTTGTGTTACCAAATAAACCTGTTGGACTTTTAATCTGGTGTTGTGAGACTACTTACTATGTCCACTGCATCTAGCAGACGGCCAACTTCTTCCTTGCTAAACCTTGCCATCCTCTTGGCATGATTGCCTATGCATCTATCACTCTGCAGGGGTGCTGATTGGGAGGGGGTGAAGAGGAGCTCTGTAGTTGTGGTGTTCAGAGAGGGGAGTGATCAAGGTGAACCCTGCAGGGTTGCTGATGAAAGGGTGGGGTGTGGTGATTGGAGAGAGCTCTGTAGGGATGATGCTGGGGTGAGAGGTTAATCGAGGGGATTCTCTTCAAGGTTGATGATCAGGATGGGAGTGACTGGCAGAGAGCCTCTAAAGGGGTGATGATCAGGGAGGGGGCTAAGAAGGGAGGCCTCTACAAGGAGTGATCGTGGAGGGGATGATCGGAGAAACTCTGCAGGAGTGCTGATCAGGGAAGGGGTGGTGATTGGGAAGGGTGGGAGGAACTGAGCTAGGGTACTGATCAGGGAGGTGGAAACTCTGCAAACTGGGATGATCAGTGGGGTCAGGGCTGGGGCGGGGGGGGCAACACCCATGTGGGGAGGGCAATGTCCGTGGGTGGGGAGCGGGGGGCAATGTTCTGGAGGTGGATGATGTCCATTGGTGGGTGGGCAATGTCCATTGGGCTGAATGGTGGGGTGGCAGATTTCCCTGGGAGATCAGGATGCTTGTGAAATGGCAACCCCCAAAATCAGCAGCTGGCTTCCCAGGGTGAGGTCAGGCTCTATCCCCTCTCCACACTGGTGAGAATCATGGCTCTTTATTTTGACTAAGTACCATAAGATTGATTTTATTAACTTGCCCAACAAATAAGTCTGAAACTCTCCTGTTTTCTTGCTTGTTCAGCACTTTGAATACATTTCATAAAATTCTGCCCTAGGTGTTAATTGCATAATTTAAGCTACAATTGTTATCAACACTGTGCATATGTAGTTCTAGTGTTTAACATCATTGTGAGGAACAGAGTAGACAGAAGCCAGGTTCAGAGATGTTTATCAAACAGTTATTACATACAGTTGTATAGCAATATTTTAAAACTTCTGCTTATTAACTAAGTATTCTCCATCCCCTGGATCTATTCTCTATGATCCTGAAAACTGGATTGGTGGCAGCACAATAAAATCAAGTTCTGCTGGGTCAGAATCACCTCTACAATTAAGGCATATGCAAATAAAAATGATGCCCTAGATTCAGGGGATTAAGTGAATAATGCCCTGTCACTGTTTCTCCAAGGACCTGATTGTTAACAACATGCATAAAATCACTGACTTACTATGGCTAGATAAATCAAATCAGTACACTCTTCAAGCAACAAAATCTTCAAGGGTCAGACAATCACATCTAATCCAGACTATCCAAATGCACAAAGACCTGGACAATATCCAGGCTTGGTCTAACAAGTGGCAAGAAACATCCACACCAAATAGGTACAAAGCAAAGACCACCTCCAACAAGAGAGAATGTAACTATCACCCCTTGACATTTAATGGTGTATCATTACTGAATCTTCACTATCAACATCCTGGGGGTTACCACTGACCAGGAGCTGAATTGCACCAGCCATATAAATACTGCGGCTACAAGAGCAGATCAGAGACTAGGAATCCTGCAGTGAGCAACTGATCTCCTGACTCCTCAAAGTCTCTCCACTATGTACAAGGCACAAGTCAGGAGTGTGATGGAACATTGTCTACTTGCCTGGATGAGTACAACTCTGACAACACTCAAAAGGCTTAACTGTCCTGGGCAAAAGTAGCCTGCTTAATCGATACCTCTTCCACATTCACTCCCACCATCACTGATACAAAGTGGTAGTCTAAAGTGGGAATCTAAAACTAGAAGGCATAAGTTTAAGGCCAGAGGGAAAGATACAGAAGTGTACAGAGGGGCAATTTTTTTTCACAAAGAGGGTGGTGAGTGTCTAAAACAAGCTGCCTGAGGCAGTAGTAGAGGCGGGTACAATTTTATTTTTTAAAAAGCATTTAGATAGTTACATGGGTACAATGGGTATAAAGAGATATGGACCAAATGCAGGCAATTGGGATTACCTTAGGGGTTTTAAAAAAAAGGGTGACATGGACACGTTGGGCCAAAGGGCCTCTATGACTCTATGGTAGCAGTATGTGCCATCTACAAGATGAACTGTAGGAATTCACTAAGGCTCCTTATACAGCACCTTCCTCCCACCTAGAAGGACAATGCAACAGGTACATTGGAACATCATCACTTGCAAGTTCCCCTCCAAGTCATTCACCATCCTCATTGGCAAATATATCACCTTTCCTTCACTGTCACTGGGTCAAAATCCTGGAACTCCTCCCTAACATTACAATGAGTGTATCTAGACCACAGGGACTGCAGCAATTCACCACCTTCTCAAGAGCAATTAGGATACACAATAAATGCTGGCCTAGACTGTGATACCCACATCCCATAAATTAATCTTTAAAAATTAGACTCATATAGAAGTAGGCATTTTGGAAAATGTTATAAGTATGAACACCAAGATAGAACCATAGAAAATAAGAGTAGAAGTAAGGCTGTAGTTTCTAGCTGGCTACCATCAGGGAAGTCTCACTTGTTGAATACTATCAGCTAAGCATTCCTCCTCCACGTAGAGATTCTTACAGGGAAGGCATCCTGCTACTTTTCCAGTAAGTCAAGTAAAAATAAAGTTGTCGTTCTTTTTCTCCCTCATTGTCCGATGTCCAAAAATAAGCTGTCAGCAGCACTCAAAGAAGAAAATCCAGAAGCGAAGCAGAAAAATAACAATTTATCAGATATAATTTAGCAAGATTGTCTCTTTAGATTCTGCCTGCAAGTTTATCAATTAATATTAGCTAGCAAATAATCCAGTTTGTTGCATCATCCTCAATCTCCATCATTTGCTTAAACTCATTTAATTTTCTTAAACAAACACAATCACAAAAGGAAAACAAACAAAGTCTATCAACCCCATCCCTTCAGAAACAGTGACGCAGGGAAGAAACGGTAGAGATCGACATTGCAGATTCCTAGCCCATATTGCACACTCACCAACTCAGATTATACTGCATTCTTGGCACAGTGACACAAGATTTTCAGGGCCAAGACTTGGATAGACAAACAGACAGCAGCACTATTGTTCCTCTGGATTAATTTTACAATGAGTTTATCACAAATGTTATCTGACAGCGAGGGCATCACGCACTGACTGAACATAACACACTGGCCTTTGATTTTGGCATCACAACTGCTGATGGAAAGATTCCTTCCAAATAACAAGGAACATTTATGATTAGAAAGGACATGGTATTTATATTATAAAAAGGAGTGTGTGGGAGAGTGTAATAAAGATCTAGGCTACAGTACAACAAACAGCTTGAGCTTAACTGCTGAATGTTTGCCGTTTCAACTCAGTTCTTCAATTAGATTATTTTCTTAGCGTCAGTGATACTTACCCATCATTCTTTGCAATATTGCTAATGTTCCTGTTAAAGACAGATCTATTGTTAAGCTTATCATGCAGTGAAAATTGAAATGTAGTCCATCATTCTAATTCCCTGGCCATGGAGGTGAATAGCTCAGAAAATCTCATCTAAACACACAAGAACACAATAAATGAAAACAGGAGGAGGCCACCAGGAACTTCAAGCTTGCTTTACTGTTCAATATGATCATGGCTGATCTATGTCGGCCTCAACTCCTTTTCTGTGCCATTTCTCTATAGTCCTTTATTCCTCAATCTATCAAATATTTATCTACCGCTTTAAATATTCCTAATGATCGAGCCCCACCATGCCTTGCAACAGAAAATTCCAGAGATTCACCACCCGCTGCAAAGAGAAATTTCTATGCACCTCAGTTTTGAGTGACCGGCCCTTTATCTTGTAGCTATGTCTCCTTCTTTAAGATTCTCCCACTAGTAAAACATCTCACCATCTACCATATCAAGCCCCCTGAGGATCTTATGTGTTTGAATAAGATCACCCCTCAGACTTCTGAACTCCAAGAAAACAGACCAGACTATTTACTTCTCTTGATAGGACAACCCTCTCACCCCAAATTGTCCTGGTGAATCTCCTTTGGACTCCTTTGTATTTCCTGGTGAATGTCCTTTGGACTGCTTTGCATCAATATTTTCTGCCTTCTTTAAGTCTCATTTTAAAAGTGTTCCGTCATTCATTTTCCTTCACTGGGGAGGCAACTAGATTCAACGCACTTGCCATACTAAATCAGCATGAGATCATCAGTAGCTATGGACTAGACACTGCAATTACAGAATGAAAAGCAGCTATTTAGTTCATTTAATTCAATCCTGATAAATGTGAGGTGATGCATTTCAGGAGAAAAAATGTAGGGGGGAGGTATATGATAAAGGGTAGACCTATTAAGAGCATAGAAACGCAGAGGGACCTGGGGGTGCAGGTGAACAAGTCTCTGAAGGGGGCAGAGCAAGTGGAGAAGGTTGTGAAGAAAACATATAGTATGCTAGCCTTTATAGGAAGGGGTATAGAGTACAAGAGCTGGCCTTTAATGTTGCAGTTGTATAAAACGTTGGTTAGACCTCATTTGGAATACTGCGTCCAGTTCTGGTCGCCTTACTACCGGAAGGACGTGGAGAGTCTGGAGAGAGTGCAGAGGAGGTTTACCAGGATGCTGCCTGGTATGGAAGGTCTGAGTTACGAGGAGAGATTAGGCAAATTGGGACTGTTTTCCTTAGGAAGACGTAGACTTAGAGGAGATCTGATAGAGGTGTACAAGATTTTGAGGGGTATAGATAGAGTAAACAGGGCTAAGCTTTTTCCTAGGAATGGACTCAAATAGCACGAGGGGTCACGGGCTTAGGGTGAGAGGGGTAAGGTATAATTTGGATGCTAGAGGGAGTTTTTTCACACAGAGGGTGGTGGGGGTATGGAATGCGCTACCAAGTAAAGTAGTGGAGGCAGGTTACTCTGGAGATATTTAAGAAATACTTAGATGGGCACATGAACAGAATGGGAATGGAGGGGTGTAGAAAACTGATTTAAAATAGGGATCATGAGCCTTGGGAGTCCCTGGGAAGTGTGTAAATAGATGATGATATTGATGTACTTGTTTTTATCCTACAGGTGCTTTGGTCCACCTTGTTGTCTAACAAGGGGTATACACGCGATGGGTCGTGAGAGGACTGCTCTTGGACGTTTTTCGAGAGTATCCTACTGCTTCACGTCATTAGTGTATGCTTGACCTGGACCATCTGATGGGCAACACGACAGCTCAGTGACTATCGCTGTGCTGTGCAGATACATGGATTTGGGCCTGTGTCTGTGGGAGTTTGCACATTCTCCCCGTGCTTGCGTGGGTTTTCTCCGGGAGCTCCGGTTTCCTCCCACATCCCAAAGATGTGCTCTTAGGCTAATTGGCAAAACAAATTCTCCCTAAATTGTCTCAAATTTGGTTTTTAATCCATAGATCTACAAACATGGACAGGGATCGCGTGTAGAAGTGGGAACATCGAGATGGTGGCGCGGGCTCATTGGGCCGAAAGCCCTGTTCCCCATGCTGTTTTGTTCTTTGTTCTTTAACCTGGGTTGGCTCGTTGGCTGTTAAAATTCAGTCTAATGTCAAATATTTACAGCCTTGGTCTAGACCTGGACACAAGTTAAATGTAAGAAGAGAGGGAAAACAGCCATTCTTCATATTGAGGCAGCAACTGACTGGATCTGGTAGCAAGGTGCACCAGCAAAATAGAAATTAAGGGTCTGGATTTTAACTACTGAGTGGGTTAGTTCAAATCGGGAAACTTTTCAACTCACTGGACCTGCCTTAGATACCCTGAAATGTATGTTGTTTGCTGTGAGTGAAGTAGGTATGGAATAGAGTCAGGCCCGCTCAACCCAGGAACAGAGCGTAGATCTGGGGCGGCACAGTGGCACAGAGACTAGCACAGCAGCCTCACAGCGCCAGGGGCACAGGTTTGATTCCCGTCTTGCATTGCTGAGTGTGTGGAGTTTGCATGTTCTCCTGTGTCAGTATGAGTTCCCTCCAGTGCCCTTGTACAGTCTGAAAGACGTGTTGGTTAGACACATTGATCCAAACAGGCACCAGAATGTTGCAACTAAGGGAATTTCACAGTAATTTCATAGCAATGTTAATATAAGCCTTACTTATGACTAATAAATAAACCTTAACTTTAGATAGCCATTGGGGCAGGAGAGTGAAGAGATGGATTGGTTAGAAGACCTTTTTTGGCTCTCAGGAACTTCATCACAGTTGTTTTAGATTTTAAGCCCTCATCTTCCCATTGCCAACCACATCACCGTACCCCCCAAATTTCATCCCCCCACAACCTCTGTGGCTCCTCAAACCCTCCAGGTCAACTTAATGCTAGTTCATGTCCCACTCACCCTATAGCATTTCATATACTCCATGCCACCTTACTGCCACCCATTAACCACAATTAGTCTTCATATGCTTAACTCATTCTTTCACTCATCTCCCATTGCTCCTTATAGGATCCATGCCAATTCCAGAATCATTCACCCAGTATCCACCATTGGCAGACCTCAGCCAGACCACATGGTGATGAAAAAAAATAAACTAACAATCTAATACAATTCTCACTCAATAGTGAAAAACTGCCATTCATAAAGCCAATTCAAAGCTTTTAAATCTCACATAGCTAATTTCTTATAAAATCAAAAACTTCCATTCAGACCAGCACAGAGATAATTAATCCTTTAATATCTCTTTAAAATGCCAAACTGTGAACTCAGAATCTCCAGCTGAGATAACTGGTAGATTTTGAAACTTCAAGTATTTATGATGACATTATGATAGTCCTTGGGGGAAATGGGAAAAAAGATTTTTCTATTGAAAATGATGATCAGATGTTAAATTTATTTCTAACTTTATTTCAGGGTGAGGGGGGCTATGTATAAGACGAATATTAGAGGCCAGTTTTTCACACAAAGGATAGTCGGGGTGTGGAATGCACTTCCATAGGTGGTGGAAGCAGGCACGCTAAGGTTGTTTAAGGGTCTCTTGGACAGCCACATGAGCGATCTGCAGATAGAGGGATATAGCAGGACTGTTTGAATATCGGGAGGACCAAATAGTAGTAGACTACCTTTTAGTTTCGTCTCGGGAATGTCTTAGTTTTTTTTAGCATGTTTAATTAAGTCTTATTTGTTTCCGCAGGCAATTTGGTCCACCTTGTTGACCAACAAGGAGCTTGCATGCGACATGTCGTGCAAGAGCTGCTCTTGGAGGTTGCTTCAGGAGTTGCCTAGTGCTTCACGTCGTCAGTGTATGCTTAAACTGGACCATCTGATGAGCAACATGACAGCTCAGAGACTATCGCTGTTGCTGTGCTGACACATGGATTTGGGCCTGTGTCTGCGGGAGTTTGCGCGTTCTCCCCGTGGTTGCGTGGGTTTCTTCCAGGTGCTCCGGTTTCCTCCTACATCCCAAAAATGTGCTCTTAGGCTGATTGGGTAACAAATTGTCCCTACATTAGTCCCTATATGGGAATCTTCAACAATAGGCATAGCCTAAAGACAAGGATATGTCATTAGGACGTTAGGACGGCGGCGTGGGCTCGTTGGGCCGAAGGGCCTGTTTCCCGTGCTGTGTTGCTCTTTGTTGTTCTTTGTAACTTATGCCTATCTACGGAGCCAGTCCAATTGAGGGCTTTTTAAACTCTGTGAGAGTTGCAGCTTTTTTTAAGTTTAAAGAGCATGGGATTTAAAATCCTTCAGATCATGACAGTTATACAGACTGTATCCTTCAATATCATTTACATCTACTCCAATAATTCATGACTCTTACACTAAATGTTAAGGCTGTAAAATAGCCAAAATGGGGTCCATTTAAACTCAACACTGAGTTCAAATGGTCCCACTGTGTTCGGATTTCCCTCCTGTGTTACAGGGAGGCTCCATTTTCACTACCAGCAAAAATTAAAACTTTTGGAACTGTGGGTGGGACTTTGACTTCCAGGTCTTGCCCACCATTTTTAAAGCTCATGGAGTCAATAAAACTTCACAAAAATCCAGCCCAAGAAGTTCAAAGGAAAAACCACCCAAAAGCTGGAGGCATAAAACTGATAGAAAGGAATGTGCTTTTGAGAGATCAGTTACCAGAACCCCAGATTATATTGCAATAGTTCCTTATAGAAGTGTCCTAGGTCTAATCATTTCCATTTTTTGTTAATAATCCACCACAAGTTCAAGTGTGGACTATTCATGGCTGATTCTAAAGTTTTTAGCTTCAATCACAACTCGACTGGTGATTCAAGAGTTTTCAGCTTCAGTCACAACTTCACTAAAAATAAAGCAGTCCATACTAGTCTTCAACAAGGCCTAGGTAATGTTCACTGACAACAGACAGCGACCATTTGTACCTTGTAACAACAAGACCAGAATTTAATGCCAATCCTATTTACCTTGTGAATGTACTTGGTCACTTTAGAGAACAATTAAAGAATTATCGACACTGATGAGGGATTGGAGTTACACATAAACCAGATTGGGTAGGACAATAGTTCCTTTTCCGAGAAGACATTAGTGAGCCAGATAGGTTTTTACAACAATCCAACAGTTTCAATCATTTTTTGCTTTCAAACTGATACCAGTCTTTCATTTCTAGACTTTTCTTTAAAAAAGAATTTAAATCCTCAAGCAGAGAAGATAGAGAGAGTTCAAATCCTTTCTTCAATTGCTAGTCAAGGGTTCTAGATTACTGGCCCTGTAATAGAAAGGCTGCCCTGTTCCATTATATGATAATGGAAGAGCCCATAACAGCTAAGTCCAAACCAGGCATTCATATACATTAATCAGGATCACCAGACAGCAATGAGAAGAAGCAGTACATACTTTTTCTCTCTTCACTCTCTCCATAATTCACAGGCCTCAAGCCAATATAGCACCCCTATTACACCTTTGCTGAGCTCAGTGAAATCAGTACAGACCTGATTTATTTTAATTCCCCTACTTATTCACATGTTGGGGGGAGGCAAGTGACACTGAGTTCGTCAGTATAGCACATAGAAGCTGCATTAAAAGAAATTAGGGCAAGATTAAAGCAAGCACTCTTAAAACAACCAGAGGGACTGATGTGGAATTGCATTAATTAGGATGCAAAGGAACTATAATTAAGTAACAGGCAAGCACTGTAAAGCACTGGGGAAAAGATTTCAAGATCATAAATCAGATATTGATAGAGGATGAAAGTGCCGGTGGCTCTCAATAAGCTGGCCCATCGAAGTGTCTTTGAGACATTTGTTTTTAATCAAATCTTACAGTGACTCACCATTGACATCTGCTCCCGCAGCAGAGGCTTCTCTTCTGTCATTCGTAACTCCTGCAGTCCAGCCATATCCAATCTGTGCCAGTCAAATCCTATAACATCCACAACATAGAGCAATGTTATCAGACAACAACTGGGACCACTTACTGATCATTTTAGCAAAGCAGCTTTCTTTTTGAAATCTCATACAGTATTTAGATCTCTGGAAACTGACCCTTCAATATGTGATGCTTGCCCATACTTCCCACCTAGGTGTGCACTGCAGAAGCCTGTTGTTTTCTCAAGGAGAAAGGGAAAGCTAGTGAATATTTTCTCCACCGCTCCAACTCCAGAGAGGCTGCCCCAGTTAGCCAGTAGGTGGAACCTGCAGTGTGTTACAATGACAGAGGCAGCTTGAATGATGCACTGTCCACGTCTTAAAGGGGAAATCATCCCGATGTGCAGTGACTTCATTTACAGGGAAGGTCAACTGATGCTTTGTCTGTTGCATTTAAAGGAGAAATCCATTGTTACACCGTTACTCAATTTGAAAGGAAATACAAGAACATTGCAGCAATGGGTTTCCAAAACTGTGGCTACAAGGGTCCTTCAGAGGATTGACAAACTCTTTCTACAATCAGAGTTGTGTTTGCATTGTTTTTCCAACATTGACATGATGGATGGGATTTTCCACATAACCTGTCATAGGCAGCTCACCATTTGGCCATGGTGGGATCTTCTAGCCTTGACATTCTCAACGGATTACTCACTGAACCTTGCTGATATGAAACCTATAGCGGGGGGTGTGCTGTCGATGGGACTGGAAGATGCCACTAGCATTAACAGCCAAAACGTTTTCCACCTATTGTTCCTGTTACAATATGAATAACATACATTATGGATTTTCAGTCAAAGGGCAACAATATTTGCAGTTCTTACAGTTTTAAGAATGTTGATGTGTAATCTGTGTGTTTTAAAACAGGAAGTATACAGACATAAAGGGTGTTCCATTTAAAAGCTTTAAAACTATTTAAAGGGAGCATTATATCTAAATAAATTATTCTTTAAACTGGAACCAAGGTCACATTCAGTTTCCTCCATTTAAAAAAAAGAAACAGAGTTAATGTTTCAAGTCCAAAATGACTTCTTTGGAAAATTCTTCAAAGAAATGTTAACTCTTCTCTCTCTACAGATGTTGCCAGGCATGCTGAGTATTTCCAGCATTTATTATTTGTTTCATTTAGGCAATGTCTTTCACGAATTCAGGAAATTCCAAACTTTTCACAGTCAAAGAAGTATTTTTGAAGGGTAGACACTGCCTCAACATTGTGGTCAAATTTTACGTAGCAAGGTTTCATAACTTTCAATAAAATAAATGGCCACAGTGATGTTGTTTGAGGGAGAAATGTTGATCAGGTCATAGGCAGAACTTCTCCGCTTTTCTTTGAACAATGCCATGGGATCTTTTACATGCGCTCGATGAACCAGACAAGATCTTAGTTCAAACTCCCATCCAAAAGATGGCATCTCTGGAAGTGCATAACTTCCTCAGTAATGCACTAAAATATCCTGGGAAGGAGTTTGAATTCACAACCTGCTGAATCAGGTAACAGTGCACCTAACTACTCAGTTCTCCAAGGTTCTCCTGCAAAGGAGTTTGCTCAACTCTGCACAAGGCAAGGAATAGATTACCTGATTATTATCATATTGCTGTTACTGGAGGTGACTGTTTGCAAATTGATTGCTGCACTTCCTAACTTACAACACTGACTACAATTCAAAAGTATTTAACTGGCTGCAAACCGGCTTAGGAATGCCAGAGATTGGGAAAGACATGAAATAAATCAAGGTTTTTCAAAATGGGGATGTTGAAAATGGGCCATCAGGTTCCTGTTTAAAAAGACAAGGGATGTTTGTAGTTCTTTTCAAAATATGGCAAGACATTCTACGGTCCTGTTCGAAACATTGAGATGTGCACAAAACATTGCAACATGTTGCGTGATTCTGTTCAAAAAAAATATGGGATGTTCTGTTTTTAGCACGCATTTTGTAGACATCTCTTGACTCAGACAATGACATAGACAGCATGAAGAGGAAAAGCTTGGTACTGTCCGATACAATTCAAGTTATGTGTACTTTATGAAAGGAAAAAGTAATAAGGTATATTTTTAAATGTACTGCATATCCTATTTAGTTTGTGATTGCAGCAGCAGCACTACAGCTTGCCTGGTCACTGGGTCACATGTGATGCCCATTTTATAAAAGTGTGTTCCAGAAAAAAAGTCCTAAAACCACTGCTATAAACGCAACAAAAACAGATAATATTGGAAAATCAGAGCAGGTCTGACAGCATCACTGGAAACAGCAGAAATAATGGGGGCAATTCTCCCAAAATTCTCCCTGCTGAATTGGCAGGAAAACTGTTCTATTCCCTGACTATGTTGTCACTTGAATCTCTACATTGAAGAGGTTCCATTTGTGAATATCATTAAAAATCCAGGCGGGGCGAGGTCTATTCACATCAGAGTCTGCCAGTTCTGGAACTCTGCACATGTGCAATGGCCTCAAACTATCAACCCCTTCTTTGCTAGCCAGCCCGGAACCCCATAGTGCTGCCCCTTCAGCACCCACAACAATTCCCAAGCCAGTCCCTGACAGCATCAGTGGAGGCACCAGAAATAATGGGGGCAATTCTCCAGATGGTGCCCCGGAGTGCCCTGATGTCCAGCCCCATACCCTAACAGTGGCAATCCCCCCAATCCCCTCACTCAGCAGATCCCACTCCGGGTCAGCTCCTGTTGCAAGCCATCCCTCCATAGCCCGCCCCAATCATTGTCCTCCTTCCATCCCATCACAATGCAGAGTGGCAGCATGGCACTCCACCCCATTGTCACCAATCACACCGAGGCCCCACCTCATAATAGGCCCTGCCCCCTTCGTACAGCCTGATCCCTACTGGCAGTGCTAAGGTACCCCCTGGGCATGGGCACTTTGCTCTTTGGTCAGTGCCAGGGCACAGGCTGGCATTGCCAGAGTGCCCATGCCCAGGGGGCACCACCCTCTCCACACCTAACCCCCTGAAAGGCCCCAGTTGCTCCCCTTTCATTCTGGCGGGATCTTCCGCTAGTTCCCCGAATGTGGGGAACTAGTCTGAACACCACCGGAATTAAGTACTCCTGGCAGGGTGGGGGATTCAATCGGGTTCTGAAAGGCCTTGAAAATGAGCAAATATATATACTTAAAATACATGCAGAAGAGATTTAAATGACTTACCTGCCTTCCCTTCGATTTCCACCGAAGTCTGACCATTGACTTTTGCCAGATCTGGAAACGCGTGTGCGTTCCCGGCACATGTGCAAACCCCTGTTTAAGGCTGTAGACACACGTCTCCCATCGCAACCCAACAGAAAAGTTGCGGGTCGCAATGGGGAAATGGTAGCCAATGTTTCAAATCTGGATGACTCTTCATCAAAACCCTCTTTCAAGCTTGAAAATTTGGACATGATCTCATGAAAACAATTCTATGCTCAGAAAGAGCAAGGAAACAGGAGCAATTGGTGCAGGTTTTGTCAGCGAGCCACAATCTTACTAATTTGGTGGAATTCTTTGAGAACATTACATGTGCAATGGACAATGGGAAACCTATGGATGTGGTGTACCTGGATTTCCAGAAGGCATTTGACAATGCACTCACCAAAGACAGCTACATAAGATAAAGTGCATGATGTTACAGGTAATGTATTAGCATGGATAGAGGATTGATTAACTAACAGAAAGCAAAGAGTGGGAGTAAATGGGCGTTTTTCTGGTTGGTGATCAGTGACTAATGGTGTGCCTCGGGACCGATATTTTTGCAATTTACATAGATGATTTGGAGTGGGGAAACAAGTGTAGATGACACTAAGATGAGTGGCACAGTAATGTGTGCAAAGGATGCTGAAAGTCTGCAAAGGGATATAGCTGGTCTAAGTGAGTGGGCAAGGATCTGGCAGATGGAGTACAATGTTGGTAAATGCAAGGTCATCCATTTTGGTAGGAAGAGCAACAAAATGGACTATTATTTAAATGGTAAAAAATTGAAGCATGCAGAGGGACCTAGGAGTCCTTATGCAGGAATCTCAAGGAATTGGATGCAGGTATAGCAGGTAATTAAGGTGGCAAATGGAATTTTGTCCTTCTTTGCCAGAGTGATGGAGTTTAAAAACAGTGAGGTTACATTGCAGCTGTATAAGGTGAGGCCACACTTACAGTGCAGTGTACAGTTTTGGTCTCCTTATTTGATAGGATATACTGGCACTGGAGGTGGTGCAGAGTTGATTTACTAGGTAGAGAAGGTTGGCTTATGAGGAGAGACTGAGTAGACTGGGACTATCCTCATTGGAATTCAGAAGAATGAAGGGAAATCTTATAGAAACATATAAGATTATGAAGGAGATAGATAAGATAGAAGCAGGGAAGTTGTTTCCATTGGCAGATAAAACCAGAATTAGGGAGCATAGCTGCCTCAAAATGAAGGGAAGCAGATTTAGGACTGAGTTGAGGGGGAACTTTTTCCACATGAAGTGGTGTGAATCTGTGGAATTCCCTGCCCGGTGAAGCAGTTGAGGCTACCTCATTGAATATTTTTAAGGCAAGGATAGATAAATTTTTGAACAGTAAAGAAATTAAGGGTCATGGTGAGCAGGCGGATAAGTGGAGCTTAGTCCACTTATCGTGGCCTCATTGAATGGCAGAGCAGGCTCGAGGGGCCAGATGACCTATTCCTGCTGCTAGTTCTTATGTTATGTTCTTACATCATTCAGTGCAAAAAACTTAGATGCGATTCTCACCAGAAAGAGGGGGCGGAGCCGAAGCTCATCAAGTTCATTGGCTGTAGAGCACTAGGGTACCACTCTCCCAGTGCACTGGAGATCTCCTGCAACCTCCCTGCTGTGGACAGCACCTCTCTGCCCCCTCCCCCTCACGCGATCACTCCCTGTGCTATTCCCTTCCCCCCCTGCCAGTCACTCCCTGGGAGATTAGTACGCCTGTGCAATGGATGAGATTTTCCAGAATTTTATGTTTTTGTTTCAGATTCCAGTATTTGCAGTAATTTGCTTTTATTTTGTTATATGAATGCACATTCTTCGTTAAATGCATGCAAGGCTATATATTCCCTGATAGCGTAAACATGTTTTAAACATAAAGTCAATTTTTGCTATTAGTAAACCAGGAAATATTTAATTGTACAGTTTTTTTTAAGAGGCAAGTATTACTATCAATAACTGAGTTCAAACAAACACTGAATTTGTTCCAATTCCAGTTCATCACATGAGTTTTTGATGGCATTAGCTATATTTGAAACATTGTGATTAGGAGAATCATAACAATTAAGTCCGGGACAATATTATTACCAGGCCCTTTCCTTTCAGTGAATTGAGATGATTTAGTTTGCATGGGTTGTGAAAGATGCAAGTAATTCACATCAAGAAGCCAAAGCAGTGGAGCTTGTTGTGTCACCAAGATTACATAGGGTCAAACTAAGAACCATTTTTGTACTTAAACAATTCCTTCAATGTACTGTTGATAACCTGAATGATGTGCAAACCATTGATAATAACAACAACTAATTATCAGTGGCCTGCAAGTGGCCATTAGAAAACGATCTTGTCCTTTAATTTATTTCACTGCTTTAAGCTCTGGAACCCATCTGACATCCTGCTGCTCTGTTTTCAATGTTGAAGTCAAAATCATACGTCTTAACTTCAGCTCCACCCCTGGCCTACTTAGAAGACAAGATTAGATAAGACTTTGATTTATGCCAGTATTTTGCAACTTTCAGCATTAGGATCCAAAATCTCTGAAATAGAGCTGAGCACACGCCAACACAACACTTGGGTTTGGTTTCCTGTGTGCCAGGCCACATGGCAGTAGGATGTGGATTTAACAACTCATGACAAGGCAACACAACAAAGGTAATGCTGCACAAAACGAGACAAAAGATTTCAACTGCAGAAATGTTTTAGCTAGATGTGAATCTTAAGGTTGGAAAGCGTGTTGGGACATGAGCAAAGGAGGAGGCTGCTCGGATTGATCACTTCAAGTGCCTGTTGCCTGGCATGACCAGATGGAATGAGGGTGTTTTACCAGAAGGGGACTCTGAAATAGATTACTCGCAGTCTCCTGCTCAGAATTCAAAGGAAATTATCCTCTTCATGGACCAGCATTCATTTGCTCGGTAGGATGTTATCTATGTAAAGTCTGGCAACACCAATTTTAAATCCAACCGATTTATTTGATAGTAAATCTGTGAGCTTTCGGCCTTTGTGGCCTTCGTCAGGCGAATGAGGTGTTCTGGTCTCCAAAAGCACACATATCAGCACAGACAGTTTACAGATTGCCGATTAAAATGCGAATCCTTACACCTAACCTGCCATTCAAATCTTAAAGTGGCTCACAGCAGAGGTTAGAGGGATGTGTATTATCTCCAGACAGCACAGTAAGTGAGGTTTTTTGCTAACCCAGGCAAGTCATGGGGGTTACAGATAGTGTGACATGAAGCCAAGATCCCTGTTAAGACCATCCTCATGTGTGCGGAACTTGGCTATCAATCTCTGCTCAGCGACTCTGCGTGTGTCATGAAGGCCCCCTTGAAGAACATTTACCCGAAGGTCGGAGGCCGAATGCCCATGACTGCTGAAGTGTTCGCCCACAGGAAGGGAACTGTTTTGCCTGGTGATTGTTGAGCGATGTTCATTCATCTGCTGTCGTAGTGTCTGCATAGTCTCCCCAATGTACCATGCTTCGGGACATCCTTTCTTGCAACGTATTTGGTAGACAACGTTGACTGAGTTGCAAGAGTATGTACCGTGTACCTGGTGAATGGTATTCTCATGTTTGATGATGTCATCCATGTCGATGATCTGGCATGTCTTGCAGAGGTTGCTGTGATAGGGTTGTGTGGTATTGTGGTCACTGTTCTCCTGAAGGTTGGGTAGTTTGCTGCGAACAATGATCTGTTTGAGGTTGAGCGGTTGTCTGAAAGCAAGAAGTGAGGGGGTGGGGATGGCCCTAGCGAGATGTTCATCGTCATCAATGATATGTTGAAGACTCCAGAGAAGATGTCGTAGCTTCTCCGCTCCGGGGAATTACTGGACAACAAAGGGTACTCTGTCCACTGTGTCCCGTGTTCGTTTTTTGAGGAGGTCAGTGCAGTCTATCGCTGTGGCACGTCGGAACTGTGGATCGATGAACTTTCAGAAGTACTGTTTTTTGGATAAAGTATTGGACAGAGACAATTTTCCCTCACAGATGGACATAAAATATAAAGCAACACTATCATGAAGAAAAGCAGGAGAGTTTTCTCCATGTTTTGTTGACATACATTCCAAGATCAACGTCTAAAACAGATTTAACAAAAGCAAAGCACAATGGATGCTGGTAATCTAAAATAAAAACATAAAATACTGCAAATGCTCAGCAGCTAGATGACATCTGTGGAAAATAAAACAGAGTTAATGATTCACGTCTGTCACTGCTTCTTATGTACCTAAATCTACACAAATACTTTCTTCAGCATAAGAATGAAACATTATACACTGGGGTGATTTCAAGCTGCTCTTTCATCAGGAATGACACTTTGATGAAAGGTCACTGAAATTTTAACTATTTCTCTCTCCACAGATGTTGCCAGAATAGTGGAGTATTTCTGGCATTTTGTTTTTATCTAAGGCAGGTTATCTGATCATTATTCACAAAATTGGCTGCCATATTCCTATATTAGCGATAACACTTTAAAAATGTACTTATTGGTTGTAAAGTGCTTTGGATCATCCTGGTCTAAACGCAACTCTTTCTTGTTCCGGGATGTATTTACACACTTAAGGTTTCTCTTGTCCCAAAAACGAAAGATCCACTAGTGTGAGTTCAACTTGCCCTCTCCATCAGCAGCAACATTTTGCCAGGACATGTAGTAATCTAGGTTTTGTTGTCCTCAGCTTGGGCTACAGGTGAAAGCGCTGAAAGTATGCCGTGTATTTTCAGGACAAGGAGGAAGAGAAAAGCAAATGGAAAGTCACTTAGACAATGCTCTCACAGTACCCAATGACCAGTTTCAGAACAATGGATTGGTGACATGAGGCAATGGATCAGTGAGGTGTGACAAAGCTAATGACTGAACAGCTCACTGACCATCCCCAAAGTGGTGGTACATTGAGATGGTGTCCTGATTGTCATTTGAGACAATCTTTGGGAATTCTCTGTTACAAGTTCTCCAGTGTATTGAAAACTGGCACAGATTGACAAACATCAAATGACAAATGTGTGCACAGCAAGTTCCCACAAATGATAACTGATTACGTAATCAGTTTCAATGGTATCAGCTAAAGAATATATGTTACTTTAGAGATGAATACAAGCTACAACCTTAGGAGAACTCACTGTGTCCTCCAAATGTATCCTGAAATGTTTTATATCCATATAACTAGGTATGATGTGGAGATGCTGGCGATGGACTGGGATAAGCATATTAAGAAGCCTCACAACATCAGTTTAAAATCTAACAAATTTATTTGGAATCAAGGGCTTCTGGCCAAACAATGTAGTCCACATATCTTTGAAGTGTGGGAGCAAACTGGAGCACCCAAAGGAAACCCATGCAGAACACAGGGAGAACATGCAAACTCCACACAGACAATGACCCAAGGCCAGATTTGAACGCAGGACCCTGGCACAATGAGGCAGTAGTGCTAACCACTGTGCTACTGTGCCATACAATTCCTTTGTTTCTGTGCCTAATAATTCCTATATTCTTAAGAATGACTTCAGTTCTGTCACACTCCTGGATGCAGGCACTCCTTAATAACTTGCATTTTATCTGCAAGCGGATGCAACCTTTTTGCATTCACTTTGAAATTGAAGTATGTAACTTCATCAGTTTGAAAAGTACATTTTTCATGTTTCAAACATATGCCACCTTCTTTAAGCCTCTTAAGGACCTCTTCCATGTTTGCACCATATTCTTAAGAACAAGCATTACATAGATCATTACCCCATTTCTAGCGAGGATAGAGGACCTCTATGCTAAGTTAATAGTGGGTCTCAAATATACAACTAAGTAATGCATTTCAGCAGCTGTGAGGGGAAGAAGGCTCTAGAAAGTTAGTCACACTGAATAGCTATAAGGGGTGATATTAGTACACTTGATTGTCATTTAATGTCTCATTTTTCTCTTTGATTTTTTTGTTCTGCATATTTGGCTGTCTGCATCGCTCAGATTCCATTACTTTAGAAATTGGCATGTGTTTATCTACACTGATCTCCCAGTGATCTAAGTAAGTTGTTTCTCACTAATACGGCAATTTAAGTTTAGTTCTGTCTACATGTCAGCTAATCACATTATTCAGAAAGTCACATCTTTTGAATCTTGGGACTGCTGTTGCTTGGCAGATTTGTACCTTTGTTAAACTGGTCATATCATATCACACCTTGTTAATTTCTTATTGCTGCTGTTACTTCGCAGATCCATGGCACATCTTTTTTAAGAATGAAATGTCGTTACAAACTCATTATGGTTATATTGTCTGCTTCCAAATAAGATCAAGTCTGATCAAGAGGCATTTTCTTTGCAGTCTTATTGCTTTCAGTAACACATTCTCCCTTAATTTCACATGGCCCTCGCTCTAGTTGTGTTTAAAAAGTCAAAATTCCCTACACTCTAGGAATTAAGCTTTTTAGGATCTCAGATGAGCTCCCAATTTTCTGTCATGAACCTCAGTGATTTTATCTGCAACTTGAAACACCGATTAATGGTGGTGTATAGTTTTGCTTTTGGGGCAGCACAATAGTTAGCACTGCTGCTTCACAGCTCCAGGGACCTGGGTTGATTGGTCATGTTCTCCCTGTGACTGCATGGGTTTCCTTTGGGTGCTCCCTTTTTGTCCCACAGTCCAAAGATATGCAGGTTAGGTTGATTGGCTATGCTAAATTGCTCCTTAGTGTCCTGAGATGTGTATATTAAAAGGGATTAGCAGGATAAATATGTGGGGTTTCGAGGACAGGACCTAAGTGGGATTGTTGACGGTTCAAACTTGATGAGTCAAATGGCCTCCTTCTTTACTGTAGGGTTTCTATGATTGTATGAATGGGGTGAGAAGTCACAAGAAGCCCCAGTTAAAAAAAAACAATCCAGTCATTGCATTTAATAAATTAAAAAAAAAGACAAATACATACAAATATAACTGCAATACTCAAAGACAATTAAGCATATGACTCTAGAAACTAGCATGTATACACTTCTGCTAATCAGTCAGTCATCTAGGTAAGCTGTTTCCTAGTAAAAGAATGAGGTATAAATTGCCTATCCAGATGCCTGCTAATCTCATTACAGGATGCTGGCTGAAACAAAGGGTAATTTCTGTAGAAACTATAGCCCTGATTCTGCCATCGCAACCTGCAACTTTTCTGGTGGGTCTGGTTAGTAGAATTATGTTGTCAGTCTTTCTCATGGATTTGCATCTCCCAGAACTGGAGAACAGTTGGAATCCTGACCATGCTGGAAACCAGCAGGAAGACAGATAAGTGATTTGAATCTTTTTTTAAAAATATGTTTTGCATGTCATTATCAGGAATTGCTGGGCTCGATTGAATCTCTCATCCTACCAGGCATATCTCATCTTCAGGGAACAAGCGGGAAACAGCACAGAATGAAGGGGAGGCAATCGTGGCCCACCCAGCAGGATCAGGCAGCAGGGGGAGAGGAGGTGGTGCCCCCTGGGCATGGACACCCTTGCAGTGGCAGCCAGTGCCCCTGGCACTGACCAGCAGGCATCAGGCAGTGCCAAGAGGGTGAGGCCTATTGTAGGCCTAGGGGTAATTGGTAGGGTTGGGAAGGTCCCGCTGCCACTGCATGGGGATCAATCTGGGCTGGATGGAGGCCAGTGATCGGGGTGGGCTGAGGGGGATGGTCTGCCAGGGGAAGGGGGTTTCTTGCTTCCCATGAGGGAGTGGAAGGGAGGGGAGAGTGTCTGTCCTGGGGAGAGTGTCAGCAGGAAAGGGTGGTGATCTGTTGGAGTGAAGATGTTGGGGGATCGCCACTGTTGTGAGGGACTGAGGGTAGTGGAGAAGATGGGCTGGACATCAGGGTGTTCCAGAGCAGGGGATGGGGGGGTTCTGACCTGGGGAGAGTATCAGCAGGAAAGAGTGGTGAACTGCTGGAGTGAAGGTGTTGGGGGAATGCCACTGTCGGTGGTCGGTGGGGAAGATGGGCTGGACATCAGGGTGCTCCAGGGCAGGAAATGAGGGGGGGCAGTGGTCAGAGCTGGCCTGGGAATTGTGTGGGGATCACAATTGGGCTGTGGGAGGAGTGTACTGCAAGCATCCCGTGCTGGCCGCAATCCAGCTGGCTAACAAACAGAGAGACTACACATTGGAACCACTGCACAGGCACAGAGTTCCAGAGCTGTCAGACTCCACCCTCACTCCCCTGGGCTTTTCATGATATTCCTGATTGTGACCTCTACATTGCACAGAGTGGGGAGATTCAGGTCTGAAGCTGCACTGAAAAACAAACAAAGATGATGCAGTCATGTCCTGCAACAGTTTTCCCACCAACTCAGCACTTTTGGCAGAATCAGCCAGTGTGTGAATTGTGATTCACTTTATAGAACCTTAGTTAGGCTGCACTTGGAATATGGTGTTCAATTCTGGTCACCACACTACCAGAAGGATGTGGAGGCTTTGGAGAGGGTACAGAAAAGATTTACCAGGGTGTTGCCTGTATGGAGGGCAGTAGCTATGAGGAAAGGTTGGAGAAATTTGGTTTGTTCTCATTGGCATGACAGAGGTTGAGGGGAGGCCAGATAAAAGTCTACAATAATGAGAGGCATGGATAGAGTGGATAGTCAGAAGCTTTTTCTCAGAGTGGAAGAGTCAATTATTAGAGTGCACAGGTACCCTAGTAGAGGAGCAAGGTTTAAAGAGATATATGAGGCAGATTTTTTACACGGAAAGTGATGGGTGCCTGGAACTCATTGCCGGGGGAGGTAGTGGAAGTGGATATAGTAGTAATTTTTAAGGGATGAATTGACAATTGTATGAATGAGATGGGAATAGAGGGATATGGTCCCAGGAGGGTAGGCGGTTTTAGTTAAGTTGGGGAGCATGGTCAGTGCCGGCTTGGAGGCTGGAGGGCCTGTTCCTGTGCTATAATTTTCTTTGTTCTTTTAATTGTTTTTAAACACTGTAATCCTAGTCATATGCATTTATCTTTTCTTTAATTAATACATAGTCTTTAACATGTTATATGACGACTGAACTGGTTCTTCTCACTGGGTTTTCATATGGTTGCTCATACCATTCCTAAAGCATAACTATATACCATCACGAATTGAGTTTCAAGTTGGAACACCCTAGCAGGTAATATCAGCATGGTTTGTGACAAGGTATAGAATAAAAATTTATTATCTTGCTGAATAAACAATAATGCCACTAAGTTAAAGGAAAGCTTCTAAATGGAATAAAGAACTCCATACAATTACACAATGAGTAAATCTAACCTATCCTCTGTTTAATGAATTGTCTGAGAGAGTAACATTGTTTATTGAATCATTAAGAAGAGCAATCTTCATATGACTGAACCAACTACTCTACAATTAATTGGTAACTTTTATCCAGCTAAATTAGCAGCAATTTAGTAAAGTTATATCATACATAACCTTTAACCTGCAAACTAAACAGAAACCTCAGTTCAGTGAAGAATTCCTATCCTAAATATCTACTTTACAGATTGACACAATCAGTAATTTTACCCTGCAAAATGAAACCTACAGTATGATTTCATTCAACAATTCTCTAACCTTTTCATGGTAGCAGGATTGTGAAGAAAGGAAAGGGAGTGGAAATAATAATATACCTGGTACTTACCTGGTAAGTATTTAGGACATGGAACATATTACCGCTAGGAGTAGTTGAGATGTGTAATAATGTATTTTAGGGAAACTTGTTAAGCATATGATGGAGAAAAGAATAGAAACGTGTGTCAATGAAGTAAGGTAAGCAAAGGTTCATATGGAAAATAAATACTGATGTAGACCTGTTTGGCCAAATGCCCCATTTCTTTATTATAAATTCTATGTAACTTTTACAAGCTATGAATTGTACAATGGAGTGACAGCTGAATGTTGGATACTACAATCCTCCACTTAGAGTTATTGATATGAATAGGAATAGGCCATTCAGGCCATGAACTGTTCCACCATTTAATGAAATTATGGTTGATCTGCATTGTAACGAAATATCCTACCTTGCTCTGTAACCCTGAATACTGTTAACATAAAGCAATCAACATCACTTTTGAAATGTTCTAATTCCTACTGTGGATGTTTTTATACTGTGGATTTGTGCCAAAATATGCAACAGTTTAAGGCCATTTAAACTAATTTTAGGAAGTACCCTTACACATGCAGAGTCAGAGGAATTCTATATTATAACAGTCACTACTCCAAAAGATAATTACAGGATGCATTGAGATGCTTCAGTTTGATAAGGTCCAATTTAGTAAATGTAGTATTTTATTGATCTCGCTGACATTTGCGCCCTTAATCCCATAGCCTGAAGACTAGCACTGCATCCATTTGACAAGAATTAGTCCAAATCAGATTGCAGGTTTAATAAAACCATTACATTCACTCTAAATCAAAGCAGACAAAGTACAGTGGCCTGACACCAGAGTAGGATTATAGATGCACTAATCTATCAAGCTCAGCCATGTGTTATGAGAAATTAAGGACCTGAATGAGCTCCCACTGCCCCCCACACTCCAGACATGAAGAAATTGTACCTAAACTGTACTCACAAGTCTCTTAGCTGCCAAACTTAATGCAAGAAGCTTGAATAAAGGGCTGGTAGTCAGTAATTAACCCTGCAGCTTAGCTGCATATGTTTGCTCCAGAGGAAGTCAAGAAAGGGGAATAAATTGTTTAAAACGAAGGAACCTCAAATTCAGCAAAAAATTTGGTATATTGCTCCAACCCTCACCTTATCCTGCACAGTAAAACTAATCAATATTCACATTAATATCACAACACAGTAATACTCCGTGAACACCACTGTATTGTCAACAAGACTTGGTACAATCTAGAACTGGGACAAAAGCCAACAGAAAATGAAACAAAGCTCAGAAACAATTCATAATAAGTAACTCTTCCAAGAAGAGATACTACAGAAAGTATTCAAAACAACAGTCTAAAAATCAGAATTGGCCAGGATGGCATTCGGGGACAGTGACGATGAGGACATTTGGGGTGTTGATGGGGTGATGGCAATTGGGAGCATGGGGGGCTAGGGTGGCAAACAAGGGATATGGGGAATAACAGATTTTCCAGTACACAGCATATACAATGCATGGCGAATTGGAGCATCTGTGCAATGGCGTTCCTACAGCTCAGCATGCAGCTTCCCAGGATGAACAGGCTCCACCCCATGCTGGTGAGAATCACATCTGGACTCTTTCTTTTTCTAAGTGCTGTATGATTGTGTCTGGGGCTCACTCATAAAATGGGCCAATTCTCTCCCGTTTTCACACTCATTTGCCACTTCAAATTTATTTGGCAAGATCATCTTCATAATCTTCTCTTTTTCTGGCTGGTGTCCAAAATGCAGGGTCTTGGCCTTGTAATTAGGTTTCACAGCTTTTAAAAAATTAATCAATATACACTATTTATACACTAGACTGATTATACACTAGACTGTTCCTACACAAATGAAAACATTCAAACAGACCATTCAGTCCAGACGTTGCACGTGACATTTACTCACAACCCTCCTCTCCCCTCCCCTGCCACAAACAAATAATTCTTCTTTTTCCCCCTCTTTCGCTTCATTTACTTCTCCAAACTAATCATGAATATTGACAGCTTCTGTCTTAGCTGCTATCCCTGGAAGTGAATTCCACAGCTTCATAGAAGAAATTTATCCAGCTCTACATTTAATTTTGTCTCAATGACCTTTCATTCTTAATTCCTCAAGCACTGACAGTGGTCTATATCCCATGTTCATAACCTTAAACACTTATTTCACAGTATTGTCAAATCTTCATTGTTCTAATAAAAAAGAACCCATATTTTTAACTTTTGTCATTTATATCCTCATATAAGGCAGCATACTACTGCACCTACTTTATAGCATTTTTAAAGATTAACCGTACTTTCCCTAGAGTGGAGCCCCAACATTCTCAGTGCTCTAATAGAGTTCAAATTAAGTTTTGAATTGAGGTTCATTCTTCCCATTTGGCTTTTACTTTTAAATCCCAAGACAAATTTACTTATTTTTAAGCCTTATCAACCTCAGGTCCTGCTTTTAATATTTTCTTTCCTATTTATCTTGTTTCCATTCTTTATGGTCTTGTTTAAGTTCTTACCATGACATAAATTCACAAGATCTGAAATATAGCAGTGGAAATTCTTTGCTTTTCTGCATTCTCTTGTTTCTAATACATCTTCTATCCCTTCTTTCCAGAACAATTATTTGTTATGTATATTTTCATGCTGTATGATCCATAGTGCCTCCTTCACTTTTGCAGATGGTTTCTTGTTGAGGCCATCAATTCCATTTTCCTTTCTGGCTGCATTCTTCACTTCAGCATTTGTCATCAGTCTTTAACAGAATCCTTTTCCATGTCTGCTCCCATCTATGTTTTGGACGTGTCAACATTTCTATCCAATCACAGACTTCTCAGCCTATACTCGACATAGAGCACTCATGGAGATGAATCTTTAGCCAAAATATTCTGCTTTTCCTCCATTCACTTCTTCTCATGTCCATGTTGTTTAAAATGATTCATTAAGATGACCCATATTTTGCTTCAGTATCAAGATGAAAAGGATAATAAA
This sequence comes from Sphyrna mokarran, assembly GCA_024679065.1. Taxonomy (NCBI): domain Eukaryota; kingdom Metazoa; phylum Chordata; class Chondrichthyes; order Carcharhiniformes; family Carcharhinidae; genus Sphyrna; species Sphyrna mokarran. Next base: position 53,855,850 of record JAGIQG010000004.1, on the reverse strand, counting down.
GGATCTTTAAAATAAAGCAGACTGTTCAACAAAAAGGAAGTTATAGTACATTTTGATAACAATGTTGCCTGCCTATTAGGCTACTAATTTCTGAATTCCAACTTTACCTCCCTGAAAATTTGCAATCCCCAATTAGAAGGTTAAATGACTCATATTTGTCCACTTGATGCATTTCTGCTGTCCTACTTTTGGCCTTGACTACAAGATTCTATGACATCCCACATGTATCTCAATGTCAGCTACTATACATGTGTGCACATATCAGGTGAAAGAGACAGTATGGCAGTGTGAGGAATGTCTGCATTTCTGATCTCACTTCTAGATAGATAATTTACCCTCATCTGCTGCAGTAACATTTACAATGTGAATTCAGTTACTAGCCCCTAATAATGCATGCTGTAAATGGAAGGTAATCCAGCACAACAGAGGAGTTACTATCAAACAGCAGGGCAAACTATATTCAAAATAACTACAACAAATGAAACTTCAAAGCTCTTAAGTAATTCTAGAAACAATTTAAAATGACAAGGACAATAGCAATACATAGTCCTAATAATAAAATGTTTCAGAAACAATTGTTAACATCATTACCCTTATCCCCTTTCTTCCACCCACTCCTTAAGTTGCTTAACTGCTTGTTGGGATGGGTTTAAACTGGGACTAGCTGTCTCCTGTTCATTGCACAAGTGGGAAATTTTAATTGGCCTTTTAGCTAAGATCAAATGTTCCATCAAGCACAAGATGGGATGCAACACCTTATCTTGTGTCAGCTTGGATCTTGTTTGTCTCTCTTGTGAGGACCATGAATTAGATTCAATTGAAATTTGAATTTTTTTTTTGGAGCAAGCAAGGAATGGATTTCGGTTTGCTTCATCCATTCTGAGCATTGATTTTGTAATTTCACTTTTGCAGATGGTTTCTTGTTGAGGCCATCAATTCCATTTTCCTTTCTGGCTGCATTCTTCACTTCAGCATTTGTCATCAGTCTTTAACAGAATCCTTTTCCATGTCTGCTCCCATCTATGTTTTGGATGTGTCAACATTTCTATTCATATGTTAAAAAATTCCTTTTGGCACTCAAACAAGCACAAAGATCTACATTGGCTAAAGTCTCTGCACCACTACACACTTCAGTTGAAGCAGTTGCAGGGGTGAAAACGTGCCTTGTGGAACGTGCCTTTACAAATAAGTCTGCAGAGAGATATTTGTCGAAGTTTATCCCGAACAACTCAATGAAGCAAGATTTTGTGCTTTACAGGCTGTTCCCAGGGATGCAAACTGAAACAAACACCAAATGCTGCTGGGAGTTTATCAACTCAGTGAAAGACACTCTTCGATCTGCCCGAAACTTGTTGATCTTCCAGTACAAAGAACTGTCCTCAACAGAGTGTTGCAGACTGCATATTCAAGGGCTATGTGCTGAGGGATGCACTCAAACTTAGAGCAGCAACTGCCAAGGTGTAATGGGGAAAGGCCACTTTGTAAGGCCTTTCAATCAATTGACTTTGAAGGTGGTAACTTTGCAAAATCCCTCAGATTGTGTGCTTAATTTTAACTGTATATAACTATCAGCTTATAGTGCAACATGACTAATGTTGATAAATTGAACATAATTGTACTTTCTGAAATGAAAATATTGAAATACCTGTATTATTCTCATTACTGAATTGAAACACCTCACACTGCATCTTGATGTCTGGAGAAAATGTGAATATCATTGCCCTTTCCTGTTTTGATAATGTGTAATGTTTTGTTACATATCTTTCAACTATTTTATGAATAAAGTATATTTTCGCAAAAGAAATCCTGTTCTCACCTAACCACCACAATTTAGTGGTTAATGTCGCCTCAAACTGTGGGAGCAAAATCCCAGCCAATCCCAAGCTTTTATTGAACGCCTCCCGGAGACTGAAGTTATACTACACTCACATTTGAGGTAGTACAATTAAATACTAAACACACACAAACTAACATGTCTCCTAACTCGAACTTCTTAAATTCTATTCTTCCTTAGAAAATTGATCCAAAACAATCAAAAATAGACTTTAGGATTTAGAGGCTAGAGGTCACCTCCAGAATGGAACACTTCAAACCCGAAGCTAAGAGGAATATGAAGTTGAATACTAAAATCTACTTGTTCTTCAACTCAACTGATTCAAAAAAATGATACGGCAGCAATAAGCAGATCACTGGAATTGATGCACGGACCATAACTCTGCTGCAAATAAATACCTTAGTTCCGCAGGAATTTCCACCCACTTCGACCCGATTTGTCCCGGGTTGGGATCCCGGTTCCGGACTATCTGCGTGGGATGGAGACTGTCCTCGCTGTATTCAGTGCTGTCAGACTCTCTGCAGAAAGACGCTCCCAGTTTCTGGCCACTCACTCGCTAGAGTGACAGCCTTGTTTCACTGACCCGGGACACAGCGGGAAAAACAAGGAGACACCCACTCCTACGACATCGCTGCCAGACTCTGGTGATGCTCAGATCCAGCCTCCAATAGATCCAGCATCCCCACTTATGGCAAAACATTCACTGCCACTCGATTTAACAGCACTCAGATACACCAATGACTGACATTCTGGGGAACGAATGGACCATGGGTGGGGTGGGGAAAGCATTAGGGGATTTGAAATGAGTTAACACGTTGCTTGTACTCAGAAATCGATGACAAAACAGACAGAAGCAAATACAGACACATCAGTTCAACTCAATATAAAGTAATAACATTGATTGTCTAGCGTTAGCCTACGCTGCGATGACCTAGTTAATGGCTTGTTCTCTGATCGGTAAAATGTGATCCGTGTCAATAAGTGGATTGGCTTCAAATGTGAAAGACTTATCCTACATATTATTCCGCCACGTATCTCTTTTGGAGTTTCACTTTTTCACCATATGCATAAATGAATTGAATGAAAGAATAAAATTGTATATTCAATCTGTGCATGTGATGTTAATCTTGAATGCACAGTTAACAGCACGTAGCATAAATTTAGAAGGGGAGATGTAATAGGTTTAATATAAATTTTGAAAAATGGTATTGGAGAAAATAATGGGACTTGAGATAATCCCCTATGATTGTGTGGTCAAATTCCCCCCAGTTCAATTTTCAAGTATGCTGATTATTGGGTGGAATCTCAAACAATTGATAGAGCTCAAGAATGAGATAGAGAATCTGGTGCAGCAACAATAATTTTCCCTTCAATGTCAATAAAACAAAGACCTTGTCATTGACTTCAGGATGTACAAAGAAGAACATGCACCTTTCTACATCAATGGGGATGAAGTCGAAAAGGTCAAGAGTTTCAAGATTTTAGATGTCCAGATCAACAACAAACTGTGTGGTCCCTCATGCTGACACTATAGTTAAGAAAGTCCGCCAACTTTCTCTAATTTCTCAGAAGGCTAAGGAAATTTGGCAAGTCATCTATGACTTCCACCAACTTTTACAAATGCACCATAGAAAGCATTCTTTCTGGTTGTGTCACAGTTTGATATGGCTCCTGCTCTGCCCAAGACTGCAATGAACTAAAAAAGGTTGTGAATGTAGCCCAATCCATCATGCAAACCAACTCCCAATCTATTGACTCTGTTACACTTCCTGCTGCTTCAACAAAGCAGCAAACATAATTAAGGACCTCAGGCACCCAGACATTCTCTCTTCCACTTTTTTCTGTCAGGAAAAAGATATAAAAATCTGAAGTCATGTACCAACTGACTCAAGAACAGCTTCTTCCATGAATGGACCTATCTTGAATTAAGATGAATCTTCTTATACACTAACTACAACTGTAACACTATATTCTGCATGTTGTTTCCTTCTCTATGAGCGATACGCTTTGTCTGTATAGCGTGCAAGAAACAATACTGATCACAGTATGTTAATCATATGAAAATAATAAATCAAATCAAACAATCAAATCTTTAGGACACCACTGATTTGAAGGTCCGCGAGCTAAAATCTCAACATGAGCAGAATTTAAAAATTGTGATCCCAAAGGTTTTGATTCCAATACCTCAGGGACAGTTTCATATTTTCAAATGGGCATGGGAAGAGTAGGAGGGAGTGGGAAATACTTAATCTCCTTAAGGGAACCATCCAATTGCAATTTTGAATGTTCAATTTATTTGGCAAACTAAATCTGCTGCTGCTGGCAGATTCATTGGCAGGCAACCACTCTCCCATTAATTTACAACTTAATTTTACTAGGTTTTCTGTATCAGTTCCAATGGTGTTTCATTATCTGTACTCCATAGACCATTAATTGATTTACCATAGACACTGTCAACCCTTTAAGGAGTTTCCTGCTCTCTTCAATCTCCAACATAGCTGCTGCCTGCCTTTGCCACTGGCACCAATCAGGTAACTCCCACCTCATGGAGGTGCTTGGCATCTTTCATTAGGCATTGCCCATTGGCCAATTAGGCAAATTTAATTTAAAAATTTAAAGAAAACAAGAGCACTGCAGATCAGGCACAGGGACAGGGCCGCAGATTCATTGGGACGCTATGTTCCCAACCCTGCATTAAAAGTCCGAGCCTGAGTGTCTACACGGGAAATTTTAACAAGCAGGTGAAAAAATTATATTAGTCAAAAATGTTCAAACATTATGTTGCAAAGTTGAGTAGAATGTTTGAATTTGGGGTCTGTAAAAATTATTTAAAAACTGTAAAATGGTAAAAGGTGAAAATATTGCATGGTCCCTTTAAGAGATGCTTTTGCTTCTTCTGAACTTAAGAGTTTAACAAAAAGACGCAGGTGCATGGAGAGACAGACTGAAACATTGTATCAAAGGGCCAGGCAGCAAGATTGCCTTGGTATCAGGGTTCAGGCATTTGAATGTTTGAATTTTGCCCAGTTTAAACTAGTCACTCAAATAACAGCAGCCTATTAGATTTAAATTTGATGTTTTGGTAACTTGAGAACCAATCCTATTACGTGAGTGTTGGTTTGTCATCCAGGGTATAAGAGACAACTCTCAGCTCAAGAGAGAGGCAGCAATTGCCTCCTGCCAAAGCAAATACCAAAAGAAAACAGGCAGCATGATGGTGGCACAGTGGTTAGCACATCTGCCTTACAGCTTCATGGATGTAGGTTTGATTCCCGGCTTGGGTCACTGTGTGTGGAGTTTGCATGGTCTCTCCCTGTCTGCATGGGTTTCCTCCGGGTGTTCAGGTTTGCTCCCACAGTCGAAAGACATGTTCGTTAGGTGCATTGGCCACGTTAAATTGCCCTTATTGTCCTGGGATGTGTAGATTAGTGGGGTAAATATGTTAGATTACAGGGATAGACCTGGGTGGGATTGTTGAATGTCCTTCTTCTGCACTGCAGAATTTCTATGTTTCGAAGACAGAGATTCCAGACAGAAGAAAGGAGACAGAAGATTCTGGATGATGATAAATCTGGTTGAAATTTTGAGTGTGACTAAAAGAAATTCTATTTTTTTGTTATTAAGTGGGAATTGTATTTATCTTAACAGCATTCCATTAGAATAATGTTAATAGTTAGTTAACCTGTTCACTGTTAGTTAAATAAATGAAGTGTTTCTTGTCGATTTTACGGAGGCAGTCTTGGATAGTTATTTTGATTTAACCACTAAAAGTTGCTGAAAAACAGATTGTACTATTCTCACACACTTTTAACAGGCACTCTTTTTTCATGCAGTATAAAGTGTTGTTTTTGTTTAGAGCTGGTATTCTTGTAAATTTGTCCCAATGAATGCAACATGCAAAGCTTTGACAGCATGGGCCCTGTTTTATCATTCTGATTCTAAGTGCTGGGTGGATTTAAAAGCGGGAGTGCTTCAGATCTGACTTTTAGGCCCATTCTCAGGCGCCCCCATGTGCACTCTGCAGAAGCCTGAGGGCGGTGCTTAATATGCCTGAAATCCTGCAGCTCTGATCGGCACCTCTAACTATGTACGCACGAGAAAAAGATAGAATGTGGCTCCCCTGTCACATTGTAACCTAGCCAGATAATGCCTCCCTGGCCCGTACAGACATTGCCCCGTCCCCACAACATTACTGACCCTCTTAACCCCCAGACCTTTGCACCACCCAGACCCTTCATAGCCACCTTCCCCTCTCTTTCCCATCAACCTGAGGCAGAATGGCAGCGGACACTCCCTTTCCCCTCACTGATTTCAGACAGAGTGACAGCAGATCCTTTCCCCTCACTGATCTCAGGCAGAATGACAGCAAACATTCCCTTCCCCCTACTGATATCAGGCAGAATGGCAGCATACTCCTTTCCTCTCACTGATCTCAGGCTGACTGGCAGATCTGCCACTCCCCCCCCATCCTGATCTCAAGTAGAGAGTCATCAGATGCTGAGCACTTTTCTCCTTACTAACTGGAGTGCCTGGATTGGACTTTTGTAGAGCATTTCTGTTTCACGCCAACTCTGGCAAAGCACTGGTAAAGAAGGAAGTGCAGGTAAGATTGGGCATACAGCCCATTGAATCAATTTAAATGCATGCAAATGCATTTAAATGGCTGTCATGCCCGTTCGGGCGCGGTCCAGATTGCGGCCTTTTTCGGACCTTGGTAAAGGGGAAACCAACGTAGAAGCGTGCGTGGATTGTGTTACTTACCTCATGTCCAACTTTACTAAGTTTTCATGCCTGAAAACAATTGCAACTTGATGATACAATTGGGCCTATGTCTCTGTTTTCAGCAAGATTGTCAAGGGTACATTAAATTAAACAGACAAAGTAGAACTGGAGACGCAGATTCGAACTAGCAAATAATATCAGAAAATTCTCCTTCATAAGAAGGGGTTAATAGATGGCAAAAACTTTCATTAATAGTTATGATGGCAAAAAAATTGTTGAATCCTTCAAGAAGCAATTGGATATTGCAAACAGAAATTCTTAGGGTATATGGACTGTTGGCCTTCTTCAAATAGCTTTGATTTTCTGATTATTCACTCAGTTTGTAATAAATACCAAATAGGCCCATGAGGCAATATTCACTCAAAAAGGATGCAAAAATATTCAGGTATTGTTATCTCCTTAATGGGGCATTTTATACAACGGCCCTAAATTTCTGCTGGGCTCCACTGATTTCCCATTACAATTTAAATGGGAAATCAGTGGATATCTCAGAGAGACTGTGTTAGAAGTGCTTGAGCCATTTCCCTGGGATTTCTGTCAGTCTCCTGCAAAAGTTATGAAGGAAGATCAGGAGAACTTCAGCAATATCAATTTTACTTTCTCCCTGTATCAGTGAAGTGGGTGGATAAATGCTAGCGGGCATAAATAGTCTCAGACCTGATTGCATTGGATCTGAAGTGAAACACCAGCATCACCCAATGTCATTAGTAAGAACATCTCTAATAGATAGATAACAAGAGAATAGACATGAGGATTCACACCCCAAACTGCAAATCCACCACAGGATTAAGGCAAGTGGGAAACTTTACAAGTATGGGAAATGTAATCAAGTTAAAGCATTGTTCTGTTTGGGGATAATGAATTAAGTATTTTTCATAGCTGGAAAATGTGGAGTGATTTTTATATCTGCTTGTCATCACATACATGGAGTGCATCAACAAATTTCAGAGCAATGTGAAAGTCAGAAAGCACAAAGCAAATGTTGATAGGCCAACATGAACTGACTTTCAAAACTCAGAACTGAAAAAAGATCAAGGTCCCCTTTAACCATCCTGATAGTCGCAAGATTCAATAAAAATGGAATTGTTGACAAATCATCACATCAATTTCTGTCGATTAGGCTACAGCAGTCCAAAAAATGTCAGTCCCAGTGCTGGTGAAGTTTGGGAACTATAGGAAAGTCTTTGACCCTCCCAAGCACACAAGAATTACCATGTCTCAAATTATTCAGACTTCATTCCAAAATATTAATTTCTGAAGAAAATTAATCTGATATGTTTGTTCAGTTCATTATCTGCAATATAACTGCACAAGGGAAATAAATTGCTGATTACTTCTGGGGCAGTTTTTTGAATAATAATAAAGCAGTGATTATTGCAAATCAGACTGTCAATTTTTAGTTACCTCACTGACAAAGTAATCAACTAACTAATTTTAATTGTTAATGATAATAATCTCATTGGCTATTAGTAAGCCCGGCTATTCTAATCATTCTATTATTGATTGATGGTTGTAGATAATATACAAAAATACAAATTTTGGGGCAGGGATGGGGATATTAATTTGTCAGGTTTCAGTTAGATTCATACATGATCAGTTGTTTCATTACAATAAGGTGAATCTTTCAATGGTAACCAAAACTTATTGGTACAGAGGACTGTGATTGATCGGGAAGAATAATATGACATAAAAAAATCAGTCTTCATTGATCCAATGATAACCAACTGATAGCAATAACTGAATAGCAACAGAATGAAAATATCAGTTTGGATTGATAAATTTCCTTCAAAACTTACTAGTGGGACTGGTAGATATATATTAGGAGGGGGAATAGCATTTTCTTACCACTTATCAAAAAATTAATACGCTTACATAAGATTTAGTGTAGTTCACACCGCAAAAGGACAGTGGATTTCGTTTCCTAAAGGACATTAGTGAACCATATGGATTTTTCTGACAATCGGCAGAAAGAATGAACTGAGTTGCAAAGATGCAGTACTGTTACAGGAAGCCAAGGTGGTTGCTTCCGTCCCTGCTTGAGAAACGCTATTACAAGAATTGCACTGTGCACATCCCATTATTATGACAATGAAAATGTTAGCCCGGAGTTGTTTGGTGGCAGCCTAGAATCAATAAAGACATTGAAGATCTCCTCAGACAATGCAATCAATGTTGATGCAACAGCAAAGTTTACAGCCCTCAGCTCTTCTGCACCCTGGAAATAGCAAGTCAGCCAGAAGCATGACTCTGTGTTAATTTTGTGGGCTTTTTCATGGGCAGCATATTTCTCCTCACTATTGATGCTCATTCAAAATGAGATTCAAGAGATGAAAACCACAGTATGCTTAGCCAATTTGATAAATGAAGGCAGACATCTGCCACACAAGTTGCTTGAAGTGCTGGTCTCTGACAATTGGACTACACTTATGAGCATAGAATTTCAACATTTAATGCAAACCAATGCATTAAATTTGGTATGCAAGAATAGCCCCCTACCACTCAGCCTTAAACATGTTAGTTGAAAAAGCCATGCAGATGTTTAAATCTGCTATTTAAAAAAAGTCCTCTGCCCCTTTACAACTTCGAACAGCCCATTTTCTACTAATGTACGGAACAATACCTCATGTCACTGTAAGAGTTAGCTCTGTCAGATTGCTCACGGGATACATCTTCAGATAAGACTCAATCCAATATTTCCAAATTTGGAGGGGGAGGGTAGAGGCAAAATATGGTGCAAAGAAGAGATAACATGACTCCATCAAAATTGAGATGGGTTGTCAGGTAAACAATTTAGGTCATGTAAGAAATTTCAACACTGGTCCAAATTGGGTCCCTGGGATGATTGTGACTAAAACAATTCCAGTGCCATACGTGGTTGACATACAAAAGGAAGAAAATGAAGAAGACGCAGACCACCTGAGGATAAGAGAACTACATACAGTGCCAATTGAGCAGTCTTTTCCTGCTACACCTGGATAGTGTGGCTTAAGCAATTGCAAGTGGAACTGAATCTAGTAACCCTGAGGAGCGGGCTGAGTAATATTCCAAAAGAAATATGTTCAGTGATGCCCAGTTTGAGTTTCACCCATGTCAGTTCCTGACCTCATTACAGCCTTGGTTCAAACATGAACAAAAGAGTTGAATTCCAGAGGTGAGGTGAGAGCGACAGCGCTTGAATCAAGGCTGCATTTGACTTAGTATATGTAATCAAGGAGCTCTAGCAAAACTGGAATCAATGGGGGCAAACTCTCTGCTGGTTGAAGTCATACCTAGCACATTGGAAGGTGGTTGTGGAAGGTCAGTCATCTCAGCTGCAGCTCATCTCTACGAGAGGCCCTCAGAGTACCGCCCTAGGCCCAGTCATCTTCAGCTGCTTTATCAATGCTCTCCTTCATAAGGTCAGAAATGGGACGGTCGCCAATGATTGCACAATATTCAGCACCATACATGAATCCTCAGATACTGACATAGTCCAGGTTCAAATGCAACAAGATCTGGACAAAACAAACACTTGGGCTGACAGATGGCAAGTAATATTTGTGCCACACAAATGCCAGGCAATGATCATCATCAACAAGAGATACTCTAACCACCACCCCTTGACATTCAGTGGTGTTATCATCCCTGAATCTCCTACTGTCAACACCCTTGGGATTACCATTCACCAGAAGCTCAACTGAACGCATGACACAAACACAGTTTGAGGCTAGAAATACTGTGACGAATAACTCATCTGACTCCCCAAGGCCTGTCTAACAAAGCTTAAGTCAGGAATGTGATGGAGTACTCCCCACTTACTTGGATGGCTGTAGCTCCAACAAACTCAAGAAGCTTGACACCATCCAGGACAAAACAGCCCACTTTATTGGCACAAAATCTATAAACACTTACTCCTTCCGTAGCAGCAATGTATATTATCTACAAAATGCCCTGCAGCAACTCATCAAAGATCCTTAGACAGCACCTTCCAAACCCATGACCTCTCCATCTATAGAAGGACAAGGGCAGCATATACTTGGGAACACCACCACCTGCAAGTTCCCCTCCAAGTTACTCACCATACTGACTTGGAAATATATCGCCATTCCTTCACAGTTGCTGGGTCAAATCCTGGAATTCCCTCCCTGAGGGTCAACCCACAGTGCATGGACTGCAATGATTCAAGCAGCTCATTTCATCTTCTCAAGACCAACTAGGATAGACAATAAATGCTGGCTGTCTAGCGACACCCATATCCGATGAAATAATTAAATAAAATTGGAGACATTATGGCATTAGGGCACCTGTGCAAATTGGAAGCTTTCCTACTGTCATTTTGATTGATGAAGCATGTTAAAAAATTGCAATGCTCTCAATGGATTAAAAAAGCTCTAGGGAGACTTATTTCCTGACAGACTAAGTTTCCCTCCTTTTTGCTGCATAATATTACAAATAGTTTGATTGTTATTATAAAATATTAATTGAAGGGGAGGGTTGTGATAATGTGCCTGTTTGTGTGTGTGGGGGGGCGGGGAGGAAGGTGGAAAGAAGTGGGAGCAGTGGGGTTAACAGTTGGAGTTGATACTTGAGTTTGGGATTGGTTGAGTGAACAAGCTTTCTTATGTATTTAGCTGTTTATACCAAATAAACTTCTGTTTATTTATCTGTCTTTGTTGTTTATTCTTTACTCACAGTTACTACAATGCCAAATTAAAGCCCTTACTCAGAAATCATTGAGTTAAAATAATGCAAACTCCTAGCCTCAACCAATAGAAACAATAGTAGTTATTTTGCTGACTGTGATGATAGGATAGTTGTAACAAACAAAAGAAACATGAGCAACAACAAAGTTGCCTCGACTTTCAGAAGATAAATAAGTTATTTTGCCAAGAAATCCACTGAATATCAAGATACCTTAATAGGCAAAAAATAAAATTAGTTCATCTAACCTTAATTAGATGAATTAACATTAGTTCATCTACAGAGGAGATGTCAGGGGTAAGTTTTTCACTCAGAGGGTAGTGGGTGAGTGGAATCGACTGCTGTCAGTGGTAGTGGAGGGAAATTCGATAGGATCTTTGAAAGAGACTTCTGGATGAGTACATGGGACTTAGTAGGATTGAGGGTTATAGGTAGGCATAGTAGGGAGGGTATGATCAGCGCAATTTCTGGGCCAAAAGGCCTGTTTGTACTGTAGTTTTTCTATGTTCTAACCACTGAAGTGTACACTGAAAATTGGATTACGACAACACGAAATGTTACTGATTTTGCGACAGTTCATAACGTGTATAGCATTTCCATGAATAAATCAAATCTTCAAACAAAATGTGGTAGAGGTGAATTCTAGTAATATGTCAGCCACATGGCATGGTTGTCCATGACTCAGAAGTTTTGAGAGTTTGAGTGCCACTCTTGGGAATGTCAGAAAACAGAGGTAGTTTTAACTAATCTATAATTATATTTGTGAGTATTAGAAATAAAGTATAGCTTTAAGTAAGTTTATTTTTGTGTTTTTATCATTGAAAGGGTTAATGACTTCAGTTTGGGTTCAAATGCATATATGGTAACGAGGGTTTACAATGTGAATGCAAATAGAGTGTTAAGGAAAACTAGGTTGTTGCTTAGCAACCAGATGCCACCCTAGGACAGAACAAACTTTTGACTTAGTTTTAAGCTAGGCCCAGAAGAAACTGGAAAGGATAAAGGAGCTGCAGAAAGCAGAGTTCCCAAAACAAAAAAAAAGTCCTGAAATCAGAGAGTTGGAACAAAAGTATGCCTCAGGAAGACAGCTAAGTTAAAGGAAAAAAGAACAAGAAATTGAATAGGCTACTATTCTGGAGAATTAAGTAAAAAACAGAGAAAGTGCTTTGAGTTAAACAGAAAGCCATAAGAACCAGACTTAAAGTCAGCTAGGTAAGACGCTGAACATTTGAGGTAAATCAAAAAAGTTTGACAACAACTTAATACAGTCTTTAGCTAACATAGCAGTAGAGTTCTGTTGACGTGGCTTGGTACGTCAAAGATTGAGTGGAAGCTTGAATACATGTAGCAATCTAAGGCAGAGGAATACAGAGAGTTTGAAATCCCAAAAGTGAATCCTTGGTGAAGACACCATAGAGAAAGCATTGTTTTAGAGATTCATTTGGAAATATTCATCTGGAAGTCAAGATTCCAGTGAGACCAATTGGCTCATAGGGTGATAAGGACCTGGTAGAAGGGATTTGACCAGAAATCCACAAATTTGGTGGCATACTCCACTTGATTTCAGAGTGTTGTACGTCTGACTCCAGTTGGTTACTGGGCGGTGCAATTACTGAGAACATTCAAGTATAAGATCTATTTTAGTAACTTGTGAAATGCTGTGTTCATCTGCAAAAATGTAGGTGGGATGGAGTTGTAGTGTATTTTAATTAATCCTTTGTTTTTAGTAAATGTTTTATTATACTATTCAAAGTTCATTGGCAGTCTTGTGACTCTGTTCATTCACATTTCTCAAAAACGTTATCATCTATCGAGTCAGGGTTCCATTCTGGGGCCCAACTGTCCAATAGCATCAGCTCGGATCATAACAGGAACATGGGAAATAGAAGCACTCCAATGCATTACAGAAGGAATGCTGCATCAGCAGATGTATGTTCATTCCTGGCTGGACCTGCACCTTCCGATGAACATAACAAATTGCACAATATTTTGAAATGGAGCAGATCTGTTCTCCTTGCCAAATATATACCCCCTCAACTAACATCTAAAAGCAGATTATCTTATCATTTCATTCCTCTTTATGGATTTGGCTGCATACAAATTGGTTGCTGTGTTTTCTACTTAACAAGAATACTTCAAAATACTTTACTGGTGATGAAAGGCTTTGGATGCACTGAGGTCATGAAAGGTGCAATAGAAATTTAAGCTTTTTTTTATATAAGCTAAGGCAGTTAGGGAAACAAAGAAATCCAAAAGCCAGAATGCAGACTGAACCAAGATCTGCGTCATGCCAACTTATCCAGTCAGAAGGCTAAGCCAGGAACTGTGCAGACTTTCTGGTGAATGGGAAGGCCAATTACACTTAATAGACATTCCTAGAAATGAAATAGAGATGACACTTTAAAGCACCATACTGATCTGAAAATAAGTCATCATTCCTTCATCATTGCTGAGTTAAAATTCTGCAGCTTGTTCTTTAATGCTGTAAGTATATCTGCATCACCTAGTACAACAAGCAGCTCGCCATCTTATCGAAGACAATTAGGGATGGGTGAAAATGTTGGCCTTGTTAGTGATGCCCAAACCCAGAAATGAATAAAAAAGTGATAAACACAGAAGCTAGAGAACGATCCATACATTAGCAAGTGTAAGATGATGATTTCAATTATTACATCATAGGATAATAGGGCGCAGCAGCAGGAGTAAAACATTTCACCCTTCAATATGTTCTGCTACGCATACAGAAGCAGCTTCTTTTTTGGGGAACTCCTGCAGGTAGATGTTCACGTGGAGGGCAGAAGAAATATTACAAAGATGCACTCAAGGCCTCTCTGAAGTCACTTGACATAGACACAACCACCTGGAAAATGCTGGCACAAAACTGCCCTACCTGGAGCTGCCTCATCCTCAAGGGCTGTCGACCTTACGAAGCAAGATGCATTGCTGAAGTGCAAGCTGTGCAAATCCACAGCCACCAGTGCAGTAACTACAGTGCCTACACAAATCTGTCCAATATGTGCCAAAAAATTCCGTGCCCCAATTGGCCTGATCAATCATCTTCGGACAGACCACATCCAGCCTCAAAATGACTAATGGTGTCGAGGCCCTCATCGATGACGATGGGCAAACAACATGTTCTGCTTTTCAGTAAGATCATGCCTGATCTGGTTGTGTTCTCAATTCTACTTTTCTATATGCTCACTCTGCCACCACCCACCTCTCCCTTCGATCTTTTCTATCAAAAATCTGTCTAACTTTGCCTTGAATAAACTTAATGATCCAGCTCTGATGCTCTCCAGGCAAGAAAATTCCATAGACTAAACAACCCCCAAGAGAAACATTCTCTTGAATTCAACCCAAAAGGTAGATTATTTTTTTAAACTGTGTCCTCTAGTTCTCATCTTGCCAACGGGTGGAAATATCCTTCTGGCATTTACCCTATCGAGTAACCTCAGGATATATGTTTCAATAAGTTCACCTCAAACTCTTCTAAATTTCAATGGGTGTAGGCCTAACCTATGCCCATTAGAGTTTAGAAGAGTTTTGAAGCATGGTGGTACAGTGGTTAGCACTGCTGTCTCACATCCCAGGGACCCAAGTTCAATTCCTGGCTTGGTTTACGGTCTGTGCAGAGTCTGCACATTCTCCTCGTGTCTGTGTCGGTTTTCTCCGAGTGCTCCGGTTTCCTCCCACAATCCAAAAGACGTGCTGGTTAGATGCATTGGCCGTACTAAATTCTCCCCCAGTGTAACTGAACAGGCACTGGAGTGTGCCAATTAGGGGACTTTCACAGTTCATTGCAATATCAATGAAAGCTTCTAGTGACAATAAAATAAGCTTAAAAAAACTTTAAAAACTTGTTCAATCTTTCTTCATCAGATATGCCCTTGATCCCAGGAATAAATCACATAACCCTTCTCTGTACCACTACTAATGTGAATATTATTTCTCAAATAAGACTAAAATAGTACAGTATTCCAGATGTAATATCACCAATGCACAGTGCAGCTGCAGTAAAACTATTTTTTTATTCCATTGCTCTTGCAATAACAACTGTCATTCCATTTGCCTAGTTATGTTAATAATTGGGGAAAATTAAGATTAAAAAAATTAAAAGCAGGGAGTTGATAGCAGGCAGATTGTTGGAACTCCACAAAAGGAAGAAAGTAGTATAACTGTAGAAACCCGACCAAGGGGGAAAAAAGAAAAAAAAGGATGAGAGACAGTTAACATCAGAACTGAAGTAGGTTGCAGCTATAGTCTCCTGAGAGAAACAACCATTTTCCGCCTTTGCTGAACCAGAAGATTATTTTTCAGACATAGCCATCTTAACGTGGTTGTGGTAATTATTTGCTAGATTTAGCTCATAGAGTTATTGAATATTAGATGTTGTTTGGGAAAAGAGGTACCTTAGAGGTCAAGTAAAATGTGGGTAGTTTTGGGGACCAAGGGGTAATCTCACTTAACATTATGTGTACCTTAGCTGTTATAGAGTGTGATAGTCCTTTTTGGCGTCTGTGCTTTTGTTTTTAAGTCAAGAAATATTCTTCATTGATTGTCCATATAATGACTATTTCCACATTGGGTTGTACATCGCTCCTCACAAAATACCAAATAAACACATACACCACTCTGAATAACCACTGTTATTACAAGCTACCCTTCTGGGTTTTAGGGTACTCTCACATTTAACATCAGTGCAATTCATAACATTTAAGCAACTTTTCATCACAACATAATCCTTTTAGCCTAAATATCATTTTGATGAATCTGTGCTATTCCAAGGCCAATATATTCTTCCTGGAGTGTGCTGCCAGAACTATAAAAATAGATTCAAATCCTTCTACAATCATCATGTTGGAGGATCAGTGAAGAAACACAAATTAGAAAAGCAATAGACCTTTCAACCCTTGGGAACTATTTCCTCAGTCAGTTAGAACAAAGCCAAATCTGTAGTTCAAGTCCATCTATATATTTTTTCCTCATATTCTTTCATATGTTCAGATGCCGGCACATCAAAACTTAGATTTTCCACAGTCTGCAGAGTATGATTTGCTTTATTAGGCTACAGAGGTCAGATACCTCTGCAAAATCATATTCATCCATTGCAGAAATCACTAAAGAACACTAAAGAACAATCCTAATTCTCATTGATACAATTGTCACTGACAGATTTTATGGGCTTTCTTAAGTGAAAGCCCATTGAGTTCTCAAGTGAATTCAAAAGTTGGAATAAGTTGAGGGAAGTTCTTCTCTTTATTAGGAATCTTCCACTTTTTCGGCATTGCTGTTTATTACCATGCTTCTTAGATGTCTCACCCATTCCAAGTACAAAATCCTTTTCCAAAGAAGGTGGATGGCAAGTCATTCTGTTGGTGATTTTCACAACTTGAGACTATAAGATAGCCTTCATATGTCAATGACATATTCAGTTCAAAGTACTCTTTTGAATTAGTTTTTGAGAAAGGAATTGAGTCAACATCAGTTTGGAAAATTCCTTTTCTTCCCTTTTGAGATAGAATAGTTATTCAATCCATAAGAGAAGTTAGGCAATCTTTAGGAAGACATATTTTTGCAGCTCTGTGTGATTTTTAACAAAATAAAATATTGACTGAAAGTTCATTAAATACCAGAATATGTCACAATAAAGCATTCTAAGATGCTTCACAGACGAAGAAAATCAAAATAAATTTCGACACAGCATACAAATAAAGATGTTAGGACATGAGATGTGATCTTATTGAGCCATATATGATTCCCAGAGGGCATGACAGGGTATATGAAGAGAGGTTGTTTCCTCTCGTAGGAGAGTCGAGGAACAGGGAGCATCATTTCAGGGTTAGGGGTCACCCATTTAAGACAAATAAGGAATCTATTCTCATGGAGGGTAGTGAATCTATGGAATTCTTTACAGAGGGCTGTGAAGGCTGGGCCATTATGTTCAAAGCTGAGATAGATAGATTTTAAATCAGTAAGGGAATCAAGGGTTAGGGTACAAGACAGAAAAATAGATTTGAAGATGATTTCAGATCATCTTTTAGAATTGTACAGCTGACAATGGGCTGAATGGCCTTTTTCTGCTCCTATCTTTTATGCTCTTATGTGATTAAAAGGTTGCTCAAAAGAGTAGGCTTAAAGATGGGTCTTAAAGGGCAGTGAAGTAGAGAAGTGGAGAAGGTTAGGAAGACAAGTCAGCTGAAGGCAGGAATGCCAATTGCACACTGATAAGAATCAAGTATGTGCAATAAATAAGAATGGAATAAACATAAATGTGTCTTAGGGATCTGAGGCTGGGGGAGTTTATAGAGAAAGAGAGGGGCAAAGCCAAAAAGGGGTTTGAAAACAAGAACACTATATTAGGAGCCAATATAGGTCAGCAAGCACAGAGGTTATTGTAAATTAAGCAAATGGAAACATTTAAATGTTTTATTTTATCCCCAGAGCCCTTTGGTGACACTGTGGTGAATGACCTGAGAAAAATCTCTCGCTCACCCTGACTGAGATCAATTTCACCAGCTATCAATATTTAAGTTAGTTTAACTCTTGAATTATAATGCAATTGTGGAATATCAATAGGTACATGAAAGTTCTGCTCCATTGCATCTCTACTTTCACTCTATCCCATCTCCGTACCCAAATAAAAGTGTCCCTAGAGATTTCATAATCTCCAATATTTAATCTTAGGAATCACAATTGCCATGAGTATATATTTGTGTCAATTTTGTTTCCTAAGTGATTTGTTTATACATGCACTTATATTATGGCCTTTTAAATGCATGGAGGAATATCAGGCTTCAAACAGATATGCCAAAGATGGTTTTCCTCCTACATAATTATCAATTAGTGAATTTATTTGCATTTGAAAATGCATTTTCATTGTTAAAAGTTTTTTTCTATTTTTAAGTGCCAATTACTATAGAATGTAAGGGCATTCACAGCCAGTGGGCATTGAGCTTACACTAGATAAAATTCTGTGCTACAGCAGCAGCCATCTAAAAATAGGAAGAAAATTCTATTCTATACCTTCTACCTCTTGAATACTTCACAGTTTCAATAAGCAAACAACATCTATATACTTCTCTCCTCAACCAAGCTCCCAAAAAGAAAAAGGCCAGTAAATGATAAAATCTGCTTCAGGCACTCATTTTAAAAAAATTGTGGAGAAATCAGAGTGAAGGGATAAATCCCACAAATCAGGGAATCATCATGGTTGAATAGAATAAAAGAGAAGATACAAATCCAAAAGTAATGACAATGGCACTTAAGTTTGTGGTGAAAAGACTGAAGGCTGCACGAGAAATAACAGATTTAAAATGCTCAAGAATTCATGGTTCATAGTCCTAGATGGAATGAATGTGGTGAGTGCAATAGTGAGGATGGAGAGAAGAAGTGCATACTGGTTGAGGTATGAAAATCCTAGGTTAAGAGAGACAAGCACTAAAGAAATGTGGGGTGAGAAGGGGAAGAAAAGAAATAGGTTAAGTGAAAACCAAAGAATAGACATTGATCTGAAGGATGGTTTTGACAAGGAAGGAAGGAGGTAGCTTGACAGAAATGTTGAAAGAGTTCTAGAAGGTAGAAAGATACAGTGGCTGAAGAAGTTGCCGTGGCTGGGAGAAAAATACAGAGTCAGGATTATGAAATGGGTCACAGGACTGGAAGATGTACTTCAAGACAAATGGCTGAAAAGAAAATCATGTAGATTCATGTATGCAGATCAAAGTTGACTCTTACTGTGTTATGGGAAATCAGTGAAGTTTGGATGATGGGAATAGGAGTTGTGGTACAAGAGATAACATTCATGTAAACATTGTGGTTTATGAGTAGTGGAAGTGAGACAGGTGGCAAGGAAAGCATTGGAGATGTCTGCAGATAAAGGTTTTGGGGCTGGGAGAGCTACTGGGAGAAGGCAAGTGACAATAAAATCATTCAGAACTGAAGCTGGCTATTTAGTCTAATAATCATCGTTACTGAAAACGTAGATTATTTGGTCATAATCATATTATTACCTGTAGGAGTTTGACATGCATGAAATAACTTTACTTCAAAAAAATATTTCACTACATCATGCATATACCTGCGGCAAGCCAGTAAAATTGTGCCCACAATTTTCCAATTGCACAGGCAAGAATGCTACTGACTCACCCGCAGTTAACACCATAAGGCCCCATGGGGATGGAAGTACTGGACATGTTGACACAGTTAGGGAAAATGCTGCATAAATGCAAATTCTTATTTAGTTACTTATTTTGGAAAATTTCCCTTTCATCATTGCTATGTCTAAGCAAACTCGACTCACAAACAGAAGTCTGAGTGCAAATGTCAGATAAAATGAGCAAGCTCTCCTTAAGCGTAAACTTGAGAGAGAGGCCAATAGTCTTGGCACAAGTTTGAGTGCAAGTGCTATCTGACATTGACAAACATGTGACACAGCATGTGTTCCTAAGAATGTGAATTATGTCAAGTAGGTTTTTGTGTTTCAATGTCTAAACAATGCAAAGTAACTAATGACTATGGTACCAGAAATATAACTTTTATGGAGCCAATCTAGAGACTATCAGGCTGAGCAAGTGCTCCCCAGGGTTATGCTTCCTGTCAGCCCAAACTAGCAAGCAAGCACTATAACAGTAGTCTAAGTTTGATCATTGTTGAGACAGCAAACATGCTCTCGACTGTGAAACCCTATTTGAACTGGATTCCAAACAAAAGGTAATTAGGAAATGGCAAAGGTCTGTGCTATTATTAAAGTTATTACCCAAACAGATTGGTTTAACTGGGTACATCTGAACTCTGGTTTGCTCTCAATAGGAAATGTATTCCTCTAAACTGATTTGTAATTATGCCTAAGCCATTGCAATGTAGAATTAGGACTAAAAGCAATTCTCTTTGCATTTTGACAACAATCACATTATAATGACACCCCTAAGGCATTTTCACCTCTGACAGCTGCAGTTAGTGCTATTAGTGTCAGAATATGAATACGTAAAAAGCTGACCTAGAAAAAGATAAATAACAGCACTGGCAAATGAAACCAGCTGTGAGACAGTTTTCATAATCCCTTTCTCTCTATGTATCCTAAATTTTCTCTTCCCCCAATTTTTTCCCCTCCTGTTGCTCTTCTCTTCTCCTTAAAGGGCAAGACTCCTACTGAAGCAAGTTTCATAGACACTGGCAACATTTCCATACCTCAAATACACCCAATTTTCCCAAATACTGGTATAGGATATTTGCCTATAAATAACACAACAATCCAGAATGATTTTTAGGAACTTTCAAACAGTTATTGAATAGACACATGGAGCACTCCAGAATTATAGGGAGAGCTTAGCTTGATCTTGGGATTGGACATAGCTCGGCACAACATTAAGGGCCGAAAGGTCTGTACTGTAATGTTCTATGTTCTTTGATCCTCACTTGATGTCCGCACACTTGCATTTCCAGCAATCTAGCTCAAGCCCCTCATCAGTGAACGTGAGCTAGGAACCTTAACCCACTTTCTCCATCAAAAACAAATTGCTGCAACCCCACACTCCAGCCCCTCTAAATAACACCAATGGCCTGATTAGTTAGGAATGGAGTAGGATATAGAATAAGATGGCCTCAAGCTGCAAGGCCAAGAATCTAATGCCTATTTTTTCCCCTTCCTATTTTCCTGAGGGTGGGGCAGGGAGCAGGCCCGAGCAGTTCCATTCACATTAAGGGCTCATTGGGAGCTTACCTCTTGTAATTACCTTAATTTTCAGTGAGAAGTTGGAGTAAAGCTGTCTGATATCAGATCAGTTGCCTGGAAATAAGGACCATGAAGTGGAGATGGGAAGGTTGTAAAGATACTAAAACTGTTTTAGTTCCAAGAATTTAACAAAGGATACAGTGATGTAGTCGTAATGTCACTAGTAATCCAGAGATTCAGGCTAATACTCTGGTGACACAGGTTCAAATCGCACCACAGCAGTTGGTGGAATTTAAATTAAATTAGTATGTCATGTTTGACCAATCTATCAGAGTTTTTCAAGGAGGTCACCAGGAAAGTGGATGAAGGGAAGACAGCAGATGTTGTCTACCTGGATTTCAGCAAGGCCTTTGATAAGGTCCTTCATGGGAGGTTAGTTAGGAAGGTTCAGCCTCTAGGTATACATGGGGAGGTAGTAAATTGGATTAGACACTGGCTCAATGGAAGAAGCCAGAAAGTAGCTGTGGAGGATTGCTTCTCTGAATGGAGGCCTGTGACGAGTGGTGTAACCACAGTAAGACGTCTGACAACACTAGGTTTAAGTCCAAACGCATCTCCACATCATGACGAGTGGTATGCCGCAGGGATTAATGTTGGGTCCATTGTTGTTTGTCATCTATATCAATGATCTGGATGATAATGTGGTAAATTGGATGAGCAAATTTACTGATGATACAAAAATTGGAGTGTAGTGGACAGTGATGAAGGTTTTCAAAGCTTGCAGAAAGATTTGAACCAACTAGAAAAATGGGCTAAAAAAAATAGCAAATGGAATTTAACACAGACAAGTATGAAGTATTGTACTTTGGAAGGACAAACCAAAGTAGAATGTATAGGTAAATGGTAGGATTCTGAAGAGTGCAGTTGAACAGAGGATCTGGGAATACAGGTACAGAATTCCCTAAAAGTGGCGTCACAGGGGAATAGGGTTGTAAAGAGTGCTTTTGGTGAATTGGCCTTTATAAATCGGAGTATTGAGTACAAAAGTTGGAGTGTTACTGTAAGGTTGTATAAGGCATTGCTGAGGCCGAATTTAGAGTATTGTGTATAGTTTTGGTCACCTAGCAACAGGAAGGATGTAAACAAGGTTGAAAGAGTGCAGAGAAGGTTCACGAGGACGTTGTCAGGACTTGAGATGCTGAGTTACAGAGAGAGAGATTGAATAGGTTAGGACTTTATTTCCTGAAGAGTAGGAGAATGAAGAGAGATTTGATAGAGGTATCTAAGATTTTGATGGGTACAGAATGAATACAAGTGGGCTTTTTCCACTGAGGCTACAGAAGGAAAAAAAACCCAGAAGGCATGGGTTAAGGGTGAAAGGAAAAAAGTTTAAAGGGAATATTAGGAGGGGCTTCTTCACGCAGAGAATGGTGGGAGTGTGGTATGAGCTGCCAGATAAAGTGGTAAATGCAGGGTCACTTTTAATATTTAAGAAAAACTTGGGTGGGCTCATGGATGAGAGGTGTGTGGAGGGATACGGTCCAAGTGCAGGTCAGTGAGACTAGGCAAAAAAAAATGGTTTGTCACAGACAAGAAGGGCCAAAAGTCCTATTTCTGAGCTGTAATTTTCTATGGTTTCTATAATTTCTACAGTTAACAAAAACCTGTAATTGAAAAAAGCCAAATCGACCCACAACATATAGAGCTAAGTGATACCAAAAAAACCATTTCCAGTAACGGACTACAAAACTATCAATGAATGTCATAAAAACTCATCTAATTCACTCCCTTTAGAGAAGGGAATCTGCTGTCTGTCTGGCCTAGATGACTCTAAGACTCACAATTCTTAACTGTTGTGTGAAATGGCCTAGCAAACAAGACCACTAATCAGAAGGATACTTGGCTGGGGGGAAGCCTTGATTCAGGTACCATTACTGTCCCACTGGCAGGCCATAGCCAAAAGAGGTTGCAGAACTACTGCATAATGCAGAAGGCCATGGATCTGGAACTCCTCATATTAGCTCTGGGTGCCATTAAGTCTCTGCAATAACTCCACAGAGGCAAAAGTCCATCACCAAGTTACTTCATTTACACCATATATTTGTACACAGCCAGGTCTCCAGTTGCTCCCTGCTGAATGCAGTCTGGAAGTCTAACACACCTGCTTTAAATAGGAAGCATGAGGCTCCCTGATTTAACCATCAATTAGAATGTGTCAGGTACTTTCTTTCTGGGTACCAGCTAATTATACAAAATCAAATTAACTCAGGCACAAATTAAAAAGGGCAGCTCCCTATAAGAAGGGGAACAGCCCAAACCAAAAAGCAAAGCACAAAGGAAACTTAAAACATCAAATTAAAATGTGATTGTCAGGGTTTATAAAATACCTCAGTCCCTGCGGTGCCCATGGACACCACGTCCTCTCATTCTAGAGACATCTGGCCGTGAATATAGCCATGGTAGGGAAGCAGACAATCAGGATGGAGGACTGATAAGGTAGTTCTTTTGACAACCCAACAAGTAAACGAACTCAAATTAAAAGTTCCCCAAAAAGGAAGGGGACGACAGCTCGAACAGAAACCAAGGTCCAAAAGAAACTTAAAACATTAAATCAAAATGTGTTTGTAAGGGTCTATAACACACACCAGCCCCTTCTGTGCCCAGCGGACACGAAAGGCATCAAATGCGCCCGTGAATGTGACATGCTCCTTGTCCAGGGAACCTGGTCGTGAATATAGTCGTGGTAGAAGGGCAGTCAGGATGGCAGGAAGGACTCATCAAGTAGTTCATACTCTAGCAAGCTAACCTCATTAGCCTGGCTGAAGTCATCACAGTCTCGTCCACATTGAAACCCACTTAAAGGGAATACTGACGATGGCAAGGCACAGAATGTACTCTGGTGGCTTAGTAGCACCACTACCGATCAAGCTGAGCTGGGTGGCTCAGTAACACCACTATTGATCAAACTGAACAAATTTTAAAGGATGCAACTGTTATGCTGGGCCTGTGAAAGATAGTGAGAAAACCACCAAAAGGGAAAAACCTATTAAGTTTTGTCCTCATAATCTACCTGTCGCAGTAGCATCTGTCCAAGACAGTATTGAAAGAGATTTTTTTTATTCATGTGGAATATGGACATCACTGGCTGGTCAGTATTTATCGTTCTTTCCTAGTTGCCCAAGGGCAGATGAAAGTCAACCACATTGCGGTGGATCTGGAGTCACATATAGTCCAGACCAGGTAACAATGGCAGATTTCCTTCCCTAAAGGACACTAATGAACAAGGTGGGTTTTTACAACAATCAACAATGGTTTCATGGTCAACAGTAGATTCTTAACTTCAGGTTTTTGCTGTAATGGGATTTGAAACCAGATCCTCTGACCATGAGCTGAGTTTCTGAATTAGAAGTCTAGTGATAATACCACTGGGCCAATGCTGCCCACATCCATCATATAGACCTGCTGAAGACAAAGTCCCATCTTTACACTGAATATAGCCACCATAGCATAATGCAGGGTAAGATTCACAGCAGATCTAGAAGCTCAAAATTGAGCATCCATAAGGCACAGTGGGCGATCAGCATCATCAGGATTGTATACAGACATAATCTGCAATCTCATGGCATATTCCCCAATTCAACCATTACCACCAAACCAGAGGGTCAACCGTGGCTCACTAATATGCTTTGCCGTCCTTACCTGGTGTTGCCTACAAGTAACTCCAGATCCACAGCAATGCGGTGGACTCTGAAATGATCTAGCAAACCAGTCATTTGTACTCAATCGTTACAGCTAAAACAAAAAGAAATGAAACTGGATGGACCACTAGGCATCAGCTGAGGATAGTGATAAACCCAATCTTGTTGAACTTGCAAAAGTCCTCCTTACTGGCATCTGAGAGTTGCTGCTAAAATTGAGAAAACTGTCCCACAGATTAGTCAAACAACAGCCTTACAAAGTTACACTAACAAAGTTATACCTTTCAGATAGTATTCCAAACATCACCATTCCTGGATATGTTCTTTTCCATGGGCAGAGCAGTCCCATCAGAGGGTACAGTAAGAAGTCTCACAATATCAGGTTAAACTCCATCAGGTTTATTTGTAATTACGAACTTTCGAAGTGCTGCTCCTTCTTCAGGCGAATACTCAAGAGAACTTTGCAAGCTCAACAAGGTTGTGTTTATCATTGTTGTTTTCAGTGCCCAGGCTGATGCCTAGTGGTCCATCTAGTTTCATTTCTTTTTGGTTTTTTTTGTAGTAGTTGGGTACAACTGACTGTTTTGCTAGGTTATTTCAAAATACACCACATTGCTATGGATCTGGACATGTAAGCGAGGCCAGGTAAGGACAGCAAAACATATTAGTGAACCAGTTGGAACAAAAATAGAAAATGTTGGAAAATCTCAGCAGGTCTGACAGCATCTGTGGAGAAAGAATGGAGCCAATCTTTTGAGTCTGGATGACCCTCCATCAGAGCTAACCGCAAAAAAAGAACTAGTTGGGTTGGAGATGCCAGACAGGTAGGGCTTATGGTTAACATCTGTTCTGAAAGGTGGTATCTCTAATAATAAACCAAGCTGTAAGTATGGCACCAAAATGTCAGCCTAGATTCTGTGTTCAGAATCCACAAAGATTTGGGTCAGGCAAAATTGCCACCACTGTGCCAAGCCTGACACTCATTAACAATCCTGCAAATTTAACATTAACAGTAATAATGGAAAGGGTTTTTAAAAATAAATAAGTAAGTGCCAAAAAAAAGATAGTTCTAGCTACAAGAATTCTAACAATTAACAAATATACTCTGGCTGTGAAATACAGAAATGCATTTATTTACAGGGGCAATACCTCAGAATCTTTTATCTGTTTGCACTTATTTTAATTCTGATACAAGCATCATTTTTGGATGTGTGCCATTCTAATCCACCAAAATATCATTCAAAAGGACTGACTACTACAGAAAAGTCACATACAGAACATAAAGTACAGCACAGCACAGCACAGGCCTTTTGGCCCTCGATGTTGTGCCTAGCTTTGTCCGAAACCAAGATCAAGCTATCCCACTCTCTATAATTCTGGTGTGCTCCATCGCCTATCCAATAACCCCTTGAAAATTCCTAAAGTGTCCAACTCCAGTATCACAGCAGGCAGGGCATTCCATACCTCAAACACTCTGATTAAAGAACCTACCTTGGACATGCCTCCTATATCTTTCACCATGAACCTTATAATTATGCCTGCTAGTAACAGCTACATCCACCTGAGGAAATAGTCTCTGAACGTCCACTCTATTCCCCTCATTATCTTATAAATCTCTTAAGTCACCTCTCATCCTCCTCTGCTCTAAAGACAAAAGCCCTAGCTTGCTCAACCTTTCCTCATAAGGCCTACCTTCCAAACCAGGCAGCATTTTGGTAAATCTCCTCTGCACTCTCTCCAATGCTTCCACATCCTTCTTATAGTGAGATGATCAGAACTGCACACAATATTCCAAATATGGTCTCACCAAGGTCCTATATAGTTGCAGCATAACCTCACAGCTCTTAAACTCAAACCTCCTGTTAATAAACGCTAATACACTATAAGTCTTCTTCGCGACTCTATCCACTTGAGTGGCAATCTTCAGACATCTGTGGATATGAACCCCAAGATCTTTCTGTTCCTCCACATTCCTCAGAACCCTGTATTGACCCTGTAATCTGCATTCAAATTTGTCCTACCAAAATGAATCACCTCACACTTAACAGGGTTAAACTCCATCTGCCACTTTTTGGCCCAGCTCTGTATTCTGTCAATGTCTTTTGCAGCCTACAACAGCCCTCCACCTCATCCATTACTCCACCATTCTTGGTGTCATCAGCAAATTTACTGACCCACCCTTCAGCCCTCTTCTCCAAGTCATTAATAACAATCAGAAATAGCAGAAGACCCAGAACTGATCCCTGTGGTATATTACTGGTAACTAGCCTCCAGTCTGAACATTTTCCATCTACACCACCCTCTGTCTTCTATGAGATAGTCAGTTACTTATCCAATTGGCCAAATTTCCCTCTTTCCCACACCTCCTTACTTTCTTCATGAGCCTATCCTGGGGAACCTTATCAAACATCTTACTAAAATCCATGTGTATGACATCAACAGCTCCACCTTCATCTACAGACCTAGTTACCTCTTCAAAGAATTCAATCAAATTTGTGAGGCAAGATTACCCTTCACGAATCCTGCTGATTATCCCGGATTAAGCTGCATCTTTCCAAACGGTCATAAATCCCATCCCTCAGCACCTTTTCGACTAACTTACTGATCATTGAAGAGTAACTGGCCTATAATTACCAGTGTCTTTCTCATTTCCTTTCTTGAACAGAGGAACAACATTCACCACTCTCCAGTCCTCTGGCAGTATCCCTGTGGACAGTGAGGACCCAAAGATCAAAGCCTAAGGCTCTGCAATCTCATCCCTTGACCTGGAAAGAAGCTTAGGGTATATCCCATCTGGCTCAGAGGACTTATCAACCCACAGGTTTTTCAAAATTGCTAATATATCTTGCCTCAGAACATCTACCTCCTCTAGCCTATCAGCCTGTATCACATTCTCATCCTTAAAAACATGGCCCCTCTCCTTAATGAGCACTGAAGAAAAGGATTCATTGCCTCTCCTATCTCATCTGACTCCATGCACAAATTCCCACTACTATCCTTGACTGGCCCTAACCTCATCCTGGTCATTCTTTTATTTCTCACATAAGAATGAAAAGCCTTGGGATTTTCCTTTGTACGACCCACCAAGGACTTCTCATGCCCCCTTCTAGCTCTGCTAAGCCTTTGTTTTAATCCATTCTTTGCAATCTTGTAATCCTCAAGTGACCCAACTGTATCTCGTTTTCTCATCCTTACATACACATCCTTTTTCCTCTTGACAAGACATTCAACCTCTTTTGTGAACTATGGTTCCCTCACTCAGCCATTTCCTCCCTCCCTGACAGGGACATACAAATCAAGAACATGCAGTATTTGTTTCTTGAACAAGCTTCACTTTTCATTTGTGCCTTTTCCTGACAGTTTCTGTTCCCACCTTATGCTCTCTAATTCTTATCTAATTGCATCATAATTCCCCTCCCCCAATTATAAACCTTGCCCTGCTGTATGACCCTATCCCTTGCCATTGCAATAATGAAAGACACCAAATTGCGGTCACTATCTCCAAAGTGCTCTCCCACAAACAATTTTAACACTTAGCCTGGTTCATTAACCAGTACTAATGTTGCCCCACCTCTTGTCAGCCTATCCACATATTGTGTCAGGAAACCCTCCTGCACACATCGTACAAAAACTGCCCCATCCAAGCTATTCAACTTATAAATGTTCCAACCAACATTTGGAAAGTTAAAGTCACCCATGATAACTACCTTGTGAGCTCCACACCTATCTATAATCTGCTTTGCAATTTCCTCCTCCACATGTCTATTATTATTTGGGAGCCTATAGAAAACTTGTAACATCGTGACCGGTCCTTTCCTATTTCTAACTTCATATTACCTCAGTAGGCAGATCTCCCTCGAACTGCCTTTCAGCAGCCATTAAATGATTCTTGATTAACAATGCTTCTCCACTTCTTTTACCAACTTCCTACTCTTACTGAAACATCTATACTCCGGAACTTCCAACAACCATTCCTGTCCCTGTTCTAACCATGTATCCGTAACGGCCACAACATCGTAATCCCAAATACCGATCCACGCTCCAAGTTCACCTACCTTATTCCAAGTGCTCTTTGCATTGAAGTAGACACACTTCACGCCACCTTCCTTCTGCCATTATACTGCTGTGACCTTGACACCCTCCTCAGTACCTCACTATACTTAACACTGGCTTCTGGATTACAGCTCATATTCACAACCCCTTTACAAATTAGTTTAAATTCTCCCAAAAAGCCGTAGCAAATTTCTCCCTCCGGAAATTGGTGCTCTTCTGGCTCAGGTGCAAACTATCCTGTTTGTACATGTCCCCATCTTCCCTAGAATGTGCTCCAATTATGCATGTAACTGGAACTCTCTCTCCTACACCATCCCTGCAGCCACATGTTTATCTGCACTTTCTCCCTCTTCTTCAACTTGCTAGCACTCTTTAATGGGTAAAAAGCTGCTCAGAAAAATGCAAAGTGAACATGAAAATAAAGCACCATACAAACAGAATCCCAATTGAGCAGATTCCATGAATGTTAAAAAGATCTTAGCTGTACATTCAAATTTCATCGTGGTACACTTTTGTTTCCTAACCCTGACTGGACAGCTTTTAGAAAAATACTGTGAAAGACAACTAGCTCAAGGGCAAACAGGACAAAACAATATCATGACTGCTGGAGGAATGTACACTCAGTTCCACATAAACAAATATTTGATAAGGGAATACTTCTCTTAACAGTCATTCATGTTGTCATTGAGACATTGTTATATGCATGAACAATATCACTGACATTGAGAGGTCAAACATTTATTCCCATAGTGTATCACTGCAAACAATGTCATTGAGACATCGCTGCACAGTCATTGGGATGTCATAATGTATAATTTTACTAGGATATCAACTCAAGATGTCAGTGTATCTATTCATTGGGGTGTTTTACACATCAACAGTGAATTATCAGTACTCTTGGGCAGACTTTCCTGGTTTCATTTCTCACTGCAGCCATCTTCTCATCACAGCACATAGAGGAAAGTTGGTTGGGAATAGGTGGGAACGAAAGAGAACAGGAAGAGTGCACCCACAAAAGAACCCAACTGATTTATCAGCCATTTATATTTATAAATAGAAGATCAAGTGCTTCAACCTAAAGGTTTTTCTGGTCCGATTTTCCTAGGTGGGTGATCCACTGCAGGGCCTAGTAAAGAAACAAGAAAATCTGATCCAAATAGTAATTCTGATAGCAATCTGTACCATCACTATGATATTGATGAATGCAGCGGCAATATCACTAGACAATGCCACTAAGATTTTACTACATATTTTTCCATTTCCACTTGAGTCACCTTTGGGATTTTCTGAGTGAGATTGCCTATTAACATCAAATTGTGGTAGCATCTTTTTAATATCCACCTTTGACAACTGATAACTAAGCTAAGAATATCCACATTAACTTAGAAATAGTCATTCAAGAGACAAGATTTGTGACCATAATTTGCTCTAAATTTGATTTTAGATTCTAACAGATTTCTACTTCAGTGCAATAACTAAATTGTTTTCTTCATCAATCAAACTATTATGCTTCAATAGTTTTTTTGTCAATAATTTACTGTGACAATTAGTAAATCCCAACATTTATTTAATGGCATAATAGCTAAAGTTATCCATCTAGTATGATGTACAGATTTAATTGCAGGTGAAAATAAGGACGATCACCAGAGAAGATAATAAGTACCAATTAAAATGAGCAACCCTGACACATTCAATAAAAATATATGCAGAATAACCAGATTTGAAAAGAAAACATTAGTGTTGGGACTGAATGACGCAGGTTTTGCAGTCAGTGACAAATGAATAACATTGGCTGTTTATTACACTTACAATAATTAGGGAGTCAAAACGATGCAGTGCTTTCTACGATGGATCTGGGACCTGTGTGAACAGGGCAAATATCTCCTTTGAGATTAAGAAATTTTTACTGAGGCATGAACATCATAATAATTGATTAAATAACACATCCTTCAAACAGTGGCCAAGCTGAGCTACCATTCATGATAGTAGCACATGCATGTTGCCCACCAGACCTTCTGATGTACATGTAGGAGAATGGAAGTAGGGTTATCAGTGGTGCATGCAGCTACTTAAATTTCAGATCTTAGTAGAACAAGAACAAGAACAAAAAAATAGCGCGGGAAACAGGCCCTTCGGCCCAACAAGCCCACGTCACCACCTCGATGTTCCCACTTCTACATGCGATCCCTGTCCATGTTTATAGATCTATGGATTAAAAACCAAATTTGAGACAATTTAGGGGGAATTTGTTTTGCCAATTAGCCTAAGAGCACATCTTTGGGATGTGGGAGGAAACCGGAGCGCCTGGAGAAAACCCACGCAAGCACGGGGAGAATGTGCAAACTCCCACAGACACAGGCCCAAATCCATGTATCTGCACAGCACAGCTATAGTCACTGCGCTGTCGTGTTGCCCACTAAGATGGACACTAAGAGAGCACCTCAAAACTAAGAGACTGCCATTCAGTTCGCATTTGGAAGTAGTCCTGTCCTTCCCAGTGAAAAATGGAACTGAGTCAACGTAGGAAAAAAATGGCTGCTAACTGGTGGTTAACAGACTGCAGGCAGGACTTCTGTCCACCAGAAACAGGAAGTCCTGCCCAGATAGCAGGCGAGTGACCAGAGTTTGGCAGTGCCACTGGAATCAATGGCTACCACCAGTACTGCACTTGAGTAATGAGATGGCATGCAGTGCTATTTTCTTGAGAGCTGAGTGTTAGTGGAGAGGGGCAAGGAGGGAGGGGGAAGTGGAGGACAGAAGGATGGGGAGGGAGAGGGGGCAGAATATGGGGAAGGGGGATTGGGGGTGGGATGGGGAAGGGGAGCAGAAGTAAGGGGGGTGATGGGTGAGCAGGGAGGAGGAAGGAGGTGGAGGGGGAGAAGTGGCAGGAGGAGGAGGAGGAGGAGGGAGTGGGAGGG
The DNA here is from genome assembly GCA_024679065.1 of Sphyrna mokarran. Lineage (NCBI taxonomy): Eukaryota > Metazoa > Chordata > Chondrichthyes > Carcharhiniformes > Carcharhinidae > Sphyrna > Sphyrna mokarran. Next base: position 53,824,215 of record JAGIQG010000004.1, on the reverse strand, counting down.
ACAGGGGGCAGGAGGAGGGGGGATTGGGAGGAGCAGGGGGCAGGAGGAGGACATGGGAGGGACAGGGGTGGCTGGAGGAGGAGGGGGTGGGAGGAAGAGGGGTGGCTGGAGGAGGAGGACGGAGTGGGAGGGGCAGGGGTAGCTGGGGGAGAGGCAGGGATGGCTGGAGGAGGAGGAGGAGGAGAGGGTGGGAGGGGCAGGGGTGGCTGGAGGAGGAGGAGGGGGTGGGAGGGCAGGGGTGGCTGGAGGAGGAGGGAGGAGGGGGTGGGAGGGGCAGGGATGGCTGGAGGAGGAGGAGGGGGTGGGAGGGGCGGGTATGGCTAGAGGAGGCGGAGGGGGTGGGAGGGGCAGGAGTGGCTGGAGGAGGAGGAGGGGGTGGGAGGGGCAGGGGTGGCTGGAGGAGGAGGAGGGGGTGGGAGGGCAGGGTGGCTGGAGGAGGAGGAGGGGGGTGGGAGGGGCAGGTGGCTGGAGGAGGAGGGGGGTGGGAGGGGCAGAGGTGGCTGGAGGGGAGGGGGGGTGGGAGGGGCAGAGGTGGCTGGAGGAGGAGGGGGGTGGAGGGGCAGGGGTGGCTGGAGGAGGAGGAGGGGGTGGGAGGGGCAGGGGTGTCTGGAGGAGGGGGAAAGGGGTGTGAGGGGACAGGGAAGGGGGCAGTGGGAGAGGAAGAGTGGGGAGGGGATGGAGAGGTGGCAGGGAGGGGAGATGGGGAAAGCAGGGAAAGGGAGCAGATTGAAGTGGGGGAGGGGGATGGGAGGAGAGAGCGGGGGGGGGGGAGAGGGGTGGTGAGAAGGGGGAGGGTGCGGATGGGATGGGGGAGGGGAGGGTGAGAGGGATGCGGGGGTAAAGGAGAAGAGGGGTTGGAAAGAGGAAGGGGGAGGGGCGATGGAGAGAGTGGAAGGGGTAGAGGGAAGGGATAGGGGGTAGAGGCAAGGTGTTGGGAAGGGGGAGAGGAAGGGGGGGCAAGATGCCCCTCCCTGGTGTCCATCCTTGTATCTTGAACTTGAGTCTTAATGCTGCCAGCAGTAGCAATGGTGGGGGTGTTGGGGAGGTGCAATGGAGTAGGGAAGCAGCAGCATCGCGACAACGCTGCTCCCCTTGGGGCCTGTGAGGCAGCAGTAGCTGAGGACAGTACTGCTGGAATCTATGACAGATGGGGTGAGGTGGAGGCAGGTAGCTGGTTGGAGACCCTAGCGATCTAAACTATTTCTCCTCCCCACCTCCACCTTCCCCAAACCAAACCCACACCTCATCTTCCACATTATCAAAGGTATTTGAATGGAGCTAATCAATTTTGCATTCTTCTTGTGGCTTCTGGCACTGTGGAAGAGGAAGAGGAGGAATTGCAGGCATGGCAAAGGCAGCTCAGACCATAGGCTGCAGCAAGAGGGGAGGGAAGTGGCCACAGAGACAGGCACCAATAGTGAGGGATGGGGTGAGGGGGGGTGGCAGCAGATGACAATTCAAAGATACCGACAGTTCAGAATATGCATGACCTTTGACCAACTGTTGGACAGTGTGTGCCACTGCAGGTTCAGGCTCTGTAAAAAGATGCTACAGCACCTGTGCCATCCATGTCCTGCAGGACTTAGCATCACGGGGCACAGGAGAACACCCACTTCTGGCAGTGAAGGTCACTGCACCCTCAACTTCTATGTCACGAGATTTTACAGCCTGCCAACAGGGGCCTCTCTGGGATCTCTCAGTTCTCCATCTATAAGTGTGTATAAGAGGTGACGGAGACCCTGTATGCACAGGTTGGATAGTACATCAGTTTCGAACTTGGCCAGGCCCAGCATGAAGCTGATGCTGCAGAATTTGCCACCATTGCAGAAATGTGCAGGAAGCCACTGACTGCACCTATGTCGCCCTGAGATCCACTGACCAGAACTCAGTGGTTTGTTAATAGGAAGAGGTTCCATTCGCTGAATGTGCGGTTAATGTGTGACCGCCCAATACAAAATATGTATGTGTCCAACACCTTGGCAGTGTGCATGACAAATTTATACTGAGGAGCTCAGACATGACTGAAATATTCAATGAACAGTGCAGGCTGTATGGATGGCTCATAGAGGGACATAGGATATCCATTCAGGATTTGGCTGATGACACCAATGTAGAGGCCAATGACTGAGGCTTTAAAGTTTATTACAAATAAGAGATTACACAGAATTACAACGAACATTATTTTTATGATTATGTACAAGTATAAAGGCAGGTAATGAATACATAAAGATATTTAATAGGAAAGATGGTCTGTGGGACATCTATTCCACAATGGTTGCCTGCACACTTCAGGGATTCGGTTGTTCTTGAACTTAGAGATACTCTCCGGGTCTTCAGTCAATGTCTCTAACTTGGTAGGCATTTCAGTCTCTTTTGCAAGAAGGAAGCCAAGTAATGACAAGGGATTCTTTGGCAATCTTTGTTTCTGCTGATAGTATTTCATCCTGAACTAGTTTTGGCATACATGGTACTGGCACATTGAATTGAGTGTAGCTAACAGCTAATCTGCATGTCATCACCGCACTAGCTCATCTTCAGTTTAAACTGTATAGGAGATAAGGCCAGTTTGAGCAGGAACTCACTTTCACTAGTGATATAGCTGCATGCCAAAACTTGCTGTCCTCATTGAAACAAATATCTTTTGAAATTAAGTCCTCTTAAGATTTTTTTGCTAATGGCTGCATTCTACTACCTTGGATATCTCTTGTGGCGAAAGTAGATCAAATATAATTCTCAGCTTTCTCATCAGTAAAACTGGGAAAATCTGAGTAGTTGTATGTGGTATTACAATACGTAACAAAGTAACTGACACTGAACCTGAGCTGATGTTATTTTTCTGTGAAAAATAGAAGATATTAATGCTTGATTAGCAAGCAAAGGCAAGTATGACAACGCATAAGAATTGGCGTGTCTCTCTGACAGTACGTGACCGCGTTGATGTGCTCATAATATTAAAGTCCATCGCTGAAGTTTGCTTGTGGCAAGTGATAGAACACATTTGTGGCCCAAAGATAGTTGTTAAAGGCTGGTGGTCCATCAACCAAGTGAAGTGACGACCATAGATGTATTGGTAAAACTTTCACATTCCAAATTTAATATTCAGCATCTCCTTCACCAACTGAATGTTAAGGTACGCAAGAGGAAAGCCATTAGTCTTTCTTCCCTGAAGTTAGTATGTTTAACACCACCACTCCAACTCTGTATGGTGGTGCATCACAGGCAAGTTGTAGTAACTTTAGGTTGAAATATACCAACACTTCTGATTTCGTTACTCATTCTTTAACTGACTGATGAGTTTTTTTTCGCACAATAGTGTCCATTGCCATGCTTATTTTATGCACAACAACTTATACAATGGGTTATGTAGGGTTGCTAGGTTCAAAATAAATCTCCCATAATAATTAATTAACATCACTAAGACCATTCCTAGGGTTATGTTCATTGGTCCTGGGACTTCCATTTTCCATAGAATCCCTACATTGCAGAAGGCGGCCACGTAGCCCATCAAATCTACACTAACTTCCAGCAGAGCAGCTTACCTAGGTCTACTACTGCACCCTATCCCCATGCATTTGGCATGACTAATGCACCTAACCAACACATCTTTGGACACTAAGGAACAATTCAGCATGGTCAATGCACTTCTCCTGTACATTGTTGACTTGTGGGAGGAAACCAGAGCACCAGGGGAAACTCATGCAGCCACTGGAAGAACGTTCAAACTCCACACAGTCAATCAAGGCCAGAATCAAACCCGGGTCCCTTGCTCTGAGGCATCAGAGCCAACCACTGTGCCACTTTAAGTACTTGGGTGCCTTCACAGATGCCTTGTGTAAACCATTGCTTTCAATCACATGGCCCAAATATCGTATTGACGTTTCAAATTGTAGCACTTATTTTTCTAGACATTTAAAGGCATTTTAATGTGGTTTCTACATTACACAAGTGTTCCTATTTGTTGGTACCACTGATCAATATGTGGTTAAACATCGAAGCCACTGTGAACTGCTTAATATTTGGTCATGAAATCCTTTAGTGCAAAAGAAAGCCATTCAGCCTATCAGCTCTGTACTTGCATCATAACTAAGCCCACCACATGCCCAATCCCTGCAATCCTATGCACTTTTCTGTACTAATTCGCTAATTACACAGTAAGGGGCAATTTAGCATGTTCAACCTACCTGACATGCACATCTTTAGACAGTGGGAGAAAACCCATACAGACATAGGGAAAATATGCAAACTCCACACAGACAAACAAACAGTCACCCAAGTCAGGGTCAAACTTGATTTTGTGGTATTGTGAGGCAGCAGTACTAACCACTGGTCCATGAAGTGTTGGAATAAAGTAAGTGCTGATGTTATCCCAAATGTAATCTCTTATAGCAGAATTGCTATAAGAGATTACATAATTGCTACAGTGTGTGTTATAATATTGAGCAGGTGTTGTGATTCAGGTGTAACATTCATTTGCAAGTAGGCCCGTGATAGATTATTTTGCTGATCTTCTAGTGGGCTGACAAACAAATCCTCAATCAAAAGTAGCAAATTCTTACACACACACAGAACTGGATTGATTGTTTCGAAACCTCCACAAAAAGCATATACTGTGGTCCTGCTTCAGTACAGACACAACTGGAGTTGCACGGTTAATAGTGGTGACAGGTTCAAGAATCCTTTATCCACAAATATAATTAGTATAGATATAGTGACTAGTGGGGTACAACAGGAATTAGTGAGTGGCCCCAGCTGTTGATGTACATAAATAATCTGGATGAGGGAACCAAATATAACACTTCCAAGTTCACTGACAACATTAAATTTGATAAAATGGAGAATTGTGAGGAGGATGCAAGGAGGCATCAAGGCGATTTAGACAAGTTAAGTAAATGGGCAGAGAAATAGCATATGTAGTACAATGTGGTTTAATGATGAAGTTTTATACTTTAGTGTGAAAGACAAAGGAAGAGTATTATTTAGGTAGCAATATATTGGGAAATATGGATGTACAAAGGTATTGAGTCCTTGTACATTAGTTAACGAAAGTGGACAGGCAGGTGCAGCAAGCAGTTGGGAACACAACTGGTACGGTGGTCTTAATTGCAAGAGGATTTGAAATCAGAAGTGGGGATATCTTACTGCAATTATATAGTTTTGGTCTCTCTACCTAATAATGAATATACTTGCTATACAAGAAAGTGCAGCAAAGGTTCACTAGACTGGTAACTGGATTGGTGGGACTGTCCTATGAGAAGAGATTGGTTTGGTTGGGTGTGTATTCACTGGAATTTGGAAGGATGAGTGGACATCTGATTGAAAAGTGTAAAAATGTATAAAATGGGCCAAATGACCTTCTTCTGCACAGTAGGGATTCCATAATTTTATTCTATGAAATTCCAGGATGGTTGGACACACTAGTTGCAGGGAAGATGTTTTCCCTGTTGGGGAGTTCAGGGTAGATCATTTAGAAATTGAAGTGTGACAAGACAGCAGGATATGACAATATCGTACCAGAATTTATGAAACACTTGGGGCCTCAAGCTCTTATCTGGTTGATTTAGTTTTACACAATGGTCATAAATTCCAACACCATTCCAAAGAAATGGTAGACAGCAAAATTCAACACTACACCAAAACCAGGAGCAGCTAGCTACTGTCCAATCTCTTTTCCGTCAGTCCATAAAAATCCTTGAACACCTCATCTTTCAGCACATATCCCCAATCATAGAAGTCCTGAACGTCAACCAAGCTGGTTTTCACAATGACCGCAGAACAGGGGAACATGTATTGATCCTTATCACCTAGACTGAAAATGGCTTTTAGAAAAACCTGAAGACTGTGTTCCTCCACCTCACTGCTGCCTACTACACCATTTGGCACATTGGCCTCCTCCTGAAGCTGTCATGTTCCTCCAGACAACTAAAAGCATCAGAACATTGTTGAACAATTGAAGGTTCAGACTTCACCTTAGACTGGCAGGAAGTGCGTGGAAAAACTGACTAATGGACCAAATAATTTTCTAAAAACTATCTTCTGAAAATTCACGTTCAAGCTCTTGACTTCAACACCTTGGGCTGAACCCTAAATGAGGACTTGTGAAAACTTGAGTAATATACATGGTGACTCAAGCCACACCCTGAAACTGCAATATCCAGCTTACTCCATCTTCGCAATGCAAAAGCCAATAAAAAGCTCAACATTCAAAGGAATGGTTACAGGTTAAGTCTAATATATTTCAGACTAACCCTGGATAATATCCAGGAATAATTTGATTGCCCAACTAGACGGCTCAGCATGGGTACTGTTATCACTGCATACTGAACCTGTGTGGTCATGATATGCATGCACACAGTTCGCGCCCAGTTGAATGCTACCATATGTATCATTACAGTAACACTATGCTCAACACCACTTCCTTGGCTGTCTGGCCTGGAAAATATCACTCCATATATCCTCTGACTTGCAACAACCCACAAAATGATAGAAAAAGTTTGCAATGCTTCCTACCTGCCACTTTAAGCTGATTCATCCAGCCCACCCAAGCTATAACCACCATCATCAAGAAGGTTGTTCCAGAAAAACCTTGCCATGTAGAACTTCATAAATCATAAAATTCCTATTCTGATGGAGTATCTTATCCAGGTCCATCCCCCTCAACGCTATCCCTGTAAATCCCCACATGTTGCATGGCTGATCCATCTAACTTAAGCATTTCAGGACACTAACGGGCAATTTAGCATGTCCAATCCACCTAACATGAACATCTTTGGACTCTGGGAGGAAACTGGAGCACCCAGAAAAAATCCAGGCAGATACAGAGACAGTGCAAACTCCACATAGTTACCCAAGGCCAGAATTGAACCCAGGTCCCTACAGCAGAAGTGCTAACCAATATACCAACTTCAATGTAAATTCCACTTGGACAAATGAAAATGAATTGTTGGACACATCAGCAAGTACCTGTTTTCAAACCCAATGCAACAGCTGCCTAGTTTCAACATTCAAAGAGTGGTTCACCCTCCCACAGCTTCTGCTTTGCCAACCTCCACAGACAAAACATTAGTGCCAACCCCTATGTTCCCATGGGAGATAGCAAACTATGCACATCATTGAAGTGTCTCCAATCCATAAACTTAGCGGAGGCCTATCTGCACTCAAGCCAATTGGACTGGAAGAAACTACTTGGCTTAGGGACTTCAAATTCACTAAATTAATAAATTTAGGATTGACATGAGGACAAACCTTCACTCAAAAGGGTATTGAGCCCTTGGAATTATCTATCAAAGAAAGCAGTGGAAGCCAAGTTACTGATGTGTTCAAGAGATTTTTTTTTCAGATTTTACTAATATCAAGGGATATGGGTGGAAAGCAGGAACATACCGTTGACATAAACGATTAGTCATGATCATATTGAATGGAGGAGCAGACTCAAAGGAATGAATGGCTTACTCCTGCTCATAGTTTCTATGCATCTGTGACAAGTAGATTAGGATTTGTGAGGATCAGGTTAACACAATGTTTTGTTGTTGTGTTGGTTCTCTCACTACCTTCTGCAGACTCAGTCTGGCAGATGTGTCCTTCAGGATTCATCACATTTGAGCCACTTAGTGATCGATGATGAAGATCTCCATCTGAGTACTTCATATTCTTGCTAAACACTAGTGCAGCTTCTTGTTACTGGATGTATTGCTTTTCATACAAGCTGCCTATGAGGAGCAGAATGTGTTCTAATAGGCCAAAAATGCATTCTCAACTAAGGTAGGAAACTAGCAGATCTGGATCCAGGTCTTTTTCAAAGTCATTTTCCTGGATTATTGTTGGAATTTGTTCTTAAGTAAAAAGAGAAAAAGTCTCAGGGAATTACACGGCTTGTTGCAGAAGAAATGCAAGAAAGTAAGATGATGAGATTGCAGGTCACCTGATCACAGCAGAACCTGTAGTAGGTTCTGGTAGCGACGCCTGTACTGAGGGACTGCAAGCAGTGAAGGCTACTGGTTAAAAAAAAAGTTTAAAATGCTTTAAAAATGGCGGTCTTTGATGGGCAACTTTGGATGTACAAGTGAAATTGACAAAAAGATTGACATCACAACAAGGAAAGAAAAAAAATGGACTCCCAGATAGCCAGAAAATGAGAAAACTGTAGAAATTGATGAAGAAGTCTTCAACTAAAAACAGAAGTTAACTTTTAAATAGGATACAAGGAAATCTGTGAATAATGTAAGACCTCAGCAAAGGAAATGAAGATTCAAGGAAGAAGCAATGTTGAAGCTCAGAGGAGGTAAAGAGCCCTCAAAGAACAGGAAATACCATGCTCAGAATAGGTAGAAAAAGGCATCTGAGGGGGAGGGCATTTAAAATATCAAATGTGGTGGGGGAAGATGACAGAGGAGAAGACAGAGGAGGAGGCGGAGCAGAAGGAGGAGGAGGAGGCGGAGCAGAAGGAGGAGGAGGAGGCGGAGGAGGAGGAGGAGGCGGAGCAGAGGGAGAGGAGGCGAGCAGGAGGAGGGGAAGGGGCGGAGCAGGAGGAGGAGGAGGAGGCGGGCAGGAGGAGGAGGAGGAGGCGGAGCAGGAGGAGGAGGAGGAGGCGGAGCAGGAGGAGGAGGAGGGGCGGAGAGGAGGAGGAGGAAGGGGAGGCGGAGCAGGAGGAGGAGGAGGAGCGGAGAGGAGGAGGAGGAGGAGGCGAGAGGAGGAGGAAGGAGGAGGCGGAGGAGGGAGGAGGAGGCGGAGGAGGGCGGAGGCAGGAGGAGGCGGAGGAGGCGGAGCAGAAGGAGGCGGAGGAGCGGAGCAGAAGGAGGCGGAGGAGGCGGAGCAGAAAGGAGGCGGAGCAGAAGGAGGCGGAGGAGGCGGAGCAGAAGGAGGCGGAGGAGCGAGCAGAAGGAGGCGGAGGAGGCGGAGCAGAAGGAGGCGGAGGAGGCGGAGCAGAAGAGGCAGAGGAGCGGAGCAGAAGAGGCGGAGGAGCGGAGCAGAAGGAGGCGAGGAGGCGGAGCAGAAGGAGGCGGAGGAGGCGCAGAAGGAGGCGGAGGAGAAGGAGCAGAAGAAGGCGGAGGAGGCGGAGCAGAAGGCGGAGGAGGCGGAGCAGAAGGCGAGGAGGCGGAGCAGAAGGCGAGGAGGGGAGCAGAAGGCGGAGGAGGAGGAGGAGGCGGAGGAGGCGGAGGAGAAGGAGGCGGAGGAGAAGGAGCAGAAGAAGGCGGAGGAGGCGGAGCAGAAGGCGGAGGAGGCGGAGCAGAAGGCGGAGGAGGCGGAGCAGAAGGCGGAGGAGGAGGCGGAGCAGAAGGCGGAGGAGGAGGCGGAGGAGGAGGCGGAGCAGAAGGAGGAGGAGGCAGAGCAGAAGGAGGAGGAGGCGGAGCAAAAGGAGGAGAAGGAGAAGGAGAAGAAGGAGGAGTAGGGAGACATCCAATAACTGCCATCTGCCATCATGATAACCATATTTATGTCTTAAAAGGAAGTCTCATCTCAATAGTGAAGACAGAAGATTCGGAAGATAAAATCTGGTCATATTTTGAGAGAGATTAAAAATTCTATTTTTGTGTTTACAAGTGGAATTGTACTTAAACAGCATTCCATTAGAATAGTATTTTATTTAGTTTGTTAATAATTCAATTAACCTGTTAGTTAAATAAAGTATTACTTGTTGATCTTAAGAGTTTCAAGCAGTTATTTTGATTTAACCACTAAAACTTGCTCAAGTACAGCTATTACCTCTTCTTACACACTTAATAAATTATGGGGTGAGGTACTCTTCCATGAGTAGTTAAATTTAGTTCTGAGAGAGGGGATCTTCCTCTTCCTCATAACAGATTGGGAGCTCAGGTCCTGGATTTGAACAATCCTACACCTTTGAGTCCAGGATTTGAATAGTCCTAGACCTTTAAATAAATCTTAAAATGAGAAGTGGAAGCTCTGTTAACCGACAACAAGCTGGTTAAATCAAAAGTGGGGAAATGGTTCTTAACATCGCTAAAGAAGTTCTAGGGATTGAAGATGCTTCCCAAATTTACCTAGAAAGTTTAGAAAGGCAGAAAAATGGGCCATTTGTAGAATTGGCAAATAGGCTAAAATTGGATTTAACCAGAGATAATAGGAAAGCTGAAACTGCAATGGAAATAGCCAAGCATTTAAGCGCATTGGAGAAATAGTCAAGTGCAGTAGAATTGGAAAAAAATTGCAAATGAATTGATTGGAGCTAGAAAGTGAACTTAAAAGGCTAGAGTTAGAAAGAGAGGAAAGAGAGGGAGAAAAAGAGAGGGAAGAAAGGGAAAGATGGTTTGAGTTGGAAAAGATGATGCTGGGAATTGAAGCCAAAATACTTCAAATAACAGAAGTGAAAGTACAAAATGCAAGTGATGGTGAGCAAGCTCAGTGTAGCTAACCGTCTGGTAGCGATATATACAAATATCTCCAAACATTACCAAAACTCGATGACAAGGAAGCAGAAATCTTCTCCAACTCCTTTGAGGAATTGGCTACACAGATGAAATGGCTGGAGGTGGTGTGGGTTGTATTAATTCAGACCAAGTTGGTGGGCAGAGCTGTCAGAGGTGGTGTCAGGAAACTAAGGAAGTAGGGAGGACTTTAAGCTAAAGAGTGGGGGTGAGGATTCAGTTGTTTGGAAAATTAGGAAGTCAAACTTAAAGGTAGGAATGAAGGTTAGTGATCAGTCTAAGTATCAACAGAAAAATCATATTATATTACATTAAGCACTCATACTAGAACCTTAACTAGGGAGATGGGGTGTTGGTGGTTTCCAATAGAAAATTTTAAAACATCACGGGTATACGAAGGAACAGTAGCACAAGACAGTGGAGGGGAAACATGACTGTCATAGTCTGACAGGTCGAGGCAGAAAACATAAACAAAAAAAAAAATGCAACACAGTAAAACCAGAGTTGTAAGCAATTGTAAAAAAAGCTAAATCTTCTTAATCTGAATAAATTAAGCATTCACAAGATTGATGAATTGATGGCATAAATTACAACATATGAGTATGATGTAATAGCTAATACAGAAATGCACTTGCAGGGTGACCAGACTGGGTGCTCAACATTCCAGGGTATACAATATTCCAAAAGAACAGACCAAAGTGGGAAGGAGGTGGGGTAGCATCATTAATCAAGGAAGGTTTCAGAGTAGTGCTGAGTTGTGATATAAAGGGATATCAAGGGGGCTTTCGTGATACACGACAGCGCAGAGTCGCTGAACAGAGACTGATAGCCAAGCTCCGCACACATGAGGACGGTCTTAACAGGGATCTTGGCTTCATGACACACTATCTGTAACCTCCGTAACTTGCCTGGGTTAGCAAAAAACCTCACTTACTGTGCTGTCTGGAGAAAATACACAACTCTCTAACAATGCTCAGGATCCCCTTCACACACTTTGTTAGCCACTTTAACACTTGAATAGCAGGTTAGATGTAAGGATTCGCATTCTAATCAGCAATCTCTGACTGTCTGTGCTGATGTGTGCTATTGCAGACCAGAACACTGCACTTGCCTGATGAGGACACGGGAGTGTTGAAAGCTCGCTTTTTTACTATCAAATAAATCGGTTGGATTAATAATTGGTGTTGCTAAATTCTTACTGAGTTCTTACCACTCCAATCCAACGCCGGCATCTTTACATCTTGTGATATAAAGGCAGTGGATAGTGACGTAGCATTGATATGGGTTGAAATCATGAATAGCAGGGGAAGGAAGACAAGGATGGGTGTAGTCTACATACACCCTAAATGTAACCTCTTAAGAAGTCAAAGCATATATGAGAAATATAAAAGGCATCTTTGAAGGAAATTACAATTATCATGGAAGATTTTAATCCGCATATTGATTGGATAAACCAAACCAGCAAGGGTAGTGCAGAAGAATTTGTGGAGAACATCAGGGATTGCTTTTTAGAGCAGTGCATTGTGGAACATACCCAGTAATAGGCTATTTTAAATTTCGTTTTGTGTAATGAAGGAGGATTAATAAGGGACCTTGTGGTTAAGGATCCTGTAGGAGGTAATGGCCACAATGTGATAGAACCCCAAATGGAATTCGAAAGTGAACATCATAAGTCCAGAATGAGTGTCATCAATTTAAATAAGGGCATGGGGGAGTTGTCTACAGTGAACTGGGTAAACAAGCTAAGATAGAGGTCGGTAGATGAGCAACTGCAAATATTCAAACAGCTGGTCCAAATTGCTCTGCAGGAGTTTACCCCAATCAAAAAGACAGATTTCATAAGAGGCAAAATCCATGGTTAACAAAAGGAGATCAAGGATAATATTACATTGAAAAGTAAGATTTGCAAAATGGTACGGGGTAGTGGTGTAACTGTGAGTGAGGCAGATGGAAGGAGAATGTGATCCAGTAGCAAAGATCAATGGCAGATATGCTAAATAAATTTTTTGCATCAGTCTTCACCATGGAAGACATTGCAAATATCCATCCCTAAGTATCAGATAAGCTGATTTCAAGTATTATAGTAGAACTCACAAAAATCTCAATCATAAGCGATAGAACAAAGAACAACACAGCACAAGAAACAGGCCCTTTGGCCCTACAAGCCCATGCCACCATTTTAACATTCAGTGAGTGCCCTCTTCTACCTAAGACCTTTGTCTATGCCTATTACACTCTGCAAATTTAGAGAATTATAACCAGATTGAGAGACACCTAATTTAGGGACAATTTGTTAATACCAATCAGCCTAAGAACATGTTTTTGGGGTGTGGGAGGAAACCGGAGCACCCGGAGAAAACCCACGTAAGCACAGGGAGAATGTACAAACTCCCTCAGACATTGGCCCAATTCCACGTATCTGCACAGCAAACAGTGATAGTCACTGAGCTGTCATGTTGCCATCAGCTGGTCCAGTTTAAACATACACTAACGTTTGACAAAGTCCCTTATGGGAGGTTAGTTGAGAAGGTCAAGGCTAATGGAATACAAGGACAGGTAGCTAGATGGATAAGTAACTGGCTTGGTAATAGAAGACAGAGAGTAATAGTGGAAGGGTGTTTTTCTAGCTGGAGGTCCGTCACTAGTGGTGTGCCGCAGGGCTCGGTACTGGCACCTCTTCTATTTGTAATATATATAAATGACTTGGAAGAGGGAGTAAGTGGAGTGATCAGCAAGTTTGCAGACGATACAAAGATGGCTGGACTTGTGGATAGTGAGGAGCATTGTCAGGCGATGCAGCAGGACATAGATTGGCTGGTAGCTTGGGCAGACAGATGGCAGATGGAATTCAATCCTGATAAATGTGAGGTGATGTATTTCGGGAGAAAGAATGTAAGGGGGAGGTATATGATAAAGGGTAGACCTATTAAGAGTATAGAAACGCAGAGGGACCTGGGGGTACAGGTGAACAAGTCTCTGAAGATGGCAGAGCAAGTGGAGAAGGTTGTGAAGAAAGCATATAGTATGTTAGACTTTATAGGAAGGGGTATAGAGTACAAGAGCTGGCCTTTAATGTTGCAGTTGTATAAAACGTTGGTTAGACTTCATTTGGAATACTGCGTCCAGTTCTGGTCGCCTTACTACCGGAAGGACGTGGAGACTCTGGAGAGAGTGCAGAGGAGGTTTACCAGGATGCTGCCTTGTATGGAAGGTCTGAGTTACGAGGAGAGGTTAGGCAAATTGGGACTGTTTTCCTTAGAAAGACGTAGACTTAGAGGAGATCTAATTGAGGTGTACAAGATTATGAGGGGTATAGATAGAGTAAACAGGGTTAAGCTTTTTCCTAGGATGGACTCTAATAACACGAGGGGTCACGGGCTTAGGGTGAGGGGGGTAAGATATAATTTGGATGCTAGAGGGAGTTTTTTCACACAGAGGGTGGTGGGGGTATGGAATGCGCTGCCAAGTAAAGTGGTGGAGGCAGGTACTCTGGAGTTATTTAAGAAATACTTAGATGGGCACATGTACAGAATGGGAATGGAGGGGTATAGAAAACTGATTTAAAATAGGGATCATGAGCTTTGGGAGTCCCTGGGAAGTGTGTAAATAGATGATGATATTGATGTACTTGTTTTTTATCCTACAGGTGCTTTGGTCCACCTTGTTGTCTAACGAGGGGCATACACGCGATGGGTCGTGAGAGGGCTGCTCTTGGATTTTTTTTTCGAGAGTATCCTAGTGCTTCACGTCGTTAGTGTACGCTCGACCTGGACCATTTGACGGGCAACACGACAGCTCAGTGACTATCGCTGTGCTGTGCAGATACATGGATTTGGGGCTGTGTCTGTGGGAGTTTGCGCATTCTCCCCGTGCTTGCGTGGGTTTTCTCCGGGAGCTCCGGTTTCCTCCCACATCCCAAAGATGTGCTCTTAGGCTAATTGGCAAAACAAATTCTCCCTAAATTGTCTAAAATTTGGTTTTTAATCCATAGATCTATAAACATGGACAGGGATCGTGGGTAGAGGTGGGAACATCGGGGTGGCAGTGTGGGATCGTTGGGCCGAAGGGCCTGTTTCCCGTGCTGTTTTGTTCTTTGTTCTAACGATGTGAAGCATTAGACAACTCTTGAAGCAACATCCAAGAGCAGCCCTCGCACAACTCATCTCATGTATGCCCCTCGTTGGGCAACAAGGTGAATTGAATCACCTGTGGATGTAAAAAGAAGACATCAATAAACATACACAACTTATACAGACATTCACAGAAGATCCCCAGAAGCTCAAACGTAAAATAGGCGAGCCATAAAATATATTGGATGGCCCATAGGAATCTATTGATTCCCAGCAATGTCCTGAGGTCTTGATCCTTATTTAGAACAATTTTCTGTATCCCTCCATCTCTAGTCCGCTCATGTGCCTATCTAGGTAAGCCTTAAATAACTCTAGCGTGCCTGCTTCCACCAGCCTACTTAGCAGCGCATTCCAAAGCCCCACAACTCTCTGCATGAAAAACCTCCCTCGAACATCTGAATTATACCTCGCCCTCTCAACCTAAGCCCTTGACTCCTCATGATTTTCATATCCAACCTGGGAAAAAGCTTACCACTGTTCACTCTATAACCTTCATAATCTTATACACCTCTATTAGATCTCCCCTCATTCTCCATCCTTTTAAGGAAAACAGCCCCAATTTGCCCAATTTCTCCTTATAGCTAAGTCCTTCCATACCAGGCAGCATCCTGGTAAACCTCCTCTGCACTCTCTCCAGAGTCTCCACATCCTTCCGGTAGTACAGCAACCAGAACTGGATGCAGTACTCCAAATGCGGTCTAACCAATGTTCTGCACAACTGCAACATTAGACACCAGCTTTTGGACTCTATATCCCTTCCTATAAAGGCAAACTTACCATAAGCCTTCTTTGCCACCTTCTCCACCTGTACTGTCTACCTTCAAGGATTTGAGTACTTGCACACCTAGGTCCCTCTGTGTTTCTATACTCTTAATAGTCCTACCTTTTATCATATAACTCCCCATACGTTATCTCTTCCAAAATGCATCACCTTGCATTTATCTGGATACAGCAAAAGAGAAACTCAAGCTCTAAAGCCAGATAAGATGCTCGGACCCAATGAACAGCACACTAGAGTTTTAATACAAGTGGCTGCAGAGATAGTGGACCCATTGGTTGAAATCTTCCGTAACTCACTAAGTTCTGGAAAAGTACCAGAAGATTTGAAAACAGCAAATCTGACTCCTTTGTTCAAAAAGTGAGAAAGGTAAAAGGCAGGGAACTATAGGCCAGTTAACTTAACATCTATTATTTTCAAGATGGTGGAGTCAATGATCAAAGAGGAAATAACTGAATGTCATCAAACCTAATCAGCATGATTTTGTGAAAAGTATATCATTTTTGACAAATTTGTTCAAATTCTTTGAGAATATTAGGTTGATTGGCCATGCTAAATTGTCCTTAGTGTCTGAGATATGTAAACTAGAGGAATTAGTGGGATAAAATGTGGGGTTACAGGGATAGGGCCCAGGTGGGATTGTTGTCAGTGCAGGCTCAATGGTTGAATGGCATCCTTCTACATAGTAGAGATTCTATATGATATTGATAGAGGAGAGTATAGTATATGTAGTACATTTAGATTTCCAAAAGGCAGTTGACAAGGTGCTGCATAAGAGGATGGTACATAAAGTTTGAGCCCATAGAATTGGAGGAAGTGTGTTGGCATGGATTAAAAACTGGCAGTCACATACAAAACAGAGAGTTGGAATAAAAGGAACTTTCTCAGAGCGAAAAACATAACTATTGGAGTATCGCAGTGGTCATTTCTTGGCCCACAATTGTTCGTGACCTGGAAAAAGGAAAGATTATAAGGTTTTCAAATTTGTGGATGATTCAAGAATAGATGGAAAGGGCATGTTGTGATGAGAATATTGTGATTTTGTAACAGGATGTAGGTCAAGAGGCTGGGCACAAACCTGGCAAAATGAAGTTTAATGTGAGGAAGTGTGAGGTCATGCACTTCGGTAGGAGGAATCAAAAGGCAGATTATCTAAATGGAGAGACTGCAGGATAGTAAAGTACAGACAGATTTAGGTGTTCTAGTGCAAAAATTTAGCAACCAGGTCCAATAAGTAGTTAAAAAGGCAAATGGCATTTTGGCCTTTATTGCAAAGGGGTTGGCATTTAAAAATAGGGAGGTTTTATTGCAATGATACTGGTAACCGAAATACTGCATTCAGATTTGGTCTCCTTACCTAAAAAATATAGTAACATTGGAGGCAGTAAAAGGAGATAAACAAACTAATTCCTCAGATGAGAGGATTGTCCTATTAAGAGAGACTAAATAGCCTGTGTTTGTATTCCTTGGAGAATAGTGAGGAGTGACTTTATTCAAACATATAAGATCCTGAGGGAATTTGAGAGGGTAGATATTGAGATGTATTCATTAGTGAGAGTCTCAAAAAAAGGGTCCATAGCTACAAGATAAAAAGGCTGGTCATTTAAAACAGAGGTGTGTAGAAATTTCTTCTCGCAGAGGGTGGTGAATCTCTGAAATTCTCTGCCTAAAGGATAGTGGAGGCTGGGTCACTATATTATTCAAAGTGGAAGTGGATAAATATTTGATAGATCGAGGAATAGAGAGCTATGAGGAAATGGCACAGAAAAGGAGTTGAAGCAGCCATTATCATACTGAATGGCTGTCTCAACTGAACAGACTTGAAGGGAACTTTTTCCATTTCATCTGTTCTTGTGTTTATGGCCCTAATGTGAAGTGAAGCCGACTTGCTATATCAAAAAAAAACAAGCATATGAGGAAGGTGAAAGTAACTGGAAAATTTATTAAAGCCAGTAAGAAACAGTACAGCATTCACCAGCAAGTGACGAAGATTTAAGAGTATGAAGATATGAAAAGATAAAAAGGGTTGAGAGAAAAAGTACTCAGCAACATAAGTCATAGTATGGAACTCAAGAGCAGCCATGGAAATGATACGTAATAGACAAGAGAATTTCTGGTCTGAGTGTGAAACGCATCAGATTTGATCAATGGCGCTCATACAGACATCCTGTATCATCTACTTAATGAATTACCTTGTTATTGAACCAGAGCCATTATTAAGAATTCTTTACAGATCCAACTGAATGATTGAGCTTCCAGTTTTGTGGAATGTACAAATGAGCTTAGGAAATTGGCATTCAAAAGTTTATTAGTCACAATTAGGCTTACATTCACATTGCAATAAATTTACTGTAAAAATCCCCTAGTCGTCACACTCCAGTGCTTGTTCAGGTACACTGAGATAGAATTTAGCATGGCCAATGCACCTAACCAGCATGTCCTTCAGATTTTGGAGTGAAACCACAGCACTCAGAGGAAACCTATGCAAACAAGGAGCGAGCATGCAAACTTCACACAGTGACCATTCTGGGAATTGAATCCAGGTCCCTGATACTGAAGCAGTAATGCTAATCACTGTGCCAGCATGCCGCCCCTGAAGATGAAATCATCCGATGCTTCTGAATGCTGAGAATGACACAGCAATGGGCAAACCCAAAGAAAGAACACAACTGTTGGAACAAATGAGCAATTCAGGAGGATTTTCTAATAAATCTAACAAGGAGAAGGAAGAAATGTTGGATAGAACATAAAACATTACTGCGCAGTACAGGACCTTCGGCCCTCGATGTTGCGCCGACCAATGGAACCAATCTTATGACCCTCTAACCTAAACTATTCCAATGATATCCATATGCCTATCCACTGACCATTTGAACGCCCTTAAACTTGGTGAGTACACAACTGCTGCAGGCAGGACATTCCACACCCTTACACCTTTTGAGTAAAGAACCCACCTCTAGTATTCATCCTATGACTACCACCTATAGTTTAGTTTAAAACTATGTCCCCTCATGTCAGCCATTTCCAACCCGAGGAAAAAGGCTCTCACTGTCCACCCTATCGAACCCTCTGATCATCTTATATGCCTCAATTAGGTCACCTCTTAGCCTTCTTCTCTCTAATGAAAATAACATCAAGTTCCTTAGCCTTTCCTCATAAGACTACCCACCATACCCGGCAACATCCTGGTAAACCTCCTCTGCACCCTTTCCAATGCTTCCAAATCTTTCTTATAACGTGGCGACCAAAACTGTACGCAATACTCTAAGTGCGGCCGCACCAAAGTTTTGTACAGTTGCAACACGACATCTCGATTCCGAAATTCAATCCCTCTACCAATAAAAGCTAACATGCTGTACGCCTTCTTAACAACCTTATCAACTTGAGTACCAACTTTCAGGGATCTATGCACATGTACACCGAGATCTCTCTGTTCATCTATACTTCTAAGAGCCCTACCATTAGCCCTATATTCTGTACACATATTACTCTTGCCAAAGTGAATCATCTCACACTTTTCCACATTAAACTCCATTTGCCACCTCTCAGCCCAACTCTGCAGCTTACCTATGTCCCTCTGCAAACTGTAACATCCATCCTCACTGTCTACAACTTCTCCGACTTTGGTGTCATCAGCAAATTTACTAACCCATCCCTCTACACCCTCATCCAGGTAACTATAAAAATAACAAACAGCAGTGGCCCCGAAATAGATCCCTGAGGTACACCACTTGTAACTGAACTCCAGGTTGAATATATCCCATCAACCGCCACCCTCTGTCTTTTATCAGCTAGCCAATTCCTAATCCAAATTTCTAAATCACCCTCAATCTCATGCATCTGCATTTTCTGCAGTAGCATTCCATGGGGAACATTATCAAATGCTTTGCTAAAATCCATATACACCACGTCAACTGCCTTACCCTCATCCACCTCTTTGGTCACCTTTTCAAAAAACTCAATAAGGTTTGTGAGGCACGACCTTCCCTTCACAAAACCATGTTAACTGTCCCTAATCAATTCATTTCTCTCTAGATGACTATAAATCCTATCCCTTACAATTCTTTCCAAAACTTTTCCTTCAACAGAAGTAAGGCTCACCGGTCTGTAATTCCCAGGTTGGCCTCTACTCCCCTTTTTAAACAAGGGGACAATATTTGCCATCCTCCAGTCTTCTGGCACTATTCCTGAAGCCAACAACAACATGAAGATCAAAGCCATAGGCTCTGCAATCTCCTCTCTAGCCTCCCAGAGAATCCTGGGATAAAGCCCATCCGGCCCAGGAGACTTAACTATTTTCATACTCTCAAGAATAGCTAACACCTCCTCCTTATGTACCTCTATCCTGTCTCGTCTACAACCCTGTGTCCCAGCATTCTCCTCGACTACATTAACATTTTCCTGTGTGAAGACTGACGAAAAATACTCATTTATTGCCTCTCCAATCTCTTCAGGCTCCACGCACAATTTCCACTGCTGTCTCTGACTGGCCCTAATCTTGCCTCAACCAATCTTTTATTTTTTAACATATCTATAGAAAGCTTTAGAGTTCTCGTTGATCCTATCTGCTAAAGTCTTCTCATGTCCTTTTTTAGCTCTTCTTAACTTACTCTTTGGCTCCCTCCTGGCTAATTTATAACTTTCCAGTGCCCTAACCAAGCCTTCAAGTCTCATCTTTACATAAGCCTCCTATTTCCTCTTCACCAGAGAATCAACTTCCTTAGTACACTCCAACCTACGTATCCTAAATCTCGCCTAATAACCTCATAATTACCTTTCCCCCAGCTGTAACTTCTTCCCTTTGGTATATGCCTATCCCTTTCCATCACTAAGGTAAATGTAACCAAATTGTGGTCACTATCACCAAAGTGCTCATCTACCTCCAAGTCTAACATCTGGTCTGGTTCATTGCCCAGTACCAGATCCAATGTAGCCTCACCTCTTGTTGGCCTATCTACATACTGAGTCATAAAACCTTCCTGCATACATTGTACAAAAACTGACCCCTCTAATGTGCTTGAGCTATAGCTTTTCCAATCAATATTTGCAAAGTTAAAGTCCCCCATAATAACTACCCTGTTACTTTCATTTCTGACCAGAATCATCTTTGCAATCCCTTCTTCCACAGTTCTGGAACTTTTTGGAGACCTATAAAAAACTCCCAACAGGGTGACCTCTCCTCTCCTGTTTCTAATCTCAGATGTAGAAGTAAAATTTGTTGCAACTACAACAAAAGAAATGTGTTAGTTCTCTGAAAACATGCAAAGCATGAAAAGGAAGAGATCATCATCAAATGTTGTCAGAAAGAATGTTGGATTCACCTTGGAAGAAACTCAAACAGATAAACTGAATGGATTGTAAAAGCAGAACAATGCATTAAGAGTTAACTTGCACATATTAAGAATGAGAATCAAAAACCAAGAAACAGCTTAATAATCAGATACAAACAAGTTAGCATTCAAACTATAGTACTTCATGATGATGGATAACAGAGTCATCATGTGGTAATCATTAGAATTCCAAGCACACACTGTCATTTAGAATACGGTAGAGAACCTAATAAAAGTTCCATAAATGTGGGTTTAATGGCTGCCAAGGTACTTTCTCCACATTACTAAGCCAAAATCTGCATATTTAGACCTTGTGTGTGATGAGATGTTGTGGTGCAGTGGGCAATGTCTCTCTCTTTGAGACAGAAGCTCTGGGTCTGAGCCCCACCCCAGAACTTGATGGCCAAGGAAGGCGCATTCATAATTCTGTACTGTAGGATAGGGATCTATGAACATTGTCAACCCGCAAAATTTTCCCAATACAAGCCAATGGAGGGTGATAAGAACAGGTTAGCCATGCTTAATGTGGAGTGGTGTTCCTTCAAGCTAGCAACAGTCCAGCAACCTAGCTTTGGAAACAGATGGAAGTCTGCCTTGTGTAACACTAGGTATGGGAAGAGAATTAACAATATGTGTCTGGGCATATCAGAAATTGACTATTCTAGGTACCTCCATTTTACCAAGACAGATATTGAAGTGCTGCACTATCAGAGCTGTATTGTTTTGGAAAGGTTGTTAAACAGAAGCCACATATGCCTGCTTAGATGGATGCAAAAAATTCCACGGTACTGTATTCCAAAAAGGGGTTTTCAATAATATCTGTCAATATTTATCCTTTGACAACTTCACTAAAAAAGATTATCTGCTCATCAATACACTGCTATTTGTAGGAAATTGCAGTGCACAAATTGATTGCTCTTTCCTTTACTATATCCAAAGTATTTCATTAACTGCAAGTGCTTTGAGAATTGGCTATATAAGTGCAAGTCTTTAGGTGCGCAGGATTCTTTCTTTGTTGATTATTCCCCCCCCACCCCCGCCATCACGTTCATTTTGAGAAATACCTATCTATTGCTTAGTAGCTTCCAATGCCAACCTGGTTGAAGTGTTAAACTCACAGCTTATAAAATTCCTAGTGCCTACCATGTGGTGCAATGTGCTCACATATTAACTTACTGTAGCTTAGGGCAAAGACATGCATAGCAATAACTGTTTGGTTTTGTTTTCTTCAGCATACATGTGAAAACTAAAGTTTCACATTAAGTTGAAAACTAGTAATTATTTTCCAAACGAATGTGGTTTCTAATTTGGTCGTGATCATTTTCATTGCTCTTATTTTCAATACATTTAGTCTACAATTAAAAAATTAATGATCAACCAGTTTTTGGTTAAATTAAGCAAAGCTGAGGGAAAAAAGAAAATCACTCAGTTCCCCACTGACAGTGAAGTTTCTCTTCTAGCAGAACCACAGGATGTTAATTAGAAGGCCCAGGAGTTCTTTTCAGGCTAACTTTTTGTTCCAGACTTGCCTCATTCAGATAACTGCAAAGTGTTATGCGATAAATTGCCACAGGTCAATTTAAATAAAGCAGAGCTTATTAACTGTTGAGGAGCTGGAGTTCAACATTTGATCCTATGCCATAAATTAGACCATTAATGAAGGGACTGGAAATCTAACTGAATTTTCAATTGCTCTCAAGACAATGAAAATGAAACCAATTTATTTTTTGTCACAAATCCAAACTAGGAATCCATACAATGGCTTCTCTTCCCACCTCCACAAATTTGCTCCTGATCTGCTTAAAGGTTTATCATTGGTTCCCTGCTACTTCCCATTTACTTGACAACATTGTCCAAAAACACACTGTTAGTTTCTACACATATACTAAAGGCACTCCTTCCCTCAATCTGTCTATAAGATGTCAGACTGCTTATCCAATATTCAGCAGTAGTCAAGTAGAAACTTCTTCCAATTAATCAGTGGAAAGAGCATGGTCTTCATTTCCTAACTAATGATTGCATTCTTCTCCCTAGCAACTAGTGATACTGAAACAAACTGTTCACAACCTGTGTCATATTTGATCCCAAGATGAGCTTCTGACCATAAGACTGTACGATTCTTCCTGCATATTACTTGCCTCCATCCTTGCCTTAGTTCATCTATTGCTGAAGCACTCATCCATGCCTTTCCTAGCTAGACTTGACGATTTCAATGTATTCCTGGCCAGTCTCCCACATTTCACTCTTTGTAACGTTGAGATCTTTCAAATCACCCATGTCTTAAGTCACACCAAGTTCTATTCACTTCAGTTGAACAATGCCTGAATTTTAAAATTCTCATCTTATTTATAAATTCCTCCATTCCTCATTTCTATAATTTCCTCCAGTCTCACAATCCTATTCATATCTGTACTCAACTAATTTTGACCTCTTCTTCAACCCGACACAGGGGCCTAAATACTGGAAGTCGTGCCTTAAACTTTTGCATCTCTCTTTACTCCTTTAACATACTTCTCAAAGCCCACTACCTTCATTGCCTAATGTCACTTGTAGCTTGGTGTAAAATTTTATTTTGTAATGCTCAGGACATTTTAGTACATTAAAAATTCTGCATAAACAAATAATGTGAAGATACATGTCCTTATAGAACATAGAACATAGAACAATACAGCACAGAACAGGCCCTTCGGCCCTCGATGTTGTGCCGACCAAAATAAAAAGCAATGCCCCTCCTAACTAAACCATTCCCTTCTCATCCATATACTTATCAACTAACCTTTTAAACGCCACCAAACTTGGCGCATCTACAACAGCTGCAGGCAGGGCATTCCACTCCCTAATCACTCTTTGAGTAAAAAACCTACCTCTGATATCCGTCCTATAACTCATACCCCTTAATTTAAAGTTGTGTCCCCTCGTGCTAGCTTTTTCCATCCTAGGAAAAAGGCTATCACTGTCCACCCTATCCAAACCTCTAATAATCTTATATGTTTCAATAAGATCCCCCCTTAGCCGCCTCCTTTCTAACGAAAACAACCTCAAATACTTCAACCTCTCTTCATAGGACCTGCCCTCCATACCAGGCAACATCCTAGTAAACCTCCTCTGTACCCTCTCCAATGCCTCCACATCTTTCTTATAATGTGGGGACCAGAACTGCACACAATACTCCAAGTGCGCCGCACTAGAGTTTTGTACAGTTGCAACATGACGTTGCGGCTCTGAAATTCAATCCCCCTACCAATAAAAGCTAAGACTCCATATGCCTTCTTAACAACTTTATCCACTTGACTGCCTACTTTCAGGATCTATTGACACATACACCAAGATCCTTCTGTTCCTCAACACTATTAAGAGCCCTACCATTAGCCCTATACTCTACACATTTATTGTTCCGGCCAAAGTGCATTACCTCACACTTTTCCACATTAAACTCCATTTGCCACCTCTCGGCCCAGCTCTGCACCTTGTCCAAGTCACTCTGTAAACTAAAACACCCCTCTTCACTATCTACCACACCACCAACTTTAGTAGCATCTGCAAATTTACTGATCCATCCCTCAATACCCTCATCCAGATCATTTATAAAAATTACAAACAGCAGGGGCCCCAAAACAGACCCCTGGCTACGTTGCTATTAATGTACCATTCTTGAAGAACTGAAAATCAGGTTAGTCAGAAAATTAAAAATGTTGAATATTTGTATTTGCCTTAGAGTCAAAGTGACCTTTGTTTGGAAGGAATCACGTGATCAAAGTCAATTTTCCACATTAAAACAAAAGAACATGTCAAAGCTAATGCGCTTGTGGTAGGAGCAATTGTTTCTGCATCTCAATGTGAATAAACAGTTCTATACATCGAATGTGTTTATCTGCCCTGTTTTCCTCCCCCCATCCAAGACTCTGAAAACCAAAAAATAAGTTAGTTCAATATCACCCAGGTGTTAAAGAAAGAGAGGCAGCGAGATGGAGACAAAAGGGAACATCCGTGGTGAGGAAGGAAAGACAAAGAACAGAAGTAAAGTGATGGGCAAAATAATCAAGTATAAAAAGAAACTGATGAGAGAACTGAAAAACACTAACACAGCAAGTGGAAGGGGAAAAGAGGTCAGTGCACGCAAATAAAACAGAAAGCGAAATAAAATAAGAGCCAAGAAAAAGAGGGGCTAGAGGTTCAGCAGGTTGGTGCAGAGGGGTGGAGAGGTTGCAGGAAGAAAGAGATGTTGGCAGAGGCCAATAAGATAAAGAGCAGTCACAATGCGACAGCTCCCCGACAGTCCTGTGCCAGGATATTTGCTGCTTATGTAGGTGACTTCCTTGCAGCAGACTCGGGGACAGAACTGATGACTCCATTGTCTGAAAAGTGACATAGATAGTCTAAATGAGTGGGTGAGGTCTGGCAAATGGAGTACAATGTTGGTAAATGCAAGGTCATCCGTTTTGGGAGGAATAACAGTAAAATGGACGATTATTTAAATGGTAAATAATTGCAGCATGCTGTTATTCTTAGGAATCTGGGTATCCTTGTACAAGAATCACAAGAAGTTGGTTTGTAGATGCAGCAGGTAATTAAGGCAGCAAATGGAATTTTGTCCTTTATTGCTAGAGGAATGGAGTTTAAAAACAGCGCGATTACGTTACAGCTGTATAAGGTGCTGGTGAAGCCACATCTGCAGTACTGTATAGTTTTGGTCTCCTTACTTGAGAAAGGATATTCTGGCATTGGAGGAGGTGCAGAGGAGATTCACTAGATTGATTCCGGAGTTGAGAGTTGGCTTATGAGGAGAGACCTAGTAGGCTGGGGTTATATTCATTGGAATTCAGAAGAATGAGGGGACATCTATGGAAACATAAAAGATTATGAAGGGAATAGGTAAGGTAGAAGCAGGAAAGTTGTTTCCACTGGCAGATGAAATTAGAACTAGGGGGCATGGCCTCAAAATAAGAGAAGCAGATTAAGGACTGAGTTGAGCAGATACTTCTGTGGAATTCCCTGTTCAGAGAAGCAGTTGAGACTGCCTCATTGAAAGTTTTTAAGGCAAGGATAAATAAATTTTTGAATAGTAATTAAGGGTTATGGTGAGCAGGCAGGTAAGCGGAGCTGAGTCCATGAAAGTTTCAGCCATGACCTTATTGAATGGCGGGCTCAGGGGGCCAGGTGGCTTAGTAGTACTTATATTTTTATAACACTAATAGACATTCTTGCACACAAGATTGGGAATCACTGTCTATCTTTTTCTTTCTAACATTACCTGATCTGGTGGTTGGGTTTAGTGTGTGCAATTGTGCTCATTCATTATCCACTTATTTTCATTGTACCTTATCCTCTGTGATACAGATAGACTTTGGATTCCCAATCCACCCAGTGGTTAGAGCATTAAATCAAAACCCTCAATGTCCCATACTTTTAGTGACAAAGGAACATTAAAATTTAGAGTAACTCCAATGAACAAGTGAAATTGCTTTAAGTTGTACATACACAACATAGGCATGAACTGCAATTTGGAAAATACAAAACCCAGTTTTCAGCCACGAATTGGTTCCACGCACAGGCAATCCCTCCTTCTCTACCTTAAAGATGTTTATTAACACCTACTTCTTTGCCCTATCCAAATATCTATATATGTGGTCCAGTGTTAAACTGTGTTTGGTAATGATTTTGTGAAGGGCCTTAAACATTTTATTTTATAAGACATTATGCAACCAAAATCTGTTGTTACAATTGTATTGAAGTTCTGCAAAGGAAATAATGTGACTTAATTTATTCCCTTATTTGGGTCCTAAAGCCCCCCAAAAAAGTGAAAATCAATTTTAAATTGATGGAATGTCATTGAAGAACTGAAAATCAGGTTAGTCAGAAAATCAAAAATGCTGAATATTTGTATTTGCCTTGGAGTCAAAGTGACCTTGTTTGGAAGGAATCACATGATCAAAGTCAATTTTCCACATTAAAACAAAAGAACACGTCAAAGCTAATGCGCTTGTGGTAGAAGCAATTGTTTCTGCATCTCAATGTGAATAAACAGTTCTATACAAAGCATGTGTTTATCTGCCCCGCTTCCTCCCCCCATCCAGGACTCTGAAAACCAAAAAATAAGTTGGTTCAATATCACCCAGGTCTTAAAGAAAGAGAGGCAGCGAGATGGAGACAAAAGGCAACATCTGTGGTGAGGAAGGAAAGATAAAGAGCAGAAATAAAGTGATGGGCAAAATAATCAAGTATAAAGAGAAACTGATGAGAAAACTGGAAAACACTAACACAGCAAGTGGAAGGGGAAAAGAGGTCAGTGCACGCAAATAAAACAGAATGCGAAACAAAATAAGAGCGAAGAAAAAAAAGGACGGGCTAGAGGTTGAGCAGGTTGGGTGCAGAGGGGTGGAGAGATTGCAGGAGGAAAGGGATATTGGCAGAGGCCAATAAATTAAAGAGCAGTCACAACACAACAGCTCCCCAACAGTCCCGTCCAGGATATTTGCTGCTAATGTAGGTGACTTCCCTGCAGCAGACACGGGGACAGAGCTGATGACTCCATTGCCCAGAGGGGCTGCAGCCAACAAAAGCATCACTGATTCATATCATCTCCCAAGAGGGCTTACCCTCAAACCATGGCATCCTGAATTTTCCACCTTTTTTAAACTTGTCCATCGGAGGCTCAAGATCCAGCCTCAGCAGTAACTACCTCTTCTGGTAGCATTGCATCAGATGCCTGTTTGCTATCTTTCAATGAATAGCAAGGCCACTTACAGCAACAGCACCGATCCTGCCCTGCTGCTGGCAATGCAAACTGAGGATTTTATTGCCCAAATATCAGGAGCAAAAAAAGTCATGCCAGATGTACAGACAAGAAAATAACCAATTTAAGTTTGCGTTCCCTTACTTGGCAGATACTGGGATAGAGTTGTTTCCCAACATTTTTTCAATTCCTGTCATTGAGCAGCAAGGAAACAATGTTTATTTCCAGATCTGGCAACATCCTATATAGGAGGCGGGTGTGTGTGTGTGTGTGTGTGTGTGTGTGTGTATATAAAGAAGCTGAAAGCTACATGGATCAGCAACTGCTCAGGGTGTGGAATGGTGATGGGCAGATTAAGTGGTCATGGACCAAAATGGGTCATTGCCACATGAGTATTGCTATTGTGGGTGAAAAGGCAATAGCAGAAAACAGCAACATTAAACCAGAAGGTGTAAAGTATCACATGACTAGTACCATAGCAACATAAAGTACATTTTGTGCTTGCAGCTAATGGATTATATAACATACACTGTTATTCAAGTGGAGCTCTGTATTGTTGGGTTTAATACAGTTCGGTTAACATCAATTAACCTTTACTCCACATCACGTTGGCTCTTTAATCAAGGTCAATGTCCCTGCTGACATATCACTGCATGAAGAGTAGCCAAAAATGAACTTAAAAGGGCAGACCTAACGAAAAATGTTTGAAAAACAGTGCAATACAGCAACACAAAACAGACAATTGCAACATCACTGTGTTCCTCACAAGTAACAAAAGATAATCATTCAGTGATGAACGCAAAAAGCTCTCTGTACATCTGCCATTACTGTCAACGTTGAATATTTCAGTTAATCAAAAATGATGTGAAGTTTACTTGCATTTTCGGGAGTTCTTTTAAAAAATAAAATGTGAACAGGTGCAGTCCTGTCGTCCAAATATTTAGCTGGTGGACCAAGGAGTAACTGTTCCTTTAAAGTTTACTGCTTATCAAAATTAAGCATTTTAACATTGGGAAACAGAACTTTCCATTTTTATGCTTCGATTTCCTGCTCCAGTTATACAGCACAATTCATGTTACAGTATGGATGGAAAATGTTTTTAGCTAATACTCCAGACAAAGGAATATAAACAATTGTGGCTTTCCTATGAATTACTGTTGCTATGGGAACTCAGATGAGTATCTAAAGAAAGGGCTGACAAGCTTAAAGAGTCATTACCAAGATACACAGATACATAGTATATATGACACAAATAGGCCATTCAGCCCAATCAGTCCATACTAGTATCTTAGGTCCCACTCATGCCTCTTTTTTTTAAAATTGAAATCTACCGTCATAGGCATTTATTCTCTTCTCCCTTAATTACACTCTTTGCATTAATTACTTCCCATGGCAACAAGTTCTACACTATCACCATTCTTTGGTTAACAAAGTTTCTTCTGAATTTTCTATTGGATTTCTTGGTGACCATTTTACGTTGATGAGAAGAGGAAACATTCTCTCCAAATCCACTTGATCACATCTTT
Source organism: Sphyrna mokarran (assembly GCA_024679065.1). Classification (NCBI taxonomy): domain Eukaryota; kingdom Metazoa; phylum Chordata; class Chondrichthyes; order Carcharhiniformes; family Carcharhinidae; genus Sphyrna; species Sphyrna mokarran. Next base: position 53,795,336 of record JAGIQG010000004.1, on the reverse strand, counting down.
CTTAATTTCATGGGTGACGCTGGGTTAAGGAATATTGGGAAATTGAAACACTTCTTGTGTCTGCATTGAGATCTTTCCAATTTTTTTCTCATGCAAAAATTTATTTTTTCTGTTTTAATAAATTTCCTATAGTGTGTAAAATGTTCATCAGCAAACTCCTGTAAATTTTCCCCTAGCTTCTAAAAAAAGGAGGATCCATTAAACCAGCATTCAATCTGGAATTCGACTTGTCCAGTGTTATCACCTCGGGTTATAAAATTGGGGCTCTTGTGGGATCAAATATTCTAGGATTTCAGAACCTTTAAGAGACAATCACATGGAGTTGCTTGGTATGGGAACAAGATCTGCTGACTTCAACAGTTACTAAGATTTTTCTGGGACTGGAAGAGTAACTGGGGATTATTTGAAATCCTTGAATAAGGCTACACTAAAAGTTAGCAGGTAAATTGCATGTAGAAATTAATCATATCAATTTTACAAAATCTAGCTTTAAATCCAGCATTTAGAATCAAAAGAGGAACCTGAAATTGGTGTATCATAGCTGGAATAAAAAAAATTGCAAATGAGTGCAAACTACCAAAAATCTGAGAAAAGGTAGTTTTGGATGACAACTAGGACATTTCACACATCAGGAAATCACCGTATGTGAATCAATAGGGAATGAAGGATGCCAAAATAATGAAAGGAGATAGCCAAAATCCAAGATTGACATAAAGAAAACAGTATGCTCCGTTGCTATAAATTTGTACATGTTAAAGCTGCTTAGTGAAAATTAATTGGGAGACCTACTGCACAACCAGGGCACCTAATTAAAAAAGAATTTGGAAGAAGATAAGTGACAGTAAAAAAGTCATAGTGCAGGTGCATAATGATGGCTAAGAATCTACCAAAGAGGTGCAGATAATATCTCATATTAGTCAAGTAAATATAGAAAACAATTACAGAAGGGTTAAAGATTGTGTTTAATTTTTCTAATCAAGGAGGTAAACCAATACAGATATTGAGAGAGACTGGAACAAATTAGTCACTGATGCTAGCTGATGATCATTTGTTTTGGAGAGGGGTTAATGAAAGAAAAATATATTAATTGGAGGTATCTATGGATGTTATAAATATAGAGTTGGATCAAAGAGTGATTTAATACATGGCGTGATTACAGTTGAAGTATATAAAATGCCTAAAGCAGGATTGATTTTGTCTTGGGGAATGACCTGACTGGGTCAAGTATTAGCCTCAGTGAGAATGTCGGAGCAGTCAGTGGAAGTGAAAGAAACAGAACATCCTGGATTATTTGCTGGCTACATAGTGATAGATCTGAGGCTCATAACATTAGGAAGGAAAAAGAAAAATCAATGAAAAACATGCATGAAGTAGAAATTCAATTATCTAACATTTTTGAATCCCTGCCTTTTTTTTCTCAGGTTAAGGAAATTAGGTTGACATGCCTTTCTTCTTCAGTAGAAATGCATTAAGTTGATTCCAAGTTGGCAAACTAGTATCAGTCTACTCAGACTGAATCAAAGCTAATGTCAGAGTTATTGTTTAAAGGACCCAATGCTAACAAGGAAATGGAAGCCATCTAAAATACCAGCAGATAAGAAATGAGTAGTAGTCAAGTGGTACTTCCATCTGAGTATCATAGCAAACCTTTATGAGTGGTCCATAAAATTCCATGGCAGGTCATTGAATATTAAGAAAACAAAGACTAAAATAATGCCACATTTTTATTGGGCAGCATTGCATAAAGACAGTTAAATTCTTCCAGACATGTCATATATATTCAAAAAGTGGAGTGGGAAAATTCAATCGACAATTAAACCTGCAAAACCAACTTCTGAAGAAATGTTTAACAGTCTTAATAGACTTGCAAGACTGCTCCCTAAAATGAAAAGTGGGAATCAATGGCCAGGATTTTAAGAAAAAAATTTGAAGTCCCCAACTCGCGTGAAAACTGGAGTAACTCCCACTGGTATCTTTAAGAGTGATTTCCAGATTGAATCTCCCACACACTTGAGTACTGCAGGATTCACTCTGAAAATCAAGGGGTGGTACCTTTTCCCACCTGAGAGGCCGACAGCATAGCACTGAGTGGGCCACTTTGCATGCAATGATTTTTCAATGCTGAGATCTGCCGGCAAGCCTCGCAACCCTTAAATCACTGGTTTTCCGACCATCTCAGCCCCCAATTGTTGGTCTCCCGGACCTTTCTGGGCCAGCCGTGATGCTCCCCTCCCCCCTCAAAGGCCTGGCCCCTTGGCAGTGCCTGATATACAGTCCCCATGTGCCTCCTTTGACATTGCTAGTTTGCCACTTGGGCAGTTCCAGGGTGCCAGGCTGGCAATGCCCATGGGTACATTTTCCCAAATTCCAGAAGGATGGAGGAGGGGGGAAACAGTGCAGAAGGAAGCCATTTGGTCCATCAAGTCTGCCCCGACCACAATCCTCATACCCTACTTATTTCCCTTACTAACCACTGACACCAGGGTCAACTTAGCAGGGTTGAACTGCTTGTTCTCCATTTGTGGATCTAATGAGTCAATAGAATCATCATAGAATTCTACAGTGCAAAAGGAAGCCATTCGACCCATCGAGTCTGCACTGACCACAACGCCCATAGCCGTACTTATTTCCCCTACCGACCATCTAACACTATGGTCAATTTAGCATGGCCAACCTAACCTCCACATCTTTGGACTGTGGGAGGAAACAGGAGCACCCAGAAGAAACCCATGCAAACACAGGAAGAATATGCAGAATCCACACAGGAGTCAAACCAGATCCCCGGTGCAGCAATGCAGCAGTGTAACTACTGTGCCACCATGCGATAGCACAGTGGTTAGCACTGCTGCTTCACAGCTGCAGTAACTTGGAGTCGATTCTCAGCTCAGGTCACTGTCTGTGTGAAGTTTGCACATTCTCCTTGTGTCTGTGTGGATTTCCTCCACTTTCCTCTCATAGTCCAAAGATGTGCGGGTTAGGTTGATTGGCCATGCTAAGAAATTGCCCCTTGGTGTCCAGGGAAGTGTAGGTTAGAGCGATTACTAGGTAAAATGTACAGGGAAATGGGGGGTAGGTTCTAGGTGGGATTGTGTTCGGTGCAGACTCCATGGGCCAAAGAGCCTCTTTTTATGCATTTCTTAAACTAAAAAAAACAATTATAAATGAAAAGAGATTACACTTTTGACTGCGTGTCAAGTTTCCTGGAGAGATTAACCAAGTGTGTGCACATTGCATTTGATAATCATTCAACAAAATTAGAACAAATAGAAACGCCAAAGCTTGAAATTTTGGTTCTTTGGCAAACTGTTAAACATGGACCGTATCAAATCAAAAAGAAACTCAATTATGGAAATTACACAAGTACTCCAGACAAGAGGAAAAGTTAGAGTATGTCATGTTAAGATGCGAAAGCAATATGACAGGGAAGATGGTCAGGTTAGGAGTGTGGTTATAGTGGTTAAAGTAGGAAGTGAAGTAAAAATATCATAACAATTCATGAATGAATCAGAAGCCAAAATTCTAATGTCTACCCTCTGGTAATCAGATTAGACAATATGGAAGCACTTAAAGTTTTAGATGTAATATTAAAGCTATTGTCCAAAAAACTGTTGAAGTGACTTAGTAAAGCAAATGCAAACTCTTGAATCGAGTTGTGCGAGTAGGCCAGAGAAAACATCCCTGGTCCCATAGGATGTAGGGACTGTGTCACACATGAAGCAGTATCCTTATAGACTAAATCCAGAGAAGTTAGCCTTAGTGGGGAGAAAGAAATCAAGTTTATGCTGAAAAATTAAATTATTGAACAGAATCACAGTGGCTGGAACTCACCTACTGTAATGCTGATGAAACCAGATGAGTTCCAGTGATTACGTATAGCTCATTGTAAAATTAATGTGGTAGGAATGGTGGATTCATATCCAATTCCACACTTAGACAACTATGTTAGAAACACTGGACAGGCATTTATTGAAGGGATATTGGCAAGTTCCATTAACTAACAGGGCCAAAGAATATCTGGATGGACTATCAACGCAAAGTCATGCCTTTTGGAATGAAAAGCACAATAGCAATGTTTCAGAGATTAACCAACAAAACTTGCAAAAGTGAATTTGACAAAGTAAACCTAAGTGCCTCCAGAAATAAAGTTAAGGACTATCTTTGATTTTCCAAAGTTCATACAAAATGAGAGATTTTGCAGTATATAGGCATAGATGGATTCTGTTGGAAATGCATTCTGAATTTGAGAGTGCTGTGGTGTCTTGCCCAATCCATCCATCCATCCCCCCCCCCCAAGAACGTGTTAAAGAAAGGCAAGGAATTTGAGTGAACAAAATAATGTCAAAGTGCCTTTGACTGCTTGAAAGTTATACTGATTATCACAATGGTTTCAACAGTGTTGAATTATGCTAAGCTTTGTAAACTGGCCATTACAACTTATACCCATTTCACTGGAGTTATTACAGGAGGAGATGGGAATGATCACTTATTTACTTTTCTTGGAAGCTGAATTCTTACCAATAAAGGTATTACATGGTGGGTAAAAAAGGTACTGAATTTGGTGCTAGCTCTACATATTTTTTAAATTTACATCTCTAACAACATTCTCACCCAGCTACTATGTCACACTATCAGCCTTCAACACCGTTATTCCCATGAAACTCTGATTGGCTGGAAGCTCTTGCAAACAAGGCATCCATCCAACAATTAAATGCCTGAGACAAGTAAAATTGCATCAAGGCATCCTAGGTCAATGGGGCTGGGATTGCCCCCAAATTTTCAGCAAAAGTAGATCCAGCTTCAAATTCAGCTCTAAATGGCGTGCAGTATCGAAACACTCAGGCGGACAACTGAGTTTGTGAGTTTGATGCAGATGAGGCCTGAGGATCAATTTCCAGTGAGCTCCAGGTGTCAGTTCCATACCTGCTACCCATTTTGTACTGATATCTGGTGCTATACATATTTCTCTCCCACTCTGTGTCCTAGGGCTTGGCTCCTCCCCTCACTGACTGAATCCTAGATTTCCTAATAGGTCACAGACAGTAAGGATAGGCAACAACACCTCCTCAACAATCATCCTCAACACCAGTGTCCCACAAGGCTATGTCTTCAGCCCCTCACTATTCTCCTTATATATCTACGACTGTGGCCAGATTCCCCTCCAACTCGATTTTCATCATCATAGTGGGTGGGATCTCAAATAATGACAAGACAGAGTACTGGAAATAGATAGAGAATCTATGAATTGGTGCGACAACAACAATCTCTCTTGCAATGTCAACAAAATGAAAGATAGGCACATGAGCAGAATAGGGATGGAGAGATATAGTAATCTGATTTAAAATTAGGGATCGTGAGCCTTGGGAAGTTCCTGGGAATTGCATAAGTTGTGCATGTTGTTAATGTATTTCTCTTTTATCCTACAGGTACTTCAGTCCGCCTTGTTGTCCAACAAGGGGCATACACGCAATGGGTCGTGAGAGGGCTGCTCTTGGATTTTTCGAGAGTAGCCTATTGCTTCATGTCGTTCGCATATGCTTAAACTGGGCCAGTTGATGGGCAACACAACAGCTGAGTGACTATCACTGTGCTGTGCAGATCCAGGGATGTGGCCCGGTGTCTGTGGGAGTTTGCATATTCTCCCCGGGCTTGCGTGGGTTTTCTCCCGATGCTCCAGTTTCCTCCCACACCCCAAAGATGTGCTCTTAGGCTGATTGGCAAATCAAATTGTCCCTAAATTTTCTCCCCAGTTTGGTTCCAATGCAGATTTCCGTAAACATAGACAAAGGTCAATGGTGAAATTGGGAATGTTAAAATGGCGGTGCAGGCTTGTTGGGCCAAAGGGCCTGTTTTCCGTGCTGTGTTGTTCTTTGTTCTAACTCTGCAGAGACTATTACTCACGTGGACCAGAATCCACAAACCTTTCTAGCAAAATTTTATACAAAGGATGCAAGATTGATTTGTTGGAGTTTAATCTTATAACCATACAATTTGAAAATTACTCATATAGCAGGAAGAGACCATGTCATTCCTTCCATCATCAGCTCCAAAGTTGGATGCTGAATGTTCAGCATCAGTTGCGACTCCTCAGATACTGAAGCAGTTTATGTCCAAATGCAGCAAGACATGGATAATATCCAAGATTGGGCTGACAAGTGGCAAGTAACATTTGGACCACACAAATGCAGGCAATGACCACCTCGAAAAAGAAAGAATCTAATGGAAACATGCATTCAGTGGCATTATCTTTGCTGAATGCCCTGTTGTCAACATCTTGGGGGTTATACTGATCAGAAACAGAACTGGACAAGACATAAATACTGCAGTTATCAGAGCAGATCAAAAGCTGTGAATCCTACGTTAAGTAATTCAACTTCTCATGCCCCAAAGCTTACCCACTATCCAAAAGGCACAAAGCAAGGAGTGCAATGGAATATTCTCCACTTGCCTGGATAAGGGCAGCAGCTCTAACAATACTTCAGAAACTTGACACCATACATAGAACATTACAGTGCAGTACAGGCCCTTTGGCCCTCGATGTTACGCTGACCAATGGAACCAATTTTATGACCCTCTAACCTAAACTATTCCAATGCTATCCATATGCCTATCCACTGACCATTTGAATGCCCTTAAACTTGGCAAGTCCACAAATGCTGTAGGCAGAGCATTCCATGCCCTTACTACACTCTGAGTAAAGAACCCACCTCTAACATCCGTCCTTTCACCCCTTAATTTAAAACCATGTCCCCTCGTGTTATCCATCTCCATCCGAGGAAAAAGGGTGGATAGTGAGAGCATATCTAACCCTCTGATCATCTTATATGTCTCAATTAAGTCACCTCTTAGTCTTCTCTCTAATGAAAATAACCTCGTCCCTTAATCTTTCCTCACAAGACCTACCCATCATACCCAGCAACATCCTGGTAAACCTCCACTGCACCCTTTCCAATGCTTCCACATCTTTCTTATAACGTGGCGACCAAAACTGTACGCAATACTCCAAATGGGGCCATACCAGAGTTTTGTATAGTTGCAACATGATGTCTCGGTTCCGAAATTCAATCCCCCTACCAATAAATGCTAACACGCTATATACCTTCTTAACAATCTTATCAACTTGAGTACCGACTTTCAGGGATCTATGCACATGTACACTGAGATCTCTCTGCTCATCTACACTACTAAGAGTCCTACCATTAGCCCTATATTTTGCTCACATGTTACTCTTACCAAAGTGAATCATCTCACACTTTTCCACATTAAACTTCATTTACCACCTCTTGGCCCAGCTCTGCAACTTATCTATATCCCTCTGTAATGTGTAACATCCATCCTCACTGTCTACAACTCCTCCGACTTTGGTGTCGTCAGCAAATTTACTAACCCATCCCTCTACACTCTCATCCAGGTCATTTATAAAAATAACAAACAACAGTGGCCCCAAAACAGATCCCTGAGGTACACCACTTGTAACTGAACTCCAGGTTGAATATATCCATCAACCACCGTCTTCTGTTTTCTATCAGCTAGCCAATTCCTAATCCAATTTGCTAAATCACCCTCAATCCCATGCATCTGCATTTTCTGCAGTAGCATTCCATGGGGAACCTTATCAAATGCTTTGCTAAAATCCATATACATCACATCAACTGCCTTACCCTCATCCACCTCTTTGGTCACCTTTTCAAAAAACTCAATAAGGTTTGTGAGGCACGACCTTCCCTTCACAAAACCATGTTGACTATCCCTAATCAATTCATTTCTTTCTAAATGACTATAAATCCTATCCCTTATAATTCTTTCCAAAACTTTCCCCACAACAGATGTAAGGCTCACCGGTCTATAATTTGCAGGATGGTCTCTGCTTCCCTTCTTAAACAAGGGACAACATTTGCCATCCTCCAGTCTTCTGGCATTATACCTGTAGTCCACGACGACATGAAGATCAAAGCCATAGGCTCTGCAATCTCCTCTCTAGCCTCCCAGAGAATCCTGGGATAAAACCCATCCGGCCCAGGGGACTTATCCATTTTCGTACTTTCAAGAACAGCTAACACCTCCTCCTTATGTAGCTCTATACCGTCTAGTCTACAACCCCGTATCCCAGTATTCTCCTTAACTCTATTGACATTTTCCCACGTGAAGACTGACAAAAAACACTCATTCAGTGCCTCTCCAATTTCTACAGGCTCCATGCACAACTTCCCATTGCTGTCTCTGACTGGCCCTAATCTTGCCCTACCCAATCTTTTATTCTTAACATATCTTTAAAAAGTTTTAGGGTTCTTCTTAATCCTATACACCAAAGTCTTCTCATGTCTTCTTCTAGCTCTTCTTAACTCACTCTTTAGCTCTCTTCTGGCTAATTTATAACTCTCCAGTGCCCTTACCAAGCCTTCACATCTCATCTTTATATAAGCCTCCTTTTTTCTCTTCACCAGTGAACCAATTTCCTTAGTACATCACGGTTCCCTCGCTCTACCACTTCCTCCCTGCCTGACAGGTACATATTTATCAAGGACTCGCCCTAGCTGTTCCTTGAATAAGTTCCACATTTCAGATGTTCCCAGCCTCTACAGTTTCCTACTCCAACCAATGTATCCTAAATCTCACCTAATAGCCTCATAATTACCTTTCCCCCAGCTGTAACTTCTTCCCTTTCCATCACTAAGGTAAACATAACCAAATTGTGGTCAGTATCACCAAAGTGCTCACCTACCTCAAGTCTAACACCTGGTCTGGTTCATTAGCCAGAACCAAATCCAATGTAGCCTCACCTCTTGTTGGCCTATCTACATATTGAGTCATAAAACCCTCCTGCACACATTGTACAAAAACTGATCCCTTCAATGTGCTTGAGCTATAACTTTTGCAATCAATATTTGCAAAGTTAAAGTCCTCCATAACAACTACCTTGTTACTTCCACTACTGTCCAGAATCATCCTTGCAATCCTTTCTTCCACATCTCTGGAACTTTTTGGAGGCTTATAAAAAAACTCCCAACAGGGTGACCTCTCCTCTCTGTTTCTAATCTCAGCCCAAATTATCTTAATAGACAGGTCCACATCGAATGTCCTTTCTGCCACTGTAATACAGTCTTTGACTAACAATGCCACACTCCCCCCCCCACCGCCTACTCTGCTCCGACTGAAACATCTAAACCCCGGAACCTGCAACATACATTCTTGCCCCTGCTCTATCCACGTCTCTGAAATGGCCACATCGAAGTCCCAGGTACCAATCCAGGCTGCAAGTTCATCAACCTTATTGCGTACACTTCTTGCATTGAAGTATGCACACTTCAAACCACCCTCCCGCCTACCAGTACCCTGCTGAGACCCAGAAACCTATCCATGGCCTCTATATTCCCATTTGAGCTACCAGGATCCCATTCCTTCCTCTGAATCACTTTAAACCCCCCCGAATAGCATTGGCAAATTTCCCCCCCCGCAAGATACTAGTTCCCTTCTGGTTCAGGTGCAGACAATCCCTCTTAGAGGTCCCACCTACCCCAGAATGAGCCCCAATTGTCCATGTATCTGAACCTTTCCCTCCTACACCATCTCTTTAGCCACGGGTTCAAATGTTCTCTCTCTCTATTCTTCTCCATACTATCCCATGGCACAGGTAACAAACCAGAGATAACCACTCTGTTTGTTTTAGCCCTAAGCTTCCACCCCAACTCCCTGAATTTCTGTTTTATATCCCTGTCCCTTATCCTACCTATGTCATGGGTGCCTATGTGAATCACGACTTGAAGCTAGTTCCCCTCCCTCTTAAGGATCTCAAACACTCGATCCGAGACATTATGGACCCTGGCACCTGGGAGGCAACATACCAACCGAAAGTCTCGTTCGTTCTCACAGACTCTTCTATCTGTCCCCTTAACTATGGAACCCCCAATGACTAATCCAGATCTTTTCTTCCCAGTTCCCACCTGAGCATCAGGGACAAGCTCTCCTTGCGAAGCCTATACCCCATGACTCTAAGAGGTCTGACAACACCAATTTTAAATCCAACCGATTTATTTCATAGTAAACTTGCTAGCTTTCGGCCTTTGTAGCCTTCATCAGGCGAATGAGGTGTTCTGGTCTGCAATAGCACACGTATCAGCACAGACAGTTTACAGATTGCCAATTAGAATGCAAATTTTTACACCTAACCTGCTATTCAAGTCTTAAAGTGGCTAATAATGAGTGGAAGGAGCACTGAGCACAGGTTAGAAATGTGTATTGTCTCCAGACAGCACAGTAAGTGAGGTTTTTTGCTAACCCAGGCAAGTCATGGGGGTTACAGATAGTGTGACATGAAGCCAAGATCCCTGTTAAGACCGTTCTCATGTGTGCAGAACTGATAGCCAAGTAGTGAGTGGAACTCCTATCATAATCATCACAAGTTGGATAAGCAAAATATTATGGCTCCTGCACCAGTTTGGGAATTAGGTGCAGAGGAAAGCTTCTCGATTATGCTTCAAAAAGCTTTGATCGAATCTTATATAATAAAACAGTACTGTGATATTTCTCCTCCCTTTCTTAAGAAAGTAAGGAGGCGTGGGATAGAAAGAAATTTGGCTGAGTGGATAAGTAACTGGCTGTCTCATTGAAGACAGAGGGTGGTGGTGAAGGGAAAATTTTCAGACCGGAGGCCAGTTACTTGTGGTGTACCACAGGGATCAGTGCTAGGTCCTCCGCTATTTGTGATTTTTATCAATGACTTAGAAGAGGGAGCTGAAGGGTGGGTTAGTAAATTTGCTGATGACACCAAGATTGGTGGAGTAGTGGATGAAATGGAGAGCTCTTGTAGGCTGCAAAGAGACATTGATAGGATGCAGAGCTGAGCTGAAAAGTGGCAGATGGAGTTTAACTCTGATAAGTGCGAGGCGATTCATTTTGGTAGGACAACTTGAATGGAGATTACAGGGTCAACAGCAGGTTTCTGAGGAATGTGGATGAACAGAGAGATCTTGGGGTTCGTATCCACAGGTCTCTGTGGCGGGAGTAACTATGACTCTCTTGTTACTTTAGCTGTGCGTGTCTTGTCGATTCTGCCGCACAGTGATCTGCGCCTCCTCGTCGGTCCCGCCGGGCAACGTCACCGCTACTCCATCGTGGTGATGGCTAAAGCAGCTGTCCCAGAATCGATGCGGAGTAGTTGTTTGTCTGGATGCCCGTGTCAGGCTGCAACTACAGACAGGTGGATACTGTAACTGTGGGGTCTTCTGGTTTCTACCCACAATGAGTCAATCCCTTCCGCAGGAGCCACCCGGTACCGTCTCCTTATGGGCACAGGAGTGGGTATTCCGTGACTGGTGGAGAAACAAATAGCGGGGGCGATGCATGCCAGGTCCACGACCACTGCCACGACCACTTGGACTGCCATCCAAGAGTGGTATTGATGGAAGGGACGTTGGTGTGTGTTGCATAGCTGTGGTATTCTTGGCATTCTAGACCACAGTGAGTCAGTCCTTACCGATGGTCCCGCAGGGAATTCAGGCCTTCGAGCTGGCAGGCAATGGCCTGAAGGAATCTGACTGGCAGAGAACGGCCAATATGCTTCATGCCTATAAACCCGGTTATCGGTGAAAGAAAAAATGTTTTGGCATGACAAGTTCTGGCTTGTCCCGGGGATAATTGGTGATCCGCTGGCGGATGCGGTCACGCTTATCTAGGCATTAGAAGTACCCGCGACCCCTACCCACACGATTCCGTACAGAGGGTAAGACGAACGAACCGAGCCTGGTGTGACACGGAGAAGGGACGTAGTGCCCCGTCTTGTCTCTGATGTTCACTACCAGTGGATGACATCGACACCGATTTCCACCCAGGTGTCGCAGTACGTATGGGCAACACGTCAGCCCAGTGATTAGCACTGTTGGCTGGTCAGCTATAAGGACCCTGGGTCGACCATCGACCTCGGCCTGTGGCTAATGGGAGTTGCACATTCTCCCTGTGTTTGCGTGGGTTTTCCCCGGGTACTCCGGTTTCCTCCCACATTTCCAAAAACGTGCTAACTAGGTTAATTGGCTATGACAAAATTGTCACGTTATTTAATATGGTTCTTTTTGATTTGGCATAAACATATCCCTTAAATTCTAAATTCCCTCCATGTAAGAGAGCCGAGCACCGACTACAAAGTACCGACAAAAGGCTCATTAATTGCCCATAAACATCAGGGATGACAATAAATAGAGCTGCTATAAGATCTTTGCTTAAAGCCCAGCTCACACCCTTGCTAATAACATCTTAGCAGGGAATCCAACCGAGCCACAAATTAAGATCAAGTAGACCCCGGCTGGGGCTCTGCTAGTGGTAGACCAAACCGTCGACGAGCGACGTAAAGACTCGGAAAAGGCACTCATGCGAGTGTATTAAAATTGCCAATCAAGCGGATAGAGCAGTGAGGAAGGCATATAGTGTGCATATAGTGTGCTAGCATTTATTAACAAGGGATTTAAGTTTGAGTTTAAGAGCCGTGAGGTTATGCTGCAACTGTACAGGACCTTTGTGAGACCATATTTGGAATATTGTGCACAGTTCTGGTCACCTCACTATAAGGAGGATGTAGAAGCATTGGAAAAAGTGCAGAGGAGATTTATGAGGTTGCTGCCTGGTTTGGAGGGTAGGCCTTATGAGGAAAGGTTGAAGGAACTGGAGCTTTTCTCTTTAGAGTGGAGGAGGATGAAAGGCAACTTAATAGAAGTTTATAAAATGATGACGGGGTTAGATAGAGTGGACGTTCAGAGACTATTTCCTGGAGTGGATGTAGCTAGAAGGTCCATGGTGGGAGATATTGGAGGGATGTCCAAGGTAGATTCTTTACTCAGATAGTGGTTGTGGTGTGGAATGCACTGCCTGCGGAGATAGTGCAGTCAGACACTTTAGGAAAGTTCAAGTAGTTATTGGATAGGCATATGGAGCACACCAGAATGATAGGGAGTGGGATAGCTTGATCTTCGGTGTTGTGTCAAGCTATGTCTGAACCTAAGGCCGAAGGATCTATACTGGTCTATGTTCTATTTCTATCACACCAAATGTGATTGCAATTTGGAGATGGTCTTATCCCATCATTGAGTTATAGTCAGTCATACAGAGCAGGAAAGGCCTTTGGCCCATCAAGTCTGCACCAACAATAATTACCAATGAAGTCGAATTAGCCCAAGATAACTAGGAACTGAGTTAAGGACAATGAAAAATGTGGTTCTATTAGAGTCCCCAAAGGAGACTTCCATCTCATCATTCTAAACCTAGATACTATATTAATCCTTCATCATAAATCATACTTCATCACCAAATCATATTTTGAAAGGAAATCATGGAGACACCAGTGAACAATCAGATGCTAATCAAGAAGTCAGTCAGTGCAGAGTTGTCTAGCAAAATAATTTGAGTGAAAATTTAAAGAATTCAATAGTGAATTGCTTTGTTTTGGAATGCACAACCTGAGAATTGGATATATAAGAGGAAAAATTTACACTATGAGAAAAAATTAGAAAAGTGGAGCAAATTGGACAATTCTTTCAAAGTGCTGGCACTAGGGCCTCTGCATGTTCTTTTGTGCTGCATGATTATATTCTAAAATTGCAGTGTAAAGATACAAATAATAAATTGTACAAAATACTTAAAAATATTTTTAAAAAGACAAATAAAATAAATAGTATTTTTATAAAAAAAGATAGCACATTGACAGCTCACTGGCACTACAGCCAGTAAATACAACATTAAACTAAAATAGGAAATACTGGATAAACTCAGCAGGTCTGACAGCATTTGTGGAGAGAGAATAGAGCCAATGTTTTAATACAAGATGACCCTTTGTCAGGGCTGGACCTGCTGAGATTCCCCAACATTTTCTGCTTTTGTATCAGATTCCAGCATCTGCAATTTTTTGCTTTTAAATACTAAAAGCTGAACACACTTGGATGACAGAGGGCAACACGATCAGTCCTGTTAAAAGTTTTTTACATCGTTTAGTCATGAGAACCTCTTGATCTCTTGTAACACACAACCAGTGTGATAGTTAATACTGATAAGTAGTTAAGGCCTTTAGGCAACAGAGTTTATTTTCCAATTGCTTATAGAATAAACCTTCCCTTTGCTAGTAAAAGAAACACAAGGGGCAGATCGATTCAGTCAGTAGAAGTCAAAAAAGCTTTGCATATTAACTGTTAATCTAGAATTTATATTTCTAGTGACCTACATTCTTAACATTAACAGAACATGCATTGATTACACTTTAAGCTGCATCTCTGCTGCCATCACTCGTACATGGAGGGATACTACACAGTCTGAGTTTTAGTTTGTCAAGCGCAAATTTTCTGGATCTGAGATATTATAGGTTACTAAGAGCCATGGAGCCAGCAATGAGAGACAGGAATATTTTAAGCATCAATGAAGCACATCAACAACCAAAAGCTCTAGCATAAGAAAACAGAATCACACTGGAATCATGAATGACACCATGACAGTGACTTGTCTATTCTTCAAATGAAGAATGATCTGACCAAGCATGATCAAAGATGATCCAGAGAGGAGTACAGGTCAATTTCAAATGCTAGAGAAATCTGGAATCAAAGTGTGTTACTCAGAATCAAAGGCTCTAAAACCTTGTCTAAAGACACATCTTTTGACAGGTTGTGGTTAGCAGAAGTAGAGAAACAATTATACAATATGAGCAAAGCTTTGGATAAAGCAAGAACAGAAGTACAACGTATATGACTATTCAAGCACCAGAACTATTCATTCTTTGGCTTCAAATAGTTAGACAGACAATAAATTTTAAAAGAAATACAGATGGTTAAAAATAATCTTAAGATCTTGGTCTTCATACTGTATCTTTTCCCAGGCAGCTCAAGCAGATATTTAATATTGAAAACTTTATATGCTGCAGGGACCTCTATTGGATATTAGCAGGGCTTAGAATGAAGACAAATGGACCTCTCAGTAGGAAAAGACAAAGGCTCAAATCCTGAAACATTAAACCACTTACTGTACTAAAACTAGGCTTGCAGAAAATCTTTACCAGTAGCTTTGTGTACAAGAGTGATGAGCAGCGTTCCAGTAGAATCACTCCAAATCAACAGGGTAATTCTGCCTCACAGTCACTAAGTTGCAGTTGCATACAAATCCTACCATCTGTTTTAATTTTGATCCGAATGCGATTGCATTGATCTAATTACTCAAACATAATTTCTGCAGAATTACTTGCACCTTCAAAGTAAAGATTATACATAGGAGAGATCATACAATGGGAAAGTAATCTTTGGAATTTGCCATCTGCATCATTTCCTCTTTGGCCAGAGATCCATTTCAGGCCTCCATATCTGCAAATTTCCTTTTGCCATAGCTCTGAACTAGGTTGGAGGTGGTGATCTGTGCAGCCTGCCCCTTCTCCCACTTCTGAAACTCGTTCAACCCCTTTTGACCAGCCTGGAACAGCTCCCGTTCTAGCTCGTCGAGATGAGCCACCAGTGATGATGTGTCCTCGTTGTAAGCATTCTGGGAGGAATCCATGATCCGGCGGAAGCGGTTGACAAACGTCTGTGCCAAAAATAATCTCAAGTCAAAAGTACAATAAAGGAACAGTAGAATTTAAAAACCTACATAGTGATTGTATGTCTTGCACAAAATGGAAATGATTGGGCAATTTTTCCATGAGTCATGCATGGAGACCACAGAGACGTAAATGATTATGATTACTTTTAAACACATAGCTTGCATTGTATTATCATTCTGTACTTAGTGCATTTTGCTGAGACTGATTAAATAGACTCTTTTGACATAAAACGGAATCTGCTTGTTGCAATTCCCCCTCATCACCTCATTCATTTGTTGGCAGTAGTATCAATGCATACACTGATTAATACAGAAAGTCATTAAGTCCTACTTTACGAATAGTAACATTCCTGTGTTGAAATGATATTTAATAAAGTTTTTCTGTAAGACAACTCAGAATAGTGATTTCAATACATATAAAATGATTACCTGCCAAAATGAATCACTCCTGTGTGCAACATTATGCTAGAACTAGAGACTATACTTTTACATGTTTTCTAACAGGAACAAGATCATACTTTGGCAGCACAATAACAGCAGCAAAATCTAATCCCAAATGAGAATTATGGGAACTCCTGAGGAAAACATTTTCAGAAATCTGCTGCTTAAAATGTGACTTAGAGTGGGTCAGGAGAGAAACAGAAATATTGGCAAATGGCAGAAAAGCTTTTAGCTTCTACAACATAACTGGTTTCTTCGTGCCCCAGACAGAAGGCCAGGAACTTGTCGCTGCCTTTAGCAATGGTGCCTTTTATTTAATTCTTAATATTCGGGCTTTAATGTATTAAAATACTGGATAGGATACATTATAAAATCAGATGCTGCTAGACAGCTGTATTATCAGGACAGATACTACACATTTAAGTAACAGGAAGCTATGGCGATATTGCTCTTAAAACCAAATCGGAATCATAGAATCCTACAGTGCAGAAAGAGGCCCTTTGGCCCATCGAGTCTGCACTGAACACAATCCCACCCAAGCCCTTCCCCATATCTCTACACATCATACCCACTAATCTTCTAATATACGCATCCCTGGATACCAAGGGACAATTTCTTAGCATGACCAATCAACCTAACCCACACATCTTTCGACTGTGGAAGGAAACCAGAACAGCCAGAGAAAGATGGTGATTCAAGATTCCTCCAGGACTGAAATATAAAACCTAGACTGACAATACCTCAGTTCAAAGGGAATGCTGCATTATTAGAAATGTTATTTTCAAGATCATAGAATCTACATTGAAGAGGCCATTCAGCCCATCTCTGACAGAATATCTTATCCAAATCTTCTCCCCACCCATTTCCTTGTAACCCTGCATGTTTATCATGGTTAATCCATCTAACCAACACATATGTGTCCCAATAATTTGGTAATTTAGCAAGGTCAGTCTATCTCATCTGCACATCTTTAACTGTGGAATGAAACTAGAGCATCCAGAGAGAACCCACGTAGGCACAGGGAAAATGTGTAAACTCCATAAGTTCACCCATACTTAGATGGGCACATGAACAGAATGGGAATGGAGGGACATAGAAAACTAATTTAAAATAGGGATCATGAGCCTTGGGAATCCCTGGGAAATGTATAAATAGATGATGATATTGATGTACTTGTTTTTATCCTACAGGTGCTTTGGTCCACCTTGTCTAACAAGGGGCGTACACGCAATGGGTCACGAGAGGGCTGCTCTTGGATTTTTTCAAGAGTATCATAGTGCTTCACGTCGTTAGTGTACGCTTGACCCGGACCATTTGATGGGCAACATGACAGCTCAGTAACTATCGCTGTGCTGTGCAGATACATGGATTTGGGCCTGTATCTGTGGAGTTTGCGCATTCTCCCTGTGCTTGCGTGGGTTTTCTCCGGGTGCTCTGGTTTCCTCCCACATCCCAAAGATGTGCTCTTAGGCTAATTGGCAAAACAAATTCTCCCTAAATTGTCTCAAATTTGGTTTTTAATCCATAGATCTATAAACATAGACAGGGATCACGGGCAGAGGTGGGAACATTGGGGTGGCAGCGTGGGCTCGTTGGGCCGAAGGGCCTGTTTCCCAAGCTGTTTTGTTCTTTGTTCAAAGCCGGAATTGAACCCAGGTACTTATGACCACTGTGCCACCATGCTGCATGCCTCATCAAACCAAATTCTCATATGTCCTGCTTGTTTTGGTGACTTGAGTCTACTTTAAAAAGTACAGCATATCTCTTGGGTCTATTTGAAGAGCAAGGCATTTTGTGTCTCAAGTGCTAGGACTTTGCTGTGTTGGCTGAGCTCATCTACGGGATAACCATCGCACCTATAATAATAATTGTATTTGAACCATAATGAGACATGGATAGCTGTGATAAGAAGCTACACAAAATTTTCCCATCACTTCTTCCTTAGACACAGTAAATTAAGGACTTTGAGAAACAGCAGCCACATGTTTGAATCCTTACAAAGTAACATCAATAGAATGTCAATCCCATTCCATAACTTTCATATCCAAATAAACAGACGGAAATATTCAGCAAGGTAGGTGGAGGGATAAAGAAAATGCCATTTCAAGTTAATGAACATCTGGCAAAAGTTCACACCAAAAACAGGGAGAGGCAGAGAAACAGGGTGGAATGATTAAGAACAAAAAGGAAGATCTACAATTAGTTGGAAAGCAGTCAGGGTTTAATGACAAAAGAGACGATGGCGCAAAGCAGAAGGGATATTAATGAGGCTAGGTCATAACTACTGGTCACAAAATTTCTGGACAACAGATGCTGGAAATGCTTCTATTATTGTCATTTATATGTCCTCTAGACCAGTTGTTTCCAACACTGTGTTGTGGCATGCTGGCACACCATAAAAGGCTTGCACATATGCCACGGCCGTGGCCGTGGGGCAGACTCTGAACTTTTTTTCCTCCGTCAATTTCCTGAATCATAACACTTTAGTTTCAAGGTAGCTTCCCTACTAAGTACCAGAGTCAGGAAAAGCCCCTGATTAGGGAGTATCTGTGGCTGGGGTGTGTTACGATGCAGCCACTGCTATAACGCTATGCGGCCACTTTTGTTTTGAGTGGGTGGAAGATGCAATCCATGACTGGAACAGCTCCTAGGAGTTCTGCAAGAGCAGGGAAGAGATCCGCGCCCAGCTCTGCGAGTTTGGAGGCTCCGACTACATTGATGTGTCCGGCCAAGGCCCATGCCCTGATGCACAAGGGACCTGAGGAAGACATGGAGCAAGTATACAGGACACTGGCTCGGGAATACAAGGAATGGTTTTCAACTCGTGTGCCGCTGTGGCTGTGGCACAGACTCTGAGCCCCAGCAGTCTGCAGAACTGCTCTGCAGATGATTTCCATCTTATCAAAAAGGTGAGAATTTCAATACTTTCCACTGGACGGGCTAAGTTAAGGGAATTGGTTCTTCTGATATTTCGGTGTATTGGTGTTACATTGTCTCTTTTCAATAACATTGCTGGTGTTTGAGTGACTCTTGTTGTAGGTGCTCAGCTAGTGATCGGTCATTTGCACAGGAGTCATGAGCTCTGGCATCAGAAAGACTCTTTTTAAAATTTCTTAGCCAACCATGCACAGAGTGTTGGACCATATAGCGTGAGGACAGTTTTTAAGAAACTTAATGTCAGGGAAAACAATTGACTTGTGGTTAGAGCTTAACTTGTTCAAGTGCTTTGAGCGGTATTACCTCCTTTAGAAACATGCGGTAACCTAGAACAAGAATATGCTATTTGAATCATAGTTTCCTACTAAGTTGCTCTTTACTCAACTTTGCATTTTGTTCTGTGTGCTGCAAACTTCTCTAGTAAGACCATAACCATAGTAAACACAACATTTATGAGCAGTCAATTCATCTGAAAGGTTGGTATGGAATAATTTGTCTCATTGAAGTGTGCCACGTTACCTAAAAGGTTGGGAACCTCTGCTCTAGAGCCATCTTTGGTTTCTTTACTTATCTTATTGCCATTCCCTCTTCCATTGCAACATCATTCCTTTGACAGCAACTGCTCTGTTGAAACTCAGCAAGGCTCCTTCATTAGTACTTTCCAAACCCATACCTCTACCATCTAGAACAGCAAAGGCAGCAGGTGCACAGGAACTTGAAACCATCTGCAAGTTCCCAAAATATGCCATAGCCATCCTAACTTAAAACTATATTGATGGTCCTTCAATGCTGGAAAATCAAAATCCTGTAACACCTTCCCCAATAGCACTGTGGGCATACTACCCAGACTGCAACAGTTCAAGGCAATAAATGCTGGCTCTGCCAGTGATACACATATTACATAAATGAATATAACTTTTGCCAACTCTAATGAAAGGTCATAAACCCAAATATTCAGCTGTGTTTTTTTTTTAGATTGCCAACATTAGTAGTACTTTGTTTTCATTGACATAGCCTTTAATAATAAATGGCACTCTGAAATATAGTAAACTGAGACACTCACCTGTAGAATGGTTTGAGCGATCTCGATGTTCTCTGAATTATTAAAATTCAGCAGCTGTGTTCCAAAACCATAGTAATATGGCCCCATTTTGTGCAGGTCTACTACCTTTGCATCAGCATTGAAAATTGTTCGCCAGCTATCCTTGTACACTTTTGGAGTGCCAGCAGATACAATGCGACGTTTGGGATCACACAACTCTTTGGCCAACCAAAGTGGAAGTTCCAGCTTTGTACCCTTTACCGGACAACAAAAACAAAAATTCAGCTCACAAAGCAACACAGTAAGAAAGAGGGCAGCCAGCAATTCTCGGCAAGGTAAGAATCTTCATCCTGTAATTTGCCAAATCCCAACAAGAAACAAAGGGAAAAAACAAACTTGCTTTTATATAGTGCTTTCTATGACCACCAGATGTCTCAAAATACTTTACAATCAAGTACTTTTGAACGATAGTCACAGGTATTAAGCAAAAAACATGGAAACCACTGTACACAGCAAAATCCCACAAAAATCAATGTGACATTGCCCTTAAATGTGTTTTTCCTGATGTCACTTGAGGGATAAATATTGGCCAGACCATCAGAAAAGAGAGCTTGCTACCAACAATGCAATAGTTTCTTACTGGACTGCACGTAAGCCTTGATTTCTGTGATTGAGCTTTGAAATGAGATTTGAACCCAGAACCCTGTGACTCAGATGCAAACTTACTACCAACTGAACCATGGATGTATGTACAACCCTACACACTTTCAGGACATCCCAAAACACTTCACAGCCAGAACAGAAGTTTAGAAAATGAAGCCATTGTTACAATATAAGAAAATGTGGTGACCAAGTTTGTCCATCAGGCAAAAATTAGGTTATTAAAATGAATTGTTGAGTTAATTATATCAAATTCAAGAAATAAAGGAATATTGACCTGAACGCTAAACTCCACTGCTCTTTAATTACTGCAGTGCATGTTTTCCATCCATTAACTAGTTTAAATGTCCAGCTGATTGATGAGGTCTCTGACAGTGCAGCACTGAAGTGTCAGATCACCCATGCCTGCCACAGGACCATTTTTAGCATCTACCATGTTGGGATTAGAGCCAAGGAGCCCAGAGAATTGCTCTAGTTTGTGCTCTACAAGTTCAGTGACCTAAACCACAGGAAGATGCCAAATGATTTGATGTCAGCCTAGATTATATGCTCATGTCTCTAAAAGCTAAAAAAACCATTTGTGACAACTGGTAATAAATTGAGTTCTGTTGGCAAAAATGCCCTTCGAAAGAAAAGCCGCAATTAGAAGCTTTCATTTATATAAAATTGAAATGAGCACAGAAAAGAAAAATTCTGTTTTTCATGCCTCCCATTCAATCTTTGGCATATCTGTTACAATTGCAGAAGCACTTATAGAGCACGAAAGAGGGTATCATCAATGCGAAGATGGGACTGAATTCAAGGACAGTGGGTGGTCACTCCTATCGATACTATCATGGACAGACGCATCTGTGGCCAACAGGTTGGGGAGGATGAGGTCACCTATGTTTTCCCTCTTGTTAGTTTCCTCACCATCTGCCACAGTCCTGGTCCAGCAGCTATTTCTCTCAGCTCTGACCAACTCGATCTGTGTGGTATTACTGAGCCAATCTTGGTGATGGACATTGAAGTCTCCTACCCAGAGTACATTCTGCACTCTTGCCATCCTCAGTGCTTCTTTCAAGTGGTATTCAACATGGAAGAGTACTATTCATCAGCATGAGGGAGACTGAACGTGGTAACCAGCAGAAGGTTTCCTTGCCCATGTTTGACCTAGTGCCAAGACTTTATGGACTCAATGCTGAGGACTCCCAGGGCAATTTCCTTCCAATTGTATGCCACTGTGCTGCCTCCTCTGCTGAATTTGTCCTGCTGGTGAGACAGCACATACCCAGAATGTTGATGGATGGTGTCTGTGGCATTATCTGTAAGGTTTAATTATGTGACTAACACTACATCAGGCCTAATTAGTCTTGTGAAAATAGCCCCCCCAATTTTGGCACAAGTGTCCAAATGTTAGCAGGGAGGATTTTGCAGGTCGACTGGGTTTACTGATGTCGTTTCCTGTGCCTATGTTGATGCCAGGTGATCCATGCAATTTTGTTCCTTTTTGTTTCATTTATAGAGACTGAATACAACAGTGGCTTGCTAGACCATTTCAGAGGGCATTTAACGTCAACACATTGCTGGAGTCTGGTGTCACATGTAGGCCAGGCCAGGTAAAGGGCTTTAGGTTTCCTTTCCTAAAGAGCACTAGTTAACTAAATGGATTTTAATGGTGATCGACAATGGTTTCATCGTTAGCTTTTAGTTCCAGATATTTTGTTTCATTTTTAAATTCCACCTCTATGTGTTAGGATTCAAACCCAAGTCTCCAGAGCATTACCCTGGATCTCTGGATCACTAGTCAAGAAAGAAAAGCCGCAATTAGAAGCTTTCATTTATATAAAATTGAAATGAGCACAGAAAAGAAAAATTCCACTGCCACTGTGGAACCATTTCCCCAAGAAATGGAAAGCAATTGAGGTGAACATGATCAAAGAGAAAAACAGAAATTCCGTTACGGAGGGCCAGTATTCTTCATGGAAGGATAATAGCAAATAATTAAACACTGAAATGAAAGCAAATACTGAAAAAAATACCTGAAATAAAAACAAAAAATGCTGGATAAACTTAGGTCTGGCAGCATCTGTAAACAGAGAAACAATTAATGTTTCAAGATCATATAATCCTTTTACAGAACTGAAGAGAAACAGAACTGTGATGAATTATACATTTGGAGAGGGAAGAAGTGGGTGGGACAGCGTGGAAAATCAATGTAAACACCGTATATGTATTATTGGTTCGCCACAGTGACAATGAAGTAACGCAATTACAGAACAGGATATATACAGTGGATAGCAATAATTAAGAATTGTAAGAATCTTAACTTCAATGATTTCAACTTGAGGGGCTTGAAGTTCCATTTTAAGGATACTAAATCATTTAAGAATCATAGAACCCTACAGTGCAAAAAGAGGCCATTTGGCTCATCAAGTCTGCACCGAACACAATTCCATCTAGCCCTACCCCCATATCCCTATATATTATACCCACTAATCCCTCTAATGTACGCATCCCTGGACACTATGGGGCAATTTCTTAGCATGGCCAATCAACCTAACCCACACATCTTTGGACTGTGGAAGGAAACCACAACATCCAGAGGAGACCCACGTAGACACAAGGAGAACGTGCAAATTCCACACAGACAGTGACCCGAGCCGGGAATCAAATCCAGGACGCTGGAGCTATGAAGCAGCAGTGCTAACCACTGTCACTTACTATCATTTATTTAAATGATAAGATTTAATGTGCAATTATGTAGTACCATTAAACAAAGTATCTTAAAAACTTGTTAAGGCTTATTGAAAATTTCAAAACTGAGCAACAGTATTTTGTTTGGTTCTTATACCTTCTCCTAAGAGAGGGGGTTGGATCAGCTACGAT